>CM014278.1:19151338-19265949 GCA_004135705.1 Alloteropsis semialata | reverse complement strand
AGGGCGCTTCATCCGACAACGTTGCCGAGTCGTCGGCCGCCCCATCGTCAACGGCCACCGCCCGCTTGGAAACGCCGCCCCCGCGATTATTTCGTTTCGCCACAGCCGCCCGGCGCTTCCGCGGACGGTCCTCCACCACCTCCTCATCCGAAGGACTCAGAGAGCCCTCCGTGTCACTGGGTGCCCATATACGGGGAGCAGGCGGATCAACCGCCCCCTCTGCCCGAGTGCCGCCCTGAGTAGCCGGAAGCGCGTCCTCCAGAATCACTTTCCTCGGGAAGTCTTCTGGAACTGGGGCAGCAGAGAAATATTCGAAGACTCGATCCTGCGCAAGAGAAGACGCAAAATCAGACGGCCAACAGACGAAACCAGAAATTACTTCAAGAAAGAACATTCAAAAAGCACTCGGAATGGCAACTTACCGGTGGTGGAGGCTTCTTCAGTGAAAAAGGGCGCGGCTGGTCCTTCTCCGACACGTGGCCGAGGAAAAACCCGCCCACGCGCGCCTTCATCTCCTCCTTGCTCACGGTGCGGTTGGCAACCCGAGTAGGATCATCCCGGCCCGAGTACTCGTAGCTCGGGTGCTTCCGCTCCTGGATCGGCTGGATCAGCCGCCTGCTGAAGTTGCAGGCGATACCAATCGCCGTCAGATGCTTGACCTCCTTCAGCTCCTTGATCAACACAAGGAGCTCGTCCACCTCATCCATCTCGGAGGCGTCAGGAAGATCATTCCAGCAATCCCTAACCTTCGGCCGCTCTCCGGTGTGGCAGGGGATCGCCGGCTCGTGGTTCCCGACATAGAACCACTCGGCTTTCCATCCTTTGTTGGAGGTGTTGAGGGCAATGTCGAAGTACTCGTCCTTCCGGCCCTGACGCAGCGTAAATCCAGCGCCTCCAACCACCACCATCTTCTCTTCACTCGGCTGGGGCTTCAGCCAGTACAAATATCTCCACAAGTTGAAATGGGGAGAGATCCCCAGATACGCCTCGCAGAGATGAATGAAGACCGAGATCGCCATGATGGAGTTGGGGTTGAGGTTGATGGCCTCGATCCCATAGTAATGCAGCAACCCTCGGAAGAACGCCCCCGTAGGCAAGCCGAGTCCAGCCTCGAAGAAAGGCTTAAATAGGACCAGCTCGCCAGAGTTCTCCGACAGGAACACCTCTCCGGCGCTCGGCCGCCACTCCGCCACGGCCTGAGACGGGAGGATGCTTCGCTCCACCATCTCCTCCAGCATCTCTGTGGTCACCTTCCCCCGCACCCACGCGAGGACAGGGGAGGGGATCTTGTCAGACTTGGGGACGCCAGTGAGCTTCTTCCTCCCCGCCATGGATCTAACGGCAGGGGTCTTCGATCGCATCAGCGAGACTACACTCCCCGTGGTGGCTAAGATCGCACAACGGATTGACGAGCAATGGGAGCTTTGGTGGCGGCGGGATGAAAAGCGAAGAACAGGGAGGACGGATCTGGGAATGGGAAGATTTCCCTCCAGGTCTAACCCTCGCCCTTTATAGCGTGCCTTGATGCCCGAAATTACCGCGAGATAACGTGATTAGCGGGGGCGGGCGAAACGGTAAAAAGAGCCGTTGGGCGCTTCGCCTTCCGTTACGCGCCGGGCGTCAACGGTAAAAAACGACTCCAAAGCACTCGAGCAAAACAAAGAAGTCGGCGTGCCGCTAAGGCTCGAACAGCTCCCACGCTCGGGGGCTGACGCCGCAACAAAGCCAGTGTGCCCCTCGGGCTCGATTGGCCCCGAACTACTCGGGAGCCAACACTGCAAACCCAGTGGTGTGCCGCTAAGGCTCGAACAGCTCCCACGCTCGGGGGCTGACGCCGCATTAAAGACAGTGTGCCTCTCGGGCTCGATTGGCCCCGAACTACTCGGGAGCCAACACTGCAAACCCAGTGGTGTGCCGCTAAGGCTCGAACAGCTCCCACGCTCGGGGGCTGACGCCGCATTGAAGACAGTGAGCCTCTCGGGCTCGATTGGCCTCGAACCACTCGGGCGCCGACACTGCAGATCAAGTGGCGTGCCGCTAAGGCTCGAACAGCGCTCCTGCTCGGGGCCTGGCGCCACGGTTAAGTCAGTGCGCCTCTCGGGCTCGATTGTCTCCGAACCACTCGGAAGCCAACACTGCAGAACTGAAGGCGTACCGCTAAGGTTCGACCGGCACTTGGACTCGGGGGCTGGCACCACATCAAAAGCAGTGCGCCATGCGGGCTCGATCAGCCCTGAAACACTCGGGAACTGACGCTGCGAACAAATTGCGACAGACAAAAATGCCATCCTTTCGCAGGAAATACAGTTACAACGGAGCCGGACTTGCGCCGGTTACAAACATCAAACACATCAACCGCCAAGATGACGGCCTGGGGCACTCGTCCCTGCGCCTAGTGCTACATCCGGAGCAAGCTTGGTTCACATGAGCTCCTCGCAAGCTCTCTTGTAGCACTACTGCAGCCGTTTACGGGACAGCGCCGGCGGAGGGTTGATAGCGAATGCCTTCGGCTATCCCTTGCTCTACAAAGCATTTCACCCCACATGGCCCTCGTCACATGGGAATGCGGGGGTGAATGGGACAGCACTCACACGCTGATCAACGCCTCAGGTCCTTCGCAAGCACTCTTCTAGCACCATACCATGTTGACTCCATGAACTCTCCCCGGTGGATGAACCCAACAATGAGCCTCCGGCATGTTGACCGCACGGATCCTATATCTATTCGCACTTGGGTAGCAGCTCAGGCTCCCCGGCGGGTATTTATAGCCCTTAGTCACCAGAGGACAAGAGGTTTCCTCCACGATGACGAGCGCGGACTCCGCGCCACGCGTCTCCCCTTCAGCCCGAAATGCACAGGTCACCCTTATCGCCTTTGGCTCCACTCGACCACGGGAGCGCCCTGTGCAATCACGGAAACACTATTCCTGACGCCGCATCTCAGATACGACACCGCTTTGCCTGCCTCTCCTTTGGCATACCTGACAGAGAAGGAATCCTCCGGGACTCGAACCTTTCGCCAAGATAAGTATCAATCGATTAACTTCGTCAATTCCGCGAGCTTTAAAACAAGTCGCTAAAGTACTCGGGAGCACACGCCTTAATCCGTGAAACCTCGACTCTTCCGTACGCCTACGCTCCTACGCGTGCACGCGGCCCAGCTCCCTGCGCTATGGACTATGGCTATCGGGGATCAGGTACATAAACGTAACAGGCCAACTCCTCGGAGAAATCAAAAGACTTAAAAGCAGGAAGCGAAGTTCATTAACATTACATATCGCCGAATGCTTTCTCCTCTCGAATTTTTACTTTGTTGCAGGGTATGGGAGACTACTCGGCATGCTCAGCCCTCACGCTCGGGGGCTGGCGCCGGGACGACTACTCGGCGTGCTCAGCCCTCACGCTCGGGGGCTGGCGCCGGGACGACTACTCGGCGTGCTCAGCCCTCACGCTCGGGGGCTGGCGCCGGGACGACTACTCGGCGTGCTCAGCCCTCACGCTCGGGGGCTGGCGCCGGGACGACCACTCGGCGTGTCTCTCAGGATTCCGCCGGCCCTCACACTCGGGGGCTGGACGCCGAAATTAACGCCGGATGTTTAGCCAGATGCTCCTTGACTAACCCTTGGACTGATTCCTTCGGAATCGCTTCAAGGCTCGGGGGCTACGGCCAACGGACGCACCTCGCGGCGCATCCGTTGATCATTCGGTGACCTCAGAAGAAGGCTACTAACCCTTGGACCGATTCCTTCGGAATCTCTTCAAGGCTCGGGGGCTACGGCCAACGGACGCACCTCGCGGTGCATCCATTGCAGACGGCTCTTTTCTCTCCAGTATCACGCGGTTTCGCTTCCAACTGCAGCAGGCTCGAAGCTCATCAGACAGCACGACCTCGCCGACTTGTCTCTCAACCACGTACTACTCGGGGGCTTGTCGGGGGTAGACCCCCAGGGGTACCCAGAAGGCGGATTGGCCGAACCAGCAAGGGGTGACCCAGTCTGAGTGCAATTGGATCGGTTTGTCAGACTGGGTGGCCCACCAGTCGGGAGGCCCACCAGTCGGATGAGCCGGATGGGCGCGACGGCGCGCGCGGCAAGGAAGCAGGCGGCGCATCCCACAGAAAGCTCGGAGATCAAGATAAACTAGCCGGAATTATAGGGAAAGATATCTGTAATCGTTATAGGATCGCATCCTAGTATTTCGGGTAAGTTACGATCTCTAGCCGACTTGTAACTCAAGGCAGCCGGACTATATAAGGCGCCTTGAGACCCCCCTCCAGAGCACGACATCTACGATTACAACCCACGATACGAAACCTAGGACAGAACCCAACTACGGAGATCCTTCAGGAACTTCATACACAGCAATACAATCACCCCCAACATAGGACGTAGGGTATTACGTCATCTCGACGGCCCGAACCTGTTCAATCCTTGCGTCTTGTGTTACCATCGGCTTCTGATCCTCGATCTGTCCCTCAACAAATCAACCACGTAGGCTACCCTGTGTGGACTGCCGGGTCCAAACATCCGACAACCGGATCCTAGGACCGGTCTGACCGGTCTGCGCAGGGAAGTTGCGAGCACCCCGTCACTTGCTACGCGATCTAGCGCTTTCGTGTGTTGACCTGATTTCTGCGTCAACATACTTTTGGCGACTCCGCTGGGGAATTGGAGATCTGGTTCGTGCAGCCGATCAATCTAATTCTATCTAGATGGGTGCCAACACTGAGTTCGATCTGGAGAACATCATCACCATCAAGGATGACGAACTCTCTGCTGAAGACCGCCAAGGACTTGAAGAGTACCTGAAGAAGAAGGCGGAAGAGGAACGCATCTACTACTTGTCGCACTTCAAGAAAGACCGCAAGGGCGTGGTCTCCAAGATCAAGGAAGTAGATCCATCTGCTACACCTTCAGCAACATCTCCTAAGGTACCATCCGATGAAAATTCTCATGAAGATTTCCTTAAGTACATGGAGGATAAATTGGCCGAAAATAATGTTAATTTGGTTAATTGGATGATAAAAAAGCGTTTAGAATTGGAAGGCAAACAGCCCTTGGCTGAACAACCTGCCGCCGATCCTAATATTTTAATTTCTAAGATTCCTGTAGTGCCTGATTTTAAAACATCGGTAGCAAAGCCCGTAGAGCAACCTACATATGGCATGCCGTTGAATTATTTTGAAGGCCAATCTATTACACCATCCAATTCAATGATTACTCGGCCTGCTGCGCCTTAACAGTTTGCAACTTTACCTAATTCGGTTAATCATGGCCGAATTAGCAATGAAGTTGTAAATTTCACCCCGCAAAATCCGACCTATGGATATTCTGTACCTCCACTAGTGCAAAATTTATTTTCACAAGGCCCAGTACCTCACGAGCTTTTTGGAAGGTACGGCCAACAGATGCAGGGGATGATGTCGGCCAATCAATCTGGCCAGCATCAACCGATCAGACCGGTCGCCGTGACCGGTCAGACCGGCCCTGGAGGGTCGGATGCGGCAAATCAGATTGTGCCGCACCAACCGGTCAGACCGGTCACTGGATCTGGTCAGACCGGTACCGGGGGAGCAGAAACGGGGAATTTACCTTCTACTCCCGTGCATAATACTCAACAGCCAAATTCTCAGGATAATTCATTAGAGTATTTAGATAAAATATTTTCTAAGTACAAGCTTGATTTGGCTTCAGCTCTTAAAGAAAATTTGGGAGTAGATGTCAAGGATAAGGCTAGGTTGTATCAAAAGTCTTATGTTCCTCGATTTGATTTAGTTCCTTTCCCTACTGGTTTTAGACTTTCTGATTTTGTCAAGTTTAATGGGGAGGATTCTAAAAGCACTTTTGAACATATAAGTCAATACATGGCACAACTAGGCGATTCTGGCTCTAGTGAAGCTTTAAAAGTGTGTTTATTTTCTTTGTCTCTAACTGGTACAGCTTTCTCAAGGTTTGCATCATTAGCTCCTCATTCTATTACTTCATGGGAACAGTTAGAGCAAAAGTTTCATGATCACTTCTTTTCTGGCAGTAACGAACTTAAGTTGTCGCATCTCACATCGGTTAGGCAATCGCGTGATGAAACAGTTAATGATTATATTAAATATTTCCATGATACTAAAAACCGTTGTTTTGGTGTTACTATTGCCGAAAAGGATCTTGCTGATTTGGCTTTTAATGGTTTACGGTCTCACATCAAGGAGAAATTAGAGAGCTTTGAATTCTTTAGCGTAAACCAAGTGCATCAAAGAGCTTTGGCTGCTGAAAGTCGAAGCAAAGATTTAAATGAAAGCCATAGAACTCATCGAGCTAATGTGCATAATGTAGAATGTGACTCTAGTAGCTCCGATGAAGAGTCTCATGAGGTGTTGGCTGCTGAATTTGTATGGCCAGCATCCAATAAAGCTTTTACTTGCACATCTCTTAAGCCGACTCATAGGAATCGGCAGGAGGAGATGAAGTTTACTTTTGATATATCTAAATGCGATAAAATTTTTGATGAATTGTATAAGAATGGATATATCAAATGTTCCTTTAATATTCCATCACTTGAGGAGTTAAAGCGGCGTGCTTATTGCAAATTTCATAATTCCTTTTCTCATGCAACTAATGATTGCAATTTCTTTCGTCGACAGATTCAATTGGCTTTAAATGATGGACGATTGATTTTGAATGAGATGCAAGTTGATAAGCGCTCGTTTCCAGTCAACAACATGGTGGTTAATACCATGGATCTGCAGGATGCCAAGATGTTGGTTCGGCCCGACAATGCCGATACGACAGGAGGCAAGAACGTTGTGATTGGAGAACCAAGGAAGGTGATGGAACAAGACAAAGTGCTTGGGAGAGAAGTTGTGCTTAAGAAAACTCCTGATGGAAAGAAGATCTTGACTATTACAGTGAAGAATTCTGAAGTTAGGGGAGAATCAAGCTCTCAAGCGCGGGATCAAAGGCCGGTTGTCCCTGCCCAGGGCAAACCGGTCAGACCGGTTGCCGTAACCATTCAGACCGGTCCGGCCCAGAGGCCGGTCCGAACTTTTGTGCCTAAACGTCCTGAGATTGGCACTTGGAAGACGAACCAGGACAAAGATCAGGGGAGAACTTTCAAGCCGAAGGCGACCTTTGATCAAGTCATGGCTAAGCACATGCACAACGCGGCCGTTCAACAAGAACGGCCACCAAAAAAAAGACCAAGTTCGCCACCAAGGAATTCTGGTGTGATGAAGGCTCCAAGAGGGCAGTGGAATCAAGGCCCAAGCTCATTCAATGGTGCTGGTCCTTCCAAGCCATGGAGGCCGTACCAACCTCTCCCTCCTCAACCTATTTGGAGGGATGGTATAATGTATGTGCCTTACTGTCCTGTACCAAACCAACCACGGCCTGGGGCTCCTATGCATGCAAGGATGAATCCACCACAGCCTCAACCAGCAAATAATCAACCAAGGCAGATGTTTGTGCCACAGCAGCACAAATCGGTCAGACCGGTTCCCTTGACCGATCAGACCGGTGCCCAACAGAGGCCGGTGTTTGTGCCCCAACAGCACGGACCGGTCAGACCGGTCCCTCCAACCAGTCAGACCGGTCTCCAGAGGAGGCCGGGCAAGGAGCCGGCTAAGCAGGAGTATCACCCCGTGCAGAAGAAGGAAGAGCCAGCCCCTGATATTTCGAAGCCAGTTGTAAAAAGTGTGATTCAAATTGGCTCTATGGCAGTTGATTCATCGATGGCCGACGCACCTAATGTTATTGGTACTTCAGTCATAAAAAAGGTTCCTTTGCCTCAGTACACGCAGCCAAAGTGGTGTCCTCCTAGCTTGACTCATTCTCAGAAGAGGAGATTGCAGCGGTTGCGCACTCAGAAGCAAAAGGAGGAAGAATCGGCTACGAAGCGGGAGGAGTGGTTCAATGAGGCTAAGCCGATGATTCCACCAGTTGATCAGAGTTCCAAGGATGGTTCTGGTGCCCAAGATATTCAAGTTGAAGAACTAGAAAAGGCCAAGCCATCTACAGCGAAGTCGGCTGAGCTGGCCGAAACCAGTCAGACCGGTTTCCCTGACCGGTCAGACCGGTCACCCGCTGTTCCAGTTCCGGCAACTGGAACCGGTCAGACCGGTCAGGAGGAACCGGTGAGACCGGTGTCGCCTGAGGGATCGGTAGCAGACGCGTTTTCTTCTTCGACTAAAGTTTCGATTCCGCCCACTGCAATTTCAGATGTTCAGATGGGTAATGATGATGAAGCTGTTGACTTTGAGCCTTCACCTAGCAGAGCAGATATGGAGGTCAATGTTATCTACATGAACGCCGATTATTGTTTTATCGGAGATGATGAACGGGTGGCTCAAGTTGATTTTGCTCCCAAGAACGCCATGTTTCAAAGGCTCTCGGAATCGGATAATCACCTGAAAGCTCTTTATGTGAAGGGTCATATTAATGAAAAGCCGATTTCTAGGATGCTCGTTGATGGTGGTGCTATTGTGAACCTCATGCCGTACACCTTGTACAAGAAGTTGGGAGGTTTGGATAGTGAGCTAGTCAAGACAAGCATGACGATCAGCGGCGTTGGAGGAGGAGAACCGATGAGCGCCAAGGGAGTTGCATCATTGGAGCTTACCATTGGGAGCAAGACGCTGGCGACTGCTTTCTTCGTCACGGAGGTGCAAGGTAACTTTAGTGTTATCTTGGGGCGCGATTGGATCCATGCAAATCAATGTGTGCCGTCTACCTTGCATCAATGCTTAATTCAATGGGCTGGTGACGAAGTTGAGGTGGTTCATGCGGATACTTCGGCATGTGTTACTATGGCCGATGCATCTATTTTGGGAACTCATGATAATGTCAAGTGCTTGACCGGGATTGATATTTCGGACTTTGAGTTCCTTGCTTGTACTAAGGATGGCTTTGTGTCTGCTGCTCTAAGGCCGGTTCAAAGATCGGTTGATTCAGACAATGAAGAGTAGATGGATACAAGCGAGAAGTGGCTAAAGGAAAGGGTGTAGCATTATCAGTCAAACATGAACGATGCGTGTGAAGTCATTAATGATTTTGAAGAAGTAGAAAAATTAGGACAAGGATTTATGTCGGCTGATCCTTTAGAAAAAATAGATATAGGTGATGGTTCTATACCAAGGCCGACTTTTGTAAATCAAAATTTGAAAGCCAATTATAAAGTTGAATTAATCGAGTTGTTGAAAGAATATTCTGATTGCTTTGCTTGGGAGTATCATGAGATGCCTGGTTTAAGTTGTGAATTAGTTGAGCATCGATTACCAATTAAACCTGGTTTTAGGCCATATAAACAAGGCAATAGATGATTTAATCCTTTATTTTATGATCACATAAAAGAAGAGGTTAATCATTTGCTTGAAGCTAAGTTTATTCGGCCATGTCGCTATGCTGAATGGATCTCTAATATTGTGCCTGTTGAGAAGAAAGGTTCTAATAAAATTAGAGTGTGCATTGATTTTAGAGATCTTAATAGAGCGACTCCCAAAGATGAATATCCTACGCCTATAGCCGATATGCTTATTAATGATGCTTCCGGACACAAGATTATTAGCTTTCTTGATGGCAATGCGGGATATAATCAGATCTTTATGGCCGAGGAAGACGCGTACAAAACGGCCTTTAAATGTCCCGGCTTTGTTGGTTTATTTGAATGGGTTGTGATGACTTTTGGTTTAAAGAATGCCGGCGCTACTTATCAAAGAGCAATGAATTTAATTTTTCATGACTTACTTGGTGTGATCCTAGAAGTCTATATTGATGATATTGTTGTTAAATCGGCTGGATTAAATTCTCACTTGGCTGATTTGCGTCTTGCTTTTGAGAGAATGCGTCGGTATGGTTTAAAGATGAACCCATTAAAATGTGCTTTTGGTATATCGGCTGGAAGATTCTTAGGCTTCATGGTTCTTGAGAAGGGCATAGAGATAGATCCTAAGAAAATAAAAGCTATTGATAAGCTTGAAGTGCCTACTTGCAAACATGATTTACAGAAGTTCTTGGGCAAAGTTAATTACTTGAGGCAGTTTATTTCTAACTTGTCCGGGAAAGTTAGTGCTTTTACTCCTATACTTCGGTTAAAGAATGAAGCCGATTTTACTTGGGGGGCAAAGCAGCAAGAGTCTTTTGAGGAAATCAAGAAGTACTTACCTTCGTCGCCTGTACTTAAAGCGCCTAAGAATGGGGTGCCATTTAGGCTTTATATTTCGGCCGAAGATAATGTTATTGGGGCTGTTTTGACTCAAGAAACGGATGGCAAAGAGTACATTATTACCTATTTGAGTCGACGGCTTTTGGATGCGGAAACAAGGTACAAACCTGTTGAGAAATTATGCTTGTCTTTATATTATGCTTGTACAAAATTGAGGCATTATTTGTTATCTAGTACTTGCATTGTGGCATGTCAAGCCGATGTTATCAAGTATATGTTGCATAGACCGATTTTGAGCGGAAGAATCGGTAAGTGGGCATATGCACTTATTAAATATGATTTGGCTTGTGAACCCTTGAAATCTATGAAAGGCCAAATTGTAGCTGACTTTATTGTTGAACATCAGATTAATGATGAGCATGATTTAGAAATTGATTACATGACTTTTACTCCATGAAAATTGCATTTTGATGGATCGGTTTGCAAGAACGGATGTGGAATTGGAATTGTTCTTGTTTCTCCTAATGGAGCTGTTTTTAAAGCTCTTAGCCGATTAGAAATAAGTGCACAAATAATCAAGCCGAATATGAAGCTTTATTGTTCGGATTAGAAATCTTGCATGACATGGGAGTAAAACATGTTGAAGCTTTTGGTGATTCATTACTGGTTGTATAGCAAGTATCTAAGGTGTGTCAATGTTTAGAAAGTTCATTGAATATTTATCTTGACAAGTGCCTTGATATTGTTCCATATTTTGATGAATTCACCATATACCATGTTCCAAGATGTGAAAATCCTAGAGCTAATACTTTGGCACAGCAAGCATCCGGCTATAATGTCCAGAAAAGACACTTTCATAAGAAAAGGCCGTTGATTGCTATTGTCGATGGTGAAGCTCTAACGCTTGCAGTAGAAAAGGATGGAACCGGTCAAACCGATTCCTAGACCGGTCAGACCGGTCCTGCGTTCAATACAGAGACCGGTCAGACCGGTTCATCGTCTGCTGATCCAATTTTGGCCGCTGAAAATTCTCAAAATAAAAAGGTCGAAGTGGATGATTGGAGAGCACCCATTATTAAATATTTGAAGAATCCCAGTTCCGGAACAGACAGGAAAATTCAGCGTTTAGCTTTCAAATATATTTTGATTGATGATGAGTTACATCATCGCACCGCTGATGATTTATTGCTTAAATGCTTGGGTGCTGATCAAGCTAGAGTGGCTATGGGTGAAGTTCATGAAGGAATTTGTGGAACGCATCAATCGGCTCCTAAGATGAAGTGGTTACTTAGAAGAGCTGCCTTCTATTGGCTTACTATGATGGCCAATTGTTTTCGTTACTACAAAGGATGTGAAGAATGTCAGAAGTTTGGTAATGTTCAGATGGTACCTGCTGCATTACTTCATCCTATTATTAAACCATGGCCTTTCCGAGGATGGGGATTGGATTTTATTGGAGAGATACATCCTTTTTCTTCAAATGGTCACCGCTTCGTGTTAGTTGCTACGGATTACTTCACTAAATGGACCGAAACTGTTCCTCTCAAGAATATGACCCATAAGGAGGTAATTGAGTTTATTACTGAGCATATTATTCACAGATTCGGCATTCCACAAACTTTAACTACGGATCAAGGTACTTCTTTTATATCTAAAGAAGTGCGAGTTAGTAATAAGACTTTGATTAAGTTGATCAAGAAGGAGATAGAGGAGAATCCCCGAAGATGGCATAAAGTCTTGTCTGAAGCTTTGTGGGCTCATCGCATATCTAGACATGGTGCTACTAAAGTAACTCCTTTTGAGCTTGTTTATGGTCAAGAGGCCGTTTTGCCCGTTGAGGTAAATCTGGATGCTTACAGACTTGCTAGACAAAATAAGCTTTCGGTTGGTGAATATTATGATTTGATGATGGACAACATTGATGAAGTGACCAATAAGCGTTTACAAGCTCTTAAGGAAATTGAGAAAGACAAGATCCGGGTTGCTAGAGCATACAACAAGAAGGTTAAAGAGAAGACTTTTCAAGTTGGTGATCTAGTATGGAAAACAATTTTGCCACTTGGTACTAGAGATAATAAATTCGGCAAGTGGTCTCCAAGTTGTGAAGGTCCATATCGAGTATTCAAGATCAATGGTGGGAATTCCTATATGGTGGAGACGCTGCAAGGAGGACGTTTGCCTAAGGCATTGAATGGAATGTACTTGAAAAGGTACTATCCAAGTGTTTGGCAAGAGACATGAAGTGGCATACGGCCGATATTTGAATATCGCCCTTAGAAAAATATAATGGCCGATGAATTATGTAAGACATCGCCCTTAGAAGACAATTTTGGTACTAATATGTTTTATGGTACGCAAGCTTTACCAAAAAATAGGGGGCATATGTTGACAACCAAAATTGGCACGTGGATCAAGAAGATTGCAAAAGATGGCGCAAGGAGCAAGAAAAGAAGACGGCGCAAGGAGCAAGAAAGAAGACGGCGCAAGAGGCAGGCCATGCCCAGACCGGTTTGACCGGTTTGGGGAACCGGTCAGACCGGTTGCCCTTTTTGTAATCCGACTAGGACTCTAAAATTAGAATTTCGAGATTGTAACGAGTTGTAATTTGGTTTCCTTGCGAGACAAGACCTACCCTCCCTATAAATATAAGGGGATTCGGCTGATTGAACACACAACAATCGAATCTATCAAAATTTACTACTTTTGTCCTTTACTTTTTGCATCTCCAAACCCTAGCTTTTTCAACCCTACTTGCTGTTCTTCCTGCGTCTCCGCGACGTTTGAAGGCGTCCTAGGTGGCCTGCCGTCCCTAGGGCACCCCTGATCACGTTCTCCCTGACGGATCCTTCCGAGAGGCGTTTTTAGGGTTCGCTGCTGCTTTTCTGGAGGAACCGGTCTGACCGGATCCTAGGACCGGTCTGACCGGTCTGCGCAGGGAAGTTGCGAGCACCCCGTTACTTGCTGCGCGATCTAGCGCTTTCGTGTGTTGACCTGATTTCTGCGTGAACAAAAGACATAAGTCGATCGAATCGTGCTGTCATATGGCATGCATGTAGCATCGGCAAAGACGTTCTCGAGAGATGCAAATAGTTTATTGCACGTCTGAGTTCTGAGTCCATTATCCTGCATCTGCATGTGGATGGCTTTAATGCTGTGAGGGCAAGTCAACCCATGGACTTCGTTTGCAAATCGAAGCGCAAACGTGATAGAAGATGGTACAGCGAGTTCAAATGAATAGCACACATCACTGACACACAGTAACTGCGAGCTGAGCTTAGAGGTTGGAATTTAGTTGAGAGCATCTGAGAGGTCAGGTTCTAGCTTGTGGGAGATGAGGGGAAGGCACAAGAGCAAGAAGTATGGCGGCGGCGCTGCGGCGTTGTGGCTCCTGCTGCCTCTTCTCGTTTTGATTGCCCTCAAGACCAATCTCCTGCCGCAAGTTGGACGCTGTAAGTCGCCTTTTCGTGATGTTGGAGAAGAAAGATTGGTTCCTTCATCAGACTGTTTCCTCGTTTACTAGTTGTCATAGGAGCTATCGTCTTCCCTTTTGACGTTTTGCTTTTTCAGCATTTGTTTCCACGAATTGTAAAAGATTTATTGGGAAGGCCAAAATTTCTAAGAAATGGCGTTTTTAGGGAGGGCATTACGCATCTCATTGTTTCTCTGCAAACAAATAGATTTTATAGGCTTGGAAGACTGAATTTTCTCTTGGTAAATAATATGGAACATGAATATCCCGGCCTGATCTGCATATGAATATGAACACCCGGGATGTTTAATTTCTGTTATATCACTTCCATACATATAACTGAAATGCTCATATAGGATATCATACCACCGTCTAGTCAGACGTTGGTTTTGCAGCTAGGGAACCAGATTAAACAAAGTCGCAGCTGAAATGGTTCACAAAGTTTCACCCTCCGTGAGCTCCGTTTGTGTACTGAACATCCTTTTGTATCAAATACTTCTCGTTATCAAAATAAAAAATTGACATCATATTCGCCTCTCTATTCAAGTTTTTGAACGGAACAAAATGGCAGCAATGCCACTTGACTCGTATTGAAGTTAGATGCTGTAGAATGGCCAAGATCTAGAAAGAAACTGACTCGTAGTGAAGTTATTAGACGATGCTGTAGTGGATCTTGACTCGTATTACATCATTTACTTCAGTGAAGCTTCTTCACTTTTCTTCATCGATTCGTATTAACATGTGTATTCGCCATGGGACGTCTCATTCAAATTCAGATTCCATTGTCGACTCACCACCTTCGGCAGCATCAAGAGACGAGATGACTGGCAACGGCGATGGGACGAAAGGTAATTAACTATAAAGTTCTGCAGAACCAAGGTTTACATACACAAGCAGAGTGACTAGAGTGTGCAGTGCTTTCACGTGCGACTAGAGTGTGCAGTGCTTTCACGTGCTACTTACACGCACTACGGGAATCCCTGTGTATGCCGAGTGTCTCGGGCACTCGGCGAAAACAGAAATACACTCGGCGAAAGCTTTGCCGAGTGTAACACTCGGCAAAGAACACACGGCAAAAAAAGACTCGGCAATCAGCTCTTTGCCGAGTGCACACTCGGCAAACATTTTGCCGAGCGCTAGATGTGACACTCGGCGAACATTTTCGAAAAATATAAAAAAAACAACAGAGGCCGCCGGCCGCACCCCGAGCTCGTCGCCGGCCACCGCCGCACCACCCAACTCACCGCCGGCCACCGCCCGCACCACCCTGCCTCCAGCCGACCGATTCTCACCGCCGGGCCCCCAGCAGGCCGCCGCCACCACCCACCTCACGCCGGAGCCTGCAGAGAGAGAAGGGGGGGAGGCATACCTGGCGCCGATGTCGTCGTGCCCAGCAGCCGCCGCGAGGACCTCACCGCCGACGGTGAAGGCGAGGCAACCCACTAATGCCGCGCGCCGGGCTCGTTGGATCCGGCCACATCAGAGAGGAGAGAGAGACTGGGGAAGAGAGCGGGGGCGGCGGCCGAGCTCGAGGGGCTGTCGCCGGATTCGTTGTTCGGGGTCGCAGCCGCCGCTCGCGGGTTCGAGGTCGGGCTCGTCCTCCTGCTCGCGCCGCCGCTTGGGCTCCGGCCACTCCTCTCCCCCTGCTCCTCCTCGTCGCCCTAAGGCCGCCCGACCTGGTGCAGGAGCTCAAGGACGAGCTGGAGCGGCTCCAGTCCGGTGCGCCGCGTCGGCGCCGGCGGCGCTCACGGGGAGGAGGGGAGGGGCGTGCGGCGAGGCCGGGGAAGGAGGGGAGGGGCGGCCGGGGTGGGGAGGTGCGGCGAGGCCGGGGAATAGGGGAGGGGCGGCTAGGGTGGGGAGGAGGCGAGAGAGAGGCGCAGCGCGTGGGGATTGGCGGCTGAGGGAGAGAGAGACGCGGGGTGGGGAGGAGGAGAGAGGCTTTTCCGCGTGTGGGGTCATGGGCCTTCGCCGAGTACCTAGATCTGGCACTCGGTAAACAAGATATTTGCCGAGTGCTAGATCTGGAGCACTCGGCAAAGGTCCAATATTTTATTTTTCTATTTGTTTAAATGAACTTTGCCGAGTGTTTTTTGTTTACCGAGTGTCTTTTTAAAGTTTACCGAGTGTTTTTTGTTTTGCACTCGGCAAAGAGCTTGTTTGCCGAGTGTTTTATTTTTGCCGAGTGTTTTTATTGCGCCACTCGGCGAAGGGCTTATTTGCCGAGTGCCCGATAAAATACACTCGGCAAAAAATTTGACACTCGGCAAACAGCCGGGTTCCCGTAGTGACGGAACTTGGATCAAAATGTGATAACACTAGCTATCACTGATGGTTCAATAGGTGCACGTATTATTTGGTTTGGTGGAAAAGAACTATCTACGACAGGCAATTAAAAGATTGGAGAATTCAAACTGTGTATAAAATGTATCAGCTATAAACTTAGAAATCTGGTTTGTGAGTCAGAACTAAGAAACTGTGTATAAATTATCATGTCAGTATTTTTCTTAAATAGGTTCGTCGGATAGTACTTTCTCTTGTCTAGCACACAATCAATTTTTGTACATAATATATAGGAAAGTTATTAATCCGTCTATTTTTCTTGAAATTACAACCAACAAAATCAAGTCGCTGGCACGACCTAGGAAAAAGATAGTTCTGTTGGTAATTCAAGTACAAGGATAGTTGAGTACTGAATGCATACTATAGGCTCCATCTTTGCTCTATTAACGCAATGTTCACATTGATTCGTGCTCCTTACAAGAGGAGCTTTTCGGTGTGTCATAACTAAAAGTGCAGAAAATTTGTCAAAGAAGTGTAAAAAAAAACAGATCAAAATTATTTCCTAGTCACTATTCTGTCATTATGTCATATATATGCAGATACAGCAGCACCAACAGTAGGCAGCAAGTTAACCTGCAACTTCAGCAATCATCAATCCAACACCTGCACGATGGAAGGCGACATGCGCATCCATGGCAAATCCGCCACCATCTACGTCATCTCTGCGTCCACCTACCGGCTGGAGAACTCGACGATCAAGCTCCGCCCGTATGCGCGAAAGTGGGAGGATCAGGTAATGCAGCTGGTTCGGGAGGTCACCGTGCGATCCAGCCCGCCGGCGCCAGGTTCCGACGACATCACCCCACCAGAGTGCACGGTTCGGCACGATGTGCCAGCAGTGGTTTTCTCTACCGGTGGCTACAACCGAAACTTCTTCCACGTCATGACCGACGTGATCATCCCACTCTACCTCACGGCCCGTGAGTACAACGGCCGTGTGCAGCTGCTTGCCACCGACTACGAGCCCAAGTGGATTGCCAAGTACAAGGCCATCATTGCCGCACTATCCAGCTACCCTGTCATAGACATGGACTCTGATGATACCGTGCGCTGCTTCCCGTCGGCCCATGTCGGGCTGGAGAGTCACAAGGAGCTCGGCATTGTCCCAGGTCTTTCCCGCAACGGCTACACCATGCTGAGCTTCCGGGGGTTCATTCGCTCTGCCTACTCGCTGCAGCGGCCACAGGCGGCGCAAGTGGGCAAGAGCTCCGGACGGAGGCCTCGGCTCGTCCTGATCCTGCGGCGCAACTCGAGGCAACTGATGAACGAAGCCGAGGCCATCGCCACCGCGACCGAGGTGGGCTTCGAGGTTGTTGCTGCGGGGCCAGATGACGCCAGTGACCTGGAACGGTTCCCCGGGGTGGTGAACTCCTGCGACGTGTTGATGGGCGTGCACGGTGCCGGGCTGGCCAACATGCTGTTCCTCCCTAACAACGCCACGTTGGTGCAGATCATCCCGTGGGGCGAGCTCAAGTGGCCGTGCAGGCATTCGTTCGGGGATCCGGTGGCGCCCATGGGCCTCAGGTATCTCGAGTACGAGGCGACGGCGGAAGAGACCACACTGAACGAGACCTACCCCAGGGACCACGCTGTGTTTACAGACCCGCTCTCTGTACACCGCCAGGGGTTTGACAAGGTGTGGAACATCTTCATCAATGGCCAGCACGTAATCCTAGACATCAAACGGTTCAGAGGGTTCATGGAGGAACTGTACCAAGCAATCACGATGGAGTAGGGGCCGGGGGGATCAGATGGAGGCTGAATGGCTGATATATGTTAATTGGATTGATCAATGCAACGTGTAATTCTGCTCGCATTTTTGCTGTTTGTGTTTCAGCTCCTACTCATCAAGGTTAACTAGTTGGGGAAGTATTCGGGATTATTGAGAGCTGTAACAGGACAGCGAACACAAACTGAGTTCTTTTGACTCTGGAGAAGCGTGGTATGGAGAGGGAAGAAACAAACACGTGAATTCAGATTTGTTATCTGCATATCAGCTATGCTTGTGTATGATCTGTCAGACAACTGCTTCTATATAACAGCGTTTTTACATGGCGAGGATCAGAGGATGGAGCAGCAAAGAAATAGATTTTGTTATGGGTATTGTTGGCGATTGGCTTATTCGAAATACCTCCGTTCGGTAGAGGTAGAAATCTAACCCTAATCATTTGCCTTCGTCCTGCATTTCGAGCAAACAGATCACCTTCGTTCCGGACGAGACGATCAAAGATGGACGCTGGCACGAGTCAGCACCTTCGTTATGTGAAGTCTCAAGTTTGGCGGAAAGTAGCACGCCCAAGGAAGAGACGAAGGTGAGCCTAAGCTAGGAAAGGAGAAATGAGGGGAGACTCGCCTTCGTCCATCATTTTGACAACAACAGTCGTCGAAGCCAAAGAGACTTTGAAGCCAAGCCTGCCCGAAGAGAGGTCCGGGAGCCGAAGGGAATGATGGCGGATTCAGCACTGCACGAAGGAGAAAGAGACCAAGTCAAGCACAGAGCCTCTGTTATGCATTTATCTTTGTACCCTTCAGACTGTTATGTCATGAAATCAGGGGTGTTATGCCTGGTTTCTCAAGGGTAGTTTAGGTACGAGAAGATATCTTTTGGGCTCCCTATAAAAGGGGGCCGCCCCAACATGTAAAGAGGGAGATGAATTGAATGCATAGTAATCCCATTAAAGCTATTTTGCTGAGTTACCTTGTTCTATTGTTCTCACTGTTTGTGAATAGCTTCGACCCTATATCACAACAGTTGGTGCCCACCGTTTGTATTAGCACATGAAAGCCCACGAAGCCCACCATGCCACCAAGGAGAGTATTGAAGGCACCCACCGAGGGTACAACCCAAACTGATGCCGAAACCCAGCTTACAATTACACAAAACACCATAGATACAAAAACCGAAGCCGCAGCTGAAGAAATAGACCATAAAGCAACTCTTACTCATGATGAGAGAATGAGCAGAATGGAGAAGAGGCTGCTCCTTAGGCACGTTGAAAGGCAGAAGCAGCTTGAAGCCGCATAGAGGGAGCTGCAACAAAAAATGAAGAGGCAAGACGAGGAGCAACAACAAGAAATACTACAAATTCAGCAACAACTGACTGAATTAAGGCAGGCAAAGCAGAGAAGAGTGAATAATCCTATTGCAAGCGTCTAGAGCTGGAGAGAGCGAAGAAGCAAGTCACTGATCTGCAGGCCGAGTTGAACGAACCCAATACCGTCCATGAGGCAGGGGCATACCGTGTTTCCACCTAGGAAGCCGGATTGCAAACACTGCATACTCGCCCAATTGATTCTGCATGCCCACTGTTAGAAGCTCTACAACTGGCAAGGTGGCCACCTTCGTACAAACCAATTGCTCTACCAAGATACAATGGCTTCACAGATTCCAAGCAATTTCTCATGAGCTATGAAGCAGCAATTGCTTTGGCAGGAGGAGATGATATTATTTGAGAAAATCTTTCATCATTGTCTGCGATGGTGCAGCAATGAGCAAGTACACGAAGCTACCTGGACTCTCCACCAATAGCTGGCATGAGTTAAAAAGAGAAGCGATAAAAAATTTCAGCATTATGGGATATCAATCACTATCATATACAGAACTAACAGTACATCAACAACCAAAAGTGCCCCTTAAAGAATACTTTCGGAGGTTTGTCACTTTGAGATCTCAAGCACCTCACATACCAGACGAAGCCGCAAAGTTTGCAGCTATCCAGGGGCTTCGGCCGGGACCATTTGTGCAGCACATAGCAAGAGAACCACCAGCTACTCTCTGTAATCTTTATGAGGAATTCAGAAAATATTGCAGATCAAACAACGACAACAGAATAAGACCGGCAAGAGAAGCTATTCTGAAAACCAACCCGACACCCAAAACAGGCAAAACCAATACAAGCTGACACATTATCAGCGTTAGCCATCTTGGTATATCATGAATGTTGAAAATTCACCTTCGTTCCAAGAGAACAAGCCCTCAATCCAAGAAAATACACATACAGATGCAACGGGGAACCAAGCCAAAGAGGGTGAAGAACAGGAAGAGGAAGAGGTCCACCTTCAGGCCCAAAGCTGTTCTGCCAATATCACAGCAAAAATCACACTCATGGCACCGAGCAGTGAAGAGACATCAAGAGAACAATAGAGAAAATGAAAGCAGACAAAATACAAGCTCATGAAACGAAGCCATCATCACCTTCAGCAAACAATGCTCAAACAGCACAACCCTATTGCCCCATTTTCCCATCTCTAAACTCCTATACCATACACCCATCAACCCTGTCAGCGCAATATACACCTTCACCGTAGACATATCAGGATTACTTTCCACAAAACATATACCCACAACTCTACTCCCAAGCTGATGAGGACATTACTCCTTCAGATGCACACAACACTTCTCCGATGGACATTCAAGGTTCAATTACTAGAGCTCACGCGCGACAATTGAATCTAGAGGTGAGCTCGTTCCTAAGCACTTTCTTTTATGAATTTGAGAATCGATTGCTACCTAATGATTATATTTTGATTAGGAACCAAGGAGAGGAGCTTGGAGGCATGGTTGACCAGCAAGGGTCGACCAAGACGTGGAGGCCCAATACAACTCGACTTCGAGTCCATCTCGGAGTCCAGGAGCAGTCTGTCTTAGATTGGACGCGCAGGCCGCATACGGAGTCCGATTTCGACGTTCTATATATGGATGGGAAGATAATTTGATAGAGCTTCCAATGGCACTGGTCCCATGTCCAAATTCCTTGGGAATCAATAGGAATCATCGAAAAAGTTAGACATCCAGGATCTGTTCCGGTGCTGCGTCGCCGTATTTTGGCCTTTGGGCCGTGTATCGTGTGAGAACCCATTAGGGGTGTGTCCACGGGGTCGACCACGACCCTAGACTCTATAATTCAGTAACTATCACCCAAGTTAGGATTTGGGTTTTGCTTAGATTATTCTATCAAAAATAGTTTCGCTGTTCGTCGGTTTGTGAGACCCCAACTCCGTGAGTTATTCATCTGCAATTTGGTTGCATTCTTTCTTGTTCTTGTTTGTGTTCTTCAATTCGCAGGCAAGGATTAGCCTTCTTGGCGAGGTCGACCGTGCATCGCTGGTCGATAATCTGAGGAGACATTGTGCTGCGATTGCGGGGGTTCGGACGTGTTGTTCGGAAGCCGGATCGATTTGTGTAGCGACTTCACAAAATCGAGAGTTATCAGAACCTTTCGAAAGATCGGGAACCCTAGTTCACATCAAGTGGTATCAGAGCTTCAGGTATACCGTCAGGTTCACCCTTACCTAGTTAGATTTATTTTCGCCTTCATCCTAGAGTCCACAGAAAAGCCAAAAAAAAAATTTCCCCGTCCCAAACCGTGTTTAGCCTTTTGCATAATTCTCTTTCAGAGTCCGTAGTGTTGAGTTTGTGTCCTAGTTCGTGTCTTTGTTGCTGGTTTAGTTTATGGTTTAGTTCAGTTGTGTGATCCCATATTCCGCTGCCATCATCCCACAATTTTTCCCCCACCCGATTCGCATCCGACTCCGATTCGACCATCACAAAACCTAATTCGGAGGGTCCTCCTTGCAACGGGCATAACTTTTCGCTCGGAACTCCGATTGAGGCGTTCTTTATTTCAAAAAGCTCTTGAAATTTTGCACATACGATTCACCGCTTCACTAGTCACGCCGATTTCAACAAATTAAAAAAAAATCAGGAAGGGAGTCGATTTGAGCTCCGAAGTTCCAGCACCAGTTTTTGAGAAGACACATGATTTTCTATAGATCACATCTTACATCGGTTTGAGCTGATACTTGGTGGTGTTCCTATTCTTGTGCTCCTAGCTGAGAAAAAATATCAAAAATATAAAAGAAAAAATTCTGATTTCTACTAGTGCTAAAAGACGAAACAGCAGGAGGCCTAGAGAGGATACACTTGCTGTTTTGGTGTGTGCTGTTGGATACTTGCTGATATTGTCATTGTTGTTCATCATAATCGTCATTGTTCCTTTCTTGTTGACACTACTATTCTTAGAACAAGAGTAGACCAGCAACTAAGGACAAGTAGCCTTGGATATTTATTCAGCATTACTATCTGTTATTGAATTGTGTTCCACTCACGTATTTGGCCTTCCTATAGCTCCACATACTACTTCTGGATAGCAGGTTTTTGACCCTTGCAATCGTGAACTATGCCTTCCAGGTGTCCTTTGCCTTGCTGGTAAGAACCTTGTAAGAGCTTGGTAAGGTGTTTTCTTTTGCTGTGTTTGATTGAGAGGCAACACTACACCTGAGTAGTACATTATTAGGGATAACCTTCACTGTTTATTAAGGTGTCTACAATGGCAGGTGACGATGAAAATAATACTCGCAAGGACTTCAATGAGTGTGTGAGTCAAGGGCAACTACAAGCTGCCATTGAGGAGGGGCAGAAGGTGATGACAGAGATGATCACATAGACAATCACCACCGCAATCAGAGACCTCAAGCTCCCTAACATCGTTGAGAGGTTGGACAAACGATTATCCACACTAACCGACAGGGTTATTGCGTTGGAAGATCGTGGACCGACCAATGACGATGAGGACATGTTGTATGATGCCAATGGTAATATAGATGAAGCAGCTATGCGACAAGCACGACTACGACGTTGTCTCCGCATCAACACCACAGGTATGGGTGGTTCTCATAACCGTGCTTCCGATGACCCTTATGCTAAGGTCAAATTTACTATACCTTCATTTTGTGGACATTATGATGCCAAGGGATATCTTGATTGGGAGATGACAGTTGAGCAAAAGTTTAGTGCCCACCTTGTGCCTGAGCAACATAGAGTTAGACAAGCCACTAGTGAATTTAAGGATTTTGCTATCATTTGGTGGACTGGTTTAGTTGCGGCAGGTGTTTCACCTACTACATGGGAAGAACTTAAGGTGGCTATGCGTGATAGATTTGTTCCACCTTCTTATCATAGAGACCTGCGTAAGAGTTTAATGCGCTTAGAATAGGGAGATAAATCTGTGCAGGATTATTATGGTGAGCTTCAAAAGGGTTTGATGCGTTGTGGCGTAGTGGAGGGCACCGAGGATTCTATTTGTCATTTTTACTCAGGTTTGAGGCGCGACATTCAGGACATAGTTGATTATAAGGAATTCAATACTGTCAACCAGTTGTTTCAGTTTGCTATGCTTGCAGAAAAGGAATAGCAGGGGCGTGATTTGCAGGGCAAGAGCAAGGCCAGCACCACGTACACGCCACGCTCGGCGCCATCTTCAGGGCTAACCAAGCCCTCCTCTTTTCGAGCATCCCCACCAGCGAGCAAGCAATCAGTAGCCTCCGGAGTTGCTGCACCCCCAAAACCAGCTGCTACATGACTTTTAGATTCAGGTAAAAATTCTTTGCAGGAACCATCGAAGAGTACCTCCTCCGTTGCCTCGACGGGACGCACGGCTGGCATTCAGTGCCATCGTTGCCATGGACTTGGCCATGTGCACAAAGATTGCCCAAGTCAGCGGGCATATATTGCTACAGAAGATGGGTACATTAGCACCTCCGACATTGAGGATGATCAAGAAGAAGAGGCTGCTGGGGAGGGCGGTGATTTCCTTGGTAGTGAAGACACGGCGGCCTTCAGGAGCATCATTGTGCAGCGTGTGCTCAGCGCACAGTTACAACAACCAGAGAAGCTCAATGCCATAACTTGTTTCAGATTTTCTCCGTCATCAACAATCGCCGAGCACGTGTCATCATTGATGGAGGTAGCGGCAATAATTTGGTGAGTTCAGATTTGATCAAGAAGCTTTGTTTGACCATGCGCCCACACCCCCATCCATACCATATTTAGTGGTTTAATGATGCTGGGAAAGCAAAGGTAACACAAACTTGCAGAGTTTTTTTTTTCCAATTGGTTCGTATGTTGATTCTGTTGATTGTGATGTGGTACCTATGGAAGCTTGTCCACTTTTATTAGCTCGTCCTTGGGAATTTGATAGTGATGCTACACACCATGGTAGAAGTAATACGTACACTTTTATGCATAAAGGGAAGAAAATTACTTTGTCACCTATGACCCCTGCTAAAATTGTACAAGCTGATAAAGAACGGGCTGCTAGCTTGAATGACGTTAAATCTAAAAATCAGTTAGTTGCTAATTCTGTTTACCCACCTAAAAAGGAAAAGTCTGCACCTAATTCTAAGGCCGAGGGAATTAAATTGAAGAGTGGTGTTATGCTTACAAGAAAATGTGACCTTGCTGAAATTTCTGATGATGATATTTGCTATACTTTGGTGTGTAAACAGACCTTGTTTTCGTTTGATGATGTTGCTAGCTCGATACCTCCTGCTGCCACTAACCTTTTGCAGGAGTATGAGGACCTTTTTCCAGCTGAGATACCCCCGGGGCTGCCACCTATGAGAGGAATAGAGCATCAAATTGATTTGATTCCAGGTGCAACTTTGCCAAACTGTGCTGCCTATAGAACCAATCCGGAGGAGACTAAGGAAATTCAGCAACAAGTCCAAGACCTTTTGGACTGCGGGTATGTACGTGAAAGCCTTAGTCCTTGTGTCGTTCCTGTGCTTTTGGTTCCTAAGAAAGATGGTACTTGGCGTATGTGTGTTGATTGTAGAGCCATTAATAAAATTACTATTTGATATCGTCATCCTATTCCTGGGCTAGACACATGCTTGATGAATTGTGTTGCTCTATAATTTCACGAAGATTGATTTGCGCAGTGGTTACCACCAAATAAGAATGAAACTTGGACATGAATGGAAAACTGCTTTTAAAACCAAATTCAGCTTGTATGAGTGGTTAGTAATGCCTTTCGGTTTAACTAATGCACCTAGTACTTTCATGCGCTTGATGAATGAGGTTTTGAGGGCTTTTATTGGTCGATTTGTGGTGGTTTACTTTGATGATATATTGATTTATAGGAAGTCTTTGTATGAACATATTGAACATTTATGTGCTGTTTTTGACGCGTTGAGAGCCGCGTGTTTGTTTGCTAACCTTGAGAAGTGCATCTTTTGCACTGATCGAGTTTCTTTCCTTGGCTATGTTGTTACTCCATAGGGAATTGAGGTGGATGAGAACAAAATTGAAGCCATTGAGAGCTGGCCGATGTCCCAAAACATCACACAAGTGAGGAGTTTTCTTGGTCTTGTAGGTTTCTACCGCCGCTTTGTCAAAGATTTTAGCACCATTGCTGCGCCACTGCATGAGTTGACAAAGAAAGGTGTGGTGTTTCATTGGGGAAAAGCTCAAGAGGAATCCTTTGCCACTCTGAAGGACAAGCTTACGCACGCACCGTTGCTGCAACTTTCGAATTTTGGTAAGACTTTCGAGATTGCATGTGATGCTAGTGGAGTTGGCATTGGTAGTCTTTTGATGCAGGAAGGTAAACCTGTTGCATACTTTAGCAAAAAATTGAATGGCCTTGTTCTGAATTATGCTATGTATGATAAAGAATTGTATGCTCTTGTACGTTCCTTACAGACGTGACGTCATTATTTGTGGCCTAAAGAATTTGTGATACACTCGGATCATGAATCGCTTAAGTATCTTCGTTCTCAAAATAATCTAAACTGTTACATGCTAAATGGGTCGAGTTTATTGAATCTTTTCTTTACATCATTAAACATAAGAAAGGGAAGGATAATGTGATTGCCGATGCTTTGTCTCGACGATATGCTTTGTTATCCCATCTTGATTGTCGGATTTTTGGGCTAGAATCAATTAAAGAACAATATGCGCTTGATCCTGATTTTAAAGATGTGTTGCTGAATTGTAAAGAGGGATGTACATGGAACAAGTTTGTGATCAATGATGGATTTGTGTTTAGAGCTAACCGCCTATGCATTCCAGTTGGTTCCATTCATCTTCTGTTGATGCAGGAAGCGCATAGAGGAGGATTGGTGGGACATTTTGGAGCTAAGAAGACGACGGATGTTTTGGCCACACACTTCTTTGGGCCAAAGATGAGGAGAGACGTTGAGCGGTTCGTTAGTCGCTGCACTACATGTCAAAAAGCTAAGTCTCACTTGAATCCACATGGTTTATACATGCCTCTTCTTGTTCCTTCTATTCCTTGGGCAGATATTTCTATGGACTTTGTTTTAGGATTGCCTAGGACTAAGAGGGGGAGGGATAGCATTTTTGTTGTAGTGGATTGTTTTTCGAAGCTGGCACATTTTATACCATGTCATAAAAGTGATGATGCTGTTCATATTGCTGACCTCTTTTTCATTGAGATTCTACGTTTGTAGGGTATGCCTGCTACTATTGTTTCAGATCGTGGTGCGAAATTTTTGAGTCACTTTTGGCGTACTTTGTGGAACAAGTTGGGTACCAAATTGTTATTTTCTACCACTTGTCATTCACAAACTTATGGCCAAATAGAGGTCGTGAACCACACATTGGGAACCATGTTGAGGGTTGTTTTGAAGAAAAAATTGAAGCTGTGGGAAGAATGTTTGCCACATGTGGAGTTCGCATACAATCATGCAACACATTCTACTACTAAGGTAAGTCCTTTTCAGGTAGTGTATGGTTTCAATCCCCGTGCTCCTATTGATATTCTACCTTTGCCTACTAGTGAAAGAATTCATAGTGATGCTAAAGAATGTGCTGATTTTATTTTGAAAATGCATGAAATAACTAAGCACAACATTGAAAAGATGACTAAAAAGTATAGAATTGCTGGTAGTAAAGGTAAAAGAGAAGTTAAACTTGAAGCGGGTGATTTAGTGTGGTTGCACTTGAGAAAGGATCATTTTCCAAAATTGAGGAAGTCTAAGTTAATGCCTAGAGCTGCTGGTCCTTTCAAAATAATTGAGAAAATAAATGACAATGCATATAAACTTGAGTTTCCTCCCGAGTTCGGGGTTAGTCCTACTTTTAACATTTCAGATTTGAGGCCTTACTTGGGAGAGGAAGATGAGTTTGCGTCGAGGACGACTTCATTTCAAGAGGGGGAGGATGATGAGGACATCACTCCTTCGGATGCACACAACACTCCTCCAATGGACATTCAAGGTTCAATTACTAGAGATCGCGCGCGACAATTGAATCTAGAGGCGAGCTCGTTCCTAAGCACTTTCTTTTATGAATTTGAGAATCGATTGCTACCTAATGATTATATTGTGATTAGGAACCAAGGAGAGGACTAGGAGATGCATGGAGACGAGCTTGGAGGCATGGATGACCTGCAAGGGTCGAAAAGACATGTGGAGGCCCAATACAACTCGACTTCGAGTCCATCTCGGAGTCTAGGAGCAGTCTGTCTTAGATTGAATGCCCAGGCCGTATACGGAGTCCGATTTCGACGTTCTATATATGGATGGAAAGATAATTTGATAGAGCTTCCAATGCACTGGTCCCATGTCGAAATTCCTTTGGAGTCAACAGGAATCATCAAAACAAGTGGACGTCCAGGATCTGTTCTGGCGCTGCGTCGCCGTATTTTGGCCTTTGGGCCGTGTATCGTGTGACAGCCCATTAGGGGGTGCGTCCAGGGGTCGACCACGACCCCAGACTCTATAATTCAGTAGCCGTCACCCAAGTTAAGTTTTGGGTTTTGCTTAGATTATTCTATCAAGGACAGTTTCGTCGTTCGTCGGTTTGTGAGACCCCAACTACGTGAGTTTAATCATTCATCTGCAATTTATTTGCATTCTTTCTTATTCTTGCTTGTGTTTTTTGATTCGCAAGCAAGGATTAGCCTTCTTGGCGAGGTTGACATAACCTGAGGAGACGTTGTGTTGCAATTGCAGGGGTTCGGACGTGTTGTTCGGAAGCCAAATCGATTTGTGTAGCGACTCCACCAAATCGAGAGTTATCAGAACCTTTTGAAAGATCGGGAACCCTAGTTCACATCAAATCACCAAATAAAAATTCGGCCAAGTGATATACCGAAGATGGCATTCTCAACTCACTATGGGCTCTATGAGTACTTAGTGATGTCTTTCGGTCTCACAAATGCTCTTGCTTATTTTATGTATCTCATGAATTCGGTCTTTATGCCTGAGCTGGATAAATTTGTGGTTGTGTTCATTAATGACATTCTGATATATTTGTTGGCATTTCTTAGTGTCACCACTAGATTAGTGATGGCACTAGAGATGCCTTATTGTAAATCTAAACATTATAGAGATTCTGCAAGCGCACAGAAGTACGTTGTAGCATTTCACCCAGGAGTATTCCAGAGTATCGTTATTTGTTTATCCGCAAGAAAAGCGTTTAGTTAAAGAGAGGTGTCATCCAATGTATTCATATACAACATTATTAATCTACCATAGTCTAGACTGGGGTAAATGATATGGAAGTGTAGGGGTAATGTGACACACAGAAGTTCATTGCTCATCATTAAGTAGTCTTAGTTAGTAATAGAACATTTGTAAAGATCACAAAGGGTTCATTAGCAGTTTACAGGTACTGGTCAAAGGTGAGCCACGTCGGGCGCACGGGGAGGTCGGCCGACCTATGGGGGTCGGCTGACTCTCCACCACCGCCTCTCGGCCCACCTCTCTCTTGGAGACTGCCATGTGGGTCCTGAGGTCCGTTACAGGTGGATACCATCGGTTTGGGTGCACGAAGCTCCGGTTGTGGGCCCTTCAATCCATGTGATGGTGTTGAGGCCAAATCTTGTCCTTTGTTTTCAACCGTCATTTAATCAATGCTCACGATGACTCTATGTTGTGCTTCTTTGCTTGCAGGAATGTTGGGGTTGAATGGAAGCCAGGCCAGGTCGCCTGACCTAGCCAGGTCAGCCGACCTGGGCTTGGGCACATTTTCTTCCATCTTTTGCGCCAAGGTCCCTGTACTCAAATATAATCTATATATGCATGCTACCATATTATTTGAATACAAATGTCTAAGTTATGCTTGATCTTTATTAGTTTCTGAGCCTATTGATGGTCGGATTTCCGTTATAAGGTCCATCAACAACTCCCCCAAGCTTAGCCCTTTGCTCATCCCGAGCAAAGACTAAAACTTTAGGCTCAGTGGATCAGGAGTTGCTTCCTCATTACTCCTCAAAAGTACCAGTGGTTCAGCATGATGTTCTACCAAGAATTGAATAAGCTGGTAAAATAAACTTCCCTTATTTCCTTGGCCTTTTATGGGGCTTGTAGCTTCTCCTTGTCTTGGGTGGTTTATAGCCAGAATGACTTAGACCAAGCACCTTGCCTTCTACCTTGCTTGACAATCAAACCGGAGATTTTTGGAGATTTTCAAAAAAGGAAGAATTCCTTAGGTGGTACTCTTGAGTCACTCAAGGTGTATTTCCTTACCAAGATCCTCTCTCAACTCTCATTTCACTCATTGAGGTGGAGTTTATGCTAGGAGAGTTTTGTAGCTTACTTGCATTGCACACATTGTAAAGTCAAAACCAGAATTCAAAAAGAAGTAAGTCATACTCTCAAACCAATATGTGCACGTGTGTGAATAGTATGATAAATGATAACTCCTTTTTGCAGGTTCCTCTTCCCCTTATAAAAGTTGCTTTTAGAGACATAGCTATTCTTTTTGAACAAAGAGCCTTCATGTGTTCTCTCTCTCTTTTCTTTTACACACTTGGACCTTCATGTGCCCATTCTTTTTCATTAGCCATGTCTCTTTGCAATAAAGTTTTGGGGAAGAGTACCATACTTTCTGTGGAGCTTTTGTTTGGTGGATGGAGGAGTGTCATGCTTACTTCCAGAGTAGAAGTGTAACATGTATATGGTAGCATGTGTGTCCTTGGTTTTAAAAGTATGAAGTAGATTTCTAAGAATCACAATGACTTTGACAAAACTCAATGCAACAGCAAGTAGCTTTTGTAGGAGTTTAAATAATATGAGATTTGGTAGGAATTTAAATCACCATAAGGAACTCTTTATTTTATTCTTAAAAGAAAACTCCAGTTATCAAGTCTTGCTTAGTATGATCTTAAGCTAACTCAAGTCTTATCATATCACAGCCAAGAACAGCCTAGACTAGAGCTTGCATATGCTACCCACAAGCAGACAAGATAACAGAAAAGATCATGGTCAATCAGCAAACTCAAAGCTTAGGAGAATAGCTGGTTGAAACATAGGTACAAGAAAGAAATAAGAGCAACTATTCATCATATCCAAAATAAAGACTTAAGCATAAACTTATAACATTAAGGGACTAACCTAGATAGCTCTCATTTACTAACTTTATTTTGTAAGAAAACTTTATTCATAAATACTTACCTGAACTTACCTGATTGGGGGTCCTCCCCCAAGCTATTTTGTTGATACCGATGAACCTGTCGGTGCAGGACTCGTGTTTTACGTCGTCGAATAATGACACCTCATTTGTTGGATTAGCTTGATGAAGCAGCATTTGACCCTGGAGATGTGGATACAGATGATTTAACCCGTCATACCTGCTTTACCTTCTTGTGGCGGTCGGCAGCTTGTTCCGGTGTTTTCTTTCTCTGTGCCTTCGCACCTCGTATAGGCTTCTTGTTCTTTGCATGATACCAGATGGGAAAGTCCCATTCCCAGAACTTCCCCATAAACTTTATCAAGCTGTCCTTTTCTAGAGGTGTGACTTTTACCTCCTTGACATTCTGACTGTTCCTCCCATACTTGATCTTGATCATGGAGCATTGCTCCACTTTTGGCCTGAAGTCAAATTTCTCCTTCTTTCCATTCATGTGAAGCTGGATTTCTCCATCATGCACATTAATGTGAGCATCTGTAGTGCTCAAGAAGGGTCACCCAAGGATGAACGACGAGTCATTGCTCACATCCATGTCCAGCACCATGAAGTCGACAGGGACGAAACAATCCCGGATGCGCACCGGAATGTCCTCGGCTATCCCCTTCGGGTAGCGGACCGTAGAGTCGGCCAACTGCAATCTCATGGGAGTCTGAGACAAGGTAGTGTTGGGGGATTGGCCTGTCAAGGAAACGCCTTCACCCGGTTGCCTTGTTTCAGGTTAAAGGAAATTGCCTTCGCTACCTGTCCCCGAAAGGAAACTGCCTTCGCTTATGATAGATAGAAATTCACCGTACTCACATGCGAAGGCAGTCTGTGAGCTTCACACGCCTGAGTTCGGCTTCTTTCTCCTTCGCTAAGAGATTGGGCACCGAGGGGCGATCCGTTGCTCCTGGTGTTAATGGATGTCTCATATAGATGCGAAGGCATTGTGAAGTGATTTATTGCCTTCGCTACCCTGATCCATTTTGTGAGGATGCGAAGGCAATTCCCAGATATTACTTGAGAATACTTGGTTCATCTTGTTACACAGGCTCAAGATCGGCTTGGATGAAGGCGCGGCGGTCCTTTCTTCTCTAAGCGGGAGAAGGCGTCGTTCGGCTATGAAGGAGCTCTGGGTGGTGAAGGCAACGAAGGTCATAGGAGGCACGGTGAAGGTAGCGTGGACCAAGTCCAATCCGAGTCAAAGACGGAGTTACTGGTCTACGCATTCACATTGAGACGTGTAAATGTACCCTTATGCCCCTGGGAACCGAAGGTTGTATAGTCTAGAGGATGATGCCTGATTTTCAGGGGTATAAGGGGAATGTAAAATGTACCTCTTGACCTCCCTATAAAAGGGGACCTCCCACCAACGTGTAAAGGGCTGATTCTCGAGAACACTGTTGATAAGTAATTTACTGTTGCTTGTCTCTGTTCTCTGTCTTGGCTGTTGTTTGGGCTCATTGGCTTCGGCTATATCTTAACAACTGGTGCCCACCGTTTGTGATATGCATGAAGACAACCCACGAATACCACCATGCCACCAAGAAGAACAATAAAATCACCACTCAACACCATCGAAGACACATCCCCAGCCGGCGAAGCCGATCCCCAAGCCATAATTCCACCAAGCACCTTATTACCCATAACCGAAGCCGTCAATGAAGACACGGAAGTCGATGAAGACACTCTCACCACTGAAGAAAAGCTGTGCAGGGTGGAGGACAGGCTCCGCCTTCACCGTCTGGAACAGCAAAGAGAGCTCGAAGCTGCTCAGCTTGAGTTGCAACAGCAAATGCAGGAGGAAGAGGAAGAACAGCAACACCAGCTGCTGCAGGTCAGGAAGCAGTTGGAGGAGCTGAGGCAAGCGAAGCAAAGAAGATTGAACTCCACTGGTTCTAGAGCTGCGAAGCTCCAAGAAGAACTCGAGAAAGCCAAGAAACAAGTTGCTCAACTCCAAGCCGAACTCAACAACCCAATTGCCTTCGCCAGTGTAGGAACAAATCACGTTTCCACATCGGAAACTGGCTTCCAAGTGCTGCACACTCGTCCCATCGACTGTACCTGCCTTCTCTTAGAAAGTCTGCAGTTGGCAAGATGGCCGCCTTCATACAAGCCTATCTCTCTACCAAGGTACAATGGCCTCACTGACCCCAAGCAATTTCTCATGAGCTACGAAGCTGCAATAGCTTCGGCAAGGGGAGATGATGTCGTATTGGCAAAGTCTTTCATCATCGTCTGCGATGGCACCGCAATGAACTGGTACACCAAGCTTCCAGGGTTATCTATCACCAGCTGGTATGATCTAAAAAGAGAGTTGATCAAAAATTTCAGCATAATGGGAGACCGAGCACTCTCATACGCAGAACTAACTCTACACCAACAGCCGAAGGAATCTCTGGAGGACTACTTTCGCAGGTTTGTGGGACTGCGATCTCAAGCTCCTCATATTCCTGACGTAGCCGCCAAATTTGCAGCAATTCAGGGGCTTCGGCCAGGTCCTTTCGCTCAACACATTGCAAGGGAAACACCAGAAACCCTTGGAGATCTGTATGAAGAGTTCAAAGAATATTGTCGGTCCGACAATGACAACCGAATGCGGATCGCCAGAGAAGCCGTCCTGAAAAACCAATATGATTCCCAAAACAAACAGCACCACTACAACCAAAACCACTACCAAAGCTACCCATCCCAAACCATCATGAGCGTGGAAGTCCCGCCTTCGCTCCAAGACAACAAACCCACCTACCCAGAAAACCAGTACCAGAGCCAAAGAAATGAGCCCACCCAAAGGGGTGGAAGAACCGGCAGAGGCCGAGGAAGAGGAAGGGGTCCACCTTCAGGACCAGAGCTATTTTGCCAGTACCATGGCAAAAATCATACCCATGGCACAGAACAGTGCCGAGACATTAAGAAAACCATCGACAAGATGAAGGCAGAAAAATCCAAGCCACCCAAACGAAGCCATCTCCGGCTTCGCACCCAAACACCCAAACCCAAACACAAATCCAAGCTATCCAGCCTTATTGCCCAGTTTATCCCTCCCTAAACTCAAACTTTGTTCATCCCACAACCGCGATGGCGACTCAATTTTCGCCTTCGCCCCAAGCATTCCAGCATTATTACCCACAAAGCATGTACCCACAGTTCTACCCTCAAAACAATCAGCCTATCCCAAACAAAGACATCAAAGTGGAGGAATTACCACCACCACCCCCACCACCTCAAAAACAGCAAGACCACAACCCAGCAAACCCATTGCCCAGTTATGGCCTCATCATGCCTATAATTGGAGGATCCTCACTTGCCTTCGAGACAAAGAAGCAGAGAAAGAGCTACTTTCGCCAGGTCAACAACATCTCAGTTGACGGTCCATACAAGAAATCAGAATGGTCTCACATGCCAATTACCTTCACCGAAGAAGATCTCAAGCTCCACAACTTTCCACACAATGACACAATGTCGATTGAAGCCAACATTGCTGGCTGGAGAATTGCGAAAGTGCTAGTGGACACAGGAAGCTCAGCGGACATCATCTTGGCAAAAACTCTCAGATCCATGTCCAACATCAACCCAGATAATTTGGAACCATCAGATACACCTTTAGTCGGCTTCAGGGGAAAGCGCATTGCAACATTGGGGAAAATCACATTGCTAGTATCTTTTGGCGACACTTCAAATGCAAGAACAGAGTTCATTACCTTCGACGTCGTTGACATGTTCTTCGGCTACAATGTTATCTTCGGCAGAGGAGTCATAAATGCCTTCGACATCATCATAAGGCAAGCTTTCTTATGCATGAAAATGCTAGCTCTCAAAGGGGTCATCACTGTCTATGGTGACCAAACAGAGGCAAGAAGAATTGAGTATGCATACACCCCAGGCCAGCGAAAGGTTCGTGTCCTCGAAGAAAGTGATCCCATTTACCCAGAGGAGAAGCCAATTGCTGATAAAAGCAGCAACAGTATGCAAGGCGCTGCAGAAACAAAAGAAGTGCAATTGCAGCCTGATGTCTTCGACAGGAAAGTCATCATCGGCTCAGATCTTGAGCTAGACGAAGAGGAAAGACTCATCGAGTTCTTGAGAAACAACAAAGACGTCTTCGCCTGGTCAAGCAAAGATTTGCCAGGTGTTGACAGGAGCATAATCAAACACAAACTCGCAATCAGCCCCGACATGAGGCCAAAGAAGTAGAAACTAAGAAAAATGTGTGAAGAAAAAGTGAGTGCGGTCAAAGCCGAGGTGCAAAGGTTACTCGATGCAAATGTTATACGCGAAGTTGAATACCCCAAGTGGTTAGCAAACACTGTGTGATGAGGACATCAACACCAACGATACATCCACACCACCACCGACACCGGCAACTGCGACATCTCCACCATCTGGTCCTATTACTCGCGCTCGTGCCCGTCAACTCAATCATCAAGTAAGTTCATTCTTAAGCTCTTGTCCATTATATTTCATCAATGGAAACATGTGTACTCTTGTTTTACTTAGGAATGATGGAGAGGATAAGAAGGGGAGCGGATTCGCGTGGGCTGGTTTCGGACAGCAGGACAGCACCAACTTGTGACAATGGTCAAGACTTCATTCGGACTCCGATTGGGACGTTCAAGTACTTCACGGAAAGCTTATGAAGTTCTCTTTCAAACGGATCTAGCCTCATGATGATACCTGTTCTGAGTGGGGCACAGTCGTCATGTCTTTACAGAAGGGTTTTCAGCCCATGGTGCTGCGCCACTCTATTTTGGCCCAATGGGCCGTGTATCCAGTTGAGCCCACTTTGGGCGCGTCCTAGGGTTGGAGGTCGTCCTCCCAGTACTTATCCCCCCCAGCAGCCGCCATGGGAGGGTTGGGTTTTGTTTTCATGAACTAGCTATCGCTACTTCTCCTGGAGCGCGTGTGCTAATCCAGCCGCCCGTCTTCTTGTAATCGAAACCCCACATTCGATCAATCCAGACTGAGTTCTTGATTTCCCCTTGTGATTTCAGTGCTTGTTTACTTGTTCTTGCGAGTTCTTCGATTTGCTTGCAGGACGGGTGCCCTCGTGGCCGGTGTCGCGCATCACAAGGGCGCGGCGACCAGGGAAGAGGTGTATCGGTTGCTAAGGCGCAGCGTCTCTGGATTGCTGAAGTCGGACCGCCAACGCCTTCTCCCTCCCTCAAATCGAGTTATCCAGTTCGTCCTCACCGAAAGATCGGGAAATCCCCCACGGGTTCTCATCAATTGGTAATCAGAGCAAGGTTGTTCGGTGAGAGACTTCCTATCCTTTGCAGTTTTAATTTCCTATAGTCCAGAAAAGCCAAAAAAATAGTAGATCAGTTTTCCCGCAATCCTATAAACCCTTTGAGCCTTTACTAGTACTGCTTAGTTAGGGCTTGTTGAGTTTTTGGTTGCATCGGTTTTGTGTCGAGTTGCTGGTCTTAGTCGTAGTCCTTTTAGAGTTTCGAGTTCTTGTCACGTTCTGGTCACATACCTGTGTTACTATATAATCTCTCTGCGGCCGAATCTGAGTAGGTCTTGCTTGTTCAAGTCCAAATAGGAATCTGCATATGTGTATCTTCAGCAATACTTGATATGAACAGGCTCGCCTTACTCTAGAGAGAGAGAGAGAGAGAGAGAGAGAGAAGCAAAAGAGTGTATGTGCTGATTGGACTTTTGGGATCCCCTGTGTTCATATATTTAGTTTTGAGTACCACTGAAAAAAATATCAGAAAAAAAATCAAAAAAAAGAAAAGAAAAAAAACAAAAGAGAAGAAGCAAAAGAAAAGAAGAAAGAAAGGGGCTGTTCTTTGTGCTTACTTTTGTCTTCGGTGGTGCGTTGTGACTTCCTTTGTGTCCAGGCTCGCGTCTCTAGCACGGTCTAGGCTAGGACCAGCACAGTACCGCCGTTGAACAATTATTCAGCTTGCTTTTATAACTAACGTGGTACTAGTATTTTCCTTGTGTTCTTTTAGCCCACCTACAGCTCCACATACTCGATTTTCAGCTTTACAGGAGTTGTTGCTGCAGCACCGATACACTTTCTTTCTGGTGCCCGACTTGTTGTTGCCGACCCTCCTGCGAGCAGGGTAAGAATTGGTAAGAGCTTGTACAACAGGTTGAGAGTGAGAGAGCACCACACACAAATTACATCTAGTAGTTGTAGGGAATTTCCTACTTTACTTGTTCCCTGTTTGCTCTTGCATCTTTTCCATGGCAGGTTCAGGGGATGAGGAAGAGGATGAAGGAGGTCCGCTTACGCCTCGCACCAAGGGCATCATGCAGCATTTTCAAAAGCAAGTAAGGGACTACACCGATGGGATTGATAATGATTTGCAGGTGATAAATGAGAAGATTGGGCAAATGGAGGCCACGCAGATCTCCAACAACACCAAGCTTGCAAGATTGGAGACGACGGTTGGCCGCGTGGACAAGAGTCTCGCTGCTCTTCTGAGGCGCTTTGATGAGCTCCACGCAAAGGCGAATGATCAGCATAGAGGAGGTGACCAAGAGGAAGAGCGCAACGCAGAAAATTCGAGAGCCGATTATTCTGCTGACACTGAAGATGAGGATCGAGCTCGGAGACGTCGACAACATAACTGTCGAGGTATGGGTGGACCGCGTCCACGTGAGGTGCATAACAATGACAATGCTTTCAGTAAGATAAAATTTAAGATACCCTCTTTTGATGGTAAATATGATCCTGATGCTTATCTTACTTGGGAGATGGCTGTTGAACAAAAGTTTACTTGTCATGATTTTCCTGAAAATGCATGTGTTAGGGCTGCAACTAGTGAGTTCACTGATTTTGCTTCCGTTTGGTGGATAGAACATGGCAAGAAAAATCCTAATAACATGCCACAAACTTGGGATGCTTTGAAACGGGTCATGAGGGCTAGATTTGTTCCATCTTATTATGCACGTGATCTGTTAAACCAGCTGCAGCAATTAAAACAGGGTACTAAAAGTGTAGAAGAATACTATCAACAGCTGCAAATGGGTATGCTACACTGCAATTTAGAGGAGGATGTGGAACCTGCTATGGCTAGATTTTTGGGTGGGTTAAACCGTGAAATTCAGGACATCCTTGCTTATAAAGAGTACACTAACATAACCCGTTTGTTCCATCTTGCTTGTAAAGCTGAAAGGGAAGTGCAGGGGCGACGTGCTAGTACTAAGACTAACATATCTGCAGGGAGGAATTTTTCCACGCAGCCCCGTTCGAGCATTCCATCAACTGGACGTGCTGCTGCACCGTATTCATCATCAGCTCGAGCAGCAGCTTCACCTTCCAGCGACAAGCCATGTGACAGGCCCGCAAATTCAGCAGCAAAGACCGCGCAAAAACCAGCTGCAACCACTTCATCGGTGGCATCCACGGGCAGAACAAGAGACGTACAGTGCCACCGCTGCAAGGGATATGGACATGTCATGCGTGACTGCCCAAGCAAGCGCGTTTTGGTGGTCAAAAATGATGGTGAGTACTCATCTGCTAGTGAAATTGATCAAGATACACTTGCATTGCTTGCAGCTGACCATACAGGAAGTGAGGGCTGTCCGGAAGAACATATTAATGCAGCTGAAGCCAACCGCTATGAGAGCCTCATTGTGCAGCGCGTGCTGAGCGCACAAATGGAGAAGGCGGAACAAAATCAGCGGCACACATTGTTCCAAACAAAGTGTGTCATCAAAGAGCGTTCGTGCCGTGTGATCATCGATGGAGGTAGTTGCAACAACTTGGCTAGCAGCGACATGGTGGAGAAGCTTGCGCTTACCACCAAACCTCACCCGCATCCATATTGCATTCAATGGTTGAATAATAGCGGTAAGGCAAAGGTAACCAAACTTGTGCGAATCAATTTTTCCATCGGCTCCTATAAAGATGTTGTTGAATGTGATGTTGTGCCAATGCAAGCATGTAGTATTCTGCTAGGAAGGCCATGGCAATTTGATAAAGATTCTATGCATCATGGTAGATCAAATCAGTATTCTTTTCTATACCATGATAAAAAGATTGTGTTGCATCCAATGTCTCCTGAACAAATTCTAAAAGATGAACTTACTAGAGCTAGTAAATTGAAGAATCAGGAACATGGTAAAAGTGAAAATCAGATTGTGACAAACGAGCTTGAGAAGCATAAAAAGAACAATACCAAACCTGTTTATGATAATAAAAAGGAGATCAAGCTGAAAGGGTCATGTTTCATTGCTACCAAATCTGAATTGGATGAGATTGATGCTACCACTGCTGTTTGCTATGCCTTGATTTGCAAACAAACTTTGTTTTCACTTGAGGACATACCTTCTTCCTTGCCTCCTATTGTCACTAACCTTTTGCAGGAATATGCGGACGTTTTTCCTAAGGAGGTGCCATCGGGGCTGCCACCGATTCGTGGGATTGAGCACCAGATTGACCTTATTCCCGGGGCCTCCTTGCCCAACCGTGCTCCATACAGGACCAACCCGGAAGAGACCAAAGAAATTCAGCGCCAAGTGCAAGAATTGCTCGACAAAGGTTATGTGCGTGAGTCTCTTAGCCCTTGTGCTGTTCCCGTGCTTTTAGTTCCTAAGAAAGATGGGTCATGGCGCATGTGTGTCGATTGTAGAGCGATAAACAACATCACAATCAGATATCGTCATCCTATTCCTAGGTTAGATGATATGCTTGATGAATTGAGTGGCTCAATTGTGTTCTCTAAATTTGATTTGCGTAGTGGTTACCATCAAATTCGCATGAAGCTTGGAGATAAATGGAAAACAGCGTTTAAAACTAAGTTTGGCTTGTATGAATGGCTGGTCATGCCTTTTGGGCTCACTAATGCGCCCAGCACTTTCATGAGATTGATGAATGAAGTTTTGCGCGCTTTTATTGGCAGATTTGTGGTAGTATATTTTGATGACATTCTGATCTATAGCAAAACACTAGAAGACCATCTTGATCATTTGCGTGCTGTTTTTGATGCTCTACGTGATGCACGCTTGTTTGGTAACCTTGAGAAGTGCACCTTTTGCACAGATCGTGTCTCTTTTCTTGGCTATGTTGTGACACCGCAGGGAGTTGAAGTTGATCAAGCCAAGGTTGAAGCCATTCACAGCTGGCCGGTTCCAACAACAGTCACCCAAGTGCGAAGCTTCCTAGGACTTGCTAGATTTTATCGTCGCTTTGTGAAGGACTTCAGCACCATTGCAGCCCCACTGCATGAGCTCACCAAGAAGAGTGCGATATTCACTTGGGCTGCACCACACCAAAGTGCTTTCAACATGCTGAAAGATAAGTTAACACATGCACCCTTACTTCAACTTCCAGATTTCAGCAAAACCTTTGAACTTGAATGTGATGCTAGTGGAATTGGTCTGGGAGGTGTGCTGCTGCAAGAGGGCAAACCTGTAGTGTATTTTAGCGAAAAATTGAGTGGGCCTAGTCTAAATTATTCCACCTATGATAAAGAATTACTTGCTCTTGTTAGAACTTTGGAAACATGGCAGCACTACTTATGGCCCAAAGAATTTGTTATCCATTCTGATCATGAGTCTTTGAAACATATTCGAAGCCAAGCGAAACTAAACCGTAGACATGCTAAATGGGTTGAATTCATTGAATCTTTTCCTTATGTCATCAAACACAAGAAAGGGAAGGAAAATGTCATTGCTGATGCTTTGTCTAGGCGTTATACCATGCTCTCACAACTTGATTTCAAAATTTTTGGGTTGGAAACAATAAAATAGCAATATGTACATGATGCTGATTTTAAAGATGTGTTGCTGAATTGCAAGGAGGGTAAAACATGGAACAAATTCGTCCTCAATGATGGGTTTGTTTTTAGAGCTAACAAGCTATGCATTCCAGCTAGCTCCGTGCGTTTGATATTGCTGCAGGAAGCACATGGAGGAGGACTAATGGGACACTTTGGAGTGAAGAAGACTGAGGACATCCTTGCTGGTCATTTCTTTTGGCCTAGGATGCGGAGAGACGTGGAGAGGTTTGTTGCTCGCTGCACCACATGCCAAAAAGCTAAGTCACGCCTTAATCCTCACGGTTTATACATGCCTCTTCCTGTTCCAAGTGCACCTTGGGAAGATATATCTATGGACTTTGTTTTAGGACTGCCTAGAACAAAGAAGGGGAGGGATAGTGTGTTCGTCGTTGTGGATAGATTTTCTAAAATGGCCCATTTCATACCATGTCATAAGAGTGATGATGCTACACATGTTGCTGATTTGTTCTTTCGTGAGATTGTTCGATTGCATGGTGTGCCAAACACCATAGTTTCTGATCGTGATGCAAAGTTTCTTAGTCACTTTTGGAGAACTTTGTGGGCCAAGCTAGGGACTAAGCTTTTATTTTCCACTACATGTCATCCCCAAACCGATAGACAAACTGAAGTTGTGAATAGAACTCTATCAACCATGCTTAGGGCTGTTTTGAAAAAGAACATAAAAATGTGGGAAGAATGTTTGCCTCATGTTGAGTTTGCTTATAATCGGTCACAACATTCTACCACTAAGAAATGCCCTTTTGAGATTGTTTATGGCCTGTTACCACGTGCTCCTATTGATTTACTACCTTTGCCAACTTCTGAAAAATTGAATTTCGATGCTGCACAGCGTGCTGAAATGATTCTAAAACTGCATGAAACAACTAAAGAACACATAGAGCGCATGAATGCTAAGTATAAGTTGGCTGGTGATAAAGGCAGGAGACAACTGATTTTTGAACCTGGAGATTTGGTTTGGTTGCATTTGAGGAAGGATAGGTTTCCTCAATTAAGAAAATCAAAATTGATGCCTAGAGCTGATGGACCTTTTAAAGTACTGCAACGAGTTAATGAGAATGCATATAAGCTTGATCTACCTGCAGATTTTGGGGTTAGTCCCACTTTTAACGTTGCAGATTTGGCGCCATATTTGGGAGAAGAAGATGAGATTGAGTCGAGGACGACTCAAATGCAAGAAGGGGAGGATGATGAGGACATCAACACCAACGATACATCCACACCACCACCGACACCGGCAACTGCGACATCTCCACCATCTGGTCCTATTACTCGCGCTCGTGCCCGTCAACTCAATCATCAAGTAAGTTCATTCTTAAGCTCTTGTCCATTATATTTCATCAATGGAAACACGTGTACTCTTGTTTTACTTAGGAATGATGGAGAGGATAAGAAGGGGAGCGGATTCGCGTGGGCTGGTTTCGGACAGCAGGACAGCACCAACTTGTGACAACGGTCAAGACTTCATTCGGACTCCGATTGGGACGTTCAAATACTTCACGGAAAGCTTATGAAGTCCTCTTTCAAACGGATCTAGCCTCATGATGATACCTGTTCTGAGTGGGGCACAGTCGTCATGTCTTTACAGAAGGGTTTTCAGCCCATGGTGCTGCGCCACTCTATTTTGGCCCAATGGGCCGTGTATCCAGTTGAGCCCACTTTGGGCGCGTCCTAGGGTTGGAGGTCGTCCTCCCAGTACTTATCCCCCCAGCAGCCGCCATGGGAGGGTTGGGTTTTGTTTTCATGAACTAGCTATCGCTACTTCTCCTGGAGCGCGTGTGCTAATCCAGCCGCCTGTCTTCTTGTAATCGAAACCCCACATTCGATCAATCCAGACTGAGTTCTTGATTTCCCCTTGTGATTTCAGTGCTTGTTTACTTGTTCTTGCAAGTTCTTCGATTTGCTTGCAGGACGGGTGCCCTCGTGGCCGGTGTCGCGCATCACAAGGGCGCGGCGACCAGGGAAGAGGTGTATCGGTTGCTAAGGCGCAGCGTCTCTGGATTGCTGAAGTCGGACCGCCAACGCCTTCTCCCTCCCTCAAATCGAGTTATCCAGTTCGTCCTCACCGAAAGATCGGGAAATCCCCCACGGGTTCTCATCACTGTGCCTGTGAAAAAGAAAAATGGCAAGTGGAGAATGTGTATTGACTTCACCGACCTCAACAAGGCATGTCCAAAAGATGATTTCCCACTCCCAAGAATTGACAAAATCATTGATCAGGCTGCTGCAAGTGAGATGATGTCTCTCCTGGATTGCTTCTCCGGATATCATCAGATCTGGATGAAGAAAGAAGATGAAGAAATCATTACTCCTCTTGGCACCTTTTGCTTCGTCAGAATGCCCGAGGGGCTTCGCAATGCTGGTACCACTTTTTGCCGCATGTCTAGCACTGTATTCAAAGAAGAACTCTTTAAAACCATACTGGCATATGTTGATGACATCTTGGTCAAAAGCGTCAAAAGACAAGATCATATCTCTGATTTGGCTGTCGCCTTCGCAAGAATGAGACAGGCCGGTCTAAAGCTCAATCCGGAGAAGTCAAGCTGTCCTTTTCTAGAGGTGTGACTTTTACCTCCTTGACATTCTGACTGTTCCTCCCATACTTGATCTTGATCATGGAGCATTGCTCCACTTTTGGCCTGAAGTCAAATTTCTCCTTCTTTTCATTCATGTGAAGCTGGATTTCTCCAGCACACACATTAATGTGAGCGTCTGCAGTGCTCAAGAAGGGTCACCCAAGGAAGAGCGATGAGTCTTTGCTCACATCCATGTCCAGCACCACGAAGTCGACAGGGATAAAGCAATCCCGGATGCGCACCGGAATGTCCTCGGCTATCCCCTTCGGGTAGCGGACCGTAGAGTCAGCCAACTGCAATCTCATGGGAGTCTGGGACAAGGTAGTATAGTTAAGGCGGTCAAAGACTACTTTGGTATGACGCTGACGCTTGCCCCTAAGCCACAGAGTGCGTGCTCGAAGCGTTGGGTCCCAATAGTGCAAGCGATAGTGGGACACCCTGGGTCCTTCTTCTTTTCTGGGACCTTATTCAAGATGGCTGCACTGCACTCCTCAGTTAACTTTACGACCTCGGTACTTGGGAGTGGACATTTGTTGTTCAATATGTCCTTCAAGTACTTGGCGTAGGTTGGCACCTGCATAGCATCCAACAGTGGCACATGTATATTTAATTTTTGAATGACCTCCACGAACCTGGAGAATTGTTCGTCTGCCGATGTTGGTGCTAGCTCAGCTTCAGGCTCTTCTTCTTCTGCTAGGTTCTCCTTCCTCGGTGATGTTGTCTTTCCTACATGGTTAGATGCGACTGGATCCCGAGTAGCCTTACCGCTCCTTGTAGAAACAACCTTTACATTCTTAAAAGAGGAATCCGGCTGCCCGAGAATTCGTCCCTTGTCACCAGAAGGAACAGCAGCGGCTAACTGATTGTTGGTATTTCTTAGCGTCACCACTTAGATTAGTGATGGCACTAGAGATGCCTTATCGTAAATCTAAATGTTACAGAGATTCTGCAAGCGTACAGAACTACGTCATAGCATTTAACCCGAGAGTACTCCAGAGTATTGTTATTTGTTTATCCACAGGGAAAGCGTTTAGTTAAAGAGAGATGTCATCCGATGTATTAACTTACAACAACATTAATCTACTGTAATCTATATAGGGGTAAAGGATATGGAAATATAAGGGTAATGTGACACACAGAAGTTCATTGCTCATCATTAAGTAGCCTTAGTTAGCAAGAGATCATTAGTAAAGATCACAAAAGGGTTCATTAGCATAATACAAATGGGACTTGGATACACTACAATACCCGATACAAACTCATACAATGGATATATGCAAGAGGACATATCGAGGTGTCCAGTGGTTCCCTCATCAAGGAACGACAGGAGGACGTCTTATAATAAAGGCCTAATATCATCTCCCGAACATGGAGGATTAGAAAGGATGGACAGGGCTGTCACCACTTGCCGTCTACCTCTACTAATCCATGGGGCAGCGATACCCTCAACAATATTCCATAATCCAAACACCATGTTTGCAATATGAAATACAACTCTATCTATCGCGCTAATAAATAGAGCAACCATAAGGCACATTGAGCCAATGTCATAGCATACATTCATTTGAACAAGGTGCAAGACATAAGTAGTATATACTAAGTAGATAAATTATAAATGAGGCATGCAACACAAGTATGAAGATACTTCCATTAAGCTCAGAGTATTACAAGTAAGTTAGAGAATACAAGAACTGAACTCTAGAACTTACCAGGACTCCACCGGAAGCCCTTCAGAAGATCTACTACTAGAACTATCACTACTAAGACTAAGACTAAGCTTGTAGCAAAGGAGAGCTCTTCTTCTGGTGTGTCTTGAGTACGGCGCCCTTTGTAGGTATTCATAGCATCCATAGGCGGTGGAGGATCTGCCAGACGCGGTTGAGGCCGTTTGGCTGTGGGCCCAGGTCGGCCGAAGGGGTGGCGTCGGCCGACCCTTGGATGCACCGTCTTGAGCATTGCACGGTTGAGATGAACTCCCGAAGGCAGTTTACAGGTACTGGTCAAAGGAGGGCCGAGTCGGCCGCCCCTCCACAACTGACTCTCGGGCCCACCTCTCTCTGGGAGACTGTCGGTTTGAGTGCACGAAGCTCTGGTTGTGGGCCCTTCAATCCATGGGATTGACACGTGGTTCATCTTTCACATTGACTTCAACCGACCATGTTTCAGCGTCCACGATCATCTCTTATTGTGCTTCTTTGCCTGCAGGGAAGTTGAGGTCTAATGGGTGCCAGGCCAGGTCACCCGACCTGGCCAGGTCGGCCGACCTGGGCCTGGGCCCATTTTCCTCCATCTTTTGCACCGTGGTCCCTGTACTCAAATATATTCTATATATACATGCACAAACAATATTTGAATACACTTGTCTAAGTTATGCTTGATCTTTATTGGTTTTCTGAGCCTATTGATGGTCGGATTTTCATTATAAGGACCGTAAACAACTCACCCAAGCTTAGCCCTTTGCTCGTCCCGAGCAAAGACTGGAACTTTAGGCTCAGTGGATCAGGAGTTGCTTCCTCATTACTCCTCAAAAGCACCAGTGGTTCAGCAAGATATTCTATCAAGAACTGAATAAGCTGGTGAAATAAACTTCCCTTATTACCTTGGCCTCTTATGGGGCTCGTAGCTTCTCCTTGTCTTGGGCGGTTGATAGCCAGAACGACTTAGACCAAGCACCTTGCCTTCTACCTTGCTTGACCATCAAACCGGAGGTTTTGGAGTTTTTTTTTCAAAAGGCAGAGTTCCTTAGGCGGTACTCTCGAGTCACTCAAGGTGTATTTCCTTACCAAGATCCTCTCTCAACTCTCATTTCCCTCATTGAGGTGGAGTTTGTGCTAGGAGAGATGTAGCTTACTTGAAGTGCACATATTGTAATGTCAAAACCAGGATTCAAAGAGAAGAAAGTCATACTTTCAAACCAAGATGTGCACGTGTGTGGATGGCATGATGAATGATAGCTCCCTTTGTGTAGGTTCCTCTTCCCTTACAAGAGTTGCTTTTAAAGACATGGCTATTTTTTCCTAAACCAAGAGCCTTCATGTGCCCGTCTCTTTTTTTTACATACTTGGACCTTCATGTATCAAAAATTATTTTTTTTTCAGCCCATGTCTCTTTTTGCAATAAAGTTGGAGAAGAGTAGCATACTTTATGTGGAGCATTTATTTAGTGGATGGATGAGTGTGATGCTTACTTCCAGAGTAGAAGTATAACATGTATATGGTGGCATGTGCGTGATCTTGGCTTTAAAATCATGAAGTAAATCTCTAAGAATCACAATGACCTTGACAAAACTCAATGCAACAACAAGCAGCTTTTTGTAGGGGGTTGAACAATATGAGCTTTGGTAGGAATCACCATAAGGAACTCTTTATTTTATTTTTCTAAAATAAAACTCTGGTCATCAAGTCTTGCTTGGTAAGATCTTAAGGTAACTCAAGCCTTATCATATCGTAGCTAACAACAACCTAGACTAGAGCTTGCATATGCTACTCACAAATAGTCTAGATAACAGAAAAGATCATGCTCAACCAGCAACTTCAAAGCTTGGGAGAATAGCAGGTTGAAACATAGGTACAAGAGAGAAATAAGAGCAACTATTCATTATATCCAAAAATAAAGACCTTAGCAAAGACTTATGACATTGAGGGACTAACCTAGATAGCTCTCATTTACTAACTTTATTCTGAAAGAAAACTTTATTCATTGATGCTTACCTGAACTTACCTGATTGGAGGTCCTCCCCCAAGCTATTTTGTTGACACCGATGAACCTGTCGGCGCAGGACTCGTGTTTTACGTAATCGAGTGATGATGTCTCCGTTGTTGGATTAGCTTGATGAGGATACAGATGATTTAACCCGCCATACCTGTTTTACCTTCTTCTGGCGGTCGACAGCTTGCTCCGGTGTTTTCTTCACCTGTGCTTTTGCACCTCTATAGGCTTCTTGTTCTTTGCATGGTACAGGATGGGGATCCCTTTTCCTAGAACTTCTCCATGAACTTTATCAAGCTGTCTTTTTTTGGAGGTGTAACCTCCACCTCCTTCACATTTTGACTGTTCCTCCCATACTTGATTTTGACCATGCAGCATTGCTCCACCTTTGGCCTGAACTCAAACTTCTCCTTCTTGCCATTAATGTGGAGCTGGATCTCTCCGGCACCCATAATAATGTGAGCGACTGCATTGCTCAAGAAGGGTCACCCAAGGATGAGCGACTAGTCGTTGCTCACGTCCATGTCCAGCACCACGAAGTCGACGGGGATGAAGCAATCCCAGATACGCACCGAAATGCCCTCAGCTATCCCCTCCGGGTAGCGGACCATGGAGTCGGCCAACTGCAGTCTCATGGTTGTCGGGGACAAGGTAGTATAATTAAGGCGGTCAAAGAATACCTTTGGCATGACGCTGATGCTCGCCCCTAAATCACAGAGTGCGTGCTCAAAACGCTAGGTCTCGATGGTACAAGTGATGGTAGGGCACCCAGGGTCCTGGTTCTTTTCAGGGACGTTGTTCAAGATAGCTGCACTGCACTCCTCTGTTGACTTTACGACCTCTGTACTTGGGAGTAGACATTTGTTGTCCAGTATGTCCTTCAAGTACTTGGCATAGGTCGGCACCTGCATAGCATCCAACAGTGGCACATGTATATTTAGCTTTTGGATAACTTCCCCGAACCTGGCGAATTGCTCCTCCGCCGATGGCTTCTTTTTGCGTTGAGGGAACGGCAAGACATTGGTGTTGTAGAACTCGTGTGGCACAGTTCTCCCTGCTGGTGCTAGCTCGGCTTTAGGCTCTTCTTCCTCTGTTGGAATCTCCTTCCTTGGTGCTGTGGCTTTTCCTGCATGGTTAGGTGCGACTGGGTCCCGAGTAGCCTTACCGTTTCTTGTAAAAATAGCCTTTACATTTTCAAAGGAGGAATCTGGTTGCCTGGGAATTCGCCCCTTATCTCTAGAAGGGACAGCAGCGGCTAGCTGAGCTAACTGGGTTTTTAGCATTTTATTAAAGCTCAGCTGGCTCTGGAAGGTGGAGGACAAACTTTCTATTTTAGAGTTTATGCCCTCCAGAGCCTTGTCATTAGCAGCAAGCCTCTTAGAAATTGATTCATTAATCTTGGCCTGACCAAGGACCAGATCTTTCAGAGAGGGTTGGTTAGAGAAAGAGTTGTTATTGTTACCGCCTTGGTAGAATGGGCATTGCTATTTCCAGTTCCCTTGAGGCCGGTACCCGTTGTTGCCGTTTACGAATTGTACCTCCTCTTGTGTCTCAGGGCAGCTGTTCCCCGAGTGGCCGGTTTCCCCATAGACTTCACACGTCATGTGTGAATCCAGTGGTCCTTCTGTGTTGTCGGCCCCATCTTTGGTGCGGTCATCAAGGTGGTTCATGATGAGATCCATCTTGGCGGCCAGCATGTGCAACTCCTTTACGGTGTGCATACCGCATTTGTGCCCCTGAAGGCGGTCGTCATTCCAGGCTTGGTTTGACACCATCTTCTCAATGAGCAGCTTAGCGACGGCCACAGTCAAGGAGAGGAATGCCCCTCCAGCAGCAGCGTCCATATGTTCACGGGCCGTCTGGGACAGCCCATGGTAAAAGTTCTGGCGCAGGAGCCACTCTTGCATACCGTGGTGTGGGCATGCCAGGATGTAGTCCTGGAAAGATCCCATGCCTCCGATACAGTCTCCCCGGACTCTTGCTGGAAGCTGAAAATTCTTCCCCGAAGGGCATTGGTTTTTCCAATGGGGAAGAACTTGGCAAAGAATGTATTGGAGCACTTGGTCCATGTGTTCACCACATCACGGTTGGAGTAGAACCATTGCTTGGCTCTTCCCAACAGTGAGAATGGGAACAAGCGGAGCCGGATGGCCTCTTGTTCGACTCCCCGGATGGTGATGGTGCTGCACACCTCTAGGAAGTGCTGCAAGTGAGCACTAGCGTCTTCATTGGCTTTCCCACAGAATGGACTAGCCTGCACCATGTTGATCAGCGGGGCCTTGAGCTCAAAAGCATGGTCCCCCATGGCCACTTCTGGAACCGTAAGGATCAGGGCAGCGGATGGGGCGGAGTAGTGGCGGATTGTCCTGTCGGCCATGGCTTCTTCCGGTTAGGGTGCTCCGGGAACAGTTGTTCTACTTGGTTGGATGATTCTCCAATGACTGGCTCGGTCTCCGACAAGAACACCTGAGGGATTACGACACGAGAACGTACCCTCCTTACTATGGTATTCGAGTTCTCGACGTAGTTGGATGGTAGTTGGAAACCAGTCATACACTACCCTGTTTCACGTCACAGAGAAACAGAGCAAAAGGGTAAACCTTCTAGATTACTGGTAGTTAATTATGTTGTATTAAATACATGGACGATCAAGACTCTTTAACCATTGCTTTCCTCAGCAACGGCGCTAGAAATGCTTGTTGGTATTTCTTATCGTCACCACTTAGATTAGTGATGGCACTAGAGATGCCTTATCGTAAATCTAAACATTACAGAGATTCTGCAAGCGCACAGAAGTACGTTGTAGCATTTCACTCAGGAGTATTCCATAGTATCGTTATTTGTTTATCTGCAGGGAAAGCGTTTAGTTAAAGAGAGGTGTCATCCAATGTATTTACTTACAATAATATTAATCTACCATAATCTAGACAGGGGTAAAGGATATGGAAATATAAGGGTAATGTGACACACAGAAGTTCATTGCTCATCATTAGTCTTATTTAGTAAGAGATCATTAGTAAAGATCACAAAAGGGTTCATTAGCATCATATAAATGGGACTTGGATACACTACAATACAGTATACAAACTCATACAATGGACATATGCAAGAGGACATATCGAGGTGTCCAGTGGTTCCCTCATCAAGGGACGACAGGAGGATGTCTTATCATAAAGGCCTAATATCATCTCCCGAATGTGGAGGATTACAAAGGATGGACAGGGCTGTCACCACCTGCCGCCTACCTCTACTAATCCGTGGGGCAGTGATACCCTCAACAGTATTCCATAATCCAAACACCATGTTTGCAGTATGAAATACAACTCTATCTATCGTGCCAATAAATAGAGCAACCAAAAGGCACATTGAGCCAATGGCATAACATACATTCACTTGAACAAGGTGCAAGACATAAGTAGTATATACTAAGTAGATAAAGTATAAATGAGGCATACAACATAAGTATGAAGATACTTCCATTAAGCTCAGAGTATTACAAGTAAGTAAGAGAATACAAGAACTGAACTCTAGAACTTACCAAGACTCCTCCGGAAGCCCTTCAGAAGATGTACTACTAGAACTATCACTACTAAGACTAAGACTAAACTTGTAGCAAAGGAGAGCTCTTCTTCTGATGTGTCTTGAGTACGGTGCCCTTTCCAGGTATTTATAGCATCCATAGGTGGTGGATGATCAGCCAGAGGCGGTTGAGGCCGTTTGGCTGTGGCCCTAGGTCGGCCGAAGGGGTGGCGTCGGCCGACCCTTGGATGCACTGTCTTGAGCATTGCATGGTTGAGATGAACTTCTGAAGGTGGTTTACAGGTACTGGTCAAAGGAGGGCCGAGTCGGGCGCACGGGGAGGTCGGCCGACCTAGGGGGTTGGCCGACCCTCCACAACCACCTCTCGAGCCCACGTCTCTCTAGGAGACTGTCATATGGGTCTTGAGGTCGGTTCCAGGTGGATACTATCGGTTTGAGTGCACGAAGCTCTGGTTGTGGGCCCCATTGACTTCAACCGACCATGTTTCAGCGTACACGATCATCTCTTATTGTGCTTCTTTGCCTGTAGGGAAGTTGAGGTCTAATGGGTGCCCGGCCAGGTCGCCCGACCTGGCCAGGTCGCCCGACCTAGGTGTGGGCCCATTTTCCTTCATCTTTTAGACCGTAGTCCCTGTACTCAAATATATTCTATATATGCATGCACAAACATTATTTGAATACAAGTGTCTAAGTTATGCTTGGTCTTTATTGGTTTTCTAAGCCTATTGACGGTCGGATTTTCGTTATAAGGACCGTCAATACTAAGCTAACTGGGTTTCTAGCATTTTGTTAAAGCTCAACTGGCTCTGGAAGGTGGAGGACAAACTTTCTATCTTAGAGTTTATGCCCTCCAGAGCCTTATCATTAGCAGCATGCCTTTTAGAAATAGATTTGTTGATCTTGGCCTGACCAAGGACCAGATTTTGCAGAGAGTGTTGATTGGAAAAGAAGTTGTTATTGTTAGCTCCCTGGTAGAATGGGTGTTGCTGATTCCAGTTCCCTTGAGGCCGGTACCCGTTGTTGCCGTTTACGAACTGTACCTCCTCTTGCGTCTCGGGGGTAGCTGTTCCCCGAGTGGCCGGTTTCTCCACAGACTTCACACGTCATGTGTGAATCCAGTGGCCCTTCATTATCGGTACCCCCCTCCTTGGTGCTGTCGTTGAGGCATTTCATGATGAGATCCATCTTGGCGGCCAGCATGTCCACCTCCTTTACGGTGTGCATACCGCGCTTGCACCCCTGAAGGTGGTCATCATTCCAGGCTAGGTTTGACACCATCTTCTCAATGAGCAACTTGGCGGTGGCCACAGTCAAGGAGAGGAATGCCCCTCCAGCAGCAGCGTCCATGTGTTCACGGGCTGTCTGGGATAGCCCATGGTAGAAGTTCTAGAGCAGGAGCCATTCTTGCATACCGTGGTGTGGGCATGCCAGGACATAGTCCTGGAAATGATCCCACGCCTCCGATACGGTCTCTCCGGACTCTTGCTAGAAGCTAAAAATTCTTCCCTGAAGGGCATTAGTTTTCCCAATGGGGAAGAACTTGGCCAGGAATGCGTTGGAGCACTTGGTCCACGTGTTCACCGCATCACGGTTGGGGTAGAACCATTGTTTGGCTCTTCCCAACAGTGAAAATGGGAACAAGCAGAGCCTGATTACCTCTTGATCCACTCCCCAGATGGTGATGGTATTGCACACCTTTAGGAAGTGCTGCAGGTGGGCACTAGCATCTTCATTGGCCTTCCCATAGAACAGGCTGGTCTGCACCATGTTGATCAGCGGGGCCTTGAGCTTGAAGGCATGATCCTCCATAGCCACTTCCGGCCCTGTTGGGATCTCGGCAGCGGAAGGGGCGGAGTAGTCACGGATCGTCCTCTTGGCCATGTCTTCTTCCGGTTGGGGTGCTACGGGAACGGGTTGTTCTCTTTGGTTGGATGACTCTCCGATGACTGGCTCGGTCTCCGATAAGAACACCTGAGGGCTTACGACATGACTGCCTATGGTATTCGGGTTCTCGACGTAGTTGGATGGTAATTGGAAACCAGTCATACACTACCCTGTTTCACGTCACAGAGAAACAGAGCAAAAGGGTAAACCTGCTAGATTACTGGCAGTTAATTATGCTGCATTAAATACATGGATGATCAAGACTTTTTAACCATTGCTTTCCCCGGCAACGGCACCAGAAATGCTTGTTGGCATTTCTTAGCGTCACCACTAGATTAGTGATGGCACTAGAGATGCCTTATTGTAAATCTAAATGTTACAGAGATTCTGCAAGCACACAGAAGTACGTTGTAGCATTTCACCCAGAAGGATTCCAGAGTTTCATTATTTGTTTATCTGTAGGGAAAGCATTTAGTTAAAGAGAGGTGTCATCCAATGTATTCATATACAACATTATTAATCTACCATAGTCTAGACAGGGGTAAATGATATGGAAGTGTAGGGGTAATGTGACACACAGAAGTTCATTGCTCATCATTAAGTAGTCTTAGTTAGTAATAGAACATTAGTAAAGATCACAAAGGGTTAATTAGCATCATACAAATGGAACTTGGATACACTACAATACCCAATACAAACTCATACAAGAGACATGCACGAGGACATATCGATGTGTCCAGTCATCAAGGGACGACAGGAAGACGTCTTATCATAAAGGCCTAATATCATCTCCTGAATGTGGAGGATTACAAAGGACAGACAGGGCTGTCACCACCTGCCGCCTACCTCTACTAATCCGCCTCAACAGTATTCCGTATTCCAAACACTATGTTTGGAATAAGAAACACAACTCTATCTATCACGCTAATAAATAGAGCAACTATAAGGCACATTGAGCCAATGTCATAGCATACGTCAACTCGAACAAAGTGCAAGACATAAGTAGTATATACGAAGTAAGTGAAATACAATTGAGGCATACAACATAAGTATGAAGATACTTCCATTAAACTCAGAGTATTACAAGTAAGTAAAGAGATACAAAAGCTGAACTCTAGAACTCACCAAGACTCATTCGAAAGCCCTTCGGAAGCTCTACTACTAGAACTATCACTACTAAGACTAAGACTAAGACTAAGCTTGTAGCAAAGGAGAGCTCTTCTTCTGGTGTGTCTTGAGTACGGCGCCCCTTGCAGGTATTTATAACATCCATAGGCGGTGGAGGATCAGCCAGAAGCGGTTGATGACGGTAGGCGGTGGGCCTAGGTTGGCCGAAGTGGGCGCGTCGGCTGACCCTCTGATGCACCGACTCCAGTGATCCACGGCTCAGATGTGATCTCCAAGGCGGTTTATACGTACTGGTCAAAGGATAGCCGCGTCGGGCTCACGGGGAGGTCGGCCGACTCTCCACCACCGCCTCTCGGGCCCACCTCTCTCTGTGAGACTGCCATGTGGGTCCTAAGGTCAGTTCCCAAGCTCTTATTCCTCATGAAGTAAATTATCCCACTCATGATTTGGAATTGGCTGCGGTTGTACATGCCTTAAAAATTTGGAGGCATTATCTTATGGGCACTCATTGCAATATCTACACTGACCATAAGAGCCTCAAATATATCTTCACCCAAGCTAATTTAAATATGCGTCAAAGAAGATAGTTAGAGCTAATCAAAGATTATGATCTTGAGGTGCATTACCATCTAGGAAAAGCCAATGTGGTGGCTGATGCATTAAGCCACAAAGGTCAATGCAATTGTCTCACCGCAACATCTTTTAATGACACTCTTTGCCATGAGATGTCCAAGTTAAATTTGGAAATTGTTCCTCAAGGCACATTAAGCCACCTAGTAGTGGAAGCCACATTGAGAGAAAGAATTATTATGGCACAAACAAGAGATAAGGGAATTGCTCATATAAAGCAAGGACTAGCTCAAGGGTTGCCCAAATATAAATGTTTTAAGTAAGATTGGAAGGGTATTCTTTGGTTTGATCAACAGCTTGTGGTACCTAAAGATCATGAGCTAAGAAAGCAAATTCTTGATGAGGCTCATTTATCAAAATTCTCTATTCATCCGGGTAGCAATAAAATGTATCAAGATCTAAAAATAAAATTTTGGTGGACAAGAACGAAAAGGGAGATTGCTAAATATGTGCCCGATTGCAATACATGTCAAAAGGTGAAAGCAAGCCATCTCAAGGTAGCTGGAACTTTGCAACCGCTTCTATACCATCTTGGAAATTGGATGACATAGCCATGGATTTTATTGTGGGCTTGCCCAACACCTCTCATAATGGGTGATTGTTGATAGACTCACATATTCCAGTCCACACAAGTTATACTACCAAGAGGTATGCTGAAATTTATATCGATCGGATTGTTTGCCTTCTTGGGATTCCAAGGACAACTATTTCTGATTGAGGCATCCAATTTGTTGCTCGCTTTTGGGAACAATTGCTTGCTTCTCTAGGCACAAAGCTGATCCGTAGCTCAACTTATCATCCTCAAACTAATGGGCAAACCGAAAGGGTGAATCAAATATTGAGGGATATGTTTAGAGCTTGTGTCATACACTATGACAAAAATTGGGATCAATGCTTGTCTTTGGCTAAATTTTCATACAACAATAGCTATCAAGCAAGCATAAAATGGCACCATTTGAAGCCTTGTATGGACGATGGTGTCGAACTCCTTTGAATTCATCTAAGTCTAGTGAACGAAGTTTCTTTGGGCCAGACTTAGTCCAAGAAGCTGAAGATAAGGTGAAAATAATCCAAAAAAATCTTCAGGCTATGCAATCTCGCCAAAAGAGCTATCATGACAAAAGAAGAAAGCCTATAGCATTTGAAGTGGGTGATCATGTGTATATCCATGTGTCACCAACAAAAGGTGTCCAAAGATTTGGTGTAAAGGGAAAACTAGCTCCTCGCTACATTGGACCTTTCCCAATTCTAGAAATTTGTGGACCCATAGCATATAAAATTCAGCTTCCCACAAATCTTTCCACCAACCATAATGTGTTTCATGTCTCTCAACTCAAGAAATGTCTTCTTGTTCTAGAAGAATCCATCTCTTATGAAGATATTCCTATTGAACCCGATCTCACCTATGAGGTTCATCCTATCAATATTATTGATCAAAAGGATCGAACCACAAGGCGAAGGGATACAAAATTCTATAAAATTCAGTGGACTAATCATACTGAAGATGAACCTACTTGGGAAGAAGAATCATATCTTAAATCTAAATATCCGAATTTTATGAGCTCTATTCCAGGTAACTTTCTTTCCACACTAAATTTTCTGCATATATGGGTGTACATTAGGGGGAGGGTTGTGACACCCATAGTGTCACATTAGGGCTAACACAACTAGATGAACATGATTAAAGCATAAACATGGCATGCATCGTTTCATATCATGTTGACTGTGCGTATATGGGTGTATGTGTTGACCAAGTCAACTCTCATGAACATAATTAGCCAAATATAAAAAATATACCAAAATGATGCTTAAAAAGTCAACGACAAGTTTATGAACTCAAATGAGTATGGAAAGTTCAAACAAAAATTTGAAATTCAAATTTGAACTCCTTTAACCCTCATTTCATGTAAAAGAGCAATTGCTTTTCATCCTTTTTGAGAGGCTCCAAACAATTTATTTTGCCTAAGCACTTGAAATTCAACCAATATGAAAGTTGGAGTACAAAGTACCCTCTTTACAATGGTGGTGATGTGGATCAAGGCAAACTTGGTTTGGTCATGCAAAAATGTGATCAAAATCGGGTCAAAACCCTGAAATTTCAGCACTTCACCAATTCAGCCTAAGTGCTGAAAAACGTGGTTTTTGCTTGTTTTCACAGCTTGATAACTTCCAAACCAGTGAGCAAATATTGTAGGCCCCTTTGTAGAAATTGTATCCTGATGTACCATCTACAACTCTTGTATTGGTCTCTCCTTGAGTTTATACACAAAAAATTGACAAAAATTTGAACCGAAGTTGGGCCGAGCTGCTGTAGCCGGACGATTGAATCAACGAATCGATTCAGTTCGTCAAGCCCAGAGCATCGGCTAGAGGCCGGCACCAATGGCCTCACGGCCACGCGCCGCGTTCGCAGGGCCTTGGCCATGTGCCCATCGCTCCCTAGCCTAGTTGGCCCTTTGCCATGCACGCTTGCCTCGGTGTCGGGCTGTCCGCGTGCGTTGAGGAGCTCACCGTTAGCTCAACGCTCGACCGTCACTACTGTAAAGACCGGTTACCCAAAATTCATTGGCCTTCCTCAATCACTCTTCAATTCACCGCGTCCTAGACTCACCCACCTCGACCTCCCCGAACTCTTCCCTTCCTCCACCAGAGCCGGCATTGCCAGCAATCCAAAGAAATCCGGCCACTGTCACTTACTCTGGCCACCCTTGCCGTCCATCGTGGACAACCGTCTCCACCCCTCCATTGTCCAAATTGACCCCTTCTCTAGCTTCCCGTTGAGCCACTGGTCCTTCCCAGCCTTCTCCCTCCCATCCTCCACCCTTACATGAGCCAGAACGCTGACGCCGTTCCTCGGCCGCGGGCGGTGTGCGCGAGCAGAGCAGCTGCACCGTCGTTGGCCAAAGCTCGAGGGCCGAGCGTGGCCAGGGCGTGACCGTGCACAACCCCCGCCCCCTCCCCAGGCTTGAACGCCGCCGGCCGAGGGCTCCCAGGCCGAGTTCACTGATCCCGCCGGCCGGACCGCTCGAGCTCGGTCCAGAGGATGAACAAGGGTAAGATTGAGAGAGAATAGAACTATAGGGGGTTTTGTATAAGATTCTGAGGTTTATGTTGTGAAGGTGGGCTTTTGTAGGGGGTTTTCTGCAAGAAGCCTAGGACCTGTTCTTGAGAAAAAGGACATGGCTCTGAATCTTTGCTTTTCCTGGGGCCCCAATGTAAAGCCATTATTCTTTTCTTGTTTTCTTTTTCCTTTTTTTGGTTGAACTTCGAAAAATCCTTGTAAATCGCAGAAAAATCATAAAAATGCAAATCCTGTTGTGTTGGAATCCTTGTAAAATGCGTGTTGACGTCCAAAATGTCAGGCATGGACTCTCAGAAATCAACACTGTGGCCTGGAAGATTTGCTTGAACTTCAGTGCTGGTCCAAAATCTTGAGGTTCGTGGCATGCTAGTCAATTTGACCTGAAATTGACAAGATAGAGTTTAATCAGTAAACAACAAGGAACTCATCGGCCAAAGCCCCGATTCGTTCCAGAAATCGGATCAATGTGGAAAGAAGTCCGATTCGAAGGGATGAACCATCGGACATGAGTCCGATTCGTGAGGATATATCAATGTATTAAAATAAACCATCGGCTATGAAAACTGAATACGAGATAGATCTAACCTAAACTCATTTTTTAATATGCATCATTCCAAAGGCGATAAACAAACTAAATCTCATGTAACTAACAATCGGATCGATTTCGAGACAGCGTTGCCAGCAGGGCACCGATTAGCTTGCTTACTCCGATAGCTTGATGTATATCAAAGAACTCGTTTAAATCAGATCTATTTGTAACTTGCTTATTAAATCTAAATCAGCTATATAAGCAATATGAATAGATCTATTATGAAACTTGAATAACGATAAAACAGAATAGATCTTCTCTGATAGATGTAAACTGATAAGATATAATTAACAAGATACGGTAACAGGTGAGCGATCTAAATGAAGAAGGGCGATACACACTTGGTAAATTGGTGAATTAACTAAACAAAGAAGGGCGATACGCCTCAATCTAAAGCCTAGATTAATTCGATAGGGTGTTGCACTTACAGACAAACCGGAGGTCAAGATGATGCAGCCCTGCTTGCTGAAGAACTCGACGAAAAGGTTGTTCGCATGTGAGGCCGAAAGTTGTGTTGTATTGTATGGTTGTGTGAACATTTTTTTACAATGGCGCAGGGTTTATACTTATACCCTGGAAATCTATCTAAACCTTGCTGGCTACGACAATATCTCTAATTTGTTTAAAGCAAACTAATCTTAATCTAGCAAAACTATTACAATCTTGATACGCAATCAGGCCCTGAAGAAGCTTCTAGATGCACCTCCCCATAAGAAGTCGTACATGCTCCAGCCTTCTCCTCCCGTGTCCGATCGGGACTCTATCGGACGTACTCCAATCGGAATCGGAGGCTGACTCAGAATCGGACTCGGCTCCTATTTTTGCTCTGTCATGTACAACCCTAGCCGAGTCAAAATCTGGTGTCAACACATGCCCCTCAATTTTGGGATAAAATATTATTTTGTTCCAAAATTCTCCGAGCAATGATGACCCTGGCAATGAACAACATATGGAAACTCGCACCCTTCACTGTTGCAACCCTCAAATCCTGCGTGGATTCGGCGCCTTGGCCCTCATGCGGTTTCTTCTCCCATAAGCCCTATAAATGCAGACCCGAACCGTCGTCTACTTCAACTCGCATCTGCTATCGCGCTTGCACGCCCGCCATTGTCGTCTCTGCAAAGCTTCACCCGGCAAACGTTCAGCCTTCATCCTTTAATCTTTCATCGCGAAACGAGTAAGGAACTTCCCCGTATAAGATTCACATCACACATCTGGGCTTTACCGCATTCTTCTGTGATCTCTGAGACTCTTTCCTCCTCGTATTACTGTTCATTGTAGATCTATTTCTCCCATCAATGGCGGCTCCTACTAACAAAGCAGACAACACCCAAGTTCCTGAGGTAAAAATGCCTAAAATCTTCAATCTTAATCCCTGCACCCTTACTCTAGAACTGCCTGTGAGCCTCCATCTCTGTATTTATTATTTTATTTTTCCCGAATGTAGCATCTTAAAAACAATCTAGTCATTCCCGTCTCTCATGTTGAGGCCGGGTACTACCTTGGCCCGATGGGCGACCCCGATCCGACAGACCTGATAAACATGGAATCGGAGAGAATTCCATTCAAAGGATCGGACCTTCAAGTCTCCGATTGGGCAGGCTCTTTCCGATCATGGCCCAAAATGGTCCCAGGATGGAGAAATGGTTTCTAAGAATTCAAGCTGCCAAATCGGCCTTCTGGGATGAAAAGAACATAAACCAATGCCTTACTTTATCCCTTGCTGACATGGCCAAAGATGAAAATTTACTGGCCTCTAGCTCTCTCTTCTGGTCTGATGCCCTCAATGCTTATTTGTTTGGCCATGGTCCGATGACCCCAATACTGATGCGCACCACAAACACCCTCATGTACTTCATCCATCATATCTTTGGATTCTGATTTACTCAAACATCGGAGCAATACACCATCAATCGTCTTATAATATAATTGATCATCGAGCAATACATATTTAACAGCCATGAATCTTGACTTTCTGGAAACTTTTTGTGATGGATCCTTAAGATAATTTATAATTTCATATCTCCAATCTCCGATTTCTGGCTCTATCGTCATGATCTCATGAAAACGCCGATAACCAGAAGCAGCTTGCGCCAAATTGTTAGCTTCCTGATTTTGAGCCTTGGGGATATGTTCAATATTAACCATCACAAATTCTTTCAATAATAATCGGCATTCATCAAAATAATGAATTAGAATATCATCCTTGCATTCATATTTACCGATTAATTGATAAATCACCAACTGGGAGTCTCCAAAAATCTCAACAGCTTCAGCTCCGATTTTCAACAATAATTTTAATCCTTTAAGTAACGCTTCATACTCAACCCGATTATTGGTGAAACTTGGATCCATCGGATAACTGAATTCAAAATTTGCTCCCTGAGGTGAAACAATAACGATTCCGATGCCACATCCTTGGCCACAGGAAGACCCATCAAAGAATAATGTCGAAGGCATCGGCTCAACCATTTTAACCTCATCTCCGATGTGTTGAGTTACAAAATCAGCCATCACTTGTCCTTTTACCGCTTTAGCCGATTCGTACTTCAAATCAAACTCCGATAATGCCAACACCCACTTTCCGATTCTGCCTTTCAGCATCGGCATAGACAACATATATTTGACCACATCGGTTTACAAACAGCCGTGCACTCAGAAGATAATAAATAATGTCTCAACTTAGTACAGGAGAAATATAGGCATAAACATAATCTTTCAACCGGTAAATATCTTGTCTCTGCATCAATTAATTTCTGATTCAAATAATAAACCACTCTTTCTTTTCCATCAAACTCTTGTATAAGAACTGACCCGATTGACAACTCATCGGTCGATAAATATAATCGGAAGGGCTTATCCCTCTGAGGTGGAATCAAAACTGGCGGTGTCATCATATATTGTTTTATTTCATCAAATGCCTTCTGTTGCTCTTCTCCCCCGACGAATTCTTCATCGGCTTTCAATTTCAGCAGCGGGGAAAAAGGACGAATTCTTCCAGATAAATTTGAAATAAATCTTCTAACAAAATTAATCTTACCGATTAACGACTGGAGACTCATCTTATCGGTCGGTGGCTTAGCATCTCTTATAGCTTTCATGCTCTTCTGTTGACTTCAATCCCTTTTTCATGAACCATGAAACCCAAAAACTGTCCGACCGATACCCCAAACGCACACTTGTTAGGATTCATCTTCAAACCATGCTTCCTTGTGCATTCAAGAGTTTCCCGCAAATCGGCCAAATGCTGTTTGTATCCATCGAATTTCACCACTACATCATCAATGTAAATTTCAACAATCCTGCCAATCAACTTGTGAAATATATAATTCATTGCCCTTTGATATGTGGCACCAGCATTTTTCAAACCAAAGGTCATTACGACCCACTCATATAATCCAAACGCACCTGGACATCGAAACCTGCATTACCAACCATAAAACTAATCATCTTTTGTCCCAAAGCTGCATCGACCAACATATCAGCAATCGGCATCGGATACCCATCCATCGGAGTCACCTTGTTAAGATTCCTGAAATCAACACAAACTCGCAATTTCCCATTTTTCTTGAAAACAGGAACGATATTAGATATCCATTCAGCATATCGGCAAGGTTGAATAAACTTAGCTTCATATAACCAAGTTATTTTGGCTTTTATTTCTTTATCTAACTCATGTCTAAATCGTCTCGGCGCTTGTTTAAAAGGCTGATACCCCGGTTTGATTGGGAGCCGATGTTCAACAATAGATCTGCTTAAACCTGGCATTTCATAGAATTCCTAAGCAAAACAATCATGATACTCTTTTAATAACTTTATTAATTCTTGTTTAAACTCAAGATCTAACTTTGCACTTACATATGTCGGCCGAGGTCTATCTCCTAAACCTATATCTATTTCTTCTAACTCATCGGCCGACATAAATTCTTGACCAAGTTTACCCTCATCTTCAATGAAATCATCCATTAATACAAACTCTCAGAGCCGACTACTTGATCAGCTTTAAACCATCATCGGACACTCGAATAAAATTGCCTTCCCAATTCCTGCCCGATAAGCACTCTATTCCTTCGAACTCCCAAACTGTCAAATCGGCGGTAGCAACGCTGACCGATTCATCGGCTTGGACAGTCTCAATGTGATCTCCATGCCATTGGATGAGACATTGATGCATGGTAGATGGCACACAGCAATTAGCATGAATCCAATCATGCCCCAAGAGCAAACTATAAGGCCCTTTACTGTCGATGACGAAGAACGTAGTAGGGAGTGTCTTGTTTCCGATCGCCAAGCTGGCGATGGATTCCCGCCAAAGTCTTTAAGCATCATATCGGTCTTGATCATATCATCAGGGCCTTTGCCAAGCTTCCGACATGTGGTATACGGCATCAAATTCACTGCAGCTCCTCCATCAACAAGCATTTTTGTCATCGGCTTGCCGTCAACATATCCCTTGACGTATAAAGGCCTCAAATGCCAATACTTTTCATCAACTGGTTTTCAAACACAGCTTGTTGAGGTTGCAAAATCAACTGTGCCATAGCTTCTTCAACATCATCGGCCTCATCATCGGTTGAACTAACATTATACTCAGCAGGCAGCACAAAAACCATGTTCACCGATGCCGATGGTCCTTCATCATCACGCTTAGGCTTAGCTCCCCAGATCTTGGAATTTTCATCTCCCTGGCTTCTCTTTGAGCAATTCCTTGAATCAGAGATGCTGAACCCTTCTTTTTTGAGTCTTGGTCAAACCTTCAGGACACCATTGTGGATTAACCCCTGGACGTAGGTCCAATTTGACCTCTAGATCCTCCTCCGATTCCCGTGCATCTTCTGGCTCTTGAACAGTCTCCTTTTTCCTGTATACCAGACGATCATACACAGAAAGGTGGTCTCCTTTATATTTTTGGCGATCATTACACCTTCGGTGATCATCGTCCCATCGGTCATAACACTGATTCTCATACTCACGCGGATCATGGTATTCACGCCAATCTTTGCGTTCCTGTTGATAAGCTACCTCATCATGCCAGCTGCATCGGCGCCAAAAATCCAATCGGTCATGCACAGAATGTCGTTGCCTTTTTGAATCTCTGTAACTTTCATATTGATCACTGCATTCTGGGCAATCATAATCGATGGGAGCCTCAACTTTTCATTCCAACAAAATCTGAAGAACGGACATCCCCAATGGTCTTCATTATCAAATCTTCTCATCGGAGGAACCTCTCTTGCTGGCGCAGGTACTTGTCAATGAGCTATCCCGATGTAAACCTGGGCTTCTCCCTGTGCTGACGATCTTTCCGATAATTCCGGTAGTTCTAATTTTGCACATCATCGGCCGATACTTGGCAATCCGGATCGACAGCTCCCGATTTTTTCGCATGCTCTGATGTAAGACTCTTAGCTTTCAACTTCCTATCGGGTGCTCCGATTTCAACCATATTCTGAGGGAATAGGTGTCCATCAAGCTTCATTGGCTTCTTTCCAGTTTCAACTTTAATAATTCCCTTCTCAATCGCCGACTGAATCTCATTGCGAAACACTTTGCAATCGTTGGTATGATGAGATACTGAATTATGCCACTTGCAATATTTCTTTTTCTTTAATTCTTTGGGAGAGGGAATTGTATGATTTGGGAAAAGCCTGATTTGTTTTTTTGCTAACAATAAATCAAATATCTTATCGGCTTTAGTAATATCAAAACTGTGTCTCTCTGGCTTGACCTTCACCCACGGACAGGCGACAGAATTCTTGTTCTTGGTCCACTCAACCAAATCAATCTCAGCTTCATCCCCATCGGAGTCATACTTGATATTAGCAATTTTTCTCTGAAACTTCTCCCTCGGATAATCATTGCCTCGTCCTTCATGTTGAGAGAGCTTTTGAATCGCGTGCCCCAAGCCTTCAAAATCATGACTTGTGTATCGGTCTCTGACCTGAGGCAACAATCCTTGGAAAGCCAAATCAACCAATTGTCCTTCCGATAGATTCAACGAATAGCATCGGCTACGAACATCCCTGAATCTTTGGACAAACTCGCTAACCGATTCCCTGTTTCTCTGTCGGAGCGCTGTCAAATCGGACAGTCTGGTCTCTTGTACTCCCATGAAGAAATAAGCATGAAATTGCTTTTCCAAATCAGCCCAATTACTGATGGAATTTGGTGGTAATGATGAAAACCACGAAAAGGCCGAACCAGAAAGCGACATAGGGAATAACTTAACTTTCAATGGGTCAATTGATGCTACTTCACCATACTGAATCGTATAACGACTGATATGCTCAATGGTGGTAACATCTCCCTATCCAGAAAACTTGTAGAAATCCAGAATCCTGAATCGGGCTGGCATAGGCAATGTGTCAAACCAGTCTGGATACGGCTTCCGATGCAGATACGATTGTCCCTTGGGCTTTAGACCAAACTGATTCTTCATGACGTCAGCAATCTTATCTATCCAGTCTTCCTGAGATTAATTTCCCTTACTAATCGGAGCACGAGTCATTATAACTGGTGTTTCAGTAGGTCCGATTGACGGCTCCCGATAGTCAGCTCCCTTGTTCTTTGGTGGATCTTCCGTGTTGAAGTAAGCAGGGTACACCATCTTGCCATCAACTACAGGAATTCGGCTGCCAAACTGATCAATATGTTGAGTTCCGCCATAATTCTTGTCTTCTGTTTCTTCTTCCTGTTCCTTTTCTTCACCTCCCTCCACCGCCTTGGCTTTTGCCTTCTTTGCCTTGGGGGTTTCATAGCACTCAGGATGTGTTTCTGGTAATGTAGATGAATTGATCTGCATCATCTTCTTCTTGAGATCTTTAATTGCTGAAGAAGCACTAGTATCAAAGTAAGCAGGTCCCTTCTGGACATCTTTCAGTACAGCTCCGTCCAACAACTTGGCGATCAATCCCACCACCGTGTTAACCAATAGCCCAGATTGGTTAATCAAAGCATGACTCACTCCAGCATCTATGTAGTCCTGAAAGAATTTTCTCTCCTCAGCCGTGATCCGATCAAACGCTTCCTAGGAAGCAGGAAACTGATTTTTCTTGATCACAGCATTGCGAGTTTTGCTGAATGAGTCGAGGCACAAGTTCTTGAATTCTTCAAGTTGTGCTTCCACGAGCTTCTTCTGCTCATCACTAAGATCTTCCATCGTCACAGCAGGGATCTCAGGAGGTGCCATCGCAGAAGCTTTCTTGTCCCACTGGGCGTGCCAAAATGTGTTGACGTCCAAAAAGTCAGGCGTTGACTCTCAGAAATCAACACTGTGGCCTAGAAGATTTGCTTGAACTTCAGTGCAGGTCCAAAATCTTGAGGTTCATGGTGTGCCAGTCAATTTGATCTGAATTTGACAAGGTAGAGTTTAATCAGTAAACAACAAGGAACTCATCGGCCAAAGCCCCGATTCGTTCCAGAAATCGGATCAACATGGAAAGAAGTCCGATTCGAGGGGATGAACCATCGGACATGAGTCCGATTCGTGAGGTTATATCAATGTATTAAAATAAACCATCGGCTATGAAAACCGAATTGGAGATAGATCTAATCTAAACTCATTTTAATATATGCATCATTCCAAAGGCGATAAACAAACTAAATCTCATGTCACTAACAATCGGATCGATTTCGAGACAGCGTTGCCAGCAGGGCACCGATTAGCTTGCTTACTCTGATAGCTTGATATATATCAAAGAACTCATTTAAATCAGATCTATTTGTAACTTGCTTATTAAATCTAAATCAGCTATATAAGCAATATGAACAGATCTATTATGAAACTTGAATAACAATAAAAGAGAATAGATCTTCTCTGATAGATGTAAACCGATAAGATAAATTAACAAGATACGGTAACAGGTGAGCGACCTAAACGAAGAAGGGCGATACGCCTCAATCTAAAGCCTAGAACAACTCGGTAAATTGGTGAATTAACTAAACGAAGAAGGGCGATACACCTCAATCTAAAGCCTAGATTAATTCGATAGGGTGTCACACTTACAGACAAACCAAAGGTCAAGATGATGCAGCCCTGCTTGCTGAAGAACTCGACGAAAAGGTTGCTGGCACGTGAGGCCGAAAGTTGTGTTGTATTGTATGGTTGTGTGAACATTTTTTTACAATGGTGCAGGGTTTATATTTATACCCTGGAAATCTGTCTAAACCATGCCGGCTATGACAATATATCTAATTTATTTAAAGCAAACTAATCTTAATCTACCAAAACAATTACAATCTTGATACGCAATCAGGCCCTGAAGAAGCTTCTAGATGCACCTCCCCTTCAGAAGTCGTACATGCTCCGGCCTTCCCCTCCCGTGTCCGATCGGGACTCTATCGGACGTACTCCAATTAGAATCGGAGGCTGACTCAGAATCGGACTCGGTTCCTGTTTTAGCTCTGTCATGTACAACCCTAGCCGAGTCAAAATCTGGTGTCAACAATGCGCTGTATAGTGGTGTGACATGCACTCGTGAAAAGTATTGTTTGTTACCTGTGTAGCAGTATGTATGATTAAGTGCTTGAAAGTGTGTTTATTATTTCAGAAATGCTTTGCATGTTCAAATTGGATGAATCCTATTATGAAGCTGCTGTATATGCTTAGTAGAGCAGATTTGAGTACCTGGTGGTTAGAGTCTATGCATGTTTTTTTGATAGATATAGATTTAGTTGAGTTAATGAAGTGGAAAATGAGATAAATAGATAAACTACTCAATAAAACTTGGTAATTTTGTTAGTGCTACTATGGAGCTTAGGAACCCTCACAAAAAGATTCAGCTCCAGAAAGTGTGTAGTTTTAAAGTTATGGTTTAATCTTGTTCCTAGCTGTTTCAGTGTAGATTAATTCCCAGATATTCTGTGTAGCTTAGAATAATATGAAAAATTCATGGAAATGGTCTCTAGTAGAATGTTAGCTTTAATAAAAATTTCAGCTCCAGAAAGTGTCTGTGGAATTTCTTATGATTTTCTGACTGCTGGTGGTTGTTGGCTGTTAAAAGAAATAGAAAACAAATAGGTAAAAGGCTGGTAAATTCCTGTTAAATATTTTTTACTGCTGGGAACACAGAAACATGTTCAACAGAATTTGTGTTCATGGAAATGTATTTTCTAGGCTTTAATTGGTGAAAACTAGCTAGGAAAGGCTTATTTAATAATTGAATTCTTACTGAAAAAGTGTTCTTAAAATTTTGTCAAGCAACAAGGCTTGTTGAATGTTCAAATTCAGCCATAGGAACCTTTTTACTACTTGTAGTCATTTGTAGATGTTTTAATTTGATATATGGAGCAGTAAAATTGCTTTTAGCATAATAAAATGAATAGTAAATTTATTTTATGTGTTATTCTAGATCTGAACTGAATATGAATAGCAACCCACCCAGCTTTATATTTGAGTTCCTTAAGTTGTCTTTACTCGGTAAATGATTGCCCTGTGACATGTATAAGTGAGTTGCTGCAGTATAAGTGAGTTGCTGCAGGTATTCCTGTGATTGATTGTTCATGTTTTCCTGTGTCTCATGCATCTGCATCTCATGTAGATAATACCATTGTCAACGGGGAGTACGATATCGAGCTAGAGCCGGAGGGTGACACTGCTACTGCGGACCTGAACCTCGCCACTGCTCAAGGCCCGGACCAAAGTCCGGAAGGGCCCAACGCCGCAGCTGATCAGGAAGGCAAGCACCGAAGCGTGACCACTGACTTTTAAAACCCCAATGGGTTACTTCTATGCTTTACTTTGTGCATTTAAGTTTTGAGGAGTTGTTCGAAACCTTAGTTGCATGATCCCTAGGTACCCTGGTCCAATTACTAGTATGTGTAGGTCATTTAGACTGCCATGCTTAATAAGGGCTCGGTAGAAGTCGAGTGATTGCCTTGTCACCCGTGAGATATAGGTTTTTGTTTTACCTTATGTTGGAATCATGAGGATCGGCAGGCGGGGCTTGTGCGATATTCCTGTTTGGTTGATCGTCCCGCTTGCACAGACGAATTGTGACTAAGGCATTAATTGTGTGGTGATGTTGGTCAAGCTTTTGAAAGTACTAATCGTATGCTGGGAAATATGGTAAACTGGTAAACCTAGTACTTGATTCAAACTAACGTCTGACGGGTCTTCCTACTCCATTGGGTGAGGGGTTGATGGCGAGTGTAGCAGTGGTCGCGGCACTGGTTTGCTTTGTGCACCTGGGGTTCGTTGGGGCGTGCACTCGGATGGAGTGGGCCCTGATGGCAGATGGCAGGGAGAGATGGACCGGTTGCCTACATGAAGCTGCTTGATCTCTTGTCACACATTAGTAAAGAATGGAAGTGGTTGATGTTGTTGTTGATGAGCAAATAATGTTAACTTGTTAATCAATTATTTTTCGACACTGAATGTTATTGGATAGTTTGCAAACTTAGTAAATGGTTGGTCTCACTATAAATTTGGACTAAAATATTGAAAGTAAGGATCAACTTATAGTTGCTTTTGGCAAAACAATCCCCCAGAGCCAAAAAGCCTTGCATGTCTAGAACTATTCTTTTGTCGGGTAAATCTTGTTGAGTATTAGTATACTCAGCCTTGCTTGTGGTTTGTTTTTTTAGATATGGATCATGTGGGTTATGATCTAGTTGCTGCTTTGACTTGGCCATGTATGCTTGCTGAGGGCTGGACCGTTGAGCAGGTGCCGCCTGAGTCTAACTTAGGCCGCAGTGATTAGATGTTATGCGAGGCCTCCGCATAATGTCGTGTGTATCGACGTGTTAGATTTCCGCTATACATAACTCTGGTTTGTAATAACAAAAACCTATGCATTGTGTTTGTTTAATTATCCATGTGAACTCTATGATGTAAAATTTGTGATGAGTTGTACTGCCTGAGCTCACCTTTGGATGAGACTTACTGCTATTTTGTTTTGGTCATGAGAAATGGTGGTTTAATCGGGAAGGTATCTGACAGGCTGCATGATTAGTTCGGTTGAAGTGCGTGAAGTATCGCAATGGAAGTGGTCGCATACACTTGAGCCGGGTTAATTAGGGGCGGTCTGCCACATGGACAACCTAATCGTACGGCACATGAGCGACACCCTGGTCCTCATGCGACGACCTTTCCCACCTTCTCCTGCCATATTTGCGCATAGTCCACTCCAATCGGGTGCACAGCTCCACAACCCAAGATGCCCTAGGCAGAGCTGGTTTGTGACCATTACTACACCCGCCATCATCACACTCGCCCAAAGGAGTGAGGGAAAGCCAAACGTCAGTTCCAGTCGGTACATCAGTTTACTGCTTTCCATTATTTCACGGCATATGACTAGTACTTTCAAAAGGTTGACCAGCTCATTACACATTCATCCTGAACCAGTTTTTCCAATCGATAGATAGATGGGACGATCAACCACCACAGGTCATTGCATAAAACCCATGCACCAAGATTTCCTCATGATTCCAACATAAGGGGGAAACCTATATCTCACGAGTGACGAGAAGTCACTCGACTTCTACCGAGTCCTATTTTAAGCATGGCAACTATCGACCTAGCCATTACTAAAAAGGAACTTAGGTACCTATGATCATGCATGTATGGTTTCAAGCAACTCCTAAAACTTAAATGCACAAGCAAGGTAAACATAGAAATGTAATGACATTTTGAAATAAGAATCATGCTCCGGTGCTTGCCTCCAGCGTAACACTCTGCACTCTCAGGGTCTTGATTCGGCAGGGAAGCGGAGGCAGTGACATCGTCCGGGGACTTGTCCACCTCACGGGCCACCAAATCACACCTTCCATCGTCTAACGGGAGATCTACACGTATGCATATGAGTTGAGTTATGGTGCTCTTTTCTTGATAACTCTTAGGTTTATATTTACAGCAACTCACTTATACAAATTCTAAATGTTTAAGCAACTCCACTAAGAAAGCGGGGTTAGTGGTTGTGTGAGTGCAGCAACTCACTTTTACATCTAGGCAATCATTTACTGAGTAGTTATTAAGTTGTTATCAACTCATTAAGAGAGCTGGGGTGGTGTTTGAATGTGCATCTAGGCCCCTAGGTCGGTTTTGGTGAATTGAATGACAAAACGGTTAAAGGACTAACGTGTTTTGTTAAAGATTATGAGCAGGAATTAAATTGTATATTTATAATACATTATTGTTCATTGGTTGAATACAATGTGTATGGCTCATATTGACATGAATAAAGAAGTGATTGAACCCATTATGCATGAATGTGATGGTTGGCAAGCTATGGTGCAACAAAGAAAGAGACATGATGACATGTGTGATATATTGGTCTCTAACTTGATGAAAGCTTGTTTAACATTTATATGGGATATCTTAGATTATGATGGATAAAAATGTTGAATATTGCAAGCTTGGTTGAATGGACAAGAGACAAGGTGATATGGCTTATTCTTGGTCTATATTTGAAGGATGACTTGCATACAAGACATGATGACTTCGAAGAAAGTGAAAGGTCAAAGTAAAGTGGATATATTTCATATCAAGAATTGGTTTTCATTGTTGATGCAAACTAGTGTGAAGCTATATGCGATGCAAGGATGAAGAGTTGGAATTGGGGATAGTGTCTCAAGGTACTAAGCAATATGTGATCAAGTTGCGGGCTCGAGTCATGTATCTTTGCTAGGGTGACGAAACATTCTTTGGATTTCAACTTGTTGAATCTTGGTCACATATGGTATTCATATTGGCAAGTATCAATCTTTCTAGAATCATGTTGTGAAAAAGTGAATTGAACTAGAAGTGGATTTCATTCTAAGACAAAGATTCAAATCACTAGCTCAAGTTGGTTTTACTCAGCAAGAACAATGTGGACATTCCTCAAGATGAACAGGAGATCATGTATGGCATGGTAGAAGACATACAAGCTTAAGTAGTTGAATGGATTTTCATATTTATTCTTGAGTAAAGGTATGTCGTACTATCAAGGGGGATGTTACATTGACTGTTACATTGACCTTGAGAGCTAACCCGTGAGAAGAGTGAAAAGTGCTAACTGGCCAATACCGGTCTAATGGGTATTGGATACCAGTTTAACCGGTATTGGGCTCTGACACGGGCAACGGCTAGTAAGTTTGAAATACAAGTCTAATTGGTATTGATAGCGGTCTAACCGCCTTGGGCAGAATTCTAATGGCTAGTTTTTATTGGCTGTGGTATTTATACCTCTTAGCCCTCTCCTTTGAGGGCTGGTGGTTCTCAGTGAATTCTAAGCCTTCTTGACACATTCTAACAGCAGAGAAGCTCTCCCCAACACCTCTTTGTGAAATTTGCTTGATTTGAGAGAAATCTTTGAGTTGGATTGAGAGAAGCCTTTGTGTGTGAGAAACATTGCAAGCATTAAGAGAATTGTGAGCTCAAAGATCATTTGAGAGCACTAGAGAGCAACTCTAGCTTGAGCACTTTTGGTTGGCGTCAAAAGTTCTTTGTACATTTGTTACTCTTGGAGCTTGGCTCCTAGATGGCTAGGCATCGCCGGTGAGCTGCCTTTTGTGTGGTGAGCGGCCGGAAGTTTGTAAGGGCTGGTCTTGCCTCCTTCGTGGTAAAAGATCATCTTAGTGAAGCCGAGGAGATAGCTTGACCTAAGTGGTGGTCGCATAAGCTTCCTCAACAGAGATTAGGAACCATTAAGCTTGTCATTGGTTGGCATGCAGTGGGTCTGAACTTCGGGAAACAAATCCTTGTGTCTTCTCTTTGGTCTGCCTCATTTGTTTACTTCTAGCTTTATATTTGCTTCTGCTTCGATCTACTTGGGCGTGCTCTATTTGTGTGCAGTGACATTGTGAACCTGCTGAAAATCAGCTGTACAAGCAGTGCCCCAAGCTTATTTGGTCCTAGAAGAACAAGAGGGGGACGAGCAACACTTGAACAGCATCATTGTCCAGGACCAGTTAAACCAGGTTTCAATACCGGTTAGACCGGGTTGCTCCTGACAGCAGGCTAAATTTGTAATTGGTGCTTTTAATCGGTCATCTCGCCTATTCATCCCCCTCTAGGTGACATCTAGGTCCTTTCAATTAGTATCAGAGCTTGGCTTCACATGTAAGCTTAACCGCCGTGAAGAAAAGATGTCGATTAAGATACACTTTGAGCCTCTCATGCTTGATGGCTCAAACTATGCTTCTTGGTATGGTAATGTTCATAATGCTCTTAGAAATGTAGATCCTATGGTTGAACATATTTTAGTTGCTAGCATTCTACCTCCTAAGTTTGATATTGACAACATTGGTTGGTCAAATATCACTCAAGAGGAGTTGGCTTGCGCGCAACTCAATGCTTGTGTTACTGACTTCTTGCGAAGATCTATTTGTAATGCTGTATGGGATATCATCTCTAGCCAAATAGAAATCCGAAGAGATGCACATCACATTTGGACTCTCATCATAGATACATTTGAAGATTTAGAAAGTGATGATGAAGAGCAAGAAGTCATGGAATCACCTGAGGAGTGCTCAACTTCACCAACAATTTGTTGTGAGCCTCAGGTGACCTCATCCATGGAGCAAGAGGAGCAAAACATGCGTCACGTGGTTCCTGTGCAGGAACCGGTTAGACCGGCTTGCAATCCCAGTTTAACTGCTCCAGACAGGGAACCCATATTCAGCTCTATTCAAGTCACAAGCAATGACTCAAGCAAAGCTTCCATTGGAATATTCTCATCTTCCAGTGATGATGGCACTGTATGCTTGATGGCCAAGAAGAAGAAGAAGACCAAGAAGGGCAATGGTCAATCCGATGAGAGACCTAGCTCCATGACGGAGGAACTAGAGGCTCTTAAATCATCTTATGCCTTCTTGGTCTGTAAGTATAATTCATTGGCAAATGACTATGCATGTGCTACTAACTCCTTATCATGTGTAGCACAATTAGAAAAGGCCAATGAAGTGCTCAAAGCTCAACTTGACAAGCTAACTAGTGAGCATATGGATTTGCAAGGCACTCATAAAGAACTTGAATATTCTCGTGAGAAGCTTGTTGACTCATATGCTCATGAGGTTGTTACCACTTCGGTAAAACATTATCAACCTCTCACACACACATGCACATGCTCACATGTCAATATTGAATTATCTATCAACCTCTCACACACACATGCACATGCTCACATGTCAATATTGAATTATCTTGTGCTAAACCTGGTTGTACTCAAACAAGCCAATCTAGCATTGAGCATGTACTTGTAGAGTCTTGTGATGACCTTATTGTCAAAGAAAATGATATACTCAAGCAAGAGGTCAAAAAGCTAAAGGGTGACTTGATCCAAGTGAGAGGCAAGAGTCAAGTGCAACCTTCTCAAGATAACCGTAACAATATGGTGAAGAAGCTTGAGAAGGGATCCACTGTCACTAGCTCAGCATCTCAGAAAGATCAAGCAATGCAAGACTCAAGAGAAGATGAAGGGATCAAGAGCTTCATTTTTGGAAGACCCTTCACACAAGAGTCCCCGCAAGCTCAAGAGTCAAACAAGGCTTGCTAGCAGACAAAAATACAGACAAACACATAGAGTCTACTATAGGTGCAAAGTGAAGGGACATTTGGTCAATGAGTGTCCCATTCCACAAAGCAAAGTGGACTCAGGCCGATACCGGTCTAACCGTGTTGGAGGACCCGTTAAACCAGTTGCAGGCCAGGCAATTCAATCTTCTCATATCTAGTGCAAGCAAGCTATCTTGTCAAGCAAGATATTGGGGTTAGATCAGAAGCAAGATAACATGGACAAGAAACCATCTAGCAATACCAATCACCGTTGATGCTATGTGTGTCGACGAAAGGGGCATATGGGTAAGGATCGCACAAATGGTGAGGTTCCTAAATCAAACCTTATTCAATATGATTTCACTAAGCTTGGGAGTCACAAAGTTGGTACTTGCACTGTTAAGGTGATTAGCTCACCTCAAACTAGTGTGAGAACCATTTGGGTTCCTAAGCACCTCATGACTAACCTCAAAGGACCCAATAAGATTTGGGTACCAAAATTAGCTTGCTGAGCTTGCAGGACCATAGAGATGCATTGAACATTTGGCTAATCAATGATGAGTGTGAAAATGACTATATGGCCAAATGAGAATCAATATTGTTCTATCTTGATATTCAATGACATCTCGATAAAGTATGCTTACTGACATGCTATAGTCATCATCTGATTTAAATTGACATATTTGGATCACAAGTTTTGTGCTTGTATAGTACTAGATGATGGATATAGCTTTCTCTGTGATTATGTACTTCCATGCCACATGTTGCTTTTGATGGCTCCCTGTGATGAGGACATCGCCATGCTGGACATACAAGCGTCATGGTCTTCCCCAAGTTGCAATTCGTCTCCAACTCCGCCGCCACGTCCATCTCGGATTCAGCCAACACCCCTGCACGGTTTCGGTGATTTCTCCGTCATACGACATCGAAACGAGATGATCTTTGATGCACTGAAAAGAGGACGATGACACCGTCGTTTTGGTTCTGGTTCCAGCTTCAGAACATTCGTGGATCATTCTATGCGACCATGACAATGTGCTGCATCACCTTTTTAGGCCATGTCGGGCCTTTGTATCGTGTCGGGCCTTAAGCCTATGCTGTGGACGTCCCCCCTTGGCCTCCTCCAACCCTAGCTCACCCCTTGAGGGTATTAAACTCAGCAGCTGCCACCACTTTAGGTTTGAGTTTTGTTTAGTCAAGTTTTCAAAGTCGAAACTGTGATAGATTCATTGTAACTGTGGTGACAAGTCCGTTTATAGTGATCCAAGGCCCCCGTTATTGTTCTACAACCCTATGGCGATTAGTCCTTTGTTGATCAGAGCTTGAACACCATTGTTTTTGCTTCATATAGATCTGCAATTTCAGACTGCGGGTTTCACTTTCTTGCTTGTGTTCTTCGATTCGCTTGCAGGGAAAAGCCTTCTTGGCGAGATCAATCAAGTTGTGCTTGGTTGATAACTAATGGAGCAGTGGTGTAACGTTGCAGTTTTAGATTGCGGGTTTCACTTTCTTGCTTGTGTTCTTTGATTTGCTTGCAGGGAAAAGCCTTCTTGGCGAGCTCAATCAAGTTGTGCTTGGTTGATAACCAACGGAGCAGTGGTGTAACGGTTGCAGGATTCGAATCGTGTTTGATTTGAAGCCGGATCACCAACGTCGAGTTCTCCACCAATCAAAATTACCCTTACCTCTCGGAAGATCGGCCAGCCCCTTATCAAGTGGTATCAGGATTCCAGGTTGCCCATGAGGTATTATCGTGTGCCCTTTAGATTCATTCATGTTCATCCCCTACAATCCACAAAAAGCCCTAAAAAATTTACTTTCTACTATCCTACCGCCTGTTCAGCATTGTAATTTCGTTTTTAGATTCGCTTTGTTGAGTTTGTGTCCGTGGTCGAGTCTTGTTGTTGGTTTAGGTTATATTCGTCGTCATAGTTCAATCGCCCATTGCTGTGTGTTTGTTTCCGCCACTGTCCTACTCCACCTTTGCCTAGATTACAAGTTGATCCACCCCATTACTCGACTTGCCTCACTAGCCGCCTTGTGTGAATTCTCGCCGCGCAAACCCTAGATAGGTTGCGAGCCGCTTTGTTTAGCTTTGCATCGCATACCTGATCTTGTTTCATCTGGCGAATACCTATTGCTTGCTTCATACCAGGGAAGACATTGCCCTTGGTTTTCATAGCTGAGAAGCTTTGCTTAGCCGTGATCGGATAGGGAAGCTTTGCCCTAGCCGCCGCTGTGTTCCTGCCGAGTTGTGCCTTTCGAAAAACGATAACTTGAGCGACCTTCCATAAAACAGGCATAACTATTCGCTCGGTGCTCCATTTTTACTGAATTTTTTATAGCAGCTTGGCAACAAAAAGATGCACATACAATTCACTGGCTTTGCCAGTTTCGCCATTCTCAAAAAAATTAAAAAAATCAGGAAGACCGACTTTTTGGGCTTTCAAGCTCCAGCACGGTTTTCAGATAATGTTCCAGAATTTCTTTGGACCACATCTTACCTCTTTTTAAGGTGTCAATTTTTGTGGTTCTATCTTTTGTCATCCCTGTCGAGAGAAAAATAAAAAAATAGTTGAAAGAATAAAAAAATCTTGATTCCTACTAGTTTGGACTGAAATTCAAGGGAAATTGGGGAAAAGATTAAAAATGATTGCAGAAATTGCCATGTGCTTGTTCTTTACGCTTTATCCATCGTTCTTTGTTCTAACTTGTTGTGCTATGTCTAAGGACACGTCTTAGCCAGCAATTGAGACTTGTGCTTTGGATACTTATTGAACTTTGCTATTCTGCATTCAAAATTTGCTAATCCTTGCTACATATTGTGCCTGCCCATAAGCTCCACATATACTTCTGTCAGCACGGATTCTTCTTGTAGCTGTTACACCCAAGCTTGACAACAGATTGTGCCGCCCTGTTGGCTTTGGTAAGAACACTTGCAAGACGGTGGTAAGCCGCTTGAGATATTGCTTTCCACTTTCCACCACCACATAGTCGCTGTTAGTTGATAGGGATAATACTTTTGTGTTGTCTTTTCCTGTCTTCTAACCATGTCAGGGGCAGAGTCTCCAACTGATTTCAAGGATTGTGTGGCTAAGGACGAGCTCACGAGGCTTCTTGCTGATGAGTGCACCCACATGACCGGAAGATTTGATGAGATGATGCGCAACATTACAAATCTGGTCACTCGGATGGAACATGTTGAACGACGTCCCCCTCCTGAGCAACGTCGTCCTCCTCCTCCTCCTGAAGACGAAGAAGAAGAAGAGGAGGAAGAGGAAATTCCTAGGGATGACCGTGACTGGGATCGCCTTCGTCGCAATCGTCACAGCATGGGAGGTATAAACAATCGTGGTAATAATGATACTTTTGCTAAAGCTAAATTTACCATGATTCCTTTTGCTAGTAATGCTGATCCTGAAGCATATTTAGATTGGGAACTTGTTGTTGAACAGAAATTTAATTCTCATTTGGTTCCTGAGGAGCATAGAGTTAGACTTGCTACTAGTGAGTTTACTAGTTTTGCTTTATTCTGTTGTAATGATCTTTACACTGCTAATCAACCAAATGTTGTACCCCAGAATTGGAATGCTTTGAAATGACGCATGAAATCTCATTTTGTTCCTCCTTATTATCAGCGTGACTTGAGATTAAAATTGCAAACTTTGACTCAAGGTACTAAAAGCGTAGACGAATATTATCAGGAGCTTATCATTAGTTTAGCACGTTGTGATATTCATGAACATGATATGGATACTTGTGCTAGATTCTTTGGTGGTTTAAATCGTGAAATTCTGGATATACTTGATTATAAAGAATGGACTCATTTTGGACAATTGTATCATCTTGCTCTTAAAGCTGAAAGGGAAGTACAGGGATGAAGCCAACAACACTCTTTTAGTTCCAACACTGTTCGGACCCTTTCACCACGTCCGGCAAATGACAAGTCCAAGACCCATGTTGCTAAGCTACAAGCAACACCGACTGCCACTACACCAGCTTCCGATGTGAGTAGTTTGTCGCCTTTGCCCCCTTTGCAGTTTCAGGCACATAGGAAAGGTGATACAACTATCGCTACTACAAGCCGCTCTTCCAACATCGTGTGCCACCGTTGCAATGGAATGGGACATGTCATGAAGGATTGCCCCAGTAAACGTGCCTACATTGCAACTGCTGATGGTGGATATGTAAGTTCTAGTGATGTTGAAGATGAATTGGTTCTTGCTGCTAACCTTGATGCAGATACAGATGGTGAAGCAGAGACCATTCAAATTGATTCTGCAGCTGCAACTGTGGGGTTCAAAAGTATTCTTGTGCAGCGTGTGTTGAGTTCACGTGTGGGACAAGAGGAAGAGATGAAGCTCCAACGCCACAATTTGTTCCACATGTTTCTCATCGTCAAGGACTGCCGTGTCCTCACCATAATTGATGGTGGGAGCTGCAACAACTTCGTTAGTTCAGATCTGGTCGAGAAGCTTGGCTTGACCACACGACAACATCTGCATCAAGCTCCAATGGTTCAACAATAGTGGTAAGACAAAGGTAACTTGATCAGCATGCATCAACTTTTCGATGGGTTCATATCATGATTCTGCTGATTTTGATGTTGTTCCAATGCAAGCTTGTTCTATTTTATTAGGTTGTCCATGGGAATTTGATACTGATGCTTCACACCATGGTAGAACTAATACATACACTTTCATGCATAAGGCCAAGAAAATTACTTTGCTTCCTTTATCTCCTGTGGATATTAGGAACCATGCTAATACAATTAAGAATAAACCTCCATTAGACCTTGCTAAAAACAATAAAATTAAGTTAAAAGGAGGTGCTTTTCTTGCTACAACTTCTACTACTACTGAGCTATGTGACAATCATGATGCACCTTGTTATACTATGCTTTGTAAAGATGTTAGTGTTTACCATGATACTATATCTTATGCGTTGCGTCCGTCTATCACTAACTTTTTGCAGGAGCTTGCTGATGGGAAGGAGTCGAGGACAACTCCAATTCAAGAAGGGGAGGATGATGAGGACATCGTCATGCTGGACATACACGCGTCATGGTCTTCCCTAAGTTGCAATTCATCTCCAACTCAGCTGCCACGTCCGTCTCGGATTCAGCCGACACCCCTGCACGGTTTCGGTGATATCTCTGTCATACGACATCGAAATGAGGTGATCTTTGATGCAAGAGGACGACGACACCATCATTTTGGTTCTGGTCCCAGCTCCAGAACATTCGTGGATGATTCTATGTGTTGGGGATTTGGCCCGCCGACAAACGCCCTCTACTTGTTATGTTCTCTTTCATGCGTGAAGGCAGCAATGAACAAGGGAGATGAAGCCAATCAGCTTCGATCACTCAATAGATCCCTAATTTGGCTTCGGTCAGCTGAATTAAACCAAAGCTAATCGGCTTCGGTCATCACGTCTAGCAGTATACCAAAGCGACGTTACCCAAACTAAGTTAGAAGCTAATCTGATGAAGTATTGATACTATTGAGTGTCAAAAGCTATGATTGAGTTAATGGCTAGCTTCGGTTGGCTTCATATTGCAGGTCCTTGGGGGAGCCATTAGCTTTTGGATGCCAAGAGACGGCTTCGGGTCGTCCCGACTCGGAGGAAGCCAAATCGAGGAACTGCACAGCCCTTTCTGGCGAGCGAAGCAGGCTTAGACCAAGTCCAAGCCAAGTCAAACACGGGATTACAAGTCTACTCATTCACATTGGGAGGAGTACATGTACCAAAGTGTCCTTGGGCTATTTGGGTTATAGTCTAGAGGATGATGCCTGATTTTCAAGGGTATAATGGGGATGTAAAGACCCTTGGTCTCCCTATAAAAGGAGGCCCCTCTCCTACATGTAAAGGTTGTTGATTCCCGAGAACACTGTTGATAAGTAATATATTGTTGCTTGTCCCAGTTACTCAATCTCTTCCGTTGCTTGGGCTCATTGGCTTCGGCTATTATCCCAACAACTGGCGCCCACCGTTTGTGCTGTGCATGAACAAAACCCACGATAACCACTATGCCACCAAAAAAAGCCAAGTCAACCACCACCGCGGCGAATGCAACTCCGAGCAACGAAGCCGCTCCCCAACCCCCAATTCCACCAACAAGCCTACTACAAATAACCGAAACTGTTATCGACGACCAACAGGTCGATAACGAAACCCTTACCACTGAAGAGAGAATGCATCGACTTGAAGAAAGGCTTCGTCTTCGATGCCTCGAGCAGCAGAGAGAGCTGGAGGCTGCACAGCTCGAGCTGGAGCAACAAATGCAAGAGGAAGAAGAGGAGCAGCAGCTTCAATTGCTGCAAGTCAAGAAACACCTGGAGGAGTTGAGGCAAGCGAAACAGAGGCGGCTGAACAATACAAGCTCAAGAGCTGAAAAGCTGCGTCAAGAGCTCGAGAAAGCCAAAAAACAAGTTGCTGAGCTCCAAGTAGAGCTCAATGAGCCAAACACCACCACCAATCCACCAAACCATAACTCTTCATCCCAAACTGGCTTTCACACACTTCACACCAGTCCTATCGACCATACTTGCCCACTCTCAGAAAGCCTTCAATTGGCAAGATGGCCACCTTCCTATAAACTTATTTCTCTACCAAGATACAATGGCCTCACTGACCCGAAGCAGTTCCTCATGAGCTACGGAGCTGCAATAGCTTCGGCTGGGGGAGATGATGTTGTTCTAGCAAAATCTTTCATCATTGTCTGCGATGGCACAGCAATGAACTGGTACACGAAGCTGCCAGGTCTATCAATCAATACCTGGTATGATTTGAAGAGGGAGCTCATCAAAAATTTCAGCATTATGGGAGACCAATCGCTCTCATATGCTGAGCTCACGTTACACCAGCAGCCGAAGGAGCCCCTAGAGGACTACTTCCGCAGATTTGTTACTCTGCGTGCTCAAGCTCCACACATCGCCGACGAAGCAGCGAAATTTGCAGCAATACAAGGGCTTTGCCCTGAACTGTTTGCGCAGCATATCGCAAGAGAGACACCAGCTACTCTGGCAGACCTATATGATGAGTTCAGGAAGTTTTGTCGGTCTGACAATGACAACCGGATGAGATTGGCTAGAGAAGCCATCATGAGAAACCAATATGAGTCACAATCCAAAAACCACCACCATAGCCACAACTACCAAAACTACTCCCACCAAACAATCATGAAGGTAGACAACCCACCTTCTTCCTACGAAACCCAACCACCTTATCCAAAAAGCCAACACCACAACCAGAGAAATGAGCCCACTCAAAGGGGAGGAAAAGCCGGCAGAGGCCGAGGGAGAGGAAGAGGTCCATTGGAACCTGAGCTGTTTTGCCAATACCACGACAAAAACCACACCCATGGTACAGAGCAGTGCCGAGACATCAAGAAAACAATAGAAAAGCTAAGAGCAGAGAAGATTCAAGCAACACAAACGAAGCCAATATCGGCTTCGCAGCAAAATACCCAAAACCCTTCCCAAGCTATCCAACCATACTGCCCAGTATATCCCTCGCTAAACTCAAACACTGTACACCCATCAACAGCGATGGCAACTCAATATTTGCCTTCGCCACAAACCTTTCAGCATTATTACCCACAAGCCATATATCCTCACTTATACCCTCAAACCTCCCAGCAAGTGGCTTCGCAAAACATAAAGGTTGAGGAGCTACCACAACCACCACCACTTCCACAACAAAAAGCCAATCAACAAGAAGCTCCAAGTCCACTCCCAAGCTATGGACACATCATGCCCATCTCTGGAGGATCATCGCTTGCTTTTGAGAACAAAAAGCAAAGGAAAAGCTATTTCCGTCAAGTCAACAATATCTCTGTTGATGGTCCATACAAAAAGTCAGAATGGTCTCATATGCCCATCACCTTTACTGAGGAAGATCTCAAACTCCACAATTTTCCACACAATGACGCGATGTCAATCGAAGCCAACATTGCTAGCTGGATGATCGGAAAGGTGCTAGTAGACACAGGAAGCTCTGCTGACATAATCCTAGCAAAAACACTGAGAAACATGACCAATATCAACCCAGACAACCTGGAGCCATCAGACACTCCATTGGTCGGCTTCGGGGGGAAGCGAACCCAAACACTCGGGAAAATTTCATTGCAAGTATCCTTCAGTGACACATCCAATGCAAGAACTGAGTACATCACCTTCGATGTCATAGACATGATCTTTGACTATAATGTCATTTTTGGAAGAGGAGTTATAAACGCCTTTGACATCATCATAAGGCAATCATTCTTATGCATGAAGATGCCAGCTCTAAAAGGAGTCATCACTGTATATGGTGACCAAAGGGAAGCCAGAAACATTGAGAAAGCTAGAGGCCTAGTCAACAAAATGTGCATTTGCTTCAAGAAAAAGATCCATTTTACCCAGAAGAAAAGCCAAGTGCTGAGAAAGATAGCAAAAAGATGCAAGAAGCTACAGAGACGAAGCAGGTGCAGCTACAGCCCGACATTTTTGACAGAAAAGTGATTATCGGCTCAGACTTGGAGCCGGACGAAGAAGATAGGCTCATTAAATTCCTGAGGAATAACAAGGATGTGTTCGCTTGGTCAAGCAAGGACTTACCAGGTGTTGACAGAAGCATAATTGAGCACAAGCTGGCAATCAGTTCTGATATGAAGCCAAAAAAGCAAAAGCTGAGAAAGATGTCAGAGGAAAAAGCCGATGCTGTGAAAGCTGAAGTGCAAAGGCTACTAGATGCCAATGTCATACTTGAAGTCAAATATCCAACATGGCTAGCTAACACTGTGCCAGTTCAGAAGAAGAATGGCAAATGGTGAATGTGCATCGACTTCACAGATCTCAACAAGGCTTGCCCAAAAGATGATTTCCCACTGCCAAGGATTGACAAGATTGTTGACCAAGCAGCAGCAAGCGAGATGATGTCCCTCTTAGATTGCTTTTCCGGCTATCATCAAATCTGGATGAAAAAAGAGGATGAGGAGAAGACCAGCTTCATCACACCAGTTGGCACCTTTTGCTTCGTCAGGATGCCCGATGGGCTCCGGAATGCAGGAACCACTTTTTGCCGAATGTCAAGCACAGTGTTCAAAGATGAATTGTTCAAGACAATATTGGCATATGTTGACGATATCTTGGTCAAAAGTGTCAGAAGGCAAGACCACATATCAGATCTGGCAATTGCCTTCGCTTGCATGAGACAAGCTGGTCTCAAGTTAAATCCAGAGAAATGTGTACTCGGAGTGACAAAAGGAAAGATCCTTGGTTGTCTGGTATCAGCTCATGAGATAGAAGCTAATCCAGACAAGATAAAGGCAATCCTTGACATGGAAGAGCCAAAGTGTATGAGAGATGTGCAGAAGCTGTCGGGCAGAATTGCTGCACTCAACAGATTCATCGCAAAAGCAGCAGAGCGAAGCTTACCGTTCTTTGCAACACTCAGAAATGCAGCCAAGTTTCAATGGGGGCCAGAGCAATCAAAAGCGTTCTACGAGCTAAGGCAATACTTGATGCAGCTCACGAAGCTAACAGTACCTAACCCAAAAGCACCACTACTACTGTACATCGCAGCATCACAATCAGCAGTAAGCGCATCGCTTATCACAGAAAAGCTGATATAGGGCAGAAGCATTCAGCAGCCAGTATACTATGTGTCGGAGGCATTGGCCGCATCAAAGCTGTTTTACACAGAGATTGAAAAGATGATCTATGCAGTGATAATGGCTTCCAGAAAACTCAGGCACTATTTTGAGGGCCACAACATCAAAGTTCTCACAGACCAGCCTCTTAAAGAACTTTTGAACAATAAAGAGGCTTCCGTCAGAATACGCAAGTGGGCTGCGGAGCTGTCAGAGTATGTTGTGGACTTTGAAAGAAGAACAGCAATCAAATCACAAGTCTTGGCAGATTTCATAGCGGAATGAACATCACCTAAGCCACAAAACACTATCAGAGAAGAAAACTGGCTGATACATTGTGACGGTGCTTGAGGCGACAAAGGAGCTGGCACGCGGCAGTTGTGCAACCGCCTTCGGGTGTGAAAATGAGATATGCAGCAAATCTGGAGTTCTGCAAAAACAGCAACAGAAGCACAAACAACGTAGCTGAATACGAAGCTGTGTTACTGGGGCTCAGAAAAGCAAGGGCTTTGGGAGCTCAGAGATTCACTGTCAAAACAGATTCAAAGGTGGTAGCAGACCACATTGAAAAAGAAAGCATTGCGAAGCAACCAGAACTCATCAAATACTTGATCACTGTACGCTCAATGGAGAAAAAATTCAAGGGTTTCACTGTGGAGTACATCCCAAGATCAAAAAATGAAGAGGCAGATGCGTTGGCTAAGGCAGCTGCAAAGGGGGACAAGCTTCCACCTGATGTATTCTTTCAAACACTAACAACACCATCGATAAAGGACTCAGATGATCTGCCGAAGCTGATCAATGCAATAAGCTCAGAGGATTGGCGATCCCCAATAATAGCTTATCTTCAGGGATACTATGAGCCAATTGACGACGATGATCTAAAAGCCATGCAACAAAGGGCAAGATGCTATCAGATGATAGATGATGTCCTTTACAAAAAAGGAGTTGTAGCTCCTTGGCTTCGTTGCATCTCTCACAACAAAGGCAAAGAGCTGATTCAAGAGATACATAGTGGCTTATGTGGAGCACACTTTGGGCCAAGAGCTTTAGTGGGGAAGGCAATGAGGCAAGGATTCTATTGGCCTGCAATTATCATCGATGCAACAAACACTGTCAAGACATGCGACCAGTGTCAAAAGTGTGCAGCAAACAGAAAATCTCCTTTAGAGCAGTCACAGCTGATAACTCCAACATGGCCTCTGCAAAGATGGGGCATTGATTTAGTTGGCCTACTTCCAACAGCTCAAGAAAATCTCAAATATGCCATAGTAGCAGTTGAGTATTTCACCAAGTGGATCGAAGCCAGACCATTGGCTAACATCACAGCAAAAATAGTGATCAAGTTCTTCTGGCAGCAAATTGTGTGTCGATTTGGAGTGCCAAGGGAAATAACAGTGGACAATGGGAAGCAGTTTGACTATGATGAATTCAGGCAGTATTGCATGTCGATCGGAACGAAGGCAAAATTTGCTTCGGTCTATCACCCACAAACAAATGGAGCAGTTGAAAGAGCCAATGGCTTAATCTTTACGGCCATTCAAAAGTGCCTTGCAAATTGTAAGAAAAAAGGCAAGTGGGTAGAGGAGATGCCGAAGGTGATTTGAGCTCATAACACCACCACATCAAGAGCAACACAGTTTACTCCATTCAAATTGCTTTATGGTGAAGAAGCAGTATGCCTAGAGGAAATACTGCACAAAGGGCTTCGCACCCAACAAGAAGCTCCCAAAGATAGCGAAGCCATTGACAAGGATCTCATCGAGGTATACAGGCTGCAAGCAGCAAAAAATATTTCGAAGTATCAAGCTGAGACAAGAAAATGGCGAGACAAGAAAGTAGTTAAGAAAGATATCAAGGTAGGAGACTGGGTCCTAAGGAAAAACCCAAGCATGCCCGCTGGAAAGCTGCAACAGAAATGGGAAGGCCCATTTTTGGTCATCAAAAGCAACAGGCCTGGCTGATTTCGCTTAGGTGACGACGAAGGCAATGAGCTGCCACATTCATGGAATGCAGACAGCTTACGCAAATATTATTTATAAAAAGATGTAAAATGGCTTTGTGTTCTATAAGCGAAGTCATTAAGTAGAATAGCATTTTTACTTTTTCCAAAAGCCCGTACTCTTTTCCTCACAAGGGGACCCTTACCAAGGGGTGAGGTTTTTAACGAGGCGGTGCTTACTGTAACTCGTCAAGTTATATATAAATGAGGTATTCCCAAAAAAGCAGCATCGAAAGCGATTGGCTTCGACCAAGTCACTGGTATTCGATAATTCAAATAGAACTGAATTGACCCTACCGAGAGAAATGCCAATTCAGATCTAAGGAAAAGCTTACTCCAGAAAGGAGTAAAAGGGGCTTTGGTCCAAAAACGCTTACTCTAAACAGAGTAAAAGGGTCTTTGGCTCAAACAACTATATAAAATCAAAAACAGCTTCGGCTAACAGTATTCTAAACGCTTATAAACAAAAATAAGAAGCTTATGCAAATACAAGTAATAGGGGCTTCGGCAACCTATCAGAGCTCACGCACAACACATTCTCATACATTCATATTTATGCACAAAAAGCTCAAAAAAGCTAAAGTGGCTTCGAACCACAGGTACACGCAAGTACAAAACACTTGAACGAATAAACCTCGCTTCGGGGGGAGGAGGCGTTTCTTTCGCAACGAAGCCAAATCGAGCTTACATTCATTCAAGTGTTTCCAATCGAAACAATGACCAAGCGAATAATAAAGTGTTTTACAAAGAGATGACTCAAAACATCTCAAAAATATAGCCGTCAAATTGCTGGCCAGATCTCCTAAATTTTGGAGCATTAAACACGCAGAAAAAATCCCTAACACCATCTAAATCTTCTGGCTCGACCTTAACTGAAAGCAAACGAGCAGCTTCGGCGTTTCTTGCACGAGAAAGTTCGACACGAGGCGATTGTCGAACGATGAAAGAGTTAAAAAATTCAAACACATCAAATTCGCAATGACGAAAAAACTCGTGACAAAATTCCCAAAAATCACTAAGTCTTCGACTCGGATAACGTTGTTGATACTGTTCCCATGCGAAGCCAGACACACACAAGGGGCCATCGCGCATGGTGATTGGCATGAGTTCAAGAACAACTCCCTCGCCAGGGATCTGAGTATATACAAATATTACATCGCTTAGTGTTACTTTACAGCAAAAGCTAAACAAAGTGATAGCCTCAACAAATCTACACCTTCGGCTCTCCATCGTGTCTCTCATCAGCACCGGCATGAGAGGATGAAGGGCCAGCAGTTGCAGCTTCGGCTTTGGCTTTCTGATGCTGCTCGAGGGCAAGCTCCTCTTTGTACTGAAAATAAACAAAACAATCAAAACTAAAAGCAAAATAAGTAGGATACGAGTGAAAGCAAAAATAACCAAAAGGGCAAAAGAAGTTAACCTTAACGAGACGATCATACGCAGTGCTTCGGGCACACTCTCTCCCTGTGGCAGACCAGAATTTCCTGAGAAAGATTGCACGAGTCACCAGAACAGCTTCGTTGAAAAATTCCTTCTTGTCGGGATTCAAAGCTGAAGGAAATTGAAAGTCCCTCCTCAAGAAGCTCTTATAGTGAGAGCACCCTTCATCTGCTAGCATTTTAAAGGCGTTTGTGATGCATGTTCGAGCAGCATAATCACCTACTTTGGACAAGACGTCCAGCAGGGACTTGAACTCATCATCCAGCCATGCGAAAAGCTTCCCAAGGTCAAAATCATCTGAAGGGAAGGGCAGCGGCTCGGCTCCATATTGCTTCAGAGCAGCCTCGTACTCTAGGTACACGCCACTGCTGCGGCTAAGGATCTCGGTCTCCAAATCCTTTTTGTCGGCTCTCAGCTTGTCGATCTGAGACCTTAGCCTATCAGCTTCGGAGACAAGAGAATCCTTCAAATCGACAGCAACAAGAAGCTCTCTCTTGTATTTCTCCGTATCAGACATCGCCTTTTCCTTAGCAGCCTCGATAGTCTTTATCTGATTTTTCATTTCATGCTCCAAAGTGGAACTCTCGACCAACGTGTTCCGAAGCCCCGCAATAGTTTGAGCATTGAGCTCACGGGTAGTCTCAAGCAAGGAGACTTTACTTTTAAGTGAAGCCATCTCTGACGTGGCGGTCTCCCGCTCAAGACGAAACCGCTCCTTTTCATTCTCCAAAGATTCCTTGAGCTGAAGGAAGCTTTCGCGTTCCTTCCTTAAACTATCAAGTTCAGCCCGCTCGTTCTCAACATCGTTGAGACGAAGTGGAAGGCGTGCAAAAAGCTCCTGCATGGACATCATAGACTAAAACAAACAAAAGATAAGTACCAAAAAAGCTAAACAACAAACTCAAAAACGAAGGAGAAGAAACAAACCTGGATATTGCCACTAAGGCTCGAGATTGAAAGTGTGTCCAAATCCAAAGATTTCACATGAGTCTCAAGCTCTGAAAAAGCAAAAGCAAAATTAAGACAAAAAGTAGCACTCAATCGGCTTCGTGCGAAATAGTAGTAAAAATGTAACCTTTTGGAGCAACAATTGGAATGTCATTGGGAGGGCGAAAACCACTCTGCCGAAGGCGATCTGCGATGGGGCCATAACTAGTATAACTTGCTCGTGAGGTAAAACAATCAACAAATCAAAAAAGAAAAAATAAGGGCATAAAAATTAACAAAGCTAAATGTACCTTCACATTCAAGAGTTGGCTTCGTAGAAGCCGATTCAATGCCCATAATAGGGGCAGAAAGTCCGGCATCAGCTGGATGAGTTAAATTAACTGGCGAAGCAGTTGCTGGAGTCACCAAATCGCCAGAACCCTGCCCAGTCTCAAGAGCAAAAGCCATCTGCACAGGCTCCTCAACGTTAGCAGAAGCCATCTGCGCTGGCTCCTCAATGTTAGCCGAAACCGTCTGCGGAAGCCCCTCAATGTTAGCCGAAGCCCCTCAATGTTTGCCGAAGCCGACTGCGTAAGCCCCTCAGAAATCTGAAGGGACTTGGCCGCTGCACTAGCCAACAAGTCCAAGGACGATGGCTGGAACGGAACAGATGATACTTCAGCTTCAGCAAGAGCAAAATCCTTCATCTCATCCTCCCTCAGAAGACGGCTGTAGCTCACTTCATCCTCATCGTCAATGCATCCAGGCAGGCGCTCACGACGAGGAGGCGCAACAACGGCTTTAACTGTAATAAGACAAAAATAGATAAGAAAAGCGAAGCTAAAAACAAAAGGACAAGGCAGACAAGAAACAAACCTCCAGAAGAAGGTACATCGACTACAGCGGAAGCTGTAGGATTAATCTGCATAGGTGCAGCAGTAACAGGCACTTCAACAGCCGAAGCAATGGGACGAGGAGGAGCACTGGAAAGCGGAGCGACGGGAAGAGCTTTCACAAGCTTTTGACGTTTGGAAGCCTCTAAGGAAGAAGTAGTAATCCATTTTTTCGTGGCAACCACCTTGGAGGCGCATCCTCGGCTTTGGCTCCCGCCCCGGCTAGAAGGGCTCCAGTTTTGCTGCCACCAGCTTCGTCGCCGCCCTCGTCTGATTGACCGCTTCCACGGCCTCCGCCACAACCCCTCTTCCCACGACCACGACCTGGCTTCGGGGCTGCCAGCACGCTGGGATGATCCTCAGCGGTGAACTTCTTCGTCGGCTTGGATGGGGCTGTACGCTGAGGGTAGCTAACACCCATTTCATCAAACACTCTATTTAAACGAACCCCATCCACTAAGGCCAAACAGCTTTCATGCTCTTTTGATGTATACTTTCCACAAATAATTTCAGCCATCAGTTCGATGGACTGAACGTAGGAGTAATCTGACATGTTGGCCAGCTTCTTTGCCCCAAATTTGGAAAAGCAAACGTTGTTCATTCCTCTATACAGCTTCGTGACAACTGGAAATGGCTTCCAGTCAGCAGACAAAACGTTGAGCCCCATGGCCAACCCTTCCTCAACCAAGTCATGGCTGCTGGAGACTCGGCTAGCCTTGTAAAAGGCGCTCTCACAGCGGTCGAAGCCAGGCACCTTTCTATTGAAAGAAGGGCAGGCAACGAAGTTACAAGGACCAATAGAACTGTGCAGTGGAAACGATCTCTGTTTCGTTCCATCCTCTAACACATTCTCCCGCGCTGGCACCTTGACATAAAGCCAATAGCTTTTCCAATTCTTGTCCCAGGTGTTTTTTCTGGCAAAAGGTAAGTTCTACCTTTTGCAAATCAGTCTGCCTCCATCGCACGCAGAAAGTAACGCTGCCATAGTCCGGCTCGTATTCAAAGCCGTCAAGCTTAACACTTTTTGTCTGGCGATGCCCTTCAAAGTAGCGGACGAAGCAGTGCACATTAACATCCGATGCATTCGTTTTCACAGCCCAAAAGAAACGAAGTAGATGAGTGATAGCATTGGGCGTGAGATGATGGAATTGCAATCCGAACCTCCCAAGAATATCAGCAATCACATTATCAACGGGCATCCGAAGCCCAGCGCAGAAAAACTCCTTGAACACCACGGCTTCGTCCTCAAGAGGCGTCGGTGTAGTCTCTGTGCCTGGGGCTCGTCCGTGACCTGCTGGGAAGTATCCCTTTGACTCGTAAAAGCAGATCAACTCAGGGGTAACAAAGGATTTACCAAAGACAGTGGTCTTTGGCTTCTTCCGATAATCCAAAAGATCTGATACATCAGCTTCTACATCCTCAAGGGCATCACTGGCCGCGGACTCGGCATCCTCTGTGTCTTCGCCTCCGGCGGGATCACCCTCAATGGGATCCTTGCCCCTATCATCAGCCTCCACAGCAATTTCAGCTTCTGGAGCTACGGCCACGTTGACCTCAAGCTCTTGAGCAAAGGATTGAGCTTCGACAGCATCCATGTCAATAGCGTCCGAATTGTCTCCTTCGGAGTCGGAGTCAATCAGACGAGCGGTTTGCTTCGTGCGAGCCGCTAGAACAAACAAAAAACAATAAGTAAACAAAACAGCAAAAAGACAGAAAGGAAAAGACGAAGGAAATCATAGAGTACAAAAAGCAAAGACTTACTCGTAACGAGAAGAAAAAGCCAAAAACTTGAGATTCAAAAGCTTTGAAAGCAAGCGAAAGCTTCAAACACAAGCTAAGTAAGAAAATCGCCAAGCGAAGCAAGCGAGATTCTACCCCCCCTTCGGTCCTATTTATAGGGCGGTAAAATCTGACCGTTGAAAATCTCGAAAAATGAGCCAGCGCTTCAAATTCAAACAAACCGAAGCAAAATTACGGCAATGGTACCAAAATTTAACCGTTAAGAAACACTTGGGGGCTTTCTCCAACAAAGAGGAGGCGTTTCTCGGGCTGGCAAGCAATCCAAAGTTTGTGGAGCTCGGCCTGTTGAAGAAAGCCCTCGTCCTCGAGGGGCTACTGTTGGGGATTTGGCCCGCCGACAAACGCCCTCTACTTGTTATGTTCTCTTTCATGCGTGAAGGCAGCAATGAACAAGGGAGATGAAGCCAATCAGCTTCGATCACTCAATAGATCCCTAATTTGGCTTCGGTCAGCTGAATTAAACCAAAGCTAATCGGCTTCGGTCATCACGTCTAGCAGTATACCAAAGCGACGTTACCCAAACTAAGTTAGAAGCTAATCTGATGAAGTATTGATACTATTGAGTGTCAAAAGCTATGATTGAGTTAATGGCTAGCTTCGGTTGGCTTCATATTGCAGGTCCTTGGGGGAGCCATTAGCTTTTGGACGCCAAGAGACGGCTTCGGGTCGTCCCGACTCGGAGGAAACCAAATCGAGGAACTGCACAGCCCTTTCTGGCGAGCGAAGCAGGCTTAGACCAAGTCCAAGCCAAGTCAAACACGGGATTACAAGTCTACTCATTCACATTAGGAGGAGTCATGTACCAAAGTGTCCTTGGGCTATTTGGGTTATATAGTCTAGAGGATGATGCCTGATTTCCAAGGGTATAATGGGGATGTAAAGAACCTTGGTCTCCCTATAAAAGGAGGCCCCTCTCCTACATGTAAAGGTTGCTGATTCCCGAGAACACTGTTGATAAGTAATATATTGTTGCTTGTCCCAGTTACTCAATCTCTTCCGTTGCTTGGGCTCATTGGCTTCGGCTATTATCCCAAGACTATGTGACTACGACATGGTGCTATGTAACCTTTTTGGGCCATGTCAGGCCATTGTATCGTGTCGGGCCTTAAGCCCAGGTTGTGGACGCCCCCCTTGGCTGCACCCAACCCTAGCTCACCCCTTGAGGGTATTAAACTCAGCAGCCGCTGCCACTTTAGGTTTGGGTTTTGTTTAGTCAAGTTTTCGAAGTTGAAACTGTGGTAGATTCATTGTAACTACGGTGACAAGTATGTTTACAGTGATCCAAGGCCCCGTTCTTGTTCTACAACCCTGTGGTGATTAGTCCTTTGTTGATCAGAGCTTGAACACCATTGTTTTTGCTTCATACAATCTGCAATTTTAGATTGCCGGTTTCACTTTCTTGCTTGTGTTCTTCGATTCGCTTGCAGGGAAAAGCCTTCTTGGCGAGGTCAATCAAGTTGTGCTTGGTTGATAACCAACGGAGCAGTGGTGTAACGTCTGCAGGGTTCAAATCATGTTTGATTTGAAGCCGGATCGCCAACATCAAGTTCTCCACCAATCGAAATTACCCTATACCTCTTGGAAGATCGGCCAGCCCCTTATCACCCTGGTAGAGCACCATTCTGTTAAAAGTTTCAGGGAACATATATTGATTGAATCAAGTAACATGTGAGGGAAACATGTACAAGAAGACAACAAACTGGGATCTGTCTGGGAGGATCGGTTTAACCGGGTTCCTGGACCGGTCTAACCGGTATGACCTTGGTAGTTTAAAAACAGCCAGATCTTCCGGCACTATTGCCGGATCTTCGGACCTCATCCAGAGCCTGCTGGATCTTCCAGGCTAGAAGATCCGGGGCACGGGTAATGTTCGGAGGTGCATAACCTCTGACCTTGAGTTGGAACATCTGACCTGTAAGTCTTTTCGAAACATGTTTTCTTACATCTGTGACAGTAAGTATCTATGACACATGTTCAATATTGCAAAATATTTATGTGTCTTGACCAAGTGCTAGAATAATCCTCTCTAAGTTCTTAAGTGGATTGAAAGTGCATCAAATAAGAAATTCAAAACTCTTGTGCACTAGTTGAGGGGGAGCTCATTCTAAAACTTGTGTCCTTGTAGGACTAACATTTTCTTCTAGTGAACTTGTAGTCCTTTTCATGAGAGTATGTCTCTCATTGGAGTATGCCATCCTATAATGATCCAAAGTGATAAAATGTGATATCTCAATTTTGGATCATGCTATTAACTTTTGCATGGCTACTCACCATAATATGGCTTACATTCCTTTGTTTGATCACTTGTGATCAACTTAGTGTATGTGAGCAAATTCATCCATATATATTCACATATGCACTAAGAAAGGGAATTTAGTCTATGTTATAAGGTGTCATCTTTAGTGATCCATATGCCTTTCAAATTAAAAGGTCACTAAAGTGAGACTAGTATTTGTTTAAATTAATGCTCTCTCTTCATATGTTGATTTAGTAGAAATTTTATCAAGAGAAGAAGCCATGAACTAAAAATTACATTGCACAAAGTGGATGGCTTAAATGGCAAAGGTACGTGTCTATGAACTCATGTTTTTACTTTTGAGCATTTAGGTCACTTGTGCATGCTAGTGTGCTTTTGTATGTGTGTAGTCCAATTTAATCTCACTTTGTGTGGCTCTCGGATATTTAGTTGATGTCTTCCTATAAATGTTGACCTTGGTCAAATGTTTGTTCTTGTGAAAGATATGAACTAAACATGCCGACACGGTCTTTATCTTGGACTATCACATACTTGTGGTGACACAGGATAGAATTTTGAAAATATCAACTAGCATGATAGGAAGTGTGCTTTATTTAAAAATATCTAGTTTTTGGTCTTTATGACCTAATTGATCTACTAGTGACCATTGTTCATCTTGATTGCTTGCCAGCTGGTCACAAGTAGTGAGATTTTTCTCAAGTCCATAAAGATCCATATTGTTGGCATTTTATACAACCACAGATAAATCCGCAAGTGTACGGATACCGATGTAGCTTTCACCCGAGAGTATTCCAGGGTATCAAATCCATTGGGAACATGTGTGCACTAGTGAAGAGTTAAGAACGACCAAGGACAAGAGAAGTAATACAAGCACAGAGGATAGAGAGGGGAGTTCGGGGTTCTGGATAGCAAAAGGAAAGATCAGACTTATACTATATTGCTTGCCTCGGGACACCCAACCGTCCTAGCCTCAGAAAGGGATGAAAAGGGGACTAGATAAGCCAACCAATGGTCCTATTGTACTCTAGTGCTGCTCACGTGGTGGACTACATAGGCCGTCAGTGCTGTCACCACCTGGGGCTACCACTACAAATCCATGGCACTAGTCCTAACAAAAGATATTATAATCAAGATATTATCAAAACCAGAAATACTTCTCATGGGTTTACCAAGACTCGTCAAAAAGATCATGGAAAATAATCGATTTTGTGGAGAGGGGGAAAATGGAACACACGCTTTTTAGATAGTGGACATGTGCAAATGGCAAAGGTTGATCCCGAGGCACAAATGAAGTCCTTGTTATTAGATTGCACATGGTTGGAATATTTGAGTATGGAATAATCTTTAAGGCACTATGGAATTTAATGAAGCAAAAAGAACTAAGGAGCATTTATTTTCACACATTTTTCTTTTCTTTTCTTTCTTCCTTTTTCAACACATATATTTTTTTCTTTATGCTCCTTAGAACTTCTAGCATCATTAATACTTACTCAGCCTCCCCCATGCTTAAACGATTGCTCGTCCTCGAGCATAGAAGTGGTGGCTAATGCTAGAGTAAGTATCCATCTCAATCTTTTGGAAAATGGTTGGAATCTTCAGGGAGCATCTTCTCGTCGAATTTTGAAGCCATTGAAGGAGGATAGGGAGTAGGTCGGTTGGCTCATGGTATTGAGGCCGGCCAGCCCACTCATTGTGGACCTCCATTTCTTCTAATTTTTTCTTGTAAGCACTCTTTGATGCCTCCCAAATAGATGTTCCTTGTATCAAGCTCTTGATTCTTCGGAATTTCCTCGAGATAATGATCCATACTCAAATTGGGTTGTGGTCAAGGAGGTATTTCACAAAAAGATAATTTGGGTTTAGGGTGGATATCCAGTGAAGTTTGTGGAGTTTCCGGTGTAGAAACTCACAATGCATGGATAGATAGGCTAGCAAAAAGGAGGTACGCAAAAAGGAATGGTCAGCTTCTTAATCCCGTACCAGAGAAGATAAATCTTGAATCAACTCAATTGAAAATAATTCTTGTACTATGGTTCAACATGATATGTCATTTAGGTTTTGGATAGGTAGAGCAATTGCAAAAGGTATTAATGATAAGGCTAGCTCAATTAAATTCGGCAATTAAACATCCCTTAACAAGTTTAAAAGAGAGAGCAAGAATAATAAATATGGGTCTAAAATTATCATAACCTCCACAAAAGATTGAGTCGGTATTTAGATAAATTTCAGATCGTGTTAGGGAGAGCATTAGTTCAATCATGCATAAGCCAAGCGCAAAAATAGACAAAGCGGCAACGATCATCATATCTCAACATGGCAAAAACTTTCTATCATCACTAGTAATCATGTCATGAAAGCATCAGTGATATTTATAGTGATCATGGTGATGATAAACAAAAGGACACACTAACACACATGCTGAAAATAAATAAAAATAGAAAATTGCTACGCACACACAAGTTTGCACACACGCTGAAAATAAATAAAAGAAAGGGGAAAAACTCAAACCACACGTGCGAGCAATTTATTCTTTGTCCTTGTTGGTCACTTCTCTTGGCTTGGTGGCTGTCTTGCGTTATACCCTTAGTCATAATACACTTGTGAAGCTCCTCCATCAAAATGTTCTGGTGGTGCCAATGCTAGAAGTCCCATTTGATATGCAATCCCCACGGTTCTATCTTCTAGTCGGTCTGTATGCCTCCGGATGGCATTAATGTCCTCCAAGTTTCTATCGGCGTAGGCTCCAATCATCCTTATGCTTCTTTCCGGTTGTTGGAGATGTGCAAATTGAGCTCCAAAGCATGTGTTGACGTCCAAAAAGTCAGGCGTTGACTCTCGAAAATTAACACTATGGCCTAGAAGATTTGCTTAAACTTCAGTACAGGTCCAAATGAGGTTCGTGGCATGCCAGTCAATTTGACCTGAAATTGACAAGGTAGATTTTAATCAGTAAACCACAAGGAACTCATCGGCCAAAACCCCGATTCGTTCTGGCAAATCAGATCAGCGCAAAGGGGAGTCCGATTTGAGAGCATGAACCATCGGCCTTGAGTCCGATTCGTGAAGATATGACAAGTATTAAAATAAACCATCGGCTATGGAAACCGAATCAGAGATAAATCTAACTCAAAGTCATTCTTTAATATGCATCTTTCCAAAGGTGGTAAACAAACTAAATCTCATGTCACTAACAATCGGATCAATTTCGAGACAGCGTTGCTAGCAGAGCACCGATTAGCTTGCTTACTCCGATAGATCAATACTTATCAAAGAACTCGTTTAAATTGGATCTATTTATAACTTGCTTATTGAATCTAAATCAGTTATATAAACAATAAGAACAGATCTATTATGAAACTTGAATTGTGATAAAGCAGAATAGATCTTCCAAACAGATGTAAGCTGATAGGATAAAATCAACAAGATACGGTAAAGGGTGAGCGATCTAAACAAAGAAGGGTGATACGCCTCAATCTAAAGCCTAGAACAACTCGGTAAATTGGTGAATTAACTAAAAGAAGAAGGGTGATACACCTCAATCTAAAGCCTAGATTAATTCGATAGGGTGTCGCACTTACAGACAAACCGGAGGACAGGATGAAGCAGCCCTGCTTGCTGAAAAACTCGACGAAAAGGGTGTTGGCACGTGAGGCCGAAAATTGTGTTGTATTGTATGGTTATGTGAACATTTTTCACAATGGCGCAGGGTGTATATTTATACCCTGGAAATCTAACTAATCCTTGTCGGCTACGACAATATCTCTAATTTATTTAAAGCAAACTAATCGTAATCTACCAAAATTATTACAACTTGTCGCGCAATCAGGCCTCAAAGAATCTTCCATACGCATCTCCCCTTTAGAAGTCGTACGCACTCCGGCCTTCTCTGCTCCATGTCCAATCAGGACTCTATCGGACAAACTACGATCGGAATCGGAGACTAACCCAGAATCGTACTCGGCCTCAGCTGCAACTCTATCATGCATAATCTTATCCGAGTCAAAATCTGGTGTCAACACATGCCCCCCAATTTTGAGATAAAATATTATTTTGTTCCAAAATTCTCCCGAGCAATGATGACCCTGGCAGTGAACAGCATATGGAAACTCGCACCCTTTCACTATTACGGTCCTCAATTCCTGTGTGAATTCGGCGCCTTGGTCCTCGGGCGGTTCCTTCTCCCATAAGCCCTATAAATACAGACCCGAACCGTCGTCTCCTTCCCCAACTCGCATCTGCTATCGCGCGCACATTTCGCCGCTGCCGTTTCTGCAAGCTCCTGCCCGGCGAACACCTGGTCATCATCCTTCAGTCTTTCACCGCGAATCAGGTAAGGAACTCCCCCGCATATGATCCACATTATGCATCTGGACTTTACTGCATCTTTCTCGGTGATTTCCTCAAACCTCACATTCGTGTCACTGTTCATTGTAGATCTATTTCACCATCAATGGCGGCTCCTGCTGATAAAGCGGACAACACACAAGTTCCTGAGGTAAAAATGCCCAGAAATCCTCTCATTTAATTCTTGCATTTTTCTTCTAGGACTTCCTGCGACCCTCCATATCTATATTCATTATTTTATTTCTCCTAAATGTAGCATCTTAAGAACAATCTTGTCATCCCCATCTCTCATGTTGAGGCTGGGTATTATCTCAGCCGGATGGGTGACCCCGATCCGACGGACTTGATAAACATGGAATCGGAGAGAGTTCCTTTCAAAGGATCGGACCTTCAAGTCTCCGATTGGGCAGGCTCGTTCCAATCATGGCCCGGAACGGTCAAAGGATGGAGAAACTGGTTTCTAAGAATTCAAGCTGCCAAATTGGCCTTCTGGGATGAGAAGAATATAAACCAATGCCTTACTTTATCCCTTGCTGACATGGCCAAAGATGAAAATTTACTGGCCTCTAGCTCCCTCTTCTTGTCCGATGCCCTCAATGCTTATTTGGCCATGGTCCGATGACCCCAACATTGATGGACGTGCACATGTTGACTGGCCTCAACACCACAAAAAACTCCAACCCAAGAAAACTTATCCATGATTTGGAGCACAGACTGGTCGGCACAGGCTCCAAAAGTTGGAAGAAATACGTTGCCGATCACTGCAAAACTGGCACTATCGGAGACAGAGAGCATGCATCTTTTCTCAACATGTGGCAAGAAAGATTCGTATTCTGCGGACCAACTCTTGGTGCCACAACCAATATGCAATCTATTGCAGAGACACTAGCTCGCGGCGGATCAGTGCCACTTGGCCGTCTCCTCCTTGGCGCAGTTTACCATCTGCTCCACCAAGTATCGGCTAAGCTCTCGGAAGGCCAAGTAGTCGGACACATCGAAGGTCCCTGGTGGTTTATCCAGTTGTGGTTACATAACCAGTTCCGATCTGCTCTTCAGTTCAACTTCAAAGATCACCAATTTCCAAATTATCATACAGAAGAAGAAGATGCGACCGTTCGCCGATGCATGTCATTTGGAGAAGCAGCGTCGGTGTGCCCTGAATCAAAGCTCGATGCAAAGAATATGGCCACCTACTTTGAAAGCTTCTACCACAGGATCGCATCGGAGCGCTTTGACTATTTTGCTTACGCCGATCCCGATCGTAATTATGAATTGCCCTTGTTCAATATCCAGAATGAACTTGCAGCGATCATGCCGATTCTGAAATCTTTCATTATTCCGGCTATCCCTGGCAGCAATATTGCATATGGCCGCAAGACTTCGTCTTACGATTTTTACAACCGATCGGCAGCAGCTCGTCAGCTTGGATTCGGTCAACTCCCGATCGGCCTCTATTTTGCAGATAAAATCAAACACCGTGAATCAGTGTCAACTGACCTGTAGATGGATCGGATTATGGCTTTTACCCCCAAGCCAATTTTGACATACCTGAATGGCTATACACTAGCTTTGCATCCAGACTTTTTAGAACTTGGTGGAAAGAACTGCGTCTTCACTTGTTCAGACTTCCAGCCATCACCTTCTGCACTCTCATAGACTCCGATTGAAGCCATGGAAAATCCTGTAAGTTCCCTTTGATATCTTCCCACCTTTATTCAATTTCATTTAAATGAATTCTCCACAATTTGAATTTCAATCTTCTAACAGCCAATCGAAGAAAATGTACCGGTGGTGAGCAACAGTGGTAAACCGATTCGATACGCCGTCAGAACTCCATACCCAAGAATCGGCTCTTCTGCACCATCTCTGGCAGATATCATGGATGGCAAAGGCAAGAGGAAAATCGCCCCCACTAAAGCGAGTGTGCCGAAGAAATTGAAGAAAAGCCATGCGGTACGATTTCTTCACCCTTCCGATTCTTCTTTCCGATTCACAGCCTAGGCAAATAACTTCTCTGTATACAGCCCACCAGAAAAATTCTTGGCCAATCAACCTCAAGGGCTGCCGAGAAAACTGCAGAGAAAGCTGCTGAAGGCGCCGGAATGCTCCTTGAGGCAGCATCGGTAACAATCCTATTTCATTCATATCTTGTATCTTTTCAACATAAATCGGCAATAACAATTCCCTTTTTAGCAAACAAATATCACATTGCCGATCTCCAACCGGCCCCAGCTCAAGACATCCAAAAGAATCGGCCCAACAGGTAATCTCAACCCAATTTATATCTCTTTCAAATATATATACTTGATCTAACCGATTCATCTATAGACTGCCATTCTGCAACCCACCGCCGAGGACCCAAGGGCAAATGTTCAATCGGAGGTGATCCCCGAGCAACCAATCGTAGAAGAGCCAGCTGCAAATGTTCAATCGGAGGTCATTCCAGAACAACCAACAACAACACCAGTGCCACCTCCGATTGAGCCAGCCCATACGCTTCAAATAGAAGCTAGCACAAACATCGCTCTGCCTCAAGTAATCCCCGATTATGTTCGGGAGGGTCAATTTAAACTGGTACCAATTTAACCTCTTGTGTCCTCTTATTATATTAATAAGTCCTATTTATTGACATTTTATTTCAGGCACACGATTCTCCGGCCATGAGCTTTGCATCATTCGATATGGATGCCGCAATCGGAGATGAAGAAGTCAACTCTGTGCAATCCTCCACCACCTTCTCCGATGAGATCAAGGCAAGACTTCAAGAAATGTTGAACCACTTGAACAAGAGCATTGCCATCCTCATAGAAGATGCAGAGCTGATTCGCCAAATCTTTAAAAAATTGAAAGGCCAATTGCCATCGGAGTTGGAAAATGCAATCATTCCTGCCGCTTTTATTGAAGGCCACTAGCCTCAAGTCTTTGCTGATCGCCAAAGGATATCAGAGCGATTAGCTCAACAAGACTTGGCCAAAAAACGTGACGACAGCCGAGATGAATTGAAAACTATGCAAGCCCAACTCAAGATCCTGGAGCCAAACCAAAACAACTAGAGAATCGGATCAAAGATCTCCAAGGCATTGAAGCAGAACTACTCAAACGGCTCGAAGAAGTCCGTAAAGAGATGTCCGAGACCCAAGATCAGCTCAATCAAAATCCCAGCATCTATCGCATCGGCGCGGGACAATTTGAAGAAATGCTTGGAGGAGGTCCGCCAAGTCCACAAAAGCATCAAGAATGTTCTCGGCTCCGATGTGGAAGATCTGGAAGAAATCCAGAAGATCGACAATATTCGATTGAGCGCGATCGAAATGATCCGCAAATTCTTGTAATATTAAACTCTGGCTGTACTGCTCCGATGACATCGATCATCGATGAACTTGTTTGATCCGATGATGCTGATCATCGATGAACACTTATTTTGTAAATATTTTTTCCCTTAAGGCGATACATATCGTATCGGCTATCTTAGTCGATTTCTTATTAGAACATCGGTTTTAAGAATCAACCCAAATACTTGGATACTATTTCTTCAAATATTTTCCATTAAGCGCTTTCAAAAATTCTTCTCCTTCCAATGTTTCCAAAACATACGCATTTCCAAGAACACACCGATTCACACGAAAGGGACCCTCCCAATTAGGCGACCACTTTCCAGACTTAAAACTTTTAGTCCCTATCGGCAAAATCAATTTCCAAACCAACTCTCCTTCGATGAACTCTTTTGACTTAACCTTTTTATCATAATACCTGGCAATACATGCCTTATTATTTTCAATATTTTCTAGAGCCCTCAAACGAGTTTAAGCCAAATCGAAACTCAAAATTCATCAAACTTTTATACTCATCGGCAGTCAAGTTCCCTTGTTCCGATATACGTCTAGATCCGATTTTGACTTCCCAAGGCAAGACAGCCTCATGTCCATAAACCAAATGATATGGGGACAACTTGGTAGAACCATGACACGCCATCCGATATGCCCATAACAATTCGGTCAACGTTAGATGCCATCGCCTTGGTTGCTCATCAATCTTCCGTTTGATGATTTTGATAATACTTTTATTTGACGCTTCTGCTTGACCATTGGCTTGTGCATAATAAGAAGAAGAATTTAATAACTTAATACCCATAATGGCAGCACAATCTTGAAATTTGTTAGACATAAACATAGTTCCCTGATCGGTCGTGATAGTTTGAGGAATACCAAACCGATATATAATATGCTCCTTAATGAATTCCACCATATTTTTAGAATCGGCAACCTTCAAAGGAATCGCCTCAACCCATTTAGTGAAATAATCTGTTGCCACCAATATGAATTTATGACCCTTGCTTGATGATGGATAAATTTGCCCGATCAAATCAATTCCCCATCCTCGAAAAGGCCATGGTTTAATAATCGGATTCATGGCTGTTGGTATTTTTTAACGATTACAGATGAATCCGCAAGCGTACAGATACCGTTGTAACTTTCACCCGAGAGTATTCCAGGGTATCGAATCCACAGGGAACATGTGTGTATTAGTTAAGAATTAAGAACGACCAAGGACAAGAGAAGGGATAATTATGTAGAAGGTAGAGAGGGTTATTTCTATGTATTCTGGATAATTAAGGATGAGCTTAAGTTGTTTACGATTTACTTGTTTCGGGACGCCCAACCGTCCTAGTCCGGAAAGGGATGCGAAGGGGACTAAGCAAGCCAAGCAATGGTCCTACTGAACTCTAGTACTTCTCACGTGGTGGACTACGTAGGCCGTCAGGGCTGTCACCACCTGGGGCTACCACTACAAATCCGTGGCACTAGGCGCACTCCAAGGTATTCAAAAGACTATACACCATGTATACTCAATTAAATACTATCTTAGCTTTATAATTACTAAGACACTTATCAGAGCAAGGAGCCCACAAGTATAAAGTAAAGCTTGAACTATATTAAATAAATATTAATCCAGAAATACAAGAGAAAATACCGGATGTTACTCGAACCTGAGCCGCATCCACCGAAGTACAAGATGAGGGGAGGAAGCCGACAGCTCCGGCTTCTCCCCGGCTCGCACCTCAACTCTCACCTATTTCTACTAACTGGATAGAGCTTCGCTTGATCTTGTGCCTTCTCTGTGTGTTTTGAAGTGAAGGAGGGGGTCTCTATTTATAGGAGGAGAAAACTTGGCCATGTGAAAATTCCCCACTACAAACTAGGGGGTACCCCTCCTCTTCTTGCGACATCTGGCTTCCAACCGACGTTCTGGAGCGCCAGAATCGCTCCCACCGACCTCCTGGCGTCGGTGTAGGCCAAAACCGTGTAAAACCGGTAAAAACCCGCAGAGAACCGGCCTCAGAAGAGAAAATCGCGCACTTGTACGTCGGTTGGAGCCAAAATCGGGCCAAAACCGGACTTCCCTGTGTTCTGCGAAGGATGGTGGAACAAAACCGAAGAATCTTGAGGAAAAACCGGCGGAAACCGATGGCTCGGTGGCCTGGACCACGCAACCCGCGCAAAACCGCCCCTCGTCCTGTTACAGCACGCCACGTGGGCCCTCCCAGGTGGCTTCCGCGCGCTGCACGACAGGGCGCAGACGGCGCTCGGCCGCTCGGCCACTGGCATGATGCCACGCATGGGCTGGGCCCGCCTTTGCTCGCACGCACGCTAGCGCTTGCTGGGCCGCGGCCTGGTTGCTGGGCCCCACCTGGCCCAGCTGCTGTCCTGCCGACGTCAGCAGCGCTGACGCCTGCGATGACATCAGTGCTGCGTAATAAAATGGGGTTTTTGCATCTTTTTATCCCGAGCTCCAAAAAATATGAAATATATATTCATTTTGATCGTCTTGACAAACTCTACAAAATGGTGCAATCCAATTTGGCATTTGAGAAAGTTTGTGATAATGATATATTTGGATCTTTCTCAGGCTTATAGTGTGAATTCCTGCATGACATGTTAAAACACCAAAACTTGTGGAAATAGTTAGTAATAAATCCTACCACTATGTTTGGTGATCATATTTTGCATATTTTTCACAGGAATTGACGGTCAAAAGTGGTACTTAAGGACCGTCAACAAGCTCCCCCACACTTAGCCTTTGCTCGTCCTCGAGTAAAGCTCAAAACTAAGGTGGAAAACATGATTCCAAAAGATATAATGCGAGCATATAAGTTATTCCATGACATACCTGCTCTTGTGACTTTGTGAAGTGTCTATCATGTCATCTTGGATGATTGAGAAATGGAACGGTCTTGAATCGAATCACCTTAACTCTTTCTGTAAAGTAACTTGGGTTTTTGATAATTTTCAAAACTTAGCCTTACTTGACTCCTCAAATGATTCTCTCAAATCTCTCAATGTGTATATTTCCTCACCAAGACCTAGTTTTGCCTCATTTCATCCTACTTATAAAAGGCTTATGTGGAGCTCTAGGTAGGGAATAAAAAACATGAGGCACACTTGTATCACATAATATTGCAAAGCCAAAAACCGGATCCAAGAAGAAAACTAATCATACAACTTGATCAAGATGTGCATGTGTGTGATTGTAGAATGTATGTGAAAATTATGATGGCTCCTTTTTGTATGATCTCTCTCCTCTTAATTTTGAGAACATGGCTATCTCATTTTTTTTCTCTTTTTTTTCTCTTTTGCATCATGCTTGAGAATAAAATTCTCTTTAACCATGTATATATTTTTTTTTCTTTTTTTCTCTTTAGCCCATGTCTCTTTTTAAAGGAATATATAGGAGAGATTCACAAAACATATGGAGCATTTATTTTGTGGATGAATGAGGGTTGCTAACTTCCAATGTAGAAGTTTAGCATATGAATGTGGAGTGTACGTGTTCTTGATCATGAAAGCATGAAAAGCATCTTACAAGGGTCAAACAATTTGACAAAGCTCAATGCAATAACAAGCGGCATATGTGTAAGGTTTTGCAATGTAAACAACATATGGCTTTGGTAGGAATATATATCACTGAGGAGTTTGTAAGGCTAAATTTATTTCTAATAAAACATCCCAAGCACTTATACAGAATAAGCAAGGTTCATGTCATCATACCATATCTCATTCATCAACCATTTAGATTAACATGCTTTCCTAATGATATATAAGTTCACAAGAAACAGGTGTATGTGCTAGCAATAAAGAATATGCAAGCCAATCAAGGAAAATCATGTATATCACTGGAGCACCAGGATTCATTGAGTTTGATTTAGTGATAAGCATGAATTAAATAAACTCATGAATCAGGGAGTTTGAGAGATAGAAGTGTGCAAACCATGACTTCCATTTAGTGTTGAAAGAAGATGTCATTGGTGCCTCCCCCACACTATTTTCTGCTGTGATGCCTTCACCTGCACATTCTTAGATACAATGATGAGATACAAGGATTTGGCTAGTACAATTGTACTAGCCAAATCAAAAATGAAGCTTTTATTTATTTGAAGTTAAAAAGGTTGTTTTTATTTTATTTTATTAAGGGTGAAACATTTAATCACCAAAATCGAGGAATTCGATTTCATCGACTTCCTCCATCTTTTCAGGCTCAAAGTAAACTTTTAAGCGGTGGCCATTTACCTTGAATATATTACCTGAGTCATCTTGAAGAGTAATGGCTCCATGGGATAATGTGCCAATCACATTGAATGATCCTTCCCACTTGCTTCTAAGTTTACCACGGCCGAAAAGCTTCACTCTGGAGTTGAACATGAGGACTTTGTCTCCGGGTTTGAACTCTTTGTGTTTAAGCCTCTTGTCATACCACCTTTTTGTTCTATCCTTATAGATCTTGGAGTTGTGGTATGCTCTCTCCCTCCATTCCTCCAGCTCAGAAATTTGCATCTTCCGGTTGTTTCCGGCAAGATGGAAGTCCATGTTCCATTTCTTGATAGCCCAGTGGGATTTGAACTCCAACTCAACTGGAAGATGGCATGTTTTACCATATACGAGCTGGTAGGGGGACATACCAATGGATGTCTTGAATGCTGTGCGGTATGCCCACAATGCTTCAGGGAGTTTGTTCTTCCAGTTCTTTCCCATCTCATTGACGGTCTTCTGCAGAATATTTTTGATTTGTTTGTTGGACGTTTCTGCTTGACCGCTCGTCTGAGGGTGATAGGGTGTTGCCTCATTATGGCGGATCCCAAAGTCTGCCAAGTATTGCCTAAAGGTCTTGTCAATGAAGTGGGATCCTCCATCACTTATCACCATTCGGGGCATACCGAATCTAGGGAAGATGGTCTCATGGAACATCTTCTTGGCATGTTTGGAGTCGGCAGCCCGGCAAGGTAGTGCTTCTACCCATTTGGACACATAGTCCATAGCTACCAAGATGTACTCGCAGTCGTGAGATTTGGGGAATGGCCCCATGTAGTCGATGCCCACACATCAAAAAGTTCAACTTGAAGGTTGCTTGTGAGGGGCATGGCATCTCTTTTGTTGATGTTGCCATGCCGCAGACATCTATCACATCTTCTGATGAACTCTTTGGTGTCATCGTACATGGTTGGCCAGAAGAACCCACTTTGCCAAATTTTGGCATGGGTTCTGAACACTCCATAGTGTCCCCCATACTCAGATGAATGACATCTCTCTATGATCTTGGTGGCTTCAATCATTGGGACACACTTCCGTAGCAACCCATTGGCGCAGACACGATATAGGTATGGCTCATCCCACAAGTGGAAGCGGCTTTCATATTCCAACTTCTTCTTGTTTCCACCTGGGGGAACATATCCTGCCACTATATAGTTTACGATATTTGCATACCATGGGTTATCATCTGTTACCTTAAGGAGTGTGTCGTCCCTTAGGTAGTCGTTGATCGGTAGATCATGTGTCTCCTCAACCTGCAACCTGGATAGATGATCGGCTACTGAGTTTTCTACTCCCTTTTTATCTCTGATTTCTAGATCAAATTCTTGGAGAAGAAGGATCCATCGGATGAGCCTAGGTTTAGCATCTTTCTTAGTGAGGAGGTATTTTAGTGCAGCATGGTCTGTGTAGATGATTACCTTTGCCCCCACTAAGTAGGATCTAAACTTATCTATCGCGAAGACCACAGCCAACAACTCTTTTTCAGTGGTGGCATAGTTCAGTTGGGCCCCGATCAAGGTTTTGCTAGCATAGGTAATGGCGTGGTGCCTCTTGTCCTTGGTTTGGCCTAGGACCGCCCCTACGGCATAATCGCTAGCATCGCACATGATTTCGAAGGGTAGCGCCCAGTCGAGTGGTTGAATGACTGGGGCCGAGATGAGTGCCTTCTTTAGGATTTGGAAGGCCTGATGGCACTCATCAGTGAAGATGAACTCCGCTTCTTTTGCTAGAAGATTGGTTAGGGGCCGGGCAATATGAGAGAAGTCTTTGATAAATCGCCGATAAAACCCGGCATGCCCTAGAAAAGCTGCGGATTCCCTTCACATTCGTGGGAGGTGGAAGTTTCTCGATAACTTCAATTTTAGCCTTGTCCACCTCTATGCCACGTTCGGACACCAAGTGTCCAAGCACTATTCCTTCCCGAACCATAAAATGGCATTTCTCCCAGTTCAGGATTAAGTGCTTTTCTTCACACCATTGTAAGACCTTGTCTAAATTCTCTAGACAATCTGTGAAGGATTTGCCATAGACGGAAAAGTCATCCATGAACACCTCCATGATTTTCTCAATCATGTTAGAGAAAATAGACATCATGCACCTTTGGAATGAGGCTGGAGCATTGCACAGACCGAAGGACATCCTACGGTAAGCATATGTTCCATAGGGGCATGTGAAAGTGGTCTTACTTTGGTCATCCGAGTGTATGGGGATTTGGTGATATCCGGAGTATCCATCAAGGAAACAAAAGAAGGAGTGATTTGCAAGCCGTTCCAACATCTCATCGATGAAAGGCAACGGAAAATGATCCTTCTTAGTAGCCTTGTTGAGCCTCCGGTAATCGATACACATACGCCACCCGGTGACGGTGCGTTGAGGGATCAACTCATTTTTTTCGTTTTTCACCACTGTCATCCCTCCTTTCTTTGGTACCACTTGCACCGGACTCACCCACTCACTGTATGGCACGGGATAAATAATCCCTGCATGAAGCAGCTTAAGGACTTCCTTCTTAACTACTTCTCGCATCGCGTTGTTCAACCTTCTTTGGGGTTCCCTCGAAGGTGTGGAATCGGGATCGGTCCAGGATGCGATGAGTGTAGAGAGTAGGACTTATGCCCTTAAGATCATGGAGCGAGTACCCCAGGACTGAACGATGTTTTTCTAAGACAGCAACAAGTCTATTGGTTTCTTCTTCGGTAAGTTTGTCACTGATGATAACCGGGGTTTGACGGTTACCATGAAGGAAAACATATTTTAGGCCTGGCAGGAGAGGTTTTAGCTCGATTGTGGGTGGTGGTGATTGTTCCGTTATGTCCAACTCAATGGGCTCGGCAATGACCTCTTCTTCATGAGAGAAGTTTATTGCGTCGTCGTCCCAATTTGGTTGGGCCATGTTGGACAATGACACTCCCATAAGCTCTTCGATAGGGTCAGGAATTGGCATTGGCTCTGCCATCGAATTATTTGCACGAGCTAAAGGAACGGTGTAGGTGGATTTTCCCATTTGAATGGCTAGGCCTTCTTTAGGCATTTCTTGGAAGAGTTTCTCGATAGGCCTGCCGATAAGAATGGGTATGTCCGGACCGTCATAAGCATGGAAGTCCAGAAAAACCTTGGCCTCATTAGAAACTACGGGAATCGTTCTAAGGATCCCGTAGCACCCCAAAATGTTCCCATTAGGATCTTGCAAAAGCTTTTGGGAACGGGATAAGGCCGCGTTGGGACAAAGTGTTTGGGCAAGGGATTTTGAAATGACATTTATCCCAATGGCTGGGTTGTAAAGGACGTCCATTGTGACCCCCTGTATTTGATAGGAGTGAGGGATTAAGGGGCAGACGAGTCGGACTACCTCGGGCGATGTCTCTGCTTCCATTAGCCATTCTCTACTCATAATCGCCGATAAGTATTTCAGATCTTCTATGAGAATGGGCTTATCGGATGGGTTACGATCTTGTTGGAGCAGAGATCTACATGCTCGGGGTTTAGGTTGAGTTGGTAAATTCGAGGCATTACCAAAATCTGTGAAAAGATCATCCTCGAACTTCACCAATAAAGTCCATTGGATGAGTTTCCTCATCTTCTGGACTGTGGGGTTTCCCCACGGGAGGCTCTTCTTTTAGGGCTCAGAAAGAGGAGTAGTCACGGGTGTAGGCTTGATAGATAGGACCTCTTGTTCTGGCTCGGGGATTTCTCCGACTTCTGGTTCGGGGAATTCATCAAAGATACCAGTGAAAGGGGTGTTCTCAAATATTTTACTGAGAACAACTCTCCCTTCACTAGGTGTCAAATGAGTGAATGACCCACCTGAAGACGTGTCAAGAATGACAGCGGATTCCTTGCTAAGTCCTCAATAAAAATGCTATAAAAGTATAGGTTCGGGGATAGCAAGGTCGGGACCAGACATGTTTAGATTTAAGAATCGGGCCCAGGCCGTTCCTAAGGTTTCTTTCTCCCTTTGCCGAAAGGTTAGGATTTCTACTCGGAGGTCTACTATTTGGGAAATTGGAAAGAAAGCTAGACAAAATTTGTCTCGCAATACTCCCCACTCTCCATTGGTACTACCTACGGTTTGAGCATACCATCGCTTGGCAATTCCCGTCAAAGAGAATGGGAAAAGCTTCCACTTTAGTGTTTCCTGTGACATGCCAGGAATGTCAAGGCAGGAGCACACTTGCTCAAAACCGCGTAGGTGAGTGTATGGACTTTCCTCTTCTGCTCCAGAAAAAGATTGCTCCCGTACCATGGCTATAAGGGCGGGACGAAGTTCATAGCCAGGTGTTTGGATGGGCAATGATGAAGGTGGAGGCTCCAGATATTCGCCCTTTGGAGCCGAGTACTTATTGATAGGTGTTGATTCCATGGGGTAAGTGTAATGGTATGGATGGGGATACACGGACGAACTTGGTTCGAAACTAGTACATCAACCATTCCCTGGCAACGGCGCCAGAAAGCTTGTTGGTATTTTTTTAACGATTACAGATGAATCCGCAAGCGTACAGATACCGTTGTAGCTTTCACCTGAGAGTATTCCAGGGTATCGAATCCACAGGGAACGTGTGTGTATTAGTTAAGAATTAAGAACGACCAATGACAAGAGAAGGGATAATTATGTAGAAGGTAGAGAGGGTTATTTCTATGTATTCTGGATAATTAAGGATGAGCTTAAGTTGTTTACGATTTACTTGTTTCGGGACGCCCAACTGTCCTAGTCCGGAAAGGGATGCGAAGGGGACTAAGCAAGCCAAGCAATGGTCCTACTGAAATCTAGTACTTCTCACGTGGTGGACTACGTAGGCTGTCAGGGCTGTCACCACCTGGGGCTACCACTACAAATCCCCGGCAACGGCGCCAGAAAGCTTGTTGGTATTTTTTAACGATTACAGATGAATCCGCAAGCGTACAGATACCGTTGTAGCTTTCACCCGAGAGTATTCCAGGGTATGGAATCCACAGGGAACGTGTGTGTATTAGTTAAGAATTAAGAACGACCAAGGACAAGAGAAGGGATAATTATGTAGAAGGTAGAGAGGGTTATTTCTATGTATTCTGGATAATTAAGGATAGCTTAAGTTGTTTACGATTTACTTGTTTCGGGACGCCCAACTGTCCTAGTCCGGAAAGGGATGCGAAGGGGACTAAGCAAGCCAAGCAATGGTCCTACTGAACTCTAGTACTTCTCACGTGGTGGACTACGTAGGCCGTCAGGGCTGTCACCACCTGGGGCTACCACTACAAATCCGTGGCACTAGGCGCACTCCAAGGTATTCAAAAGACTATATACCATGTATACTCAATTAAATACTATCTTAGCTTTATAATTACTAAGACACTTATCACAGCAAGGAGCCCACAAGTATAAAGTAAAGCTTGAACTATATTAAATAAATATTAATCCAGAAATACAAGAGAAAATACCCGGATGTTACTCGAACCTGAGCCGCATCCACCGAAGTACAAGATGAGGGGAGGAAGCCGACAGCTCCGGCTTCTCCCCGGCTCGCACCTCAACTCTCACCTATTTCTACTAACTGGATAGAGCTTCGCTTGATCTTGTGCCTTCTCTGTGTCTTTTGAAGTGAAGGAGGGGGTCTCTATTTATAGGAGGAGAAAACTTGGCCATGTGAAAATTCCCCACTACAAACTAGGGGGTACCCCTCCTCTTCTTGCGACATCTGGCTTCCAACCGACGTTTTGGAGCGCCAGAATCGCTTCCACCGACCTCCTGGCATCGGTGTAGGCCAAGACCACGCAAAACCGGTAAAAACCCGCAGAGAACCGGCCTCGAAAGACAAACCGCGCACCTGTACGTCGGTTGGAGCCAAAACCGGGCCAAAACCAGACTCCCCTGTGTTCTGCGAAGGACAGTGGAACAAAACCAGAGAATCTCGAGGAAAAACCGGTGGAAACCGATGGCTCGGTGGCCTGGACCGCGCAACCCGCGCAAAACCGCCCCCTCGTCCTGTTACAGCACGCCACGTGGGCCCTCCCAGGCGGCTTCCGCGCGCTGCACGACAGGGCGCAGACGGCGCTCGGCTGCTCGGCCACTGGCATGATGCCACGCATGGGCCGGGCCCGCATTTGCTCCCGCGCACGCTAGCGCTTGCTGGGCCGCGGCCTGGTTGCTAGGCCCCGCCTGGCCCAGCTGCTGTCCTGCCGACGTCAGCAGCGATGACGTCAGCGCTGCGTAATAAAATGGGGTTTTTGCATCTTTTTATCCCGAGCTCCAAAAAATATGAAATATATATTCATTTTGATCGTCTCGACGAACTCTACGAAATGGTGCAATCCAATTTGGCATTTGAGAAAGTTTGTGATAATGATATATTTGGATCTTTCTCAGGCTTATAGTGTGAATTCCTGCATGACATGTTAAAACACCAAAACTTGTGGAAATAGTTAGTAATAAATCCTACCACTATGTTTGGTGATCATATTTAGCATATTTTTCACAGGAATTGACGGTCAAAAGTGGTACTTAAGGACCGTCAACAATGGCTGATACAGGCGCTTTTTGTACATTTCTGAATTTCTAGCATTCTTGGCAACCCTTATAATAATCAAAACAATCTTCCAAAATCGTTGGCCAAAAATAACCCGTCTTTCTAATAATCCACTTCATCTTATAAGCCAATTGATGTGCACCACAAACCCCCTCATACACTTCATCCATCATATCTTTGGATTCTGATTTACTCAAACATCGGAGCAATACACCATCAATCATCTTATAATATAATTGATCATCAAGTAATACATATTTAACAGCCATGAATCTTAACTTTCTGGAAACCTTTTGTGATGGATCCTTAAGATAATTTATAATTTCATACCTCCAATCTTCAATTTCTGGTTCTATCGCCATGATCTCATGAAAACGCCGATAGCCAGAAGCAGCTTGCGCCAAATTGTTAGCTTCCTGATTTTGAGCTTTGGGGATATGTTCAATATTAACCATCACAAATTCTTTCAATAATAATCGGCACTCTTCAAAATAATGAATTAGAATATCATCCTTGCATTCATATGTACCGATTAATTGAAAAATCACCAACTGGGAGTCTCCAAAAACCTCAACAGCTTCAGCTCCAATTTCTAACAATAATTTTAATCCTTTAAGTAATGCTTCATACTCAACCCGATTATTGGTGAAACTTGGATCCATCGGATAGCTGAACTCAAAATTTGCCCCCCGAGGTGAAATAATAACGATTCTGATGCCACATCCTTGGCCACACGAAGACCCATCAAAGAATAACGTCCAAGGCATCGGCTCAACCATTTTAACTCCATCTCCGATGTGTTGAGTTACAAAATCAGCCATCACTTGTCCTTTTACTGCTTTAGCCGATTCGTACTTCAAATCAAATTCCGATAATGCCAATACCCACTTTCCGATTCTTCCTTTCAGCATCGGCATGGACAGCATATACTTGATCACATCGGTTTTGCAAACGATTGTGCACTCGGAAGATAACAAATAATGTCTCAATTAGTGCATGAAAAATATAAGGACAAACATAATTTTTCAACCAGCAAATACCTTGTTTCCGCATCAATCAATTTTCGACTCAAATAATAAACCACTCTTTCTTTTTCTTCAAATTCTTGTATAAGAACAGATCCGATTGACAACTCATCGGTCGACAAATATAATCAGAATGGCTTATCCCTCTGAGGTGGAATCAAAACTGGCGGCGTCATCATATACTGTTTTATCTCATCAAATGCCTTTTGTTGGTCTTCTCCCCTTGCAAATTTTTCATCGGCTTTCAATTTTAGCAGCAGAGAAAAGGGACGAATTCTTCTAGATAAATTTGAAATAAATCTTCTAACAAAATTAACCTTACCGATTAACGACTGAAGAATCGTCTTATCGGTCGGTGACTTAGCATCTCTTATAGCCTTCATACTCTTTTGTCCGACTTCAATGCCTCTTTCATGAACCATGAAACCCAAAAACTGTCCGGCCGATACTCCAAATGCACATTTGTTAGGATTCATTTTCAAACCGTGCTTTCTTGTACATTCAAGAGTTTCCCGCAAATCGGCCAGATGCTGGTTGTATCCATCGGAGTTCACCACTGTTGATGGTCCTTATAACATAAAATCCGACCGTCAATAGGCTCAGAAACCAATATAGATCAAGGCATAACTTAGACATTAGTATTCAAATAATGGTATACCATGCATATCTGGAATATATTTGAGTACAGGGACTACGGTGCAAAAGATGGGCAAAACTGGGCACAGGCCCAGGTCGGCAGACCTGGCTAGGTCGGGCGACCTGGCATAAACCCCGATCAAGCTCAATCTCGACACAGGTCAAGAAGCACACTGAGGAAGGATCATGGACGTTGATTCATCGTCGGTTCAAGTCAAGGGTGAGGATGAGCCACGTGTCACTCCCATGGATTGAAGGGCCCACACATCAACACAATTGCACCCAAATGAAGTATACCCACCTGGAACCGTCATGAGTACCCACATGGAAGTCTACCAGAGAAGAGTGGGGCTGAATGGCGGCGGAACCAGGTCGGCCGACTCAGGTAGGTCGGCCGACCTGGCCCTGCGGCCGTTTCGGTTCCCCCTTGACCAGTACCTGTAAACCGTCATCAGGAGTTCATCAGAGCCGTGCGTTGCTGAAGATGGTGGATCCAAGGGTCGGCCGACGTGGGGAATTCGGCCGACCTAGGCCCACCTCCAAATGGTCTCAACCGACTCTGGCTGGCTCCAACCGCCCCTGTGATGCTATAAATACCTGCAAAGGGCGACGTACTCAACACACACCAGAAGAAGAGCTCTCCTTTGCTACAAGCTTAGTCTTAGCCTTAGTAGTGATAGTCATAGTGTTAGATCTTCTGAAGGGCTTCTGAAGGAGTCTTGGTAAGTTCTAGAGTTTAGTTCTTGTATTCTCTTACTTACTTGTAATACTCTGAGCTTAATGGAAATACCTTCATACTTATGTTGTATGCTTCAGTTATACCTTACCTACTTAGTATATACTACTTATGTCTTACACCTCAATCAAGTAAATGTATGCTATGGCATTGGCTCAATGTGCCTTTTGGTTGCTCTATTTATTAACGTGATAGATAGAGTTGTATCTCGTATTGCAAACATGGTGTTTGGGATACGGTATACTATTGAGGGTACCGCTGCCCCACGGATTAGTAGAGGTAGGCGGCAGGTGGTGACAGCCCTGTCCGTCCTTTGTAATCCTCCACGTACGGGAGTGGGTATTAGGCCTTTATGATAAGACGTCCTACTGTCGTCCCTTGATGAGGGAACCACTGGATACCTCGATGTGTCCTCTTGCATACGATCATTGAATGAGCTTGTATAGGGTATTGTAGTATATCCAAGTTCCATAAGTATGATGCTAATGAACCCTTGTTAATCTTCACTAGTGTACTATGCTAACTAAGACTAACATAATGATGAGCAATGAACTTCTGTGTGTCAACCCAATCATTCACTTCTATATTTTTTACCCCTGTTTAGATTATGGTACATTAATATTGTTGTACGTAAGAGCATTGGATGGCACATCTCTCTTTTAACAAAATGCTTTCCCTGCGGATAAACAAATAACGATACTCTGGAATACTCCCGGGTGAAATGATACAACGTACTTCTGTGCGCTTGCAGAATATCTGTAACGTCTAGATTTACGATGAAGTATCTCTAGTACCATTACTACTCTAAGTAGTGATGCTAAGAAATACCAACAAGCATTTCTGGCGCCGTTGCCGGGAAAGCAGTGGTTAAAGAGATTTGAACATCCATGCATTTCGTGCAACAAAATTAATTGCCAGTAATCTAGCAGGTTTACCCTTTTCGCTCTGTTTCTCTGTGATGTGAAACAGGGTAGTGCATGACTGGTTTCCAACTACCATCCAACTACGTCGAGAACCCAAATACCATAGGAAGGAGGGTACGCTCTCGTGTCGTAATCCCTCAGGTGTTCTTGTCGGAAACCGAACCAGTCATCGGAGAATCCTCCAACCAAGGAGAACAACCCGTTCCCGTAGCACCCCAACCGGAAGAAGCCATGGCCGATAGAACCATTCGTGACTACTCCGCTCCGTCCGCTGCCCAGATCCCTACGGGTCCACCAGTGGAAGTGGGGGATCATGCTTTTGAGCTGAAGGCTCCGCTTATCAACATGGTGCAGGCTAGCCCCTTCTGTGGGAAAGCCAATGAGGACGCCAGTGCTCACCTGCGGCACTTCCTGGAGGTGTGCAGTACCATCACCATCCGAGGGGTGGATCAAGAGGCCATCAGGCTCCGTCTATTTCCGTTCTCGCTGCTGGGTAGAGCCAAACAATGGTTCTATTCCAACCGTGAGGCGGTGAATACATGGACCAAGTGCTCCAACGCCTTCTTGGCGAAGTTCTTCCCCATTGGGAAAACCAATGCCCTTCGGGGAAGAATTTCCAGCTTTCAGCAAGAGTCCGGGGAGACGGTCCCGGAAGCGTGGGATCGCTTTCAGGATTACATTCTGGCATGCCCCCACCATGGCATGCAAGAGTGGCTCCTGCTTCAGAACTTCTACCATGGGCTGTCTCAAACAGCCCGTGAACACATGGATGCTGCTGCTGGAGGGGCATTCCTCTCCTTGACGGTGAACGCCGCCAAGCTTCTCATCGAGAAGATGGTGTCAAACCAATCCTGGAATGACGACCGTCTTCAGGGACGCAAACGCGGTATGCACACCATGAAGGAGGTGGACATGCTGGCCACCAAGATGGATCTTATTATGAAGCGCCTTGATGACCGCACCAAGGATGGAGGCGCCGACAACGAAGGGCCACTGGACTCACACATGACGTGTGAAGTCTGTGGAGAAACTGGCCACTCGGGGAACAACTGCCCCGAGACACAAGAGGAGGTACAGTTCGTGAACGGCAAAAAGGGTATCGACCTCAAGGGAACTGGAATCAGCAACGCCCATTTTACCAGGGAGGTAACAATAATAACTCTTTCTCCAATCAACCTTCCCTTAAAGATCTTGTCCTTGGTCAGGCCAAGATTAATGAGTCTATCTCCAAGAGGCTTGCTGTTAATGATAAGGCTCTGGAGGGCATAAACTCTAAAATAGAAAGTTTGTCCTCCACCTTCCAAAGCCAGCTGAGTTTTGAAAAGATGTTAGAAACCCAATTAGCTCAGTTAGCTGCCGCTGTTCCGTCTGATGATAAGGGGCGAAT
>CM014278.1:18998703-19149102 GCA_004135705.1 Alloteropsis semialata | reverse complement strand
AACAAGGCTTAATCCTGGCATTTCATAATATTCCCAATAAAAACAATCGCGATACTCTTTTAATGACTTTGTTAATTCTTGTTTAAACTTAGGATCCAATTTCGCACTTACATATGTCGGCCGAGGTCTATCCCTTAAACCTATATCTATCTCTTCTAACTCATCGGCCGACATAAACCCTTGACCAAGTTTACCCTCATCTTCGATAAACTCTTCCATTAATACAAACTTTCGGAGCCGACTGCTTGGATCGGCTTTAAACCATCATCGGACATCTGGATAAAATTGCCTTCCCAATTCCTGCCCGATAAGCACCCTATTCCTTCGAACTCCCAAACTGTCAAATCGGCGGTAGCAACGTAGACCGATTCATCGGCTTGGAAAGTCTCAATGTGATCTCCATGCCATTGGATGAGACATTGATGCATGGTAGATGGCACACAGCAATTAGCATGAATCCAATCACGCCCCAAGAGCAAACTGTAAGACCCTTTACTGTCAATGATGAAGAACGTAGTAGGCAGTGTCTTGTTTCCGATCATCAATTCAACATTTAATGCCCCCCGAGCCGGCGATGGATTCCCACCAAAATCTTTAAGCATCATATCGGTCTTTATCAAATCATCAGGGCCTTTGCCAAGCTTCTGATATGTGGTGTACGGCATCAAATTCAGTGCAGCTCCTCCATCAACAAGCATTTTTCTCATCGGCTTGCCATCAACATATCCTTTGACATATAAAGGCCACAAATGTCGATACTTTTCATCAACTAGTTTTTCAAACACAGCTTGTTGAGGTTGCAACATCAATTGTGCCATAGCTTCTTCAACATCATCGGACTCATCATTGGTTGAACTAACATTATACTCAGCAGGCAGCACAGAAACCATGTTCACCGATGCCGATGGTCCTTCATCATCACACTTAGGCTTGGCTCTCTAGACCTTGGAATTTTCATCTCCCTGGCGCTTTTCCTTGAGCAATTCCTTAAATCGGAGACGCTGAACCCTCCTCTTTTGTGTCTTGGTCAAACCTTCAGGACATCATTGTGGATTGACCCCTGGATGTTGGTCCGATTTGACCTCCAGATCCTCCTCCGATTCCTGTGCATCTTCTGGCTCTTGAATAGTCTCCTTTTTCCTATATACCAGACAATCATACACAGAAAGATGGTCTCCTTTATATTTTTGGCGATCATTATACCTTCGGCGATCATCGTCCCATCGGTCATAAAACCGATTCTCATACTCACGCCGATCATGGTATTCACGCCAATCTTCGCGTTCATGTTGATAAGCTATCTCATCATGCCAGCTGCATCGGCGCCCAAAATCCAATCTGTCATGTACAGAATGATGTTGCCTTTTTGAATCCCTATAACTTTCATATTGATCACTGCATTTTGGACAATCATAAATCGATGGGAGCCTCAACTGTTCATTCCAACAGAATCTGAAGAACGGACAACCCCAACGGTCTTCATTATCAAATCTTCTCATCGGAGGGCTCTGATTCCTCTCTTGCTGGCGCATGTACTTGTCAATGAGCTGTCCTGATGTAACCCTGGGCTTTTCCCTGCGCTGACGATCTTCCCGATAACTCTGGTGATCCCGATTTTGCACATCATCGGCCGATACCCGGCAATCTGGATCGACAGCTCCCAATTTCTTCGCATGCTCCGATGTGAGAACTTTAGTTTTCAACTTCCTATCAGGTGCTCCGATTTCAACCATGTTTTGAGGGAATGGGTGTCCATCAAGCTTCATTGGCTTCTTACCAGTTTCAACTTTAATAATCCCCTTCTCAATCGCCAATTGAATCTCATTGTGAAACACTTTGCAATCATTGGTATGATGAGATACTGAATTGTGCCACTTGCAATATTTCTTTTTCTTTAATTCTTCGGCAGAAGGAATTGTATGATTTGGGGAAAGCCTAATTTGTTTTTCTGCTAACAATAAATTAAATATTTTATCGGCTTTAGTAATATCAAAACTATACCTCTCTGGCTTGACCTTCACCCACGGACAGGCGACAGAATTCTTGTTCTTGGTCCATTCAGCCAAATCGATCTCAGCTTCATCCCCATCGGAGTCATACTCGACATTAGCAATTTTTCTTTGAAACTTCTCCCTCCGATAATCATTGCCACGTCCTTCATGTTGAGAGAGCTTTTGAATCATGTGCCCCAAGCCTTCAAAATCTTGACTTGTGTATCGGTCTCTGACCTGAGGCAACAATCCTTGAAAAGCCAAATCAATCAATTGTCCCTCCGATAGATTCAACAAATAACATCGGCTACGAACATCCCTGAATCTTTGGACAAATTCACTAACCGGTTCCCCGTTTCTCTGTCGGAGTGCTGCCAAATCGGACAGTCTGGTCTCTTGTACTCCCATGAAGAAATAAGAATGAAATTGTTTTTCCAAATTGGCCCAATTACTGATGGAATTTGGTGGTAATGATGAAAACCACAAAAAGGATGAACCAAAAAGCAACATAGGGAATAACTTAACTTTCAATGGGTCAATTGATGCTACTTCACCACACTGAATTGTGTAACGACTGATATGCTCAATGGTGGTAACATCTCCCTGTCCAGAAAACTTGTAGAAATCTGGAATCCTGAATCGGGCTGGCATAGGCAATGTGTCAAACCAGTCTGGATACGGCTTCCGATACAGATAAGATTGTCCCTTAGGCTTTAAACCAAACTGATTCTTCATGACATCAGCAATCTTATCTGTCCAATCATCCTGAGTGTAATTTCCCTGACTAATCGGAGCACGAGTCATTATAACTGGTGTTTCAGCAGGTCCGATCGACGGCTCCCGATAGTCAGCTTCCTTGTTTTTTGGTGGATTTTCGGTGTTGAAGTAAGCAGGGTACACCATCTTGCCATCAACTATAGGAATTCGGCTGCCAAACTGATCATATGTTGAGTTCCGCCATAACTCTTGTCTTCTATTTCCTCTTCCTGTTCCTCTTCTTCACCTTCCTCCACCGCCTTGGCTTTTGCCTTCTTTGCCTTAGGAGTTTCATAGCACTCAGGATGTGTTTCTGGTGATGTTGACGAATTGATCTGCACCATATTCTTCTTGAGATCTTTAATTGCCGAAGAAGCACTAGTATTAAAGTAAGCAGGTCCCTTCTGGACATCTTTCAGTACAGCTCCGTCCAGCAACTTGGCGATCAATCCCACCACCGTGTTAACCAATATCCCAGATTGGTTAATCAAAGCATGACTCACACCAGCATCTACGTAGTCTTGAAAGAATTTTCTCTCCTCGGCCGTGATCCGATCAAACGCTCCCTGGGGAGCAGGAAACTAATTTTTCTTGATCACAGAATTGTGAGTTTTGCTGAATGAGTCGAGGCACAAATTCTTGAATTCTTCAAGTTGTGCTTCCACAAGTTTCTTCTGCTCATCGTTAAGGTCTTCCACCGTCACAGCAGGGATCTCAAGAGGTGCCATCGCAGAAGCTTTCTTGTCCCACCAGGCGTGCCTAAATGTGTTGACGTCCAAAAAGTCAGGCGTTGACTCTCGAAAATTAACACTGTGGCCTGGAAGATTTGCTTAAACATCAGTACAGGTCCAAAATCTTGAGGTTTATGGCGTGCCAGTCAATTTGACCTGAAATTTACAAGGTAGATTTTAATCAGTAAACCACAAGGAACTCATTGGCCAAAACCCCGATTTGTTCCGGCAAATCAGATCAGCGCAAAGGGGAGTCCGATTCGAGAGCATGAACCATCGGCCTTGAGTCCGATTCGTGAAGATATTACATGTATTAAAATAAACCATCGGCTATGGAAACCGAATCGGAGATAAATCTAACTCAAAGTCATTCTTTAATATGCATTTTTCCAAAGGTGGTAAACAAACTGAATCTCATGTCACTAACAATCGGATCGATTTCGAGACAGCATTGCTAGCAGGGCACCGACTAGCTTGCTTACTCCAATAGATCAATACTTATCAAAGAACTCATTTAAATCGGATCTATTTGTAACTTGCTTATTGAATCTAAATCAGCTATATAAACAATAAGAACGGATCTATTATGAAACTTGAATTGTGATAAAGCAGAATAGATCTTCCAAATAGATGTAAGCCAATAGGATAAAATCAACAAGATACGGTAAAGGGTGAGCGATCTAAACGAAGAAGGGCGATACGCCTCAATCTAAAGCCTAGAACAACTCGGAAAATTGGTGAATTAACTAAACGAAGAAGGGCGATACGCCTCAATCTAAAGCCTAGATTAATTCAATAGGGTGTCGCACTTACAGACAAACCAGAGGTTAGGATGATGCAGCCCTGCTTGCTGAAGAACTCGACGGAAAGGGTTTGGCACGTGAGGCCGAAAATTGTGTTGTATTGTATGGTTGTGTGAACATTTTTTACAATGGCGCAGGGTTTATATTTATACCCTGGAAATCTAACTAATCCTTGTTAGCTACGACAATATCTCTAATTTATTTAAAGCAAACTAATGATAATCTACGACGCATCTCCCCTTTAGAAGTCATACGCACTCCGGCCTTCTCTACTCCATGTCCGATCGGAATCGGACTATCTCCGATCGGAATCGGACTCTATCAGACGAACTCCGATCGGAATCGGAGACTAACCCAGAACCAGACTCGGCCTCAGCTGCAACTCTGTCATGCATAATCTTATCCGAGTCAAAATCTGGTGTCAATAGGATGGATCCGGGAACACTCCTTGGTGTGGCGGCAGTGGGTAGCCATAACTGCTATATGTAGGCGGCGGTGGATACATCGGTGGTGGCACCGACGCTCCATACTCTCATGCTTGAGCTGGTGCTTGTCCCCATTGTTGCCCCCATCCTTCTGGAGGTCCTTCTCCACTTGGTGCAGTTTGAGATTCCATTGTCCAATAAGAGGAACTAGCTGGTAGCAATTCCTCTCCCACTTCTTCTTCAACCAGTGCCGACGACTCTCCAATATGCTTCCCTCTTTTATTCTTCTTAGCCTTGACCAAAATCTTCTCATCCCGCCAATCAACTCTTCCTCTTGCAAAAAACTTCAATCTTGCATCGGGGAGATAAATATTTGTGTTTGTGATTTTTTAACCATTCTTCTCATCTCCTCCATGTAGTGTCCTTGCCTCATAGCTTCAATTCCAAAATCATTCCCCTTCATGAAGAATGCCGATTTTTCTCTAATCTTGGGTTCAATGCAATTGCTATCATGAAAAGATAACAACCCGAGCCGATCTCTCTGGAGCCGGATGTTGCTTCACATACCCACCTATCAATCATGATGTAGGTAGGATCAATTGCTTGCTTTCTCACCAATGCGGAGTATAAATAATTTAACTCCATATCTGTTACTTTGAACTCTCTCATCCTTCCAAAGATTCTCCTGCTCATCCAAGAATGAAATATTTGAAGTATAACATTGCTTATGTTCTTCCTTTGGCGGTTGTCATCCTTTGCAATTTTCTTCCAAAATTTATCTATCCCTCCTTCTTCGACTTCGGCTCTTTCCAATGCATCACCATTGAAACCAAGTAAGCTTCCAATCCCTTCAAAGGTGTTGGACCTTTCTTCATTCTTCAACCTAAATTCGAGGCATGACACTTCTTGCTCATCAATTTTTCTTGTCACAACTTTCAAGGTCATCATAATCTCCAAAGCAATTTCTCCATACACGTCCACCGGAACACCAATCGAAAAATTGCCTCCATCCGAGGTTGTCCAGTAGCCCATAAATATCACCATAGAATCCCAATCTCTGCAGTGCATCATCATCAAAATCAGTGTTTGCCTTTACCCTTCCTTTCAAATTCTTGAGCCTTGCTTCTTCTTCCTCTGACAAAATGACAAACCCATATTCTGAAATTCTTGGCTTGTATGGCGGCGGTGCGGTTGATCTTGTGGCTCGTCGGGGTGTAGGAGGTGGTGGTGCGCTGGCACGCCCACGAGGTTTGGTGAACCGCATGGAGGTACTTCTTGGGTCTTGCATCCCACCAAGGAGCAGCATGTCGCTCCTTTGTGCGGGGTTGTCTTCCTCCATGCTTCGTGGTGACTCCGCAACGGAGTGCCTCTGCGAAGAGCTCGCCGTTGGCGCGTCGAACGCCGACGACCTTGTCCTCTTTCCGGTGAGGAAATTGATGACACTCCTCCTCATGGTGCCTTGCTGCACAAACACAAAAACCAACACACTGGGGGTTTCTCGCCGGTGGAAAAACAATATATCGAAGAGGAGAGCAAACTAGGAATTGTAGTGAATTTTTGGAGATTTTTGGAGGTGGTTTTGATTCTCGAAATTTTCAGAGCTTTTGTTGGTGTTCAAGGTGGAAGAATTGAAGAACAAGAACTTGGAATTGCAAGAGCTACGTACCTGTGAAAGAGGAGCATCAGAGAGCATTTATGGGCACCAGGCCGGCCGGCCTAGGGTCATCCCTGGCCTCCTTCACGTGCCCTTGCTCCCACATCTTCCTAAGTCGATTCCTGATCAATGTCTAGCAGCTCCACTTGCTTTGCACCGCCCAAATGTTGTGAACCATTCATTCTTTAGCAAAGTTATCCACTTGCATATTGTTTTCTCCACTTTTATTCATGTCTTTGTCCTTTGCTTCAACTCCACTCCAAATGTTGCTTTCAATCCTGCAAAAATGAGTGTACCACCATGCATGGCTGCCCCCTCTTGCATGTGGAGTTAGGTGGAGAGCACAATAATTCTTCTCGGGAACTCAATCTTTTGTTAGTGATGATCATGATTATAAACCCTTCCAAAGTGTGTTTACATGCTTAACTCCTCTAATCTTGACAAATAAAACCAACTCAAAGCAAGCAATGAGTTTGAATAAATAATTAGAGGGGAATTTGGGCATCATAAACACTTGTAAGTCGAGAAATATTTTCTGACAACATTAATTTTGGTTGCACCAGTATTGCTCACATTCATGAATTGATAGTGAACTTCCCCGAGTTCAACCGTGGGTCATAGATTTAGGTTCTAAATTTTGGCCAAAATGAGAGAGATATTTTGAAAGAAATAAAATAAAAGGGTCTTAGAAAAATCCTAATCCTAGGGAAACAAAACTGAAAATTACTAAGGTTGCGTGAGCCTAGCATGCGTCAAAGAATTTAAAGAATTAAGAACAACGCTTGGCTCTACTCGTGTCTTTACAATGATCAACTTGGTCCGGCCGTCATGGAAAGGACGGTCGCCAAAATGGGTGTGGGAATTTGGTTTTGGGTTTCTCAAGATAAATCATATAAATCATGGGAAGGCTCAAGTCATTGGTTTAGAATAAGAATTAAAATCCAAATGATCGAGCAACTCTAATTTAAATGTCCGACCGAACAACCAATTTATCAAATGTTTATCAAGCCTTGCGTAGCAAAATTCATGACTCACTTACTCAAAAGGTCTTCGCGGGTTGTCCTCCCGGTAGCTTTGACTCGACGAAAGGGTTGTCCTCCCGGTAGCTTATTCTTGACTCGACGAACGGGTTGCCTCCCGCAAAGTGCTTCATTTATAGTCTATAGCTAGACTTTTTCTTTTCTTCACTTCGGACCAACGCTCGGTGGTGGCGTTGCAGTCTTTGGTACCCACTTCTGCACAATCCTTGGCTTGGGTGCAGGATTATTCTTTGGCTTAGTCATCTTCTTGGTCTTCACAGGCGGGCGTTGAGCTTTTGTTTCGATGGATGCAACAACTTCTTTGGTCTCCTTCGCTTCCTTCTTCTTCGGCTCCTCCTTGGTGTCACGTCGGTGAGGTGGAATATATTTAACATTGATCATATTGCATACCTCAAGGCGTGGACGAAATTTGAACTCGCTCATGGTGCCATTGATATCGAACCTTATCTCCCCCTTGCCAACGTCGATGTTCGCCCTTGCGGTCTTGAGGAACGGCCTCCCAAGGATGAGTGGCGACTTTGTCCCTTCTCCCATATCGAGAATCACAAAGTCAACGGGGACAAGGTGTTCTCCAATCTTCACAGGTACGTCTTCGGCGATGCCCATAGGATAGCGAACGGAGTTGTCCGCTAGCTCTAGGCACATGGCAGTGGGTTCCGGCTCCGGTAAGCGTAGCTTCTCGTACATGGCCTTCGGCATGAAGCTCACACTTGCACCAAGGTCACACAATGCCCTCTCGAACATGTATGATCCAATGGAACATGGGATGGTTGGACACCCCAGATCCCTCTTCTTCTCGGGAGCTTGATCGATGATAGCCGCGCTGCATTCTTCGATCATCTTGATAGTACTTGGCGGCAGCATCTCATGCTTGTTTGAAAGGATGTCTTTGAAGTAGCGAGAGTATGTTGAAACTTGTAGAGCGTTGAAGAGCGGCATGTTGATGTTCAACCTATGAACCACTTCAACAAATTTTTCGAAATGCTCATCAATTTTACCTTTGTGGTAACGTGGTCGTGAAGGAAGAATTTTTGTATCTTCATCGATCATCTCAAACTCCGGCTCTTGGGTGACTATTTCCGGTGCGGGAGTAGGCGCCTTCTCTTTTGTTGTCATCTCGGCTTCAACACTTGGCTTAGGCCTCCTTGCTCCGGCCGGGTGTTCAGGATCTTCGGTCTCCTTCCGCGAGCGAGTTTGAATTGCTTTTGCCGTCTCTGGATTTTGAGGTTGCTCCGGTAATCTTCCTTCATTACTAGGTAGGCGTCCGGCTAGCTGGGTCACTTGTGTCTCTAGCATCTTCATCATGTTAAGCACTTGGTGGTTAGAGCTTCCGATCTCTGTCACCTTGCCATCAATGTTCTCCAATATCTTATCCATAGCCTTGAACTTAGCGATGGTGTCCTTGTTGATCTTGCATTGCTTCTCCATGAATTCCTTCAATTGTATACGAAGAGGCACCGAGATTTGAAGGGATGAGCTTGCATTAAATTGAGGTCTACCTTGCCTGTAGCGAAAGTAGGACGGTGGGGACAAATCCCCTTTCCTCATGTACTCGAGTACTTTAGCTTCCTCCGGACAATTCTTCTGGACATGGCCGTACTCTCCACAATCTTCATATGTGGACCTTGCTTCAGCTGCCTTCAAATCAATAGCATGGGCTTCCTTCTTGTCCACCTCCATCTTCTCCAACCTCCTCATGAGTGAATTGATCTTTCCTTCAAGTATTTCTTCACGCTCCACTTGCAAAACACTTTTAGCAACTCTCGCTGATGGTGTAGGATGCAGCAGTCCCGATGATGCCCATGCATCATTATCTTCCACCTTCTTAAATAGCTTGAGAGCTTGAGTTGGGGTGAGCTCAATAATGGATCCTCCGGCTGATGCGTCGATGATTGCCCTTGATGTGGTCATGAGGCCTTGGTAGAACTCCTGGACTATATCCTCCTTCAAAAACTTGTGATGTGGCACGGCTCAGATATAGTCGTTGAAGCGCTCATAGGCTTCTGCAATAGTCTCCATCGGGATTTGAGTGAAGGTAGCAATCTTGTTGTGCAAAATCTGAGTCTTGCCCGTCGAGTAGAACTCCGTCATGAAAGCTTTCATCAAGGTATCCCAACTTTTCACCGTCTCCACCAATAGAGAATGAAACCATTGAAGTGCTCTTCCAAGTAGAGAGAACGGAAAGAGCCTCGCTCTCACTTGATCTTGAGTTACTCCTTGCATGTCCAAGGTGCGGCATAGTTGGATGAATGCTTGAAGGTGAAGGTTGGCATCATGTTTTCCGGTGAAGGGCGAGCTTTGCACCATATGAATGGTTGAAATCCTGATCTCGAACAGTCCTCCTACATCACCAACGTCTTGGATAGGCAAATCCTTGATGTCCGAGATGCATAGCTCTCCGATCATACGTTCCGCCATCTCGGGTTACGGCGGCGGCTTCCTTGGACTTGGTGGTTGAGTTTCTTGAGGTGTAGACGATGAATTTCCGGTCTTGCCTTTCGGATCTACTAATTCTAGCTTCTTAGCTTGTGCTTCACGTCTCCTTTGCCTATAAAGTTTTTCTAGATCATCCACAAAATTTTTTGATTTCTTGGAGAGGTAGCCATCCATCTCCTGTTAGGGTTAGTGAAAAACAAAATATATATATACAAGATCTAAAAGGAAAAAATAGAATAAAAACAAAATAAAAACTAGATTAGATTGATTTTTTTTGTTTTTGTGGATTAGATCTATTTTTGATAAGAGAGAAAATGAGAGATCTAAAAAGAGAGAAATCAAAAGAAAATCAAGAAAAAGAAATATTTACGAATGCTAGTCAAATCGGATCTTAATCGATAGTTCCTCGGCAACAGCGCTAGAAAAGCTTGTTGACGGCCCTTAGACACGTCAATCATGAACCGCAAGTGCACGGATCAATTATAGCTCTTCCCTTAGAGTACTCCCCCAAGGTAACTAAAGATATAAGAAATGATCTAACTAGCATAGAAAATCTTTAGTCTTGAAGAGGGTTGCAAAAACGATCTAATCTACTAAAACCAAACACCGGAGGTAGCAAGAGAAAGTTAGAGATAACCAATCTAGATTGCCTAGATCATGCATATGTTGTAGCTCCGAGCCAAATAGAGTGAAGTAAGATAGATGTGAATCTCAATAAAAAGCATCTTTAAATCACGACCTCTGGTCAAACTCCCAAAAGCCCCACCATATACAAGATCACACCCTGTCACGATGCTCCTTTTCGGTGTGGGTAACTTAAGGGCATGTTCACAAGTGAACGTGTCGAACCACTTGGTAGATCCGGTATGAACCCCTAGCCACCATGGCTACAAGAACAATCCAAGCAATCTATCTCAAGAATAGATTGAAGAATAAGCGAACCCAAGTGAGAACAAAATCGTAAAGAGAGGCACTTGAATGCTAAAGATTCGGAAACACATATAACTTCACCATGAATGTAAGTACGTCACAAGATCACCACCGGGATCCTACCTTGATCTTGATGATCCTAGCTCTAGAACTCCGACGTGGTCTTCCTCGTAGGGTTCCCACGTCAGCTAGGGAAGAACCCTAGACAACTAGCACGACCCTCAGCTCTCCGAAAGGTGTCCCTCTAGCTCCTCTGCCCCTCAGCGGCGAATGACGAATGAATTGATACATGGCACGGAGGCATAGGGGCTATTTATACCCTGAGGAAACCCTAGGTCGAAGGGGGGCAAGGCGGTGCCAGGAGATCCCAGGTCGGCCGGCCCAAAGAGGTCCAGGCCGGCCGGCCTGGCCTCTTTCCTGGCCGCCTCGTCCTCGTCTTTCTCTCCAAGTCTTCTGGAAGCTTCAGTAGTTGTTCCACCTATGCATGTGGGCCTTTGGACGTTATTTGCTTCGGGATATCTTCAAGATAAGAATGGGAAGTGATAAACTTCCAAATTCTCCAATTGAGTTGCCTTGACCTCGAAGTTTCTTGACCTTATCTTGAAGCACTTGCCTTTCAAATACTCTTGGAGGTCGGTTCACCAAAGTTGAGCACGAACGGGGCTTGGAACACCCTAGGCCGCACATATGGACAAGGCTTGAGACCAAGGACGACACGGTGAAAGATGAAGGCCAGACGCCCGAAGAAGATGCTAGGTACAATATCTTGCTAAACCACTGGTACTTTTGAGGAGTAATGAGGAAGCAACTCCTGATCCACTGAGCCTAAAAGTTCTAGTTTTTGCTCGGGACGAGCAAAGGTTAAGCTTGGGGGAGTTGTTGACGGTCCTTACAACATAAAATCCGACCGTCAACAGGCTTAGAAACCAATAAAGATCAAAGCATAACTTAGGCATTTGTATTCAAATAAGGTTGTACCATGCATATCTGGAATATATTTGAGTACAGGGACTACGGTGCAAAAGAAGGATGAAACTAGGCACAGGCCCAGGTCGGCCGATCTGGCTAGGTCGGGCGACCTAGACTGAACCCCGATGGAGCCCATTTCCTACACAGGTCAAGAAGCACACTAAGGAAGGATCATGAACATTGATTCGTGGTCAGTGGAAGTTAATGGTGAAAGATGAGCCACATGTCCATCCCCTGGATTGAAGGGCCCACAACCAGAGCTAAGTGCATCCAAATCGACAGAACCCACCTGGAACCGACCTCAGGACCCACATATCCGTCTCGCAGAGGAAGATGGGCCCCAAAGGCGGTTATAGGGGGTCGGTCGACCTAGCCAGGTCGGCCAATCTCCACGTGTGCCTGACTCAGCCCTCCTTTGACCTACAACTATAAACCACCATGGAGATTACATTTGAGCCGTGAAGTGCTGAAGACGGTGGATCCAAGGGTCGGCCGACCTGGGGGATTCGGCTGACCTAGGCCCACCTCCCAACGGCCTCAACCGCCTCTGGCCGGCTCCAACCGCCTTTGTGATGCTATAAATACCTGCAAAGGGCGCCGTACTCAAGACACACCAGAAGAAGAGCTCTCCTTTGCTACAAGCTTAGTCTTAGTCTTAGTAGTGATAGTTATAGTGTTAGATCTTCTGAAGGGCTTCTGAAGGAGTCTTGGTAAGTTCTAGAGTTCAGTTCTTGTGTTCTCTTACTTACTTGTAGTACTCTGAGCTTAATGGAATACCTTCATACTTATGTTGTATGCCTCAGTTATACCTTATCCACTTAGCATATACTACTTATGTCTTACACCTTATTCAAGTGAATGTATGTTATGGCATTGGCTCAATGTGTCTCTTGGTTGCTCTATTTATTAACGTGATAGATAGAGTTGTATTACATACTGCAAGCATGGTGTTTGGGATATGGAATACTGTTGAGGGTACCGCTGCCCTACAGATTAGAAGAGGTAGGCGGCAGGTGGTGACAGCCCTGTCCGTCCTTTGTAATCCTCCACGTTCAGGAGTGTACGTTCTCGTGTCGCAATCCCTCAGGTGTTCTTGTCGGAAACCGAACCAGTCATCGGAAAATCCTCCAACCAAGAAGAACAACCCGTTCCCGTAGCACCCCAATCGGAAGAAGCCATGGCTGATAGGACCATCTATGACTACTCCGCTCCGTCCGCTGCCCAGATCCCTACGGGTCCAGCAGTAGAAGTGGGGGATCATGCTTTTGAACTGAAGGCCCCGCTGATTAACATGGTGCAGCCTAGCCCCTTCTGTGGGAAAGCCAATGAGGACGCCAATGCTCACCTGCAGCATTTCCTGGAGGTATGCAGCACCATCACCATCCGAGGAGTGGATCAAGAGGCCATCAGGCTCCGCTTATTCCCGTTCTCACTATTGGGAAGAGCCAAACAATGGTTCTATTCCAACCGTGAGGTGGTGAACACGTGGACTAAGTGCTCCAACGCCTTCTTGGCGAAGTTCTTCCCCATTGGGAAAACCAATGCCCTTCGAGGGAGAATTTCCAGCTTCCAGCAAGAATCTGGAGAAACAGTCCCGGAGGCGTGGGATCGCTTCCAGGACTATATTCTGGCATGCCCCCGCCATGGCATGCAAGAGTGGCTCCTGCTTCAAAACTTCTACCATGGGCTTTCCCAGACAGCCCGTGAACACATGGATGCTGCTGCTGGAGGGGAATCTGTGAATGCCGCCAAACTTCTCATCGAGAAGATGGTGTCAAACCAATCCTGGAATGACGATCGTCTTCAGGGACGCAAACGTGGTATGCACACCGTAAAAGAAGTGGACATGCTGGCCGCCAAGATGGATCTTATTATGAAGCGCCTCGACGACCGCACCAAGGATGGAGGCGCCGACAATGAAGGGCCACTGGACTCACATATGACGTGTGAGGTCTCACTACAAGAGATGTTTGGATAGGTGACGTTCCGTTTATGTCACAAAAACAGTAAATTTCGTCATATTTTGCATTTTATGACATTCGTGTGACGAAAATCTGTTTGTCGCCTATAGTGTGTCATAAAATGTATACTGTGACGAAAACATGTTTTTTCGTCATAAAATTTGTGACGATTCTTATATCGTCACTATTTTGTGACGCAAGCTTTTCGTCACTATCAAACTAAAAAACGTCACAAAACCATTAACATGGACAACTATGTAGGTGCCACGTAGGATAGAGAACGTCACAAAGATTTTGCACCATATGACATGGCCATGACTAGGATCTGACATGGCCCGTGAATTGTGACAATTTGATTCGTCATAAATTTTTTGTGACAAATGAAACGTCGTCTTTTGGTCCATTTATTTCTATATAAATAACACATTTGCAGTTACAAAACATCATTTCCATGTAAGAAGTCATATTGCAGTTACAAAACAATTCAATACACACTTTCTTGGTCCATCCATACAAATAGATATACACAATCTATAGCAAAATAAATTTCCGACATATCCATACAGAAAATAGCTGTATAGAAAAAGTATTGAATAGAAAGTCAATTTCTCAGGAAAATAGCAGCATCTGAAGAATATGTCCATACTAGGCTAGTATCACTAGGCTTCCTGCACAAATAAAACAACAGTAAGTTAAGTTTATTTGGATTGATGAGCATAAAACACTAGTGCTTGTTTAGATAATGACTCAAAACCTTTTTGTTAACAAAAACAGTGCCATGCATTACAGGTAGTAATCTGAACTTTAATTATCAAATAAAGCTGGCCTTGATGAGCATAAAACACCAGTGCTTGTTTAGATAATGACTCAAAACCTTTTGTTAACACAAATAGTGCCATGCATTACAGGTAGTAATCTGAACTTTAATTATTAAATAAAGCTGGCCTTATGCTTTTGATACAGAAAAAGCTATTATATATTTTTTTAATTGTCTATAATTGTTCAGGCTACAGATCCTTTAAAATAATCATGGTTAACTACTTTAAATCAGTGGTGAGGACACTTTCAATATATGTACCATGTAGTCATGTCGAAGAAAAAGGTATAACATGCTTCAAAAGCACTAATATATGATGAATTACACAAACCTGTTTTTCCTGCCATTTTCTTCATGCCTACGGTTGTCTGCTTGCAGCCAGAAAATTTGACATCCATGAGATCAGTAGATCACCTACAAAATATAAGAAAGGAATATTAGGAAAAAAAGGGGGGAGAGAAGCAGCAGCAGGGTAACTAGAATATATTCTACNCCCATGAAATCCTATTCAACTCAACTCCTGCAGTACCATTTTAAAATTCTAGATTAGGAGCATGCTACTAGCTATGGAGTACAAACAATCCGTATTTCAGTCAAGTTTACAAAATTGGAACGACAGCAGACGGCAAGCAAACAAACACACAAGGGAAAACATGTATATAGTTAAATACATTTCACTGGCAAGGGCCCGTTAACCTTCACTACTACATTATTCTACTGAAATCATCATCTAGTGTTCTACTTGATGTATTTTCTTGATCTGGATGTATTCGGCAATTGATCAAAATGTCACTTTGATGGCCATGCATCTATTGTATTGCTAATAACTCTATTGTATCAGTGGACTCTGAAATTAAATCAGTGAGCACAAAAGTATGACATTACTGACTCTACCTGAAATTAAATCAGTGAACTCTGAAATTAGATCATGTGTTGCTACTGACTCTACCTGAGTCGTTGCCATCAACCATCAGATTAATGTACTGAAATAGTGATAAAAAAACATACAACAAGCTTCTCTAAATTTAAGTTAATACTAACAGCTACAAATCATTTAGACACTGAATTGTAATCCCTTATCCGTTCTATCACAAATATCTAACCATCAATTTTACACTACATAAATATTCATTCATCTAAGTCTTTAGTACACCTAGATATAACAATAAAGGTCAACAATAGCTAGATACACTTCTATGGATAAGTGATCACATGGAACAATGTAACTGAAAAAGACATATTGCATAACAGGCTTACCCTTGCCATCTTTCTCTGTCAAGTATGATCTGTTTTTCCAACCCTACAGAACGCCAATAGGTGGCCTTGGAGGCTCAGACTTAACACTACAACTCAAGAGCAGCTCATGGTCAGCCTGCAAATCATATAGTCCTTTAGGCTTTGCACCAACCCATACAAAACATCGAAGCAACAACTATGATGCATTAACTTAACAATTTTTTAAGGTGTAATTACAAAGACACTACACGGGCTGCTACTATCTCCCAAAAAATCAACCAATGTAAAATGTAATACTACTGAAATAGTACAGAGGCAGAGTTCCTAGGCTAGAAAAGAATCACATCCATGTGCATCTTTCCCCACTAGATTAGTTCAGGAGGACTATGTAATATATTCATGTGCATGTATCTATGTGATATCTTACATAACAAAGTCATCAAAATAAAGAAGAGAAAGCAAGAATAATGGTTGTACCTGTCAATTTTTCACAAACCCTACCCAACATTAAGTTATCTCACTGCCTAAATCATCTAAAATGACAAATCAGTTCTGCTCTTTCCCTTTTGCTCATCTGGACTATGTAGTACATTGATTTATTTTTCCTACATTGCTTATTCACCAGCTACACAGAAGATAATATTAGAATTACAAAACCTAGTGCAAATTAGTTGGCAAATTTAGTCGAAACAAGATCCATCCATCTATCAGTGCAGCAGGCCAAGCAATCGAATAATGGAAAAATATCCAATGTATACAAAACTTCATCACAAGGTATGACAGTAAGGCAAACTGTCTTACGAGATCGGAAGCACTCTGCATCTGCAGCCATCTCACAAAGTCACATCACCTAGCATGGTGGCCTCCTGCGCCTGGAAGTTGGCCAGCCAAACAGCCTTCACCTCCTCCTGCACCCACAGACACAAATCCATTCAATTAGACAAATCAGATGCAAGACAGCTACAAGAAATGATTCATCAACTGGAGCAAAGCTACACGGACAAGGAACTTCCTGGAGTGTAGCCAGGCCTAGCGGCTGTCAGTGGTGGGGAAGATGCAGCTGTCGGTGGTGGGGGTTTGCGGCCGGAGGTGGGCAGTTGGTGCCGAAGACGCGGATGGGGGCCATGGCGCCCCTAGCCTCCCTTGACCGCGGAGGGGGAGATGTGGCGGCGGTGCCTCAGCCATGCCATCGTCTTCCTCCCCTGCCGCCGCCCTCTACTGCTGCCGCTGCGATGCTGCTCGATGGGAGGGGAAGAGGCTGGTCCCCATGCTGGAGATGCGCGGATCTGAGAGAAGCGATTCATGGAGGAGCGGAGGGGAGGGCCATGGTGGAGAGGAGCGGAGGGGAGGCCGCAGCCATGGTGCGAAGGAGCCGAGGGGAAGCCGCGCCCATGGTGAAGTGGAGCGGAGGGGAGGCTGCAGCCATGGTGAGGAGGAGCGGAGGGGAAGCCACGCCCATGGTGGGGAGGATCCGAGGAGGGTGCGGATCTGAGAAAGGGGCGCCGCCGGGATCGGAGAGAAGAAACGGCGTTGGGTTGGGGCGACCTGATGGCATGGATACAGCCTAGGGTTTGCATCTATGTAAATAAACATCACAACTATTGGAACAAATTCTGAAATGGCTTGGTGGCAAGGTCCAATGAGTTTGTGTATGGGGGTGTAGGTTCGATCCTCTGGGGGGACATTCATTTTTTTCGGTTTTTGTTTAAAATTTTTGATTTGTTTTTTTGGTTTTTTTTGCTTTTAAAAAGTTCTTTCTAACAGATCTATTAATACGCTGGAGTGGCTAGACCTGACCAGTGGCTTTATGATAAACACGCAAATATATATGAAAATAATAAAATACATAAACATTACACAAACGAAGTAGCAGTTCGGTGTTAGGCCATTTGTTTATTTTTTTCAAATTCGATCCATTAATGCGCCATCTTTTCCCTATTCATTTTGCTTTATTTAAAAAAAACATACATAGATGGCAGGTGGGCCCTTCAAAAGGTGGAGGCTAGACCGTGAATTGACCCATGAACAAGAATGATTGACTGAAAAAAAGAGAGAGAGAGAGAGAGAGAAAACGTGTGAGACTCGATCTAATAGACGTAACATTTCTCTTTTTTGAAAACATACTTGTGACGAATTAATATTGTCAGTTTGTCTTAAATTTATGACATTTGTCAGTCAGCTTTCATGACAAAACAAAATTCGTCACTATTTAGAATAGTAAACGTTTGTGACGATTTCTAGTTAGTCTTAGTGACGAACACCTTATTTTTGTCACTAAACCATAGTCCCCAATATAGAACGTCACAAATCAGACCACCATAACGACGTATAGCTCCAATGTCACGAGGTATTCGTCACAAAATGTAATATATGTTGTAGTGTCTGTGGAGAAACTGGCCACTCAGGGAACAACTGCCCCGAGACACAAGAGGAGGTACAGTTCGTAAACGGCAACAACGGGTACCGACCTCAAGGGAACTGGAATCAGCAACGCCCATTCTACCAGGAAGGTAACAATAATAACTCTTTCTCTAATCAACCTTCCCTTAAAGATCTTGTCCTTGGATAGGCCAAGATTAATGAGTCTATTTCTAAGAGGCTTGCTGCTAATGATAAGGCTCTGGAGGGCATAAATTCTAAAATAGAAAGTTTGTCCTCCACCTTCCAGAGCCAACTGAACTTTAACAAGATGTTAGAAACCCAATTAGCTCAACTAGCTGCCGCTGTTCCTTCTGGTGATAAGGGGCGAATTCCCGGACAACCGGATTCGTCCTTTGAGAATGTAAAAGCTGTTTCTACGAGGAGCGGTAAGGCTACTGTTGACACCAGCGGTGGCAAACAGAAAGTCCGCAAGCGCACGGCTGTCGTAGTAGCTTTCACCCGTGAGTAAACCAGGTATCGAATCCACGGGGAACGTAAAAGGATTGTCTAATCACTAAAGCTGAACCGGATTGATCGAGTGTATATAAAGGCTAGGTAGAGAGGATAACTTAGCACTAAGGCTGATTATATCAAAGGGAATTCTTCTATGCTTGCTTTGGGCATCGGGGTATCCTAGACCTCTAAGAAATTGCCGGCCAACAGCTCTACGCCGTACCCGAACGTGGAGGATTACAAAGGACGGACAGGGCTGTCACCACCTGCCGTCTACCTCTTCTAATCCGTGGGGCTACGAGGCAAACGAGGGCAGATATACACCTAAGCACCACGCCTAAGATAATATCGGCTATCCTAACCTTGATCAGAGATTAGAATACTTTATGAATAAAGCAACGAACCTACAAGCACAATAGAGAACTCAGCTTTTCTATAACTCAGACTTGAATACTAGTTGAATCCCGGAAACTTACTGAGTAGCTCGCATCCGTCGAGGTACAGGTGAAGGGTCGCCGACAGGCCGGGACTCCTCCAGACTCTCCCTCACTCTCTCCCTATTTCTACTCTGGATATGAGGAGGGCTTCGCCATGGATCTTCACTTCAGTTCGATGATGCTTAGCCCTGCCCCGAGTTCAGCTATTTATAGCTTGGAGAGGCGGTTTGGAGTCGGTTTGCAGAGATTGAGGCGGTCAGGAAGTGGGCCCAGGTCAGCCGACTGGGGGGATCGGCCGACCGTCAGATCAACCGACGTAGATGATCCATGGTGCAGATGGGCTCCTGGTGGCGGTTGACAGTTGGTCCAGAAGGCGGTGGCGAAATGGTCGCGCGGCCTGGTCGGCCGACCAGGCTCAGTCGACCGACCCAGGGCTGTGGCCCCTCGGCCCCACTCTGTCAGGATCACTCTCCTGTGGGCCCCATGGTCGGTTTCCGGTGGGTAATGTCGAAGATGTGTCGGTTAAGTCAGGGATGTGGGCCCATGGATCCAAGTGATTGCCATGTGGCCCAATCCCATCTCCTTATTCCCACCGACTTGATCTCAACGTTTCTGATCACTGTGCTTCTGTTGATGGGCTTCGGATGGACCTCACTGGGCCTAGGTGCCGGTCGGCCGACCTTGGGAGGTCGGGTGACCTGGCCTTGGGCCCTCTTTGGTCCTTCTTTTGCCACTTTACTCCTGTAATCACATATGCACCAAAACTCGTGGAATTCATTAGTAAATAACCCTATGTCTAGTTGTTTTATCATTCTTTTATATCTTTGTTGGCAATAATAACTTGTCATTAAGAACCGCCAACAAGCTCCCCCACACTTATCCTTTACTCGTCCTCGAGTAAAGTCTAAGCTTCATCATGGAAATTATAAACAAACATATAGGTTATTCCCAAGCATTTAGGCTTAGTGGAATTGTATAAGTGGCTAACATGTCTTCTTGGGCTATTGCAGGAAGGAACAGCTTCTTATATGACATGATACTTTTTACATCTCAAGTACTTGGGTTTTCAGAATTTCGCAAAAGAAAAACCAATGCCTTGCTCCTTAGCGAGTTTCTCTCTAGATATTCATGGTGGCTGGACAACACTCAGGCTCTCCAAAATAGAACTTTATATGTGGAGCTCTCAAGATACATACCTTAATTCACTTGTGTTGTTATTCCAAGGATTGGATCCAAGTCAGAGATAAATCATGTAATCAAGTCAAGATGTGCTAGTGTGTGATATGAGGTGGAGATGTAATAGTACTCCTTTGTCTTGACTTTCTTCCCCTTTTTCTTTTCTTTTTGGATATGGGCTATTGCACTTTTTTTCACTCGATGCTTTTTAGCATGCGTTTCTTTCCTCTCTTTTCTTTTTTTTCTATGCATATGGCCCATATCTTCTTTTCACCTTGATTTTGGGGAAGAAAGTCACTTGGGAGTTTTTTATTCATGAATATGGAAGCAAAGGCATGTTTTGCTTTACCCTCAGTGTAAGGGTTTAGCTTTTTGTGGTGGAGTGTACGTGATCTTGACTTTAAAAACATGAAGTATCTCTAATAAGGGTCACAAGACTTGGAACAACTCAAAGCTCAAAAGGAATGGTCAATTTTGTAAGTGGTTGTCTCTCAAACCCATGAGGAGCTTAGCATGGTTAAAAGATTTTTTAAAAAAGCTTTTCATAAATTCCAAGTACTCAAGTAAGTAAAAGCATCTTTCATATTAAAGCCATATCTCTAAATGCAATAACTTAGATGACATGAGTTCCTATAAGAATGAAGATTTCCACAAGCCAAAGGTATAGGGAATAAAATATATGTAAGTTAATATTCTCCATGTGATGGGAGGATGCAAAAAGGGTTAATTTAATTAACTTCAGAATTCCATGATCAGGTTCTGCAAGTATTCAACTGAAACAGAGATTAGGATGATCAAACCAGCGTGCAGAAAAAAAGAAGCGAGGTGGGACCCAGGCCAGGTCAGCCGACCTGGTGGGGTCGGGCGACCTAGGGGTGACCTCTCTGGTTCAGCCCTTTTGCGTGCTGTTTTGTTGCGTTCTGATATGCTCTGTTTCGCGTCGGATCACTCTGTTTTCCCATTGTAAGTCTCCCCCACACTTGTACCTTTCATTCAAAACAAGTGGAAACAAAAAGAAGACACAATCCTAATACACTAAACATTTTGTTTTATTCATAATTCAGAGGCACATTACATAATAGATAAATAAAATAAATGAAACAATTGAATGAAGATAAAGAGACTAATGTGCCTATCCTAAACCAAAGCCTAGGGTGCCTATGGTGCATGATAGAGATTCTCATTCCCTGCAGCTTTGGCATAGCGCTTAAACTTCACGACAGTTGATCTACGCAACATATCAAAGTCGTCTTGAAGGTTAATGCGCTCAAGTCGCTCTTCGGCGAACTTCTTCTCCAACTTTGCATAGTCGTGTCCGAGTTGATTAATTAACTCTAGCAACTCAGCGTTGGAGGGAGCCTTGGGGGCCTTCTCATCATCATCACTCTCATATTGGCCCCCCGGCCTGCGAATTGGAGGAGGCTTGATGTGCCTCTTGATCTTGCCGGCGGGTGATGATTCCACCGACTCCTCCAACTCCTTCCTCTCCTCAGGTGTGAGGGGAGGGAACAACCCCTTTTCGTAGCCACCTCCGGGTTTCCTTTCCCCGAAGATCCAAAAACGTGGCTCCGGGGTGCTGGCAGGAGAGTAGATGGACACATTGGATGTATAGTGATACGCCACGACGTCCTCCCACTTGTTCCTGACCACCTCCTTCAACTTCTCCCCTGGTTGAAGTTTGGGGAGTCCATCCCCCTTGATTGGAGCGGCCGCCGGTGTCTTCTTTGGGGTTAACTGCCCCGTCGTCGGCCTTTTGTACGGGCTTGATGCCCGTGCATCACGCCTCTGGGTCCTCCTCGGAGACTGAGACCGCGCCGCCGAGCGAGAACACGAGGGGCCACCAGGGTCGATCGGCCGACCAAGGCCGTCGGCCGACCCCCTGGTGCGCCCTCTCGTGTCCTCCTCTGGTGGGAGGATCGCCAGTGGAGAGACGACCTCAGCCATGGTCTGCTCCAGGTTGATAGGCACCAATTGATTGGCCGGAGTGGGCTCTCCTTCCAGATCGAAGGTCGATCGGGATTTGGGGTGGCTCTTTCCGCCCATTGTTGGGAATTTGGAAGGTGTGGCTTGGTAATTTCAGAATGGGGGCGAGAAAGAGCTCAGATGAGAGGGAAGAAGAGGATGGGTGAAAATTTAAAGAAAGGCTAACCCTCTTATCGGATCCTATCAGAGTTAGAATCGCTCATCCACCACAGAACGGCTTCAGAGACGTTAGAGTAGAACGTTGGCAAAAGATAGGGCTGATCGGGCTCAGTGGCACGTCGGCCGACCTGACCTGCCTTGAGCCCGGTCGCCTTTTCCTTCTTTGTGCAATACGTGACAGGTCCACTAAACCCCAAAATGTGTGCATTCAGGCTCTAGGGGTTAAGGATTTAGTATAAGGTGTAATTATAAATGGGAATCATCCATGACCAAATTGATCACATCAAATTCCTCATCTACTTTATCAGGTTCAAGGAAAACTTTTAAATGTTGAACATTTACCTTGAAGAGGTTACCTTCATCATCTTGGAGTGTGATTGCCCCGTGTGACGAAGTCTCCACTACAACGAACGGTCCTTCCCATTTGCTTCGAAGTTTTCCATGTCCAAAGAGCTTCACCCTGGAATTAAAGAGTAATACCTTATCCCCGGGTGGAACTCCTTCACCTTGATCCTCTTGTCATGCCATCTTTTGGTTCTGTCCTTGTAGATCCTGGCACTGTGATACGCTCTGTATCTCCACTCTTCCAGCTCTGATAGTTGCATTCTTCTCATCTGCTGGGCTGCTGGCAAATCCATGTTCCACTTTCTTATGGCCCAGTGCGCCTGATGCTCTAACTCAACTGGTAAATGGCAAGTCTTGCCGTAAACCAGCTGATACGGGGACATCCCGATTGGCGTTTTGTATGCCGTTCGGTAAGCCCATAGAGCATCTGGTAACTTGCTCTTCCATCCTTTGCCCATTTCTGTCACGGTCTTCTGCAGAATATTCTTGATCTGCTTGTTTGATGTTTCTGCTTGACCGCTTGTCTGGGGGTGGTACGGCGTAGCTATGTTGTGCTTTGCCCCCAGTTCTGCCAGAAACTTCCGGAAGGTCTTGTCGATGAAATGTGACCCTCCATCACTGATTACCATCCTGGGGGTTCCAAAACGTGGAAAGATGATCTCATGGAACATCTTTCGCGTGTGTTTGGAGTCAGCGGCTCGACATGGTATTGCTTCAACCCACTTCGAGACATAGTCCAGTGCCACCAGGATGTACTCACTGTCATAGGATTTGACAAAGGGTCCCATGAAATCAATGCCCCATACATCAAACAGCTCAACTTGTAAGTTGTTTGTGAGTGGCATTGCATCTCTTGCAGTGATCCCTCCATGTTTCTGGCACTGCTGTCATCGTCGAATGAATTTCTTTGTATCCTCATACATTGTGGGCCAGTAGAATCCACTCTGCCAGATCTTCGATCTTGTCCTGAACGCCCCGTAGTGACCTCCATATGGGGCTACATGGCACTGCTCAAGGATCTTCCTTGCTTCATTTGTTGGTACACATCGCCTGAGCATGCCATCTGGACATACCCTGTATAGGTATGGTTCATCCCATAGATGGAGTCTACTCTCGTAGATCAGCCTTCTCTTGTTCTCCCCTGGCGGTACATATCCTGCAACCATAAAGTTCACAATATTTGCATACCAGGGGTCGGAGGCAGTCACCTTGAGTAGGGTGTCGTCGCGTAGGAAATCTTTTATCGATAGATCCAGCATGTCAGTAAACTGCTTACGCGACAAACGATCTGCTACTAAATTCTCTACCCCTTTTTTATCCTTAATTTCCAAATCAAATTCTTGGAGTAAGAGAATCCATCGGATAAGGCATGGTTTAGCATCTTTCTTGGTAAGCAGATATTTCAAGGCAGCATGATCGGTGTAGACAATCACCTTAGCTCCTACCAAGTAAGATCTAAACTTGTCTATAGCAAAAACTACTGCCAAGAGCTCTTTTTCAGTGGTGGCATAGTTAAGTTTAGCTCCTGTCAAAGTTTTACTAGCATACGAGATAGCATGAAGGTTCTTATTTTTGGTCTGTCCAAGGACAGCACCAACAGCATAATCACTGGCATCACACATAATTTCAAAAGGTAGCGTCCAGTCAGGGGGCTGAATGACTGGCGCTGAGATGAGAGCATTCTTTAAAATGGTGAAAGCATGTAAACACTCATCATCAAAATCAAAAGGTACATCCTTGGCTAAGAGGCTAGTGAGGGGCCTGGCTATCTGAGAGAAATCTCTGATAAAACGTCAGTAAAACCCCGCATGGCCTAGGAAGCTACGGATCCCCTTAACATTGGTAGGAGGTGGAAGCTTTTTTATGACTTCTATTTTCGCTCTATCCACCTCTATTCCCCGTTCGGACACTAAGTGTCCTAACACTATTCCCTCTCGGACCATGAAATGGCACTTTTCCCAGTTTAGCACCAGGTCCTTGTCTCGGCATCTTTGTAGTACCTTGTCTAAGTTCTGCATACAATGGTCGAAAGTCTTTCCATAGACTGAAAAATCATCCATGAAAACTTCCATGATCTCTTCAATCATGTCTGAGAAAATAGACATCATGCACCTTTGGAAAGATGCTGGCGCATTGCATAACCTGAATGACATCCTACAATATGCATACGTTCCATAGGGGCAAGTGAAGGTAGTCTTTTCTTGATCATCGGGGTGGATGGGAATCTGGTGATAGCCGGAATACCCATCAAGAAAACAAAAGAAGGAGTGGTTCACGAGTCTCTCCAACATCTCATCGATGAAGGGGAGTGGGAAGTGATCCTTCTTTGTCGCCTTGTTGAGTCAACGGTAATCAATGCACATCCGCCACCCAGTAACGGTACGCTGTGGGATAAGCTCGTTTTTCTCGTTACTTACGACGGTCATGCCTCCTTTTTGGGTACTACTTGGACAGGGCTGACCCATTCACTATGAGGGACGGGATAGATGATCCCGGCGTGCAGAAGTTTCAAAACTTGCTTCTTCATGACTTCCCTCATCGCATTGTTTAGCCTACGCTGAGGCTCCCTTGAAGGTGTAGAAGCTGAATCTATGGGAATGCGATGGGTACAGAGTGCAGGGCTTACTCCCTTCAAGTCCTTGAGGGAGTACCCGAACACCGAGCGGTGTTTCTCAAGCACCTTTATGAGTCTATCACTCTCGCCCTGCGATAGCTTGTCGCTAATGATGACAGAGGCATCCCTGTCTTCATTTAGAAAGACATAGCGAAGGCCAGCGGGCAAGGGTTTTAGTTCTACGTGCGTCTTAGGTGGCTCCTCAGTTTCAAGTGGCTCTGAAGCGTCATCCTCTTCCTCTATAAAGTCATGAACATTCTCTTCGAGGAATGACTTAAATGGGTCACTAGGTTGCAGGGATTTCACTTCCTCAGTCGGGTTAGGTTCGATCAAAGGTTCAACTATGGAGTTCTTAACCCTAGCTAACGGTACAGTGAGAAGATTCCTTCCTACTTTGGCTAGGAGATTTCCTTCCGAGGTTACATCCTGTAGCAGGCCCTCGATAGGATGTACTATAAGGAGGTCGAAATCTGATGTCTCAAAGACGTAAAAGTCCAGAGCCATCTCAATCCCATGGGAGAGAGGAGAAAATCTCGTACTAGGCCGAGACTCTTGAGAATATGACCTGAGGGTGTTCTAAGAAGTCTTGACGTTGGGGCCAGCTTTTTACGACGTCCTAGGATATTCGCGAAATAACTGGACATGATATTTGCCCCAACAGTCGGGTTGTACAAGATGTCTACGGCTACTTTGCTTACGAAACCTCGAATGATCTGCGAAGGTGAGTCCATCAGAATGACTTCGGAAGAAAACTCAGACTCGTTTGACCATTCCGTGTTTAGGATGGACAAAAGTTCCCTCACGATTTCGTTCAAAATTTCTTTCTCCATGTAAATGGAGGGGGTCTTTACCGTAGGCTTCTTCTGTATTGAGTAGTTCAAGGTATTCCCAAAATCTTCAAAAAGATCTTCCTCGAACTCAAACGGTAATCCGAGAGGTTGAGTTTCCTCTTCCTCAACGGATGGGGTCTCAGGAGTTGGACTGGGCAGGTCTATGGGTTCTATCTGGGAGTCTTCTTGCTCAGTCTCGGTCACGTCAGCAGGAGAGTTCTCTTGAATGGCCGCTAGGACTTCTTTTGCTTTGCCCGGGGTTATGTGTAGGAATGAGCCCCCGGCTGCTATGTCTATGTACCGGGCATCTTCACTATTCAACCCAGACCGAAAATGCTGCATGAGCATATAGTCTGGGAAGCCTAGATCCGTTCCGGTTAGACATGGGTCCTGAAATCGGTCCCATGCTTTGGCGATTGTTTCCTTCTCTCGTTGCTGGAAGTTAATGATCTCCTTTCGAAGTGCACAGATCCGGTGAACAGGAAAGTATTCAAGACAAAACTTGTCCCGTAACTTTTCTCATTCACCGTTCGTTAGCCCAACAGTATGGTCATACCACTTCCTTGCTCTCTCTTTGAGAGAGAACGGGAAGAGCTTCCATCTAATCGTCGCCTGTGTCATGCCTGATATAACCAGACACGAGCAAAGCAACTCGAATTCGTGCAAGTGATGGTACGGGTTTTTACCATCACCTCCAGAGAAGGATATGTCCTGGACCATAGCTATGAAGGCAGGGCAAAGTTCATAGCTATCAGTTAAAATAGGATTTGACGAGGGGTGCGGCTCCAATAATTCGCCCTTTGGAGCAGAGAAACTCATGAATTTGGGTGGAATTCATGGTTGAAAACAAAAATAAAAGAAGTATAAAATAAAGGTTATACGGGCAACCTTAGATCTTAGACAACAGCTACCGTTCCCCGGCAACGGCGCCAGAAAGCTTGTTGACACCAGCGATGGCAAACAGAAAGTCCGCAAGCGCACGGCTGTCGTAGTAGCTTTCACCCGTGAGTAAACCAGGTATCGAATCCATGGGGAACGTAAAAGATTGTCTAATCACTAAAGCTGAACCGGATCGGTCAAGTGTATATAAAGGCTGGGTAGAGAGGATAACTTAGCACTTAGGCTGATTATATCAAAGGGAATTCTCCTATGCTTGCTTTGGGCACCGAGGTATCCTAGACCTCTAAGAAATTTCCGGCCAACAGCTCTACGCCGTACCCGAACGTGGAGGATTACAAAGGACGGACAGGGCTGTCACCACCTGCCGCCTACCTCTCCTAATACGTGGGGCTACGAGGCAAACGAGGGCAGATATACACCTAAGCACCACACCTAAGATAATATCGGCTATCCTAACCTTGATCAGATATTAGAATACTTTATGAATAAAGCAACGAACCCACAAGCACAATAGAGAACTCAGCTTTTCTATAACTCAGACTTGAATACTAGTTGAATCCCGGATACTTACTGAGTAGCTCGCATTCGTCGAGGTACAGGTGGAGGGTCGCCGACAGGCCGAGACTCCTCCAGACTCTCCCTCACTCTATCCCTATTTCTACTCTGGATATGAGGAGGGCTTTGCCTTGGATCTTCACTTCAGCTCGATGATGCTTAGCCCTGCCCCGAGTTCAGCTATTTATAGCTTGGAGAGGCGGTTTGGAGTCGGTTTGCAGAGGTTGAGGCGGTCAGGAAGTGGGCCCAGGTCGGCCAACTAGGGGGGATCGGCCGACCGTCAGATCAACTGACGTAGATGATCCACGGTGCAGATGGGCTCCTAGTGGCGGTTGACAGTTGGTCCTGAAGGCGGTGGCGAAATGGTCGCATGGCCTGGTCAGCCGACCTGGCTCAGTCGGCCGACCCAGGGCTGTGGCCCCTCGGCCCCACTCTGTCAGGGTCACTCTCCTGTGGGCCCCATGGTCGTTTTCGGTGGGTAATGTCGAAGATGTGTCAGTTAAGTCAGGGATGTGGGCCCATGGATCCAAGTGATTGCCACGTGGCCCAATCCCATCTCCTTATTCCCACCGACTTGATCTCAACGTTTCTGATCACTCCTGAGTGTGCTTCTGTTGATGGGCTTCGGATGGACCTCACTGGGCCTGGGTGCCGATCGGCCGACCTTGGGAGGTCGGGCGACCTGGCCTTGGGCCCTCTTTGGTCCTTCTTTTGCCACTTTACTCCTGTAATCACATATGCACCAAAACTCGTGGAATTCATTAGTAAATAACCCTATGTCTATTTGTTTTATCATTCTTTTGCCACTTTACTCCTGTAATCACATATGCACCAAAACTCGTGGAATTCATTAGTAAATAACCCTATGTCTAGTTGTTTTATCATTCTTTTATATCTTTATTGGCAATAATAACTTGTCATTAAGAACCGCCAACAGCTACTCGGGATCCAGTCCCATCTAACCATGCAGGGAAAATGACACCAAGGAAGGAAATCCCAGAAGAAAGGGAAGAGCCTGAAGCCGAGCTAGCACCAGCTAGACAGACTGCGCCGCATGAGTTCTACGACTCCAACGTCTTGCCATTCCCACAGCGTCAAAAGAAACCATCCGCAGACGAGCAATTCGCCAGGTTCGTAGAAGTTATACAAAAATTAAATATACATGTGCCATTGCTGGATGCTATGCAGGTACCGACCTATGCAAAGTACTTGAGGGATATTCTCAACGACAAACGTCCACTCCCGAGTACCGAGGTCGTAAAAAGTTGACTGAGGAGTGCAGTGCAGCCATCCTGAACAAGGTCCCAGAGAAGAAAAAGGACCCAGGATGCCCCACCATTACATGTACAATCAGGACACAACACTTTGAGCATGCACTCTGTGATCTGGGGGCAAGTGTCAGTGTAATGCCAAAGGTAGTTTTTGACCGCCTAAACTATACTACCTTGTCTCCTACTCCCATGAGATTGCAGCTGGCCGATTCCACGGTCGCTACCCGGAGGGGATAGCTGAGGACATTCCGGTGCGCATCCGGGATTGCTTCGTCCCTGTCGACTTTGTGGTGTTGGACATGGATGTGGGCAACGACTCGTCGCTCATCCTAGGGCGACCCTTCTTTAGTACAGCAGATGCTCACATCAATGTGGGTGCTGGAGAGATTCAGCTCCACATAAATGGAAAGAAGTAGAAGTTTGAGTTCAGGCCAAAGATGGAGCAGTGCTCCATGATCAAAATCAAGTATGGGAGAAACAGTTAGAACGTCAAAGAGGTGGAGGTGACGCCTCCAGAGAAAGACAGCCTGATTAAGTTCATGGAGAAGTTCTGGGAGAAGGATTTCCCCATCCGGTATTATGCAAAGCACAAAAAGAAGTCTACACGAGGTGCAAAAACACAGACAAAGAAAACACCGGAACAAGCTGTCGACCGCCAGAAAAAGGTAAAACAGGTATGGCGGGTTAAATCATCTGTATCCTCATCTCCAGGGTCAGATGCTGCTTCATCAAGTTGAATCCTATAAAGGAGACGTCTTCGCTCGATGACGTAAAACACGAGTCCTGCGCCGACAGGTACATCGGTGTCAACAGACTAGCTGGGGGGAGGACCCTCAATCAGGTAAGTTCAGGTAAGTATTGTTGAATAAAGTTTTTTGTTCAAATAAAGTTAGTAAAGGAGAGCCATCCATGATAATCCCTTAAATGTTTTAAGTTCATGCTTAAATCTTTTCTTTTGGATATGATGAAAAGTTGCTCTTATTTCTCTCTTGTACCTATGTTTCAACCTGTTATTCTCTTAAGTTTTGAGTTTGCTGGTTGAGCATGATCTTTTTTGTTATCTTGTCTATCTGTGGGTAGCATATGCAAGCTCTAGTCTAGGTTGTTGTTGGCTATGATATGATAAGACTTGACTCGCCCTAAGATCTTACTAAGCTGGACCTGATAACCGGAGTTTTCTCTTTTAAAATAAAGTAAAGAGTTTCTTATGGTGATTAAATTCCCTACCAAAGCTCATAATGTTTTAAACCCCTACATAAGCAACTTGCTTTTGCAATGAGTTTTGTCAAGGTCACTGTGATTCTTAGAGATTTACTTCATGCTTTTAAAGCCAAGATCACGTACACGCCACCATACACATGTTATACTTCTACTCTGAAAGTAAACATGACACCCATCCATCCACAAAATAAAAGCTCTACATAAGGTTTGGTACTCTTCCCTAACTTTATTGCAAAAAGAGACATGGGGCTGATGGAAAAAAAGAAAAGATAAAAAGAGAGAGCAAATAAAGGCTCTAGGTTCAAACAGTAAAGCCATGTCTCTAAAAGCAACTCTTAAAGGGAAGAGGAGCCTGTATAAAAAAGAGAGAGAGAGAGCTATCATTCACCATGCCACATACACACGCGCACATCTTGGCTTGAAGGTATGATTTATTTCTCCTTGAATCCTGATTTTGACTTTACAATATGTGCATTACAAGTATGCTATATAGCTCTCCTAGCACAAACTCCACTTCAATGAGTGACGAGTGAGTTGAGAGAGGAAAAGGGTAAGGAAATACGCTATGAGTGACTTGAGAGTACCACCTAAGGAACTCCACCTTTTGAAAAATCCCAAAACCTCCGGTTTGATTGTCAAGCAAGATAGAAGGCAAGGCGCGTGGTCTAAGTCGTTCTAGCTATCAACCGCCCAAGACAAGGAGAAGCTACAAGCCCCATGAAAGGCAAAGGTAATGAGGGAAGTTTATTTTACCAGCTTATTCAATCCTTGGTAGAATATCTTGCTAAACCACTGGTACTTTTGAGGAGTAATGAGGAAGCAACTCCTGATCCACTGAGCCTAAAAGTTCTAGTCTTTGCTCGGGACGAGCAAAGGTTAAGCTTGGGGGAGTTGTTGACGGTCCTTACAACATAAAATCCGACCGTCAACAGGCTCAGAAACCAATAAAGATCAAAGCATAACTTAGGCATTTGTATTCAAATAAGGTTGTACCATGTATATCTGGAATATATTTGAGTACAGGGACTACAGTGCAAAAGAAGGATGAAACTGGGCACAGGCCCAGGTCGGCCGACCTGGCTAGGTCGAACGATCTGGACTAAACCCCGATGGAGCCCATTTCCTACACAGATCAAGAAGCACGGTGAAAGATGAGCCACATGTCCATCCGATGGATTGAAGGGCCCACAACCAGAGCTAAGTGCATCCAAATCGACAGAACTCACCTGGAACTGACCTCAGGACCCACATATCAGTCTCCCAGAGGAAGATGGGCCCTAAAGGCGGTTATAGGGGGTCGGCCGACCCAACCAGGTCGGCCGATCTCCGCGTGCGCCTGACTCGGCCCTCCTTTGACCTACAACTGTAAACCGCCATGGAGATTACATTTGAGCCGTGAAGTGCTGAAGACAGTGGATCCAAGGGTCGGCTGACCTGGGGGATTCGGCCGACCTAGGCCCACCTCCCAATGGCCTCAACCGCCTCTGGCCGGCTCCAACCGCCTTTGTGATTCTATAAATACCTACAAAGGGTGCCGTACTCAAGACACGCCAGAAGAAGAGCTCTCCTATGCTACAAGCTTAGTCTTAGTCTTAGTAGTGATAGTTATAGTGTTAGATCTTCTGAAGGGCTTCTGAAGGAGTCTTGGTAAATTCTAGAGTTCAGTTCTTGTATTCTCTTACATACTTGTAGTACTCTGAGCTTAATGGAATACCTTCATACTTATGTTGTATGCCTCAGTTATACCTTATCCACTTAGCATATACTACTTATGTCTTACACCTTATTCAAGTGAATGTATGTTATGGCATTGGCTCAATGTGCCTCTTGGTTGCTCTATTATTAACGTGATAGATAGAGTTGTATTACATATTGCAAGCATGGTGTTTGGGATATGGAATACTGTTGAGGGTACCGCTGCCCCACAGATTAGAAGAGGTAGGCGGCAGGAGGTGACAGCCCTGTCCGTCCTTTGTAATCCTTCACGTTCGGGAGTGGGTATTAGGCCTTTATGATAAGACGTCCTACTGTCGTCCCTTGATGAGAAAACCACTAGATACCTCGATATGTCCTCTTGCATATGATCATCAAATGAGATTGTATAGGGTATTGTAGTATATTCAAGTCCCATATGTATGATGCTAATGAACCCTTATTAATCTTCACTAGTGTACTATACTAACTAAGACTACCGTAATGATGAGCAATGAACTTCTGTGTGTCAACGTACCTATTCATTTCTATATCATTTACCCCTGCTTAGATTATGGTACATTAATATTTTTGTACACAAGAGCATTGGATGGCACATCTCTCTTTTAACTAAACGCTTTCCCTGCGGATAAACAAATAACGATACTCTGGAATACTCCCAGGTGAAATGCTACAATGTACTTCTGTGCGCTTGCAGAATATCTGTAACGTCTAGATTTACGATGAAGTATCTCTAGTACCACTACGTAGTGATGCTAAGAAATACCAACAATATCCCGGATACTTACTAAGGAGTTCGCATCCTCCGAGGTACAAGTGGAGGGTGGCCGACATGCCGGGACTCCTCCAGGCTCTCCCTCACTCTCTCCCTATTTCTACTCTCATTTGAGGAGGGCTTCGCCTTGACTTGTTACTCTAGCTCGATGATGCTTAGCCCTGCCCCGAGTTCCTCTATTTATAGCTTGGAGAGGTGGTTTGGAGTCGGTGTACGGCGGTTGAAGCGGTTAGGAGGTGGGCCCAGGTCGGCCGACCGTAGGATCCACCGTCCTAGGTCGTCAATGGTGCTGATCTTCTCCTGGAGGCGGTTTGCAGACACGTGTCAAGGGGCGAACGATTCCGGCACGCGCCCAAGTCGGCCGACCTAGGGGGTCGGCCGACCTTGGGTAACCGCCTTCTGGGCCTCCTTTGCTCTGGGTGGTTGATCTGTGGGTCCTCAAGTCAGTTCCAGGTGGGTATGTTTGACACAAGTACATCTTGTTTCATGTGTGGGCCCTTCAATCCATGTGATGTTAATCTTGAGCCCTTGATGCAAACCGACGTTGATTCAATGGTTGGGATGATCTCCAGGTGTGCTTCTCTACATGAGTGGTATTTAGACCGAGTTGGGCCTGATCCCAGGTCGGCCGACCTGGGGAGGTCGGGCGACCTGGCTCTGGGCCCACTTTGGTCCTTCTTTTGCCATTTAGTCCCTGCACTCTCATATTCACCAAAACTTGTGGAATGGATTAGATATAAACCCTATAGCTATGGTGAATGCATTTTTGTATATATTTTATGTAGGAACTGACGGTCAAAAGTGGTACTTAAGGACTGTCAACAGTAATAAAAGCGCAAAGGATAGAGAGGGTAGCTCAGGGTTCTGGATAGCAAAAGGAAAGATCAGACTTATACTATATTGCTTGCCTCAGGACGCCCAACCGTCCTAGCCTCAGAAAGGGATGAGAAGGGGACTAGGCAAGCCAACCAATGGTTCTACTGTACTCTAGTGCTGCTCACGTGGTGAACTACATAGGCCGCCTGGCCTATCACCACCTGGGGCTACCACTACAAATCCGTGGCACTAGGCGCACTCCAAGGTATTNCAAGTATGCTATATAGCTCTCCTAGCACAAACTCCACTTCAATGAGTGACAAGAGAGTTGAGAGAGGAAAAGGGTAAGGAAATACGCTATGAGTGACTTGAGAGTACCACCTAAGGAACTCCACCTTTTGAAAAATCCCAAAACCTCCGGTTTGATTGTCAAGCAAGATAGAAGGCAAGGCGCGTGGTCTAAGTCGTTCTAGCTATCAACCGCCCAAGACAAGGAGAAGCTACAAGCCCCATGAAAGGCAAAGGTAATGAGGGAAGTTTATTTTACCAGCTTATTCAATCCTTGGTAGAATATCTTGCTAAACCACTGGTACTTTTGAGGAGTAATGAGGAAGCAACTCCTGATCCACTGAGCCTAAAAGTTCTAGTCTTTGCTCGGGACGAGCAAAGGTTAAGCTTGGGGGAGTTGTTGACGGTCCTTACAACATAAAATCCGACCGTCAACAGGCTCAGAAACCAATAAAGATCAAAGCATAACTTAGGCATTTGTATTCAAATAAGGTTGTACCATGTATATCTGGAATATATTTGAGTACAGGGACTACAGTGCAAAAGAAGGATGAAACTGGGCACAGGCCCAGGTCGGCCGACCTGGCTAGGTCGAACGATCTGGACTAAACCCCGATGGAGCCCATTTCCTACACAGATCAAGAAGCACGGTGAAAGATGAGCCACATGTCCATCCGATGGATTGAAGGGCCCACAACCAGAGCTAAGTGCATCCAAATCGACAGAACTCACCTGGAACTGACCTCAGGACCCACATATCAGTCTCCCAGAGGAAGATGGGCCCTAAAGGCGGTTATAGGGGGTCGGCCGACCCAACCAGGTCGGCCGATCTCCGCGTGCGCCTGACTCGGCCCTCCTTTGACCTACAACTGTAAACCGCCATGGAGATTACATTTGAGCCGTGAAGTGCTGAAGACAGTGGATCCAAGGGTCGGCTGACCTGGGGGATTCGGCCGACCTAGGCCCACCTCCCAATGGCCTCAACCGCCTCTGGCCGGCTCCAACCGCCTTTGTGATTCTATAAATACCTACAAAGGGCGCCGTACTCAAGACACGCCAGAAGAAGAGCTCTCCTATGCTACAAGCTTAGTCTTAGTCTTAGTAGTGATAGTTATAGTGTTAGATCTTCTGAAGGGCTTCTGAAGGAGTCTTGGTAAATTCTAGAGTTCAGTTCTTGTATTCTCTTACATACTTGTAGTACTCTGAGCTTAATGGAATACCTTCATACTTATGTTGTATGCCTCAGTTATACCTTATCCACTTAGCATATACTACTTATGTCTTACACCTTATTCAAGTGAATGTATGTTATGGCATTGGCTCAATGTGCCTCTTGGTTGCTCTATTTATTAACGTGATAGATAGAGTTGTATTACATATTGCAAGCATGGTGTTTGGGATATGGAATACTGTTGAGGGTACCGCTGCCCCACAGATTAGAAGAGGTAGGCGGCAGGAGGTGACAGCCCTGTCCGTCCTTTGTAATCCTTCACGTTCGGGAGTGGGTATTAGGCCTTTATGATAAGACGTCCTACTGTCGTCCCTTGATGAGAAAACCACTAGATACCTCGATATGTCCTCTTGCATATGATCATCAAATGAGATTGTATAGGGTATTGTAGTATATTCAAGTCCCATATGTATGATGCTAATGAACCCTTATTAATCTTCACTAGTGTACTATACTAACTAAGACTACCGTAATGATGAGCAATGAACTTCTGTGTGTCAACGTACCTATTCATTTCTATATCATTTACCCCTGCTTAGATTATGGTACATTAATATTTTTGTACACAAGAGCATTGGATGGCACATCTCTCTTTTAACTAAACGCTTTCCCTGCGGATAAACAAATAACGATACTCTGGAATACTCCCAGGTGAAATGCTACAATGTACTTCTGTGCGCTTGCAGAATATCTGTAACGTCTAGATTTACGATGAAGTATCTCTAGTACCATTACTACTCTACGTAGTGATGCTAAGAAATACCAACAATATCCCGGATACTTACTAAGGAGTTCGCATCCTCCGAGGTACAAGTGGAGGGTGGCCGACATGCCGGGACTCCTCCAGGCTCTCCCTCACTCTCTCCCTATTTCTACTCTCATTTGAGGAGGGCTTCGCCTTGACTTGTTACTCTAGCTCGATGATGCTTAGCCCTGCCCCGAGTTCCTCTATTTATAGCTTGGAGAGGTGGTTTGGAGTCGGTGTACGGCGGTTGAAGCGGTTAGGAGGTGGGCCCAGGTCGGCCGACCGTAGGATCCACCGTCCTAGGTCGTCAATGGTGCTGATCTTCTCCTGGAGGCGGTTTGCAGACACGTGTCAAGGGGCGAACGATTCCGGCACGCGCCCAAGTCGGCCGACCTAGGGGGTCGGCCGACCTTGGGTAACCGCCTTCTGGGCCTCCTTTGCTCTGGGTGGTTGATCTGTGGGTCCTCAAGTCAGTTCCAGGTGGGTATGTTTGACACAAGTACATCTTGTTTCATGTGTGGGCCCTTCAATCCATGTGATGTTAATCTTGAGCCCTTGATGCAAACCGACGTTGATTCAATGGTTGGGATGATCTCCAGGTGTGCTTCTCTACATGAGTGGTATTTAGACCGAGTTGGGCCTGATCCCAGGTCGGCCGACCTGGGGAGGTCGGGCGACCTGGCTCTGGGCCCACTTTGGTCCTTCTTTTGCCATTTAGTCCCTGCACTCTCATATTCACCAAAACTTGTGGAATGGATTAGATATAAACCCTATAGCTATGGTGAATGCATTTTTGTATATATTTTATGTAGGAACTGACGGTCAAAAGTGGTACTTAAGGACTGTCAACAGTAATAAAAGCGCAAAGGATAGAGAGGGTAGCTCAGGGTTCTGGATAGCAAAAGGAAAGATCAGACTTATACTATATTGCTTGCCTCAGGACGCCCAACCGTCCTAGCCTCAGAAAGGGATGAGAAGGGGACTAGGCAAGCCAACCAATGGTTCTACTGTACTCTAGTGCTGCTCACGTGGTGAACTACATAGGCCGCCTGGCCTATCACCACCTGGGGCTACCACTACAAATCCGTGGCACTAGGCGCACTCCAAGGTATTCGCAAGACTTGACACCATGTCTACTCTATTGAATACTATCCTAGCTTCATGACTACTAGGACACTTATCACAGCAAGGAGCCCACAAGCATATATAACAAAGCTGAACTTTATTGCAAAATAGTAATGCTAGAATTACCTAAGCAGACCGGATGTACTCAAAGAGAGCGCACCCGCTGTGGTACAAGAAAAAGAGAGGAAGCCGACATCCCTGGCTTCTCCCAGACTCTCGCCTCACCCTCACTATTTCCCTAAGCACTACATTGGATCTGGCTTCGCCTTTGAGCTCTTGCTTTTTTGTGTGTTGAATGAGGGAGAGAGACCCTCTATTTATTGTGGAGGAGATGACTTGGGAGAGTGGAGATCCTCCCCTTGATCCTAGGGAATATTCCCCTCTTCCTTCTCTCCTCATGCCATCTGTCCATGGGAACTGACCCTCGGACGTCAGTTAGAGGCCAAATTCGCGAGCCACGGAGCCTGGAGGCGGTGGGATCAAAGAACCGCGCAGAACCGGTCAAGAACCGGACCTTAAGTCCATGAACTAGGGAAAACCGCGCCCTGATCCGCTCGCTCTTGGTTGGTGCATGGAAAACCGGACCAAAACCACAGAAAAACAGCCGTCCAAAGGAAAACCGCCAGCTCAGGGGCGAAACCAGGAAAAAACCACGCAAAACCAGCTGGTTTTGCTCCCCACCTACGCCGACCCAATAACCGCGGCTCCTCCGCGTGCCACACGTCCCGGGCGGCCGCGGCTCCCGCACGGAGCGCACGTCTGGCCTCTGGCCACGCCGCGTCAGCCGCTGGGCCGCTGGCCCGCCTGGCGTGCATGGTGACTGGGCCCTGCATGGGCTATGCCCAGTCTTGTGCTGTCGGATCCCAGCTGCCCGCCGGCCTTTCTGCTTGCCAGGGCTCGCCCGTGGCGTTGACCCGCACCGCCGTTGTGTGCTTGTCCCGTGCGCGGCTGGCTGCTAGGTCCGCCCCTGCTGGGCCCACTTAATCTCTAAGTGCTTCATAAATCTCTTGACTTGAGCTCGGAATGTTACATTTTCCTATAGACAAACCAAATCACCAACACTTGTGGAAAATTGTTAGTAATAAACCCTATCACTCTGTATGGTGTTCATATTTTAATTATTTTCTGCACGAATTGACGGTCAAAAGTGGTACTTAAGGACCGTCAACACATATCTACCCATCCATATTTCTTGAAAGAGGCAAGAAAATATAAAATATTTGGAAAAACTCTTTCTTCTGAGATTAATAAGCCCTATTGGATTTATCATATATATCATATCTCACACCTATCAAGAAAGGAATTTTTGGAGCTCAAAATTCATCAAAATCAGGTCCTTTCCTTTCTCCTGGTCAATTCCGGTCTAACTAGTCCCCAGGGCGGTTTAACCGGTCCTGACCTCGAAAGTTACCTTTTTATCCTCCCATAAGTATATAGTCCTCAATCTTATCCATTCACTCCCAGACTCCACCGACACCTCCTTTCCTTCTCCAGCTTGACTCCCTCATTGAGCTCTCTCCTCCCCATCGCGATTTGAAGATTCCACCAAGGGAAGCTATGTTTCTTTGAAGTTTCGAGGTGCCCTCCGTCGGTTTAACTGGTCCTACTGGTTTAGTGGAGTTAATCTCAGTTCCCTCTTTCCAAAGGTACTCAAAGCTTGTTCTTCATTGATTTACTCCCTGGTCCATAGTTTTGAGATCCCTTTGGTTAAACATCTTGGAATAGCCTATTGAAGCATATCCTAGGAGCTGAATGAACTTTGTTGGGTACATTGCTCAGATTCAAGATTTAGGGTTTGACTTGGCAGGTTATCTAACCGGCCCCCTGGGGCGTTTAAAGCGGTCCTACCAGCCAAAGCCGAAAATCATGATTCTGTGCAATGTGCTCAATGTTTATCTCTTTAGGATTAATATCCTTCATATCTGCCTCATATAAATATTCTCTAGAACCTATTTATATCCTTATCTGTATCTTTAACAAGTTACTAGGCACTAGGCTCTGTTTTCACATCTCTAAAACTGATATAATTATCTATATGCCTCATCTAGATTCATCAGCCTTTGAACCTGGCACTTTGAGCATTTGGGCCATTTCTATCAGGACCGGTTTAACCGGGTCCCAGGATAGGTCTAACTGCCCTATACAGAAATGTTCCAAATATTCAAATGTCCCTACATCTCCTTCAATTCTCAAATCTATTCCATCCTGAGATCTTATGCAATTATTTCCTATCTTTTGTGACTCAGGACAGCAGCAGCATGGCTACTTATGAGAGAAGAAAGAAAAAGAAACAAGATCATGATTCTCAAGGTGGCTCAAGCTCTAGTACTGCAGGGGGCAGAACCTTAAGGCTGAGAAAGTCAAAGAGGTCAGCTGAGCAGGATATTGATGAAATGCTTGAAGAGGATCTAGCTGAGGACAGGGTTGAGTCTAGCACAGATGACAGTGTTGAGGATGAGGATTTTAGAGTAGAGCTTCATCATGGCAAGTGACTAGCTAGTGATGATAGTGATGATGATGGGGCAGCAGTAGCTCAAGGGGGCAGTGGTGGCAGTAATGAGAGCTCAGAGGCTAGACAGAGGGCTATTAGAGATGAAGTTCTAGTGCTTGCACCTAGGAGACCTACTTATCTAGGTAGGCCAGTTGATTATTCAGGTGCTGGGATGACTGAGGTGGCAAGAAGGAAAAGAAGAGAGAATCCATATGATATAGAGAAGACCACAGCCACTGATTATAGGTTCTGGACCATCTTTCAGTAGGACTTCTACACTACAATGTTTGACAAAATGCCCGAGATCACATTGGAGGCAAAATACATAGATTGTGCGCATATGAGAAAAGCCAACAATGTGGTATTTAATCAAGTCTTTGAAGCTTGCAGGAGACAAGGGATGAAGAGTTTAATGGGGGTCAAGCGCCATTGGAACAGAGAGCTCATTGCTCAATTTTATGCCACAGTTCACTTCAGATATACAGAGAATGAAAGATCTATGACTTAGATGACTGAAGGCTCTGAGTACCATCTCACTTTCTCTAATTTTTGCACTCATCTTAGCCTTGAGAATAATCCTAATCGTGCCATTATTCATCATCCCAAGCCTATGGAAGACAAGGAGTTGTGATTTAAGTATCCATTAGGGACTAATCCATCGGAGTGTGGCAAAGTGAGTCACCTCTACACATATTATATGGTGCTGAACTGGTTGTTTAGAGTGACTATTTCTCCTTGTGGTGGAAACACATCGGATATCTCATGTCACATGAGGAATTTGCTATGGTACATGCGTGAGGATGCCCCTAGATTCAATGTTGCTGATTATGTTTGGGAGGAGATCAAGTATATTTCTGAGCATCCTTTGAGTGGTTGTGGATACGCACCTTACATCATGTATATCATTGAGAAGGGCACCGATGTTGGCAAAGTTGAAAAGGATGTGAGACATGAACCTCTCAGGCCACACAAGCCCTCAACTCTTAGGATGCCATCCCCTAGAGCAGCACCAGCACCAGTAGCAGCAGAAGGGCATGCACAACCAGAAATTGAAGAGGAAGAGCAGCAGCATGAGCATCAGACCCATACCGGTCTAACCATGTCCCAGGACCGGTTAAACCGGTCTCCCACTGGACAGCAAGGAGAGCATTTTGTTGCACCTGAGAAGCCCTCATCTCCTTTCAAAAGGTTGTTCAATCTTTTTGCTGGCATTTGCAAGAACCAGAGGGACACCATGGTTGCTGATATAGAGAGAAGAATTAAAGAGAAGAAGGATAGGGACACACTCAAGTTGCTGCATCACGCTCAAAACCTTCAACCCCCTCGGTCACCTATCTCACCTACTGTGCCAGAGCCTGAGATCTCTCCTTTGAATGCTATGATTCAAGGCTTTCAAGATACAAATATTTATGGCATGTTTTATCCTAATGAGGGTGGCTTTTCTTCAGCCCAAGCAACTCCTACTCAAGAGGACATTGCAGCAGCAACAGCAGCAATAGCAGCAGCAGCAGCAAGAGCAGCAACTGCCCCTGCCTATGTGGATCCTTCCATGTCTCCATCTTCAGCAGCAGCAGCATATCCTCCTCCTAGACCTTCCACTGCTGGTGAAGAATTGGCACATACTTAGTCTGCCTTCATCTTTCCACCTGCAGAGGTGCATCGATGGGGTGATGACTCTCCTTCAATGGGTGGCAATGGAAATGGCTCCGAAGATCAGTGATATGTCACATCAAGCTCTTCTTCAGGCCCTTCTTGATGATAGATGACAACGGGGAGAAGAGCAAGGATTAAAGCTTTTATTTCATTATGTTTTCATCTATTCTGGGTAGGGCGGTCTAACCGGGTTGCCATAGCGGTTAGACCGGTCTCTAGTGTGTTTAGAGACTTGGACCTGTAATAATTTTGAAACTTATCTATTTGTGGGCTTGGGAACTTGTAATGTGTGCTACTATGTGTGATGAACATATTTATGTTACTAAGTGACTTTGTGGTAGTGTGGTGCATGGTTGAATGGTCAATTTTTGTTCAGTTTGGTTATCTGTTAGACAGGACCTGTCTAACCGCCTTTGGGATCAGTTAAACTGGTATGGTCCTGACAGACTCACAAACATCTTCTCTTTGTTTCCTGAAGTGCTTTTGTCATATGCATCACATGTTTTGATTATTTCTGTAACACACTTGTTGCACCCCACACATTCTGATATAGGGGGAGCTCTCATGTTGTTCATAATATATATGTGCATTTGGCATGTGAGGCCAAATCTTTGAAATTCCATTCAAAGCACATGTTAAGGGGGAGCTCTTGTTATATCTGAGAATCTAAAAATGGTTATATTGATTCATTTGTAAGCTTTAATCGGGTTGTCATCAATCACCAAAAAGGGAGAGATTGAAAGTGCATCTAGGCCCCTATGTGGGTTTTGGTGAATTGAATGACAAAACAATTAAAGGACTAACATGTTTTGTTAAAGATTATGAGTAGGAATTAAATTGTATATTTATAATACACTATTGTTCATTGGTTGAATACAATGTGTATGGCTCATATTGACATGAATAAAGAAGTGATTGTTCCCATTATGCATGAATGTGATGGTTGGCAAGCTATGGTGCAACAAAGAAAGAGACATAATGACATGTGTGATATATTGGTCTCTAACTTGAGTAAAGCTTGTTTAACATCTATATGGGATATCTTAGATCATGATGGATAAAAATGTTGAATATTACAAGCTTGGTTGAATGGACAAGAGACATGGTGATATGGCTCATTCTTGGTCTATATTTGAAGGATGACTTGCACACAAGACATGATGACTTTGAAGGAAGTGAAAAGTCAAAGTAAAGTGGATATATTTCATATCAAGAATTGGTTTTCATTGTTGATGCAAACTAGTGTGAAGCTATATGCGATGCAAGGATGAAGAGTTGGAATTGGGGATAGTGTTTCAAGGTACTAAGCAATGTGTGATCAAGTTGCGGGCTTGAGTCATGTATCTTTGCTAGGGTGACAAATCTTTCTTTGGATTTCAACTTGATGAATATTGGTCACATATAGTGTTCATATTGGCAAGTATCAATCTTTCTAGAATCATGTTGCGAATAAGTGAATTGAACTAGAAGTGGATTTCATTCTAAGACAAAGGTTCAAATCACTAGCTTAAGTTGGTTTTGCTCAGCAGGAACAATGTGGACATTCCTCAAGATGAACAAGAGATCATGTATGACATGGTTGAAGACATACAAGCTCAAGTAGTTGAATGGATTTTCATATTTATTCTTGAGTATAGGTATGTCGTACTATCAAGGGAGATGTTACATTGACTGGATGACAAAACACCAGAAAAGTGCTCAATAGTTGACCTATGTGAGATAGCCTTAAGAGCTGACCCGTGAGAAGAGTGAAAAGTGATAACTGGCCAATACCGGTCTAATGGGTATTGGATACCGGTTTAACCGGTATTGGGCTCTGACACGGGCAAAGGCTAGTAAGTTTGAAATACAAGTCTGATTGGTATTGATAGCAGTCTAACCACCTTGGGCAGAATTCTAACAGCTAGTTTTTGTTGGCCGGGGTATTTATACCCCTTTGAGGGCTGCTGGTTCTTAGTGAATTCTAAGCCTTCTTGACACATTCTAATAGCAGAGAAGCTCTCCCCAACATCTTTTTGTGAGATTTGCTTGATTTGAGAGAAATCTTTGAGTTGGATTGAGAGAAGCCTTTGTGTGTGAGAAACATTGCAAGCATTAAGAGTTTTGTGAGCTCAGAGATCATTTGAGAGCACTAGAGAGCAACTCTAGCTTGAGCACTTGTGGTTGGTGTCAAAAGTTCTTTGTACATTTGTTACTCTCGGAGCTTGGCTCCTAGACGGCTAGGCGTTGCCGGTGAGCTGCCTTTTGTGTGGTCTTGCCTCCTTCGTGGGAAAAGATCATCTTAGTGAAGCCAAGGAGATAGCTTGACCTAAGTCGTGGTCGCATAAGCTTCCTCAACGGAGATTAGGAACCACTGAGCTTGTCATTGGTTGGCATACAGTGGGTCTGAACTTCGGGAAACAAATCCTCATGTCTTCTCTTTGGTTTGCCTCATTTGTTTACTTCTAGCTTTATATTTGCTTCCGCTTCGATCTACTTGGGTGTGCTCTATTTGTGTGCTGGGACTTTGTGAACCTGCTGAAAATCATCTGTACAAGTAGTGCCCCAAGCTTATTTGGTGCTAGAAGAACAAGTGGGGGACGAGCAACACTTGAACAGCCTCACTGTCCAGGACCGGTTAAACCGAGTTTCAATACCGTTTAGACCGGGTTGCTCCTGACAGCAGGCTGAATTTGTAATTGGTGGTTTTAATCGGTCATCTTGCCTATTCATCCCCTCCCCCCTCTAGGCGACATCTAGGTCCTTTCAGTGTTGTTTAAGGTAGTTACAGTGCATTTAAGATCCTAAGGCTGAATCTGAACATCCAGTATCACATGTTGCTAAAAAGGTTTTTATTATTATGGTTAAAGTTATTATTTCACTCATAGGATTCCATTTTAAACACTTAAAGGCAGAAGTAAAATTACAATAGGCAAGAAATACTTGAGCGTAGCATTAAAACAGACATTTCAAGCTATAAAACTATTTAGCATAATTAGACAATTAATTAAAGGTCAACTATAAGGGAAAATAACTAGAAAAACATAATTAAATCTAGAAGCATCGGATAAATCTAGGATTTTTACTAGAGGTGGTGTATGAACAGAGACATATAACAGGAATCTTTTAGATATTTCTCAACTACATAGAATAAATAAAGAATTAATTACCACAAATAAGCTAGTAAATAGATAAAACCCTAATTAGGCTAGTAACTAGATAAAACCCTAATTATTCTGGTGGCATGAATTTTTCTGAAAGCTAATAAGGCTAAACAAAGAGGCCTAGAAAAAGGATAACATTTATTGAGCTCTAGAACTATTCCGAGAATTTAAACATGATTAAGCATAGAAAAAGAAAAACTAATACAAAAAGCATCCAAAAGGTACTGAACAACAGGATCACAAAAATCTAGGTACTAAAAGAAAGCATTACCAAGAGGTTAAATATTTTTCTCTGGTGCATGTGATTTACTAGCCATTTCTTAATTTTTATTAGCATTTTTTATAGAAATTAAAAGAAATCTTTCTGTTCTGTTTCCAGGAGTTCATGTTACACCATTGTGTAGATCTAGTCACAAGGATTCCAGTCAAACTAGTTTGGCATTTTTAGCATTTTTCTATGATTTTATATGATACATTGAAGTTTCATCTTTTTATTCATTTATTAAAGGAAATTTCATTAGCAGATTTACAGATGACCCCCTGGGCTTAAAATCCTATAGATAGGTCCTTAGAAAGGTTTTGATCTCTGCAATTGGGTCCCGTGGCTCGGCCGGCGGTGCGGTGGCACAATTCCGACCGGTGAGGTCCCGGACAGGCGACGGGGAGGGGCCAGAAAGGCTCTGGGACTCACCACTGCTCGGCTTGGGGCCGACGGCGAGATCGGCGAAGTGACGACGGTTCTCGTCGGTGGAGCAGTGGCGGCGTGGCCGCTTCCGCTCCGACTCCGGCGACGGCAATGGCTATGGTGGGCAAAGCGTGGCTCGGCAAGCTCGCACGGAGGTGGGCGGTGGCTCTGGGAGGATCGGACGGGCTTGTGGAGGTGCGGAGGAGGGAGTTCGCCGATGAGGTGGCTCGGCGGGTGTTGGCGCTTGTTAAGTCATGATTATCCTGTAACGCCAACATGGTAAAATAAAACAAACCAATAATAATCAGTAGGATCTGGTTTCAAATAATGTAGTTCCACTTGTACAAGGAGATTATTTGGTTGCAGGAGATATGGGCCAAAAGACGAAGGAAAACAGGGCTAAGCCCAGGTCGCCCTACCTGGCCTGGCGCCCAAATTAGTCCAAGTTTGGCCATGCAGAAGAAGCACAAGTTCACATCATCCAGAACATTGAATCAATGACGGTTACATCCAAGGGATGACAAGGAGGATAAGGAGAAGCACATGGATTGATGGGCCCACATGAGAACCAAGAGTTACTCAAAGATCTCATACTCAGACTCCACGACTATCAGGGTCCACATTCCAGTCACACAGAAGAAGACCGAAGCGGTGCGAAAATGGACCAGGTCGGCCGACCCAGTCTAGAGGCCGTTGTGGCCGTTCCTTCTCCAGCGCATCTAAACCGACTTCAGGACCAGATCTTCGCCGTAGATGAGCTCAGTCGGTGCATCAGACGATCGGGCGACGTCAAGATATCAGCCGACTCGTGGATGGGCCCACTCATCCTCAACCGCCTTGTACCGACCCTGAACCGCCTCCCAGTGCTATAAATAGATGACCAATGCCTCCTGTACAACACAGACCAGAAGGAAGAGCTTCAATTGCTACAAGTCATAGTCTTAGTTAGTAGAGAAGTAGTTCTAGGAGTTGAGCTTCTTCGAGGTTTCTGAAGGAGTCTTGGTAAGCCTAGAGCTCAGTTATCTTTTATCCTTTGCTTATTTGTAAGACTTAGAGCCTTAATGGATATGCTATCTTGCTTATGTTACTTGACTTATAGTCTTGTGTGTTCATCATATGAGTTGTATGTCTTGCACCTTAGTGTAGATGATGCATGTTATGGCAATGGCCCAATGAATCTTTATGATTGTTCTTTACCTTTCCGTACAATTGGTAAAGATGTATTTCATATTACAAACGTGGTGTTTGGGTTATGGAATACCGTTGGGGATACCCTACTCCACGTATTCAGAGGTAGGCGGCAGGTGGTGACAGCCCTGTCCGTCCTTTGTAATCCTCGCTGTTCGGGTTTGGGCGTTTGCAGGCCTTCGTGATAAACATCGTGACAGTATCCTTGGATGAGGGGATCCCACGACTCCTTGATTTGCCCTCTAACATGTGTCTCTCGCTGAGCTTGTATAGGATACGCTTGTAGGAATGTAACCCATAAGTAGGAAGTACATAGAATCCTTAGTTCTCTCTTAGGACCTTCATATTAACTAGACTTACATAATGAGAAATGAAATCCTCTGTGTGTCAACATACCCAACTTTTCATATCATGTTATCCCCTGTTCTAGTCTTTGTATATTAATCGTGATATAGTTGATGCATTGGAGAACATATTACTTTGCTATATGCTTTCCCTGAGGACATAAATACGATACTCTGGAATACTCCCGGGTGAAATGCTACAATGTACTTCTGTGCGCTTGCAGAACTTATGTAACGCTAAGATTTATATTAAGGCATCTCTAGTGCCATCACTCCCGTAGTGGTGACGCTAAGAAATGCCAACAAGCATTTTTGGCGCCGTTGCCGGGGAAAGCATTGGCCAAAGAATGTGTTAACATCTGTATTAACTTTATGTCACAATTAAAATACCAGCATCTAGACAGGTTTACCCTTGTTATGTTTCTCTTTGTGTGAAGCAGAAGATCACATCATCGATTCGCCGAAGAACTCCTTCACCTAGAAGAGAGCACTAAAGTGTTCTTTCAACTTTGCCGGTCGAAATCGGAGCACTCTTGCACCAAGATGGCAACCGAAACTCTCATGATTGACTCAACATACATTGCAATGGTGCAAGCTAAGCCATTCAGTGGGAAGGCTACAGCAAACACAGCGGAACATCTCTGACGTTTCTCAACAATATGTAGTCGGTTAGCAGGAAGGGCAATGCAATGGTTATTCCCGTTCTCACTTGCAGATAGGGCACTACAATGGTACAACAACCACTAGGCAGAGATGGATTCTTGGCAGAAGTGCAGGGATTTATTCGTAGCACATAACTTGAACCCATCCCAGCAAGGAGGAAGTTCGTACACCATACCCGCCAAGAGAGAGGTGAATGATCTAAGCTCTAAATTCCATGCCTTATCCGTCACTGTGAAAAACCAGCTGTGCTTAAGTAAAATTCTAGAGGCCCAGTCAGCTCAACTAGCTGTTGTGGTGAAAAAAACCAGTCGGGAGATTTTGGCTAACCATGCAGGAAACAGGAAAGAATCGAGCCAAAAACATGACGGGCCCGAAATCAAGCGCATTTATGGATGGAAGCCTCAAAAACCACCGGTCACTAACAGTGAGCCGCTCCTACCCCTACCCAAAGAGTTCACACAAGGTGTTAAAGCTCTAAAGGCAACAACACCAACATCACCTTGCGTCAAGAAAACAGAACAGGAGTGGCGTTGCAAAGCTTTCGCATCATCTTCAAATGCGGAAGACAAGTCATCAAGCTAAATCATATCTTGGAGACGTCCGCACTCGACGGACGAAAAACAATGAGTCCTCACCGGTAGGTGCATCGGTATGTATCCCATATTTATTTCACAATGCATATTTATTTCTCAAGCATGTTTGAATTTCCACAAATTATTGCATTTGAATTCTTAAACTTTGGAGCCATCTACTTAAATTCCCCTTGGATACCTGGCCACCAACATTCATTACACCCAGCATTCATCGCATCTTTGAACCATGTGCCACTCTGCAAAAGCAAAGCCTGAACCTAGCTAAATCTCGGTCGGCCGACCGAGGCACGTCGGCCGACCGCAACCTATGGCCTTTGCAGAGCACTCAAACGCTACCATACACTACCATAGGCACCCATCACATCACGCAAAGAAGGCATTCAACGGTGTCCATCATCGATCAGCTGACCAGCTCATGTTGCCCGATGCATGGATCCCTCTTTTGCATGTTTTCAACCATAGTTCAGCTGCCAGGGTATCCAACGCGCTCGTGATCAAATCCTAGCGAAAACACCTCTGCAGGAGGGTCGGCCGACCCCACCTGGTTGGCCGATTAGGGGTGAGCTCGGGCTATAAAAAGCCTTGGCATGGTGCTTGATCACTTCGCCCCACCCCGAGCTGCGTTTCGCCCTCGGAGTTTCTCTCCTCCCTTTGTTGAGTTCTCAAGTTTTTAGCCCCCGAGTTTGAGAATCAATAAAAATAAAAAATAAAAAAACCAAGTAAAAATGGACTTCATTTCTGCATAATGGTGCTGTTCTTCTTGTGCTCAAGTGCTTGAACAAGTTGTGGAGGTCCTCAACCCCGCAAGAACGTTCGTTTGTGGTGTGTCATAACCCACAAGAACACTGTTGTGGAGGCAACCACGTCCCACAAGAACGACTAACTCTTGGACGACTAACCCACTAACGCTAATCCTTTGTCTTCCAAGAATCGTTCCTGTTGTTGCTCCTTGTGCAGGCATCATGAACCTCATCCGAGGAGTCATGAAGCAAGCAAAAAGGTTGAAGGGGTCAAGCTCGAGGCGGAGCCAACATTCTGGAAGCACTGAGTTGGTCTCCTCCAGCACGGAGATCATGGACTTAGCCGGTGGCTCTGAAGAAAGGATGGGCAGCCAACATTCCATGGAGATATCCAAAGACCAGTACTACTACACTGGGGCTAGCGTCACATCTGCAGGAGGCAGAGGCGGCGGCGGCAATGGAGAAGGTAACGGGGACAGCTCTAGCAGCAACCACAATGAAGACGACCCTCGCCCGGCATTCATCTCCGATGACCAACTCGACATCGACGAAGGCTATGAGACAGAAGTGTATCAAATTCTCCTGGGTTGTGCTTTCGATCACACACGTGTGTTCACAAGCGAACTCATGGAGAAATCAGGTATGGCCATTGACTTCGAAACTGTTTGGGGTGTTGTGGGATGGTCGGATTTTGCGCGCATTCATGAGGGTGGGTGTCGTTTGTTAACAATTCAATTTCTTGCTACTTTGAGAAAATTTGAGGAGGGATTACTTTTCACTTTCTAAGGGAAGAGTACTTCATTTCCTGGAGGCAGCTTAGTAGCCATTTGGGTTTTAGCAAGCGTTGTAGCTTGGAGATTGATAAAGTTTAGAGGCTTTTGTGAGAGAATCTTTCTGGCGGGACATCTCGGGTATCACAGATGGGGCTCCCCCAAGAACAAGCCACATTCATAACCCCACTCTTCGTTTTATGCACCGCTGGATTGCCATGACTCTTTTCCCTCGAAATGATCTTCGGACCGTTCATATTGATGAATTGAAATTATTATATGCGATGGTTAAGAAGATAAAAATTTCCCCAGTTGTTTTTATGATCGATCAATGGATGGGTGTTTTTAGATGGCAAGGTCCCATTGAGTGTACTTCTTTGGTCACTCGCATCTTTGAGTCAATGGGCCTGCAGCCTCGCCCAACTCTGGATGAATCTCATTTTGTTCAGAGCCACCTTGTTACTCATGGCATAGACCAAAAGCTTATTATGGTCTATCATAACAGTACAACCAGAATTCTGTTGCCAGCACCGAAATACTGGTTGTACAAGTGCGAATCACTTTTGTTGGAGTTATAGCAGGAAGGCAGGCGGAGCGTGACAGGAAGGGTGACAAGAAGCATGTCCCGACAGGAAGAAGCCGCGATGCCGCAAACCCAAGGAACATGGGAGCCTCCAACTCCGCCATACATACCAGCAGGATCAAACTGGGAGTAGCCACAGCCGCCCCCATCATATATGGCGGGAGGTTCGGGATGGCATGAAGCCCAGCAAGCACAATGGAATCCCCAAGACCCGCGCTATCATTAGTCGTCCAGCTCAAGTGGCGGCCCTCCTCCATTCGATGCCCGATGGTCCTTTTCAGCAAGGGACTGGCGAAGCAGCATGGATGGGTTATCCAACCGTATGGGAACCCTCGAGGTAACCACTCACCGCATTGATGACACCTTAACCCATCATGTGCAGCAGTCACAGGCTTGGTGGGACCAGTCAGTGCAAAACTACAACACTTTGCAGAACAACATCCAGCAAGGCAATCAGAACGTGAACGCCTACCTTCGGTTCCAAGGGTTCGACCCGAACGACCTGGATATCGCTAGCAGTAAGAAGTCCAGCTTGGAGGAGGACCCCCGCACAGGTAAGTTCATCCAACCGTGTCTTTTATTTTCTGATTTTCATTTAGAGTAATATGTTAAAAAAATTTGTCCTTGTATGGAAATGATGAATTTTTGCTATGACCTTCCCCTTTTATTCAAATCTCAATAAGGCAGTCTTTTATGTCTTGGATTTGTTGGCTTAAATCAATGACTTCCTTGGAAACTTAAAACTTGTGGGTAGCAAATACTAAATCTGATTCTAGGTTGTTGGGAGCTATGATATAATAAGCTAGAGTTGCTTTATCCTTACCCAAGTGAAACTTGATCCCGGAGTTTTTATTTCAAAAAGAACAAAATTCTAAGGCTCCGCAGTGAAGAGTGAAAATCCTGCCACAGCCTCACATTCCAACAATTTACAAAAAGCATGTGCAGTTGTTTTGAGTTTTTCAAGTTCATTGTGATCTTTGTAAGATTTACTTCATGCTCTTAAAATAGGAGTCACATACATGCCACCATATTTGCCATACTTCTACTCTAGAAGTAAAGCACAACATGCCTATCATTCGCCTACCAAAATAAAATACTCCAAAGTAAAGGGATTTCTCTCCAAGAATATTTCTAGGCATAAGGCTTAGGCTCCCTATGTTGAAAAAAAAGAGAGAGAAAAGAGAAAGCAAAAGAAATGGACACATGTCTAGTCCATGAAAAAAAAGAGAGAGAAAGAAGAAAAAGAAAAGGGAGCCAAGCTTTCTAGCAAATTCCTAAAGGATAGAAATTCCCTAAAGGAGTTCATTTTCCACTACCACATATCCACACTTGCACACTTCGATTTGAGTGTATGATTTAATTCTTCATTGATCCTGGATTTGACTCAACAAAATAAGCAATGCATGTGTGAAACAGAAGTTTCCCATTTATGAACCCCACTGGCTATTGAGAGAAATTTGAGAGGAGTGATGGAAAGGATTCATACACCTATTAGCGACTTGAGAGAGAGTCACTTGAGGAGCCTGTTTTCCTTTGCAAAAGTTTCTTTAAAAACCTCCAGTGAAAGGGTGGAACAAGGTTTGGGGGAGCATTCTTGCTAAGTTGTTCCGGCTTTCAACAGCTCATGATGAAGAAAAGCTAAATGCCCCATAGGTGGCAAGGTAAAAAGGGATGATTTATTCTTTGCCAACTTATTCAAGTTATGAAATGTTTTCTTATTGGCATTATCTCTTTTGGGAAGCAAGCAAAATCTGATCCAATAGTTTCTAACTCACCAAGCTTTGCTCAAGGACGAGTAAAGGTCTTAGCTTGGGGGAGTTTGTTGGCGCTTGTTAAGTCATGATTATCCTGTAACGCCAACATGGTAAAATAAAACAAACCAACAATAATCAGTAGGATTTGGTTTTAAATAATGTAGTTCCACTTGTACATGGAGATTATTTGGTTGCAGGAGATATGGGCCAAAAGACGAAGGAAAACAGGGCTAAGCCCAGATCGCTCAACCTGCCATGGTCGGCCGACCTGGCCTGGCGCCCAAATTAGCTCAAGTTTGGCCATGCAGAAGAAGCACAAGTTCACGTCATCTAGAATGTTGAATCAATGACGGTTACATCCAAGGGATGACAAGGAGGATAAGGAGAAGCACATGGATTGATGGGCCCACATGAGAACCAAGAGTTACTCAAAGATCTCATACTCAGACTCCACGACCATCAGGGTCCACATTCCGGTCACACAGAAGAAGACCGAGGCAGTGCGAACCTGGACCAGGTCAGCCGACCTGGCTAGGTCGGCCGACCCAGTCTAGAGGCCGTTGCGGCCGTTCCTTCTCCAGCGCATCTAAACCAACTTCAGGACCAGATCTTCGCCGTAGATGAGCTCAGTCCGTGCATCAGACGATCGGGCGACGTCAAGACGTCGGCCGACTTGGGGGTGGGCCCACTCGTCCTCAACCGCCTTGTACCGGCCCTGAGCCGCCTCCCAATGCTATAAATAGATGACCAACGCCTCCTGTACAACACACACCAGAAGGAAGAGCTCCAATTGCTACAAGTCATAGTCTTAGTTAGTAGAGAAGTAGTTCTAGGAGTTGAGCTTCTAGGGGTTTCCGAAGGAGTCTTGGTAAGCCTAGAGCTCAGTTATATTTTATCCTTTGCTTATTTGTAAGACTTAAAGCCTTAATGTATATGCTATCTTGCTTATGTTACTTGACTTATAGTCTTGTGTGTTCATCATATGAGTTGTATGTCTTGCACCTTAGTGTAGATGATGCATGTTATGGCAATGGCCCAATGAATCTTTATGATTGTTCTTTACCTTTTCGTACAATTGGTAAAGATGTATTTCATATTACAAACATGGTGTTTGGGTTATGGAATACCGTTAAGGATACCCTACTCCACGTATTCAGAGGTAGGCGGCAGGTGGTGACAGCCCTGTCCGTCCTTTGTAATCCTCGCTCTTCAGGTTTGGGCATTTGCAGGCCTTCGTGATAAACATCGTGACAGTACCCTTGGATGAGGGGATCCCACGACTCCTCGATTTGCCCTCTAACATGTGTCTCTCGCTGAGCTTGTATAGAATACGCTTGTAGGAATGTAACCCATAAGTAGGAAGTAGAGTTCTCTCTTAGGACCTTCATATTAACTAGACTTATATAATGAGCAATGAAATCCTCTGTGTGTCAACATACCCAACTTTTCATATCATGTTATCCCCTGTTCTAGTCTTGGTATATTAATCGTGATATAGTTGATGCATTGGAGAACATATTACTTTGCCATACGCTTTCCCAGAGGACATAAATACGATACTCTAGAATGCTCCCGGGTGAAATGCTACAATGTACTTCTGTGTGCTTGCAGAACTTATGTAACGCTAAGATTTATATTAAGGCATCTCTAGTGCCATCACTCCCGTAGTGGTGACGCTAAGAAATGCCAACAGCGGGCGGTGCCGGAGGTGCGGAGCTCCGGTCGGGGGTTGGTGCCCTTTTATTGGCGCGGCCGATGCTTGGGTGAGGGTCAGGGGGCTTCGCCTTGAAGTCTTCGTGGGCCCGGTCGGTCGGCACGGTGGGGATCACCGGCTGGTGACACTGCGGCCGGCCGCGACGTGGCGCGCCGCGGCTGCAACTCTGGCCTATCGGTGGCGCAGGTTGGCCGGCAGAGATACGTGGTCGGGACAGGAGCTGGGCGCGCGCGAGGGGATTGACGGTGGCGGGGCCTGGTCGGCCAGTCGGCGATGCGGGTTGGCCAGCCTCGACGAGCGCGCAAGTGCCGGCTGCCGCGTGGCAACGCTATCGGGCACGTGGGGTGACCGCGATGACTGCACGTCACATCATGGATTTGCAAAAACCGGCCGCATTTAGGGCAGTTTTTCTCGGGATTTTTCAACTGAAGTTTGAAGTCTCCAAATATAACAAGTTGGAGCTGGTAGTATAGGCTTCAAACAATACAAAGGTTGCTCTATGAAATTTTGCTTAACTCGAGCTGGAACGCGGCGCCAAAATGGATGGAACACCGGTTTTCCAGACTTAGCAGAATTTCAAAACTTTCAAAGGCCAAGACCTAGTCAGGGTTAAAGAGGGTACTTTGCTCTATAACTTTTATATAGGTAGTTTCCCAAGTTATTTATCAGATTTAATTATTAAGGTCTCTTCAAAAGGTTAACTCTATTAATTGTTTATCACATGTGATAAGGTTGATTTCATTTTGGAAAAGAATTTCCAAGGATTTGTTTAGGCACAACCCCCTTGATTTAGCTTATATGAGCTTATTTTCTTTGTTTGGGAGCCATATGTTCTTACTTTGGCATCTAAGGTTTGAATTTCTTAAAAATAATTCCAGTTATTTGGGTGAATTTTAAAACCTTTCCCTATTTTCTCACTTATGCCCGCACTCTAGGGTGTTACAGCGGGGTGGATGCGGTGACCGCGGGTTAGGCCACTGGTAGAAATGTGCAGACCAATGACGTTTTATTTTTGTCACTGCAGGGCGAAAATTCATCACAGAAGGTTTTCTGTGATGAATTTATGATGAAATTGGATTCATCATAGTATACGCGTCGCTAAAGATGTACGGTGACGAATCGTCACGTTCGTCATAGAAGACCTATCATTTATGACTAACTGTTTTCGCGTCACAGAACTAATTTGTGTTTTATGACGCCGCAGAAAAACGTCATTGATGATGCTGCACGCCACCATGGCGATGACATGGCAAGTCTATGTGGCACTGGCCACGTTATCAGATGACATGGCTTGTCCACCTGGCTGCACACGTGTTGAGATCGTATCCGTGCACGTGTCGTCTTGCCAGTGCGCCACTTGTCTACTCCTTGGGCCGCCACGCGTTGCACTCAGGCGCAGCCGCATGTCATCACTGTTTTGTGACATGTGCCACTTAAGTGCCATGTGTCCATTTCTGATTGGGCCACGTGCTGCGCTCAGGCTAAGCCACGTGTCATGACCAGGCTTGGACACAGTGTCGCGTCCACAGAGCCATGTGGCATCACCAGCTGTTACACATGTCCTATTCTCGAGGTGCCACGTGTCTTTTTTAATTGTTCCACGTGATGCGCTCTGGTGTAACCACGTGTCGTGACGTGGTTTTGGCATGTGTCAGTTCGTGATTGCGCCACGTGTCTGCACGGGACCTCGCCATGTGCCACTTTTTTTTTATCTTGATACGTGTCGGTTCAGGACGATTCCACGTGTCACTTACTCGTCGTTCCACGTGTCTCTTTTTTGTTATGCCATGTGTTTGGCGGTGAATGCACCACGTGTTTTTTCTGGTTTGCCGCGTGTTTCATCGTGAAGCCGCCACATGTCCAGTTGCAACTGGACCTCGTGTGTGTTTCCCAAAGGGCCACGTTTTAGCTCTCAAATTGACAGAAATAGCACCATTTGATGCATGAACAAAATCACAGAAAGAAACATCAACAGAATGACATCAGCACCATTTGATGCATCAGAAATAACATCAACATAATCACATACACAATGGATGCATCAGAATGCGTCAGAGTTCACCCATCACAGAATCACAAGTTCACCCATCACTGAATCACATACACATTTGATGCATCAGAATGCATATGAGTTCAGGCATCACAGATCACCACAGGACACATGTTTCTGGTACAAACAGCAATCCAATACATGATCACGGAGCAACAACAGGTTGAGAGGAGTTACCAGCAGCATTCAAGTTGAGGATTTGTCGAAGGAGGGAATTGTTCTCTTCCGCCCTCTTCTTGTACTCCTTAGACTCCTGTTGAGACTTCTCCAGCTTTTCATCAGCAGCTTCGGCCTTCTTCTTCAGGGCATTCACCTCCACAGCGAGGGTAGCTGCACCATCATTTTCAACGACAAGTTGTTCGCGAAATACCCGCTCAGCCTCTGTCTCTTGATGGTTCAGTGGTATACCAGCATTCTTCAGAAAAGTGCTGGTGCAGCTGCTCTGGGACAGAACCTTCGAGACAACCTCAGCACTATGCAGTGCTGGCTCCCCATCAGCAGCAGCCTCCGCCTGCATAGTCTCCATAGAAGACTGCATATTGGAGCAGAAAATAGTTTACCGATAGTGTGAAAGACTGAAAATCAAATGAGCAGAGGGACAATTGCAATGAATATCTTTGACAACATACATAGAGAAGCAAATATGGTTGTAATGAGGCTTACCACTGCTTCTCTTGCCGCCTCACTAATGACCTTTTTCTTGCTGGTATGGCAGACCTTGAACAGTTCGACCGCATTGAGCCCCTCTTCATGATCAGCTTCTTCTTCTTCTCTTCCTCCTTCATGTAGTCCCTCCTGACCTTCTTCGCGCTGTCGTGCTACCTGTGCATCCTTCTGCTAAATCTATACAAAAAAGTGCTTGTCAGACTGACAGCAAATGAAGCACCGACTTATGCCTAAGACATGGGCAGCATAGACAATGTCTCAAAGTAAGACTTTCATATTCGTGAATTTGTGCAACATAACAGTGAGATCCAGTAGCCTGATGATACTTCACTTTGCAACGGTTTATCTTGTTCTTTTCAGAAGTTAACTAAAACAAAACGGCAAGAGAGACCACATCACTAGTCGAAAATGGAATACAATGTAAAAAGAGACTTTACGAACAACAACAATACCTTGTTCTTTTCACTGGACCACTTCTCAACAAGCTTAGACCACTGTGCATGAGTCATAGAATAAACAGGAGAGGTGGTTCTGATCTGATCAGCAGGGACATTGTTGAAGTACATCTGCTTCAACTTGTAGCGTGTCTAACGTATCCCAGATTTGAACACACTAGGACAGGCATTATCTGTTGCCCTGTCATTGTTGATCGCTAACCACCCCTGGTCATGTCAATTGAAATTGTTTGCGAGTTACACCCATTGGTACCATAGTTGAATTTAAAACTACAGGGTGTAGTATAGGCACTTACAGAAAGCCTCATGACAAAACCATCAAAGTGCTCAGTATTCTTGTAATCTTTCAAATGGGGCAAATTAGAAACTTGACTCCTAACAGTAACTCCAGCCTCTGATGCAAACTTGGCAGCTTGTGTAGGTTGAAGGGGCCTTGGCATGCCCTCAGGTACAGAGATGCGTAGTCTTCTCCCCATAGAACTGGTCATGTTGTCCAGCAGTAGTCCCATGGTTGGGCCTCTCGGCCGCTTAGGATTCGTTGAGGCTGCGAAATTCACATTCAATTGTTATATTTCTACTTACAGAAATTGAAGATTAAGAATACTGATGATATTTACCAACCTTTAATTGCTGAATCAGGGTTGTGCTCTTCACCAACAACATCATGATGCTCTCGAGGTGTCCAGTCATGAAAAGGGCTATAAGGACTTGGCACATCATCATGTCCACGAGACTGTTGAGTCTCTACACCTTCAGCACTAGGCTCCTCTGTTACTGTAGGCAGCTCTTCAGTATGCAGTCTTTTGGATGACCTTGTTCTGACAGCACCAATGGCTTCTCATGGTCCGTACGGCCTCACTCTTTTGGTCCGAGTTCCTCCAGGACCAGCCATGTCGGTGTTGCCTCTCGACCGTGTTGCACAGACCTTGCGAAGCCTAGTTTGTGCAGGAGGAGCCTGCTGTAGGAAAAGTATATTTGTTACCATGTCATACAAGTGTATCATAGAACAATAATGTATGCTAATGACATTGAAATAATCTACTTTTCCCACCACCACAAGAAAAAGCAAAACATCTACCTCAGTTGCAAGGGTTTAGGGCTCCTCCTCTTCTAAGTCCGTATCAGCATCCCCCTGAACATTTTCTTTGGCATCAGGGAGATAATCTGATGAATTAGATCCTTCGATAGGACTGGAAGTGCTGTCGTGATCCAGTAATGGATTTGAGGCTGATCTAAGATATGCTGCTATATCACGAACCCCCAATTCAGCCATTCTTCTAAGATTATCCTTGATAGTGGCCTCACGCTCCCGCTCATAATCAGTTATTGGAGGTTCTTAAAGTTGGCAACAAATTTTATGTGTTAGATTGTACTACACTAAACTGCTAACACTACGAATCCTTAGCAATCTGTAACCCAAGAAAAATATCCTCAGCCCTACTCATAGTACCTTGGGCTATGTGGCGTCCGTGGCATCCTAGGCGTCCACGTTCGCATCCGCGTCTTCCCATCTAGCGAGGTGAGGCGAGGTACAAGTTGAGGTGCCGAACCGGTGCGGGGCGATGGGGTGGACGTGGTTGACAACGACAACAATGACGACGATGAGATCCTGTGTGAGGCGACGACATGGACGAGGTTGAGGACGACGACGAGATCCGGTACGGGGCGACAGCGTGGATGAGATCCGGGGCGACGGCGTGGACAAGGCCGAGGAGGAGGAGGAGGAGATCCAGGTGATGGAGTGGAAGAGATCCGGGGCGACACCATGGACGAGGCCGAGGAGGATGAGGAGATCCGGTAGGGAGCGACGACGTGGAGGAGGAGGAGAAATGAGTTGATTTTTCGGGAGCAGGCGGGAGGAAATATATTGGACCAAGGCGCCCAGCGTGAGTTCGCAAAAATGCCCTTGAATACTCAGTGCCACCCGACATTTGGACTAAGGGGTATTACTGTCCTTTTAAGGTCAAAATTTTGGTGTCTGAAATTTCCACTCCCGGTTTGGCGCCCGACGTTTGTTGGACCCACATGTCATGCAGTGTCCGAGTTCATCTCCAGTTCTTGATAGACAATACATTTCTGTTTTTGATTCGCAATTAACAACTCAAACACGTATAGATTGGTCATATAAGGTCCAAAAGAGTTGATTTTTGTTTCTAAATTTTTCTAAAATCGTCATTTATCTTTTTTTATTATGATAAGGTAGTTAAAATTTGTCAACTAGTTAATGTTAATATCTTATGCACATCTTCTAAGTTTTGTACAAATTTGCATAGATCACACCAAAATGATTTTGGTTACCAAATTTTGTGAACATGCACATCTTATGCACCTGAACATGTTAGAATATTGCTGAGATGTTTTCAATAATTCAAACTTACATGTGTTCAGTTTAGTGTGAAATTGCTTCCAAACTCCATATCACATGAAGATCACTCTTAGGTTTGAAAAGACATGCCATGTTAAAAGTTTCCAAAAAATATTACAAAATTTGTACATGATTATTGGGTCATGGAAAAGACCTGTGCCAAATTTGAACGCACAATTCATCACCCTTTAGGAGGTAAAGATGTGAAAAATATTAGAAAATCATCCATTTTTTTGTATGTTGCAAAAAAACATGAATCTATAGCTATAACTTGATGTAGAGGTGCACATTGTGTACCCTAAGCTACAATAATGTTTTAGGAATTTTTAGGATATTTATGTCCATGGGCACTTCATATAATACTCATCACATGAATACAAATTCAATACACCCACATGAGATGAAATTTTTCAAAAAATGCAAAAAAATTACTGAACGTGGAGAGTACATCGTGCACATGCTCACGAAATTGTGGTGCATGAATCGACATATTCTTTGAGATAGAAAATAATTCATAATTAGGAAGCAGAAAAACGTATTATCTGAAAGATGCCCTTCTTAGAGACAAAGCGAATTCCATTGGTATGGCTTCACTAGGACATAGCGATAACGTAGTTCGAAAAGATGCCTTCACTGGGAGAAAGCGAAACAAAATTTGGAAAGATGTTGGAGCTGCATCCCGTTCGCCTGACCCTCTCCCCCCACCCGATGGCGGCAGAGGAGGGATCACTGTCGATCCCATTGGCCTGACCCTCTCCCTCCCAACCGGTGGCGGCGAAGGAGGGATAACGGTCGATCCCCTTGGCCTGACCCCCTCTATCCCACCCGGCGGTGGAAGCGCAGTGCATTGTCGATGACCAGACCTTCCTTCAGGCGTTCATCTGCTTCTCGGACAATACCGGTAACTCTCAGTCCCCAGATGTGTTGTTTTTTTCCAATGTTAGGTGTCTTGGGGCACGAGGCAATGGAACTGATTCAATGACAGAAGTTAACATATTTTTTTTGTTCATCACACTTGAATTTTAGGTGGACAGAAGTTGGGTCCTTGGGCCGAAATTTACTCAGGCGCACAGAGATGGGGTTGTGGAATTTATGCATTTTGTTGGGCAGAAGTTTGGAAAGGATGAGCTGATAAAATGTCCATGCCGCCGTTGTGTCAACCTGCATGATTTGTCACAGATTGAAGTCAACATCCACCTACTTTATTCTGGGATGTCAGCTACATACACAAGGTGGTTTCTGCATGGTGAAGCAGATGATGTAGATGTTGTTGAGGATGCACAGGGCTTGGGGATGCATCTGGATGATGCTGATGATGCACAAGGTGTTGCTGGGATGGAACTGGATGAGGAAGAGGACAGTGATGATGCAGTTCCAGATGTGGAATTGTTGGCAGATTTGTACACAGTGGCAAAGGAGGATGATGAAACAGAGTCAATGCAGTTCCATAAATTGGTGAATGACTTGACAACATCCCTGTCCCCAGGATCTAGATACAGCAGATTTTCATTTATTGTGAGGTTGCTTTGGATCAAGTCCCACCATAAAATTAGTACTATAGGATTTGATGCAATACTGGGTCTATTGTGTTCATCATTCCCTAAGAGCAAGTTACCCAAAACATACATTGAAGCAAAGAAATATCTTCGTGACTTGGGCATTGGGTATGACACCATCCATGTGTGCAAGAATAATTGTATGTTATTTCGGGAGTCCATGCTAACGATGAGGAGGCAAGTGAACGATAGTGGCAGACGTGTTCCTCATAAGGTTTTGAGGCACTTCCCACTTATAGCCAGGCTGAAGAGGATGTTTGCTTCAAGCCAAACATCTGCGGACACCCAATGGCACAAGAAGGTCTACAAGCCAGTGGACAGTGTGATGTGCCATCCATCAGATGGAGAAGCTTGGAAGCACTTTGATAAAGTGTATCCAGGATTTGCAGGTGAGGCAAGGAACTTGAGACTTGCGGTTGCTTCGGATGGGTTCAATCCTTTTGGCAACTTGAGCAACGCCTATAGCATGTGGCCGGTGCTTGTGACACAATTGAACCTTCCACGTGGGAATTTGTGAACCCGGCGCATTGTTTCATGTCTCTGCTGATACCCGGTCCAGCATCTCCAGGAAAGGATTTTGATGTTTTCTTGCAGCCGCTCATCGATGAGCTGTTGGAACTATGGAAGGGTGTCAGTACCTACGACGTAGCCAGCCGTGCAAAGTTCAACCTCCGTGCAGCGGTTGTTTGGTGCATTCATGACTTTCCAGCTTTAAGCACGATGTCAGGACGAACGACGAAGGGCTATTATGCTTGTACTCATTGCGACAAAAATCCTTTGTCATGGCCACTATGGAATAAGTTAGGATACATTGGGCATCGCCGTTTCCTTGAAAGGGATCATCATTTGCGGCGGAGCCTAGCTTTTGATAGAGCTCCACAAGGTCGACATCGCTCGGGATCGCCGAAGGAGAAGAGGGGAACAAAAGGGCTAGGGTTATGCACCGAGGAAGAAAGGGGATGGATGCCGCCGAAAGCCGACGCCTCCGCTTCTTAATGGTCAACAAAAAATGTCTTCGCTGACATGTGGGCCTGCCACGTCAGATAGGATGCGTGGTGCTGACATGTGCACGTCTGATGGTTTTTTGAATCAAAGGAGGAATTGCAGATTCAACCAATAGTTCGAGGAGGTCAAATGGCCCAGTCCAGTAAGTAAATGCATGCCTGCGCATGGGCTTCATTCATAATTTGACAAATGGCCCAGTCCAGTAAGGGCGAACATCTACATAGAAAAGAAAAATTTATGGCCCTGGAACCAAGCAGGCGTCGTAGCGCGGTGGTAAGTCGTTCGGTTTGCAGGGTTAGGTCACGGGTTCGAGACCTGGCACCCGTGGTTTGTTTTTTAACTTACATAAACTTGGATCAGCATGCTTACATGTGGACCCAGTGCCACAATGGACCGTTACATGACAGCAGACCCATCACGTGCCACGTTGGAATGTTGGACCCACATATGGCACACGTGTCGCCTGGTGCAGTTCTATGACGAATCGAAATTGTCACAACTCTTTGGCGCGTATGGGTTGGGGTTCTATGACGATTTGGGTTTTCTGTTCTATGACGTCATTTGACACTCCATCATAATTTTCGTCATTAAAATTTCGTCACTTGTCTACCGTGATGATCAATTTTTTTCGTTATAGTAATACCATTTACTGTGACGCTCGTTCAGAACGTCACTACCAAAACATCATAGATGTTCACATTTCTACTAGTGGGCCCACGTCATGTCACCGATTTTGTGAAAACTGGTCGCCTTCAAGGTGGTTTTTCTCTGGTTTTCTCCACAAAAGTTTGAAAACTTCAAATATAAAAGTTGGAGCTGGTTGAATAGGCTTCAAACTTTACAAAGGTTGCTATATGAAATTTTGCCCAAATTGAGCTGGAACGCGGCGCCAAAATTGATGGAACACATGTTTTTCAGCACCTAGCAAAATTTCAGGTGAAAGGTTTTGGACAAGGTTTGACGAGTTTTTGACTGGGTTTTTGAATGGTTTGCCAAAACTTTCAAGGGTCAAGACCTGGCAAGGGTTAAAGAGGGTACTTTGCTCTATAAATTTTGTATAGGTAGTTTCCCAAGTTATTTAGCAGATTTAATTATTAGGAGCTCCTCAAGAAGGTTAACCCTTTTAATTTTTTTACACATGTGATAAGGTGGATTTCTTTTTGGAAAAGAATTTCCAAGGGTTTATTTAGACAAAACCCCTTAATTTAGTTAATATGAACTTGTTTTCTTTGTTGGGAGACATGGGTTCTTTACTTTTGGCACCTGGGGTTGACTTGTTTAAAAGGATCCCATTTATCGAATTTTTGGTGAATTTTTAAACCTCGCCTTCTATTTCTCTTATGCATGAAACACTAGGGTGTTACAGCCCTCCCCCTTAAAAGAATCTCGCCACAAGATTCCATGCAAGGATCGTGTGAGGAGGCCAGATACCTTACAGCATTGTCGAGAAAACCCAGGTAATTGGTTTGCAGGTACTCTTCTTGTTCCCAAGTCGCTTCTTCTTCTGAGTGGTTGTTCCACTGGACTTTGTAAAACTTGAGGGTCCCATATCTTTCGGATCCAGAATTTTGACTGGGCATTCCTCATAGGTCAAATTAGGATGAAGCTGGATCTCTCCTTGAGCTATGCCCCCTTCTGGCATTCGAAGACATTTCTTGAGTTGGGAGACATGGAAGATGTTGTGAATAGCCACCAGATTGGATGGAAGTTGAATCTCGTAAGCTACTGGCCCGCATCTCTCTAGGATAGTTTAAGGTTCAATATACCGAGGGGCCAACTTTCCTTTTACCCCAAACCTCTGGGTTCCTTTAGTGGGAGATACCTTCAAATATACCTTGTCACTGGCCTCAAAAGTTAATGGTTTTCTTCGTTTGTCATGGTAGCTCTTCTGGCGAGATTGCATGGCTTTAAGGTTAGCTTGCACTATCCTGACCTTCTCTTCCGCTTCTTATACTAGATCGGGTCCAAACAATTTCCTTTCTCCTACCTCAGACCAATTGAGAGGTGTTCGGCACCTTCGTCCATACAAGGCTTCAAATGGTGCCATTTTGAGACTAGTTTGGTAGCTATTGTTGTAGGAAAATTCTGCCATAGGTAGACATTGGTCCCAATTTTTGTCATAGTGGATGACACAAGCACGCTGCATGTCTTCCAGTATCTGATTTACTCTTTCTGCCTGTCCATCTATTTGAGGGTGATACGCTGAACTATGGATGAGCTTGGTGCCCAGAGACTGGTGTAGTTGTTCCCAAAATCTGGCTATAAACTGACTTCCTTGATCCAAGATAATGGTCTCGGGAACACCATGAAAGCAAACAACGCGTTCTAGGTACAGCTCTGTGTACTTCTTGGCTGTGTAGCGGGTACTGACGGGTAAGAAATGAGCCATCTTAGTCAGTCGATCCACAATGACCCACACAAAGTCGTGTTTTCGTGCGGTGAGGGGCAATCCGACAATAAAATCCATGCTTATGTCTTCCCATTTCCAAGATGGTATGGGCAGTGGTTGTAGAGTTCTGGCTACCTTCAAGTGCCTTGCCTTTATACGTTGACACATATCGCATTCGGCCACATACTTAGCTATTTCTCTTTTCATCCTAGCCCACCAAATTTCTCTTTAAGGTCTTGATACATCTTGTTGCTTCCTGGGTGGATTGAGAATTTGGATAAGTGAGCTTCGTCCATAATCTTCTTCCTAAGTTCATGATCCTTTGGTATGACCAGACGACTTTTGAATCACAAGGTTCCGTCCTTGTCCTGCCTAAAGCATTGATACTTAGGTAATCCTTGGGGTAACCCCTACTTTTGGAGTGATACCCCTTTATCCTTTTGTTGGGCTTCAACAATTTGTTCCTTCAGCATGGGCTAAATCGAGATATTGCTTAGAGTTCCTTTGGGAATTATCTCTAATCTAAGCTTGGCCATCTCGTGGCAAAGAGTGTCGGTGAAATAATCCAGAGTCAAGCAGTTGCACTGGCCCTTGCGACTGAGCGCATCGGCCATGACGTTGGCCTTTCCGGGGTGATAATGAACCTATAGGTCGTAATCCTTGATTAACTCGAGCCATCTTCTTTGTCTCATATTCAGATCTTCCTGGGTGAAGATATATTTGAGGCTCTTGTGATCCGTGTAAATGTTGAAGTGAGTGCCCATCAAATAATGTCTCCAGATCTTTAGGGTATGGATGACTGCAGCCAGTTCCAAGTCATGGGTAGGATAATTTGCCTCATGCGGCTTAAGTGCTCTAGAAGCGTAGGCAATGGCATAGGTTTTCTTGCATGAGTACGCATCCAAGACTAGTACCGGAAGCATTGCAATAGACATCAAAGGACTTGCATGTTTACGGTTGTGCTAGTACGGGTGCTGAGGTCAACAATCTCCTCAGGGTGTGGAAGGCTTCGTTACACTTGTTGTCCCACACAAACTTTACTCCTTTCTTGGGCAACTCGGTTATTAGCTTGGAGATCTTAGGGAAAGTAAGGGATGAAATGACAGTGATATCCTGCCAATCCCAAGAAGCTTCGAATCTGGTGTATTGACTTTGGAGCTTTCCAATCCAACAATTCTTGGACTTTTCTGGGGTCCACGGATATTCCTTCCTCCAAAATAGTGAGTCCCAGAAATTTGACAGGATATTCCTTCCTCCAAAATAGTGAGTCCCAGAAATTTGACACTATTAAACCAAAATTTGCACTTGCTAAACTTGGCATAAAGCTGATGATCTCTAAGGCCTTGAAGTACTATGTGCAGGTGCTAAGCATGTTCCTCCTCATTATTGGAATAGATGAGAATATTATCAATGAAAACCACTACAAACTTGTCCAGCTCTGGCATGAATACTAAATTCATGAGGTACATGAAGTAGGTGGGAGCATTTGTTTGTCTAAAAGACATCACGAGGTACTCGTAAAGTCCATAATGAGTAGAGAAGGTCGTCTTTCGGATATCGCTGGCTCTGATCTTGATTTGATGATATCCTGAACGAAGGTCAATCTTGGAGAATACACGATCTCCAGCCAATTGATCAAAAAGTGCATCTTGATGGTTACCACATTGAGAAGGCGGTAGTCTACACATAACCATAAGCTGTGATCCTTATTCTTAACGAAGAGTGCAGGACATCCCCATGGAGAAGCACTATGATGAATAAACCCATTATCCAATAATTCCTAAAGTTGTACTTTGAGTTCTGCCAACTCTTTGGGAGCCATCCGATATGGTCTCTTGGAAATCGGAGCTGTTCTGGGTTGCAGCTCGATTATGAATTCGAATGCTCGGTCAAGCAGCATTTCGGGGAGATCATCCAAAAAAATGTCTTGGTACTCACATACCACTGGAATTTCACCCAGGGTAGTTCCAATTACGGTATGGGCACAGCAGTTGATGGCTCCTTGAGAAGGTAAGTAGAGAATGGAAGTGTCGTGACTAAGGGAGTTGATTTCTACACTCTGGATCATGGTGTCTAGGACTACTCAATGAGTCCGCATCCAGTTCATACCCAGTATGATCTTTATACCCTGATTTCCCAATAAAATAAGATCGGTCTCGAAGACCCGGCTTCCCAACTTAAGTGGTACTTTCCTCACTAAATGGTTTGATCCTGTTTTACCACTAGGCATGGTTACCACAAAATTTTGCTTAGTAGGGGTGAAGGTAAATCCTTGCTTAGCAGCATATTGCTCACTGATAAAACTATGTGATGCTCCGAAATCAAACAATATAACTACTGGGAGTTGTTGGATAGTGAACATTCCCGTCATGGCGGGGATTCCATCTGGAAGGTCCACAAGAGTGGTGAAGTTGACTCTCCCATGCTTGACTTGTACGAAAGGCTTCTTTCCCATCTTGTTGTTGCCTTGAGCTCTCTAATTATATCCTTCTTGCTTGGGAGGTGCCTTGCACTCACGAGCGAAGTGTTCTGGCTTGCCACAATTGTAGCAAGGGTCATTGCTGGGGAGGGGTGGCTGCTGGAATGAAACTAGAGGCCTGGGACCTTGCCCTTGCTGTTGCGGGGGCCTCATCACCCATCTGCCGGATGGCGGATTCTGGTGTGGGGCCTTGGGCATAGTGCGATACCTCTGCACATAGTGCTAGAGGGTCTAGTGGGAGCTTTCCTCTTCTGCGGCGTAGCGCTAGAGGGTCCAGTGGGAGCTTTCCTCTTCTTTTTGGCCCTGTAGGCGTTGTCATAGTCTTCCTGAGTAATGGCCAGATTAAATAGCGCATTATAAGTGTCAGCCTTAACTGCATTCAGCTGCAACTGAAGCTTGGTACTGAGACCTCTTTGGAAGCGGTCTTTCTTCTTGGCATCCGTATCTGCATGATAGCCCACGTACTAACTCAGATTAGTGAAAGCTTGGGCGTACTGCAGTACTGAGCGAGTCCCCTGAGTTAAACCCAAAAAATCATTCAGCTTCCTCTCCAGTAGTCCCTCAGGGATGTGATGGGCTCCAAAAGTTGTCTTGAATTCCTCCCAAGTGACTACATGATCGGTGGGCACCATAGCATGGAAATTTTCCCACCATAAGTGAGCGGTACCACGTAACTGTTGCGCAGCATAGCGAGCCTTGCTATCTTCCAAGCATGGGGCCATCAGCAAAGTGAACTTGGACTCGATAGTCCTAAGCCAAGCATCAGCATCCAGAGGTTCCTCTGTTTTACTAAACTGGGGTGGCTGAGTGCCTAGGAAATCCTGGAAGCTAGCAACTTGTTGGTGGGCACGTTGACCACCTTGCTGGTGTGGCGGTTGCTGTTGCCAAAACTACTGGAAGGCTCGCTGCCCTTCCACAAGTTGGCGGAGTAAGTTGGTCTGTGCGGCCAAAACCTCGATGAGGTTATTCATTGGGGACTGCGGTGGATGCTCCCCTGGTCGTGCCGCACTAGGGTTCCCATGCGTTCCTACCATCTTCATGTTTATATTTATTAGGCTCAGGCCAGGAAAACAAACAACCATTATCATAAAACATGGCAAAAACTGCAATCATCAACTGAACTCATAACATCATGACATTGGTTTACATACGACCATCTCTCATATCATGAAGCCTGCGGTACAGAAAAGGGTGATCCTGACTCAAGATCATCACCTCAAATGTGTACTCTACTCTAAGTTAGCCTGCAACTACAACCCAAAGGCTAGGCTAAGAGGAGTACATAGTCAAACTACGCGCACCTAGAAGTCACCTAAGTCGCCAACAAACGACTGGCTATCAGTAGGAGTGCTCTGTGGCGGAAGTGGACTACCAACCTCGTAGTCTACGTCCGACACATCCTCATCCATCTCGGGCTCCTCACCATCCAAGTCTACCTCCATCACAGCGTGCTATGCTGCCTCCTATATGTTGTGAAAGTCCAAGTGCTCATTGGCACCGTCAAGTGCCATATGCATGTCCTGAACCTGGTCCTCTAAGTGGTCTATAGTGGCAGCTTTGTCAGCAGTCTCCTCATGAAGCTCGTCCACACGAGCCTCCAAAACGTAGATCCTCGTGTCCTGCTCCGTAAGCTCTGCCGTCATCTCCATGGTGGCACTCTCGCGCAAGTCCACGGCCATGTGCGCGGCCTGGGTGGAACATGTCAGGAAGGTCACCACCTGGACTAGTAAGTCCTGCAGATGGTACAGTGCATTCATGCACTGTACTGAAACGAAGATCGCCTCCCTGGGGCAGACGAGAGCCAAAGTGTCTAAGTGTCCAACCCTGTCGATCCACATGGGATCATCTCCTTGTGCTGCTGGAACAAGCCGATAGGCGTCAAAGCTATCTACAGAGGGTGCTGCTCGCAGAACATGGTCAAGGCTTGCATCGCGGTCACCTCCCACGTGTCAGTCAGGCAGTAACCCAATGCCTCGACCTCCAACGGTGGCCACTCCGGGTGAAGCGGGTGGGGCAATAGTGACAAATGCACACGGCACCTCAGCACGTGGTGCTCCTTGAACTCCTCCCCCACGTAGCAAGGCAGTGTGAGGTAGCTAGCGCTGCTCAGAATGTCCCAAAGCAACGAGGGTAACCCCTCTTAGTGCAGACAGTCTGAGTGGATAGTGATCGAAAAGAAAACCAGAGTGTCAACCAACAAGCATAGTGATCGAAAACAAAACAGGTCTAAGAAGTGCACAAACAAGAGTCGCTATTTCCAAGAAATTGCAACCAAAAGTCCTTATTGTGGGGTGTTCGGTGGTAGGTAAGGCTAGAAGGATTCCTAAGGTTTTTAGGGCTGAAGGAGGTGATTTGCCGAGCTCTTATTGTAGAGGGACTTGTTTTGGTGATTTATTAAGCTGTGATGAATTATTATTTCCTCTTTTCCCCACAAGGTGCTTGGTTTACTTGGTTATTTTTAAGGTGCACACACACAAAAACGTCCTATTTGTCCTCACAACCAGGCCACATACTTAGGCCATACGTGGTTGGTACAGTGGCAACAACACGCCTCTCTCTAATCGATTGCTAACGGATCGAAGCTTAGATGTTACCGCAGTCAGCACTCACGATCTTTACAGCTATTATAACACCACGAGGAATTATATTAGCCACACCACCAAGTAGGCCACTGCTTAGGGATAGCGTTCGGAATAGCACCTCAACATGGAGTCAAAGATTAGTCTAGACACTAATGCCACCTACAGCAAAACCCCCTTACTTCCCTTAGGGCTTTACTTACTATTTCATCCTTAACACGTTTTCCTAAGGTCAGAATAGGTTTTTCTTTTTGGAAAGACTTGTATCATCGCCCGTTATGGAATCTTGGCTCTGATACCAGCTGTAGCAAACCTGCTCCAATTATTCTGAGTTAAGCATAAGGGATCTATCCTCTTAGATCCTCATGACACATTAGTCGAACTAAACGTGCAAAATCTACCGGGTAACGTCCCGATTGGACTATCGTTAAGAACACTTTGATCGAAAACAAGATTTCATAGGGCACCTTACTTGACGGTAAGATCAGAGGATACAAGTCACCATTTATTACATTGCCAATATTCACATGGATAATATAAAACAAGTTTTTAATACTTTATTACAAACCAGAGTTTATTGCAGCAGAAATTAAAGGTGATAGCTAAATCGTCGAGACAGCGGTGCCATGATGAAGCCCGTACATGACATCACTCTCCATGGTCCAACCGGGAGGTAGGGTAACTGGCCAAGACACATCTGCAGCAGAGCTGGAGGCATCACCATCCACTTCTGAAAGTTGAGCCACAAGCAAGGCTGAGTATACTAATACTCAGCAAGACTTAACCAAAGAATAAAACATTCCTACTCCTAAGTATGCAAGACTTTGGCTGAGGGGATTGTTTTGCCAAAAGTGACTAAGAGTGGGTCCTTACTTTCAAGTTTTAGGTTCCATTTGAGTAGTTCTAACTATTAACTAGGTTTGCACCTAACTATAGCAATCATGTGGGAGCCAACAATTAAATAATAACCAAGCAACTTCTTTCATTTCAAATCCATCATTCGTATTCTTAGTATTGTGTAAGAAGAGTTCAAGCAGCTTCGATAACCGTGAGGGACGGACAACTTAAGTCAGTTTTACACCATGCATGGGACAACCTAATCGCATGTCACGTGAGCGACACCCTGGTCCTCATGCAACAACCTTTCTCGCCTTTTCCAGCCGTTTGTGCAGAGCCCACTCCAATCGGGTGCACAGCTCCACAACCCCAGATGCCCCAGGCAAAGCTGGTCTGTGACCACTACTACACCCACCATCTTCGAACTCGCCCAAGGGAGTGAGGAAAAGTCAAACGTTAGTTCCATGTGGTACCTTGGTTTACCACTTTCCATTATTTCACGGCATACGACTAGTACTTTCAAAAGCTTGACCAGCTCATCACACGTTCATCCTTAGCCAATTTATCCGGGCGGTAGACGGGACGATCAACCACAACGGGTCATCGCATAAAACCCGTCCACCAAGATTTCCTCATGATTCCAACATAAGAGGGAAATCTATATCTCGCGAGTGATGAGAAATCACTCGACTTCTACCGAATCCTATTTTTAAGTATAGCATCTATCGACCTAGCCATTGCTAAAAAGGAACTTAGGTACCTATGATCATGCATCTAGGGTTTCAAACAACTCCTAAAACTTAAATGCACAAGCAAAGTAAACATAGAAACGTAAGGACATTTTGAAATAAGGATCATGCTCCAGTGCTTGCCTTTAGCAAAATTCTCCGCACTCTCAGGGTCTTGATCAGGCCGGGAAGCAGAGGCAGTGACGTCGTCCAGGGACTTGTTCACTTCACGGGCCACCAACTCATACGTTTCGTCATCTAACGGGAGATCTACACGTATGCATATGAGTTGAGTTAGGGTGCTCTTTGCTTGATAACCATTAGGGTGCTCTTTGCTTGATAACCATTAGGGTACTCACTTATACAGATTCTAAATGTTTAAGCAACTACACAAAGAAAGCGGGGTTGGGGTTATGTGAGTGCAGCAACCCACTTATACATCTGGGCAATCATTTACCGAGTAGTTATTAAGTTGTTATCAACTCATTAAGAAAGGTGGGGTGGTGTTGTTAAGGTAGTTAATTTAAGGTCCTACGGCTGAATTTGAATATCCTGCATTCCATGTTGCTAAAAGGTTTTAACTTAAAGTTATTCTTTTATTCATAGGAGGCCATCCTAATTACTCAAGTGAGAAATAAAATTACAGCGAGCAAACAGACCTTAAATATAACATTAAAACAGGCATTTCAAGCTATAACACCATTTAATTAATTAACTAATTAATTCAAGGACAACTCTTAGGTAAAATAGCTAGAAAATCATAACTAAATCTACAAGCATCCAATAAATCTAGGATTTTTACCAAAGGTGGTGCATAAACAAAGGTATTTAACAGGAATTTCTAAGATTTTTATCAGCTATACAGAATAAATAAAGAACCAAATACCAGAGATAAGCTAGAAATTAAATAAAATCCCTAACTAATTCTAGAAGCATGTTCTGGTTGTATGAATTTTTCTGAGAGCTAATAAGGCTAAAAAGATTGGCCTAGAAAAAGGATAACATTTATGGAGCCCTAGAACTATTCCTAGAAATTAAGCATGTTTATACATAATAAAAAGAAAAATAATACAAAAAGCATGCAAAACATACTGTACAGCAGGATTATAAAAAACTAGGTACTAAAAGAAAGCATTACCAAGAGGTTTCATATTTTTCTCTAGTGCTTGTGATTTATTAGACATTTCTTAAGTTTTATTAGCCTTTTCTTTAGAGAAACAAAAAGAAAAGGTTTTGTCCTATTTCCAAGAGTTCATGCTACTCCATTGTGTGGATTTTGTCACAAGGATTCCAACAAAACTTGATTGGCATTTGTAGCATTTTTTGTGATTTTATATGATTTTATGAAGTTTCTGCCTTTTTGTTCATTTATTGATGGAATTTCATTAACAGATCTTCTGCAACTGGGTCCCTCGGCTCGGCCGGTAGCGCGGCGGCGCAATTTCAGCCGGCGAGGTCCCTTACCGGTGGCGGGAAGCGGCCAGGAAGGCACAGGGACTCACCACGGCTCAACTTGGGGGCTACGGTGAGGTCGGCGAAGCGGCGGCGATGCTAGTCAGCGGATCAGTGGCGGTGCGGCCGCCTCGGCTCCAACTCCGGCAACGACAGTTGCTGCGGTGGGCAATGCGTGACTCGGCAAGCTTGCATGGAGGTGAGCAGTGGCTCTGGGAGGCTCGGGCGGGCTTGTGGAGGCGCGGAGGAGGGAGTTCGCCGGCGAGGTGGCTCAGCGGGCAGCGGCGGAGGTGTGTGAGCTCCGGCCCGGGGTGGAGGCCTTTCATAGGCACAGGTCGGGGCGAGGAGGATTCGCCGTGAAGCCTCGCGGGCCCGACCGGTCGGCACGGCGACTATCGCCGGCTGGCGATGCCCTGCCCGGCCGCGACATGGCGCACCGCGGTGGCCCGGCTTTTTGGTTGGCGGCATGGGTTGGCTAGCGGCGATCCGCTGTCGAGACAGAAGCTGGGCACGTGCGTGGGGATTGGTGAAGGCGGGGCCCGATCGGCCGATCGGCAGTGCGGGTTGGCTGGCCTCGGCGAGCGCGCATGCACCGGCTGCCGCGTGGCGGCGCTGTAGGGCTCGCGGGGTGGCCGCAGAGACCGCGGGTTAGGCCCGCGTCACGTCACCGGTTTTGTGAAAACAGGTCGCCTTCAAGGCAGTTTTTCTCTGGTTTTCTCCACAGAAGTTTGAAAACTTCAAATATAAAAGTTGGAGCTAGTTGTATAGGCTTCAAATTTTACACAGGTTTCTATATGAAATTTTGCCTAAATTGAGCTGCAACGCACTGCCAAAATTGATGGAACACTAATTTTTCAACACTTAGCAGAATTTCATGTGAAGGGTTTTGGGCAGGGTTTGACCGGTTTTTGATCGATTTTTTGAATGGTTTTCCAAAACTTTCAAGGGTCAAGACCTAGCCAGGGTTAAAGAGGGTACTTTGCTCTATAGCTTTTGTATAGGTAGTTTCCCAAGTTATTTAGCAGATTTAATTATTAGGAGCTCCTCAAGAAGGTTAGGCCTTTTAATTGTTTTTCACATGTGATAAGGTGGATTTGTTTTTGGAAATGAATTTCCAAGGGTTTGTTTAGACAAACCCCCTTAACTTAGTTAATATGAACTTGTTTTCTTTGTTGGGAGACATGGGTTCTTTACTTTTTACACCTAGGGTTGACTTGTTTAAAAGGATCCCATTTATAAAATTTTTGGTGAATTTCTAAACCTTGCCTTCTATTTCTCTTATTCATGAAACAATAGGGTGTTAAAGCTTTGAATCTGGCCCGTCCGATCTGATCGGAACGGCTTAGATCCGCTCGTACCGCTTCGGCACATATTCGGTCCATCGTGGACCAGTGGACTCGATCCACAGCGTGGTCCACGGCCTACGTGGCCACCACATCAGCGCCACGTCAACAGCCACGCAAGCCAGCCAGCCACACAGCATCTGTTTCGTAGAAAAACCCCTTGGCTTTCCTGAAATCAACCCACAGTCCACACTAGTTCAAAAGTAATTGCTTTTAGGTCCTTTTTCTTTCGTTTTAGCCCCTGCACCTTTGGAAAATAGAACACGCCATCCTAGATTCAGATTTTTATGTGTTAAACCTTCAGTTTTTATATGTAATTACATTTAGGTCCCTGTTTTCGCATAGATAAGCCTCTGGAACTTTAGTTTCTTTGCCAGCAAGTCCCTAGAACTTGTTTTAGCCATAGAAAATGCGTTTTTAACTCCGATTTAAGTGATTCTTTCGCTCATGTGTTCGTAATAATGCGTAGAATAGTCTTGTTATCTATTTAACCTATGTTTGTACTGTTTGGTGTACTGTTCTAGTAGAATTCAATTGTATTGCATGTACTGGCTTGTCTAGAATGTGTGTGTGTGGTGATTATTGATCGTGTATAGACGGTGAGCTGTTCGAGACGTCTATTGACCAGCACTTTGAAGAGCAAGAGCAGCACTAGTACCTAGAGGAAGGCAAGTATAACACGAGAAATTCCTTGCAACCTATACACATTTCATATTCATTTACATTCATGCATGAGTTTAATTTATTTAAGGTTATTCCTAGAATTCTTATATCATGTTTACCTTTACAACATGGGTTTATGCATCTTTTTGGTAGCTGTTGACGGCTGTTAAGCACCAACAATAGCCGTCAATATACTCAAATAAAGTGATGGATTGCTAATACTCACACGCATATTTTCCTTCGAATAAAGTAGTTCCACATGTCCTTGGAGAATATTTGGTTGTAGGTGATTTGCTATAGAAATAAAGGAGAATCCACCCTCATGGATCCAACTGACAACATCCCGACGAATCAGAAGCCGCCACACGTGCATCACGTGGATTGAAGGGCCCACAACAGACCCAAACCAGCTCAATCCACCGTGGACACATGCAACTACCCATTGGGACCCACTTGACAGCTACCTGGAGAAAGCACAATAGGAGAGGGCCCACCAGGGTTCGGCCGAACCCTTGGATCGGCCGAACCGCCTTAGTGGCGCCCCATCCTGGCCTTCCACGTGGTGCTCTCTCGTGCTCTCCTGAAGGTCGGTTCGAGGTGGATGCTAGAATATTCCCTCAGAGATGCTGCCTCTTGAGGCCTATAAATATGAGTGGAGGGGCTCCAAATGAGACACACACATCTTGGGCAATCACTCTCTTCCTTTAGGCTCTAGGCTTAGTGGAGTTAGGCTAGAGTAGCTCTATTCAGGTTCCAGGTCTCCTTGGAGCTAAGGGTATGGCTCTTGTATCTTCTAGTTCTAGGATGACTTTATTCTACTTCAATGATATATCTTCTTCATATATTGTTTGTCTTTGTCATGATATGAATGAGTTGTGCTTGTGTTCTTGCTATCATAAGTTGCTAGGCTAATATGCTCATGAGTTAGTCATATACCCTTGCATCGATAGTATAGACTTGAGTGCTCTCATACATGTTAGACTTTGCTCTAGTTCAACTAGAGTATTGTTTCTTATGCATAATAGTCTCTATGATCTATGCCACGGCATTGGTCCATCGGCCATTCTTATGGTGGCGTTGATCATAGTTTTATTAGCTCGAGATGGTCAACGTATTGTGAACAATGCGAGCATGGTGCTAGTGTTGGAATCATCTAGTGGACATGAATGTGCCCCATGGTTTGGTCGGGGTAGGCCGCAGGTGGTAACAGCCCTGTTGGACCCTCTGAAATCCCCCACGTTCGAGTATTGCTGTAGGGGTTCGTAAATGAGTAGTCACTTCGCCATGCGTAAGTGGCACGGGAGGCTATCTCCCCCTGTGCCTGGGTGCATTGGCTTAGACTGTATATGTGTATGTATGCTTTTCTTTACCTTGATCCGTGCAGTATATAGGAAGTACATTAGAACCTAGATGCTATCTCTTAGTCCTTCTCCCTAGCCTAGTTAATCCTGAGATGATCCCATGTGTGTCACACTACCATTATATCTTACTATCTTACCCCTGTCCTTTGTATATGATTCTATCCATACTATTGCTATATTCATGATCGCAACAGTATTCTTAAATCAACTGCCTTCCTTGGGGAAATACAATACCCTTGGGAATACTCATGGGTGAAGTGCTATAATGGTATATCTGTGCACTTGCGGATTCATTCGCATTTATTAGAATACCATAAGGCATATCCTAGCGTCGTTGCTAGAACTAAACATTGTAGTGACGACATTAAGAAATGCCAACAAGCATTTCTGGCGCCATTGCCAAGGAAGGCACTGGTTGAAAGAATCACATTGCACATGTCTATATGCATAGATGGTAGGTCTTTACTCAGGCAGGTTAATGTTAGTATGTCTTCTCTATCTTTGATTTGTGAAGACAGGTAGTGTATGACTGGTTTCGATTTGCCAGCTAATTTTACTGAAGGCCCAGAGTCACTCGTAAGGTTGGCACGAGCTCGTTTCATTTCACCTTCGATCACTCTCCCGGCAGTCGACCAATTTTTCGCCCCTCTACCTCTCAGGTGCCGAAAGGCCCTAAACTGGAAGTTGGGAATGGAAACTTCAAGATCAAGACGGGTCCCATTACGATGGTATGGGCTAGCCCATTCATTGGGAAGGCCAACGAGGATGCAAGCATCCACTTGCAACAGTTTCAAGAGCTGTGCAGCACCTTCACCATTAGAGGAGTGAGTGAAGATGCTATTCCTCTTCACCTGTTCCTGTTCAATCTTCTGGGGAGAGCGAGACAGTGGTTCTATGTGAGCCGTGCGGAGATTAATACATGGGAGAAGTGTTCCGCTGCGGTCCTCATGAAGTTCTTTCTGTTGGGAAAAACCAATGCCCTTCGTGGAAGGATTTCGAGTTTCCAGCAAGCTGCATCAGAATCAATTCCCGAGGTGTGGGAAAGGCTCCAAGAGTATATCTTGGCCTGTCCTCACCATGGAATGGATGATTGGCTCATTTTTCAAAATTTGTACAATGGGTTGATTCCGACAGACCGAAGCCATGTTGATGCTGCTGCTAGGGGAGTCTTCTTCTCACTAACTGTTGATGCTGCTAAAGAATTAATTGAGAAGATGGTGTCCAACCAAGGATGGAGTGATAAAAAGCTCCAATCCAGACATAGGGGTATGCATTCTGTCAAGGAAGCAGACATGCTTACTGCCAAAATAGACCTCCTGATGAAAAGATGGATGATTTCCCCCAAGAGAAAGTTGCCATGTTCAATGATGTCAAATCCATAGATTTTCACATGACATGTGAAGTCTGTGGTGTTGACGTTCCTTAAGTACCATCTTTTACCGTCAATTCCTGTAGAAAACATATAAAATATAAACACCAAACATAGTTATAGGGTTTAATACTAATGAATTCCACAAGTGTTGGTGTTTTGAACTATCTTGCAGGAAATGCCCGGAATAACATTATGGGCTTGAGATATGATCCAAATATATCATTATCATAAAGTATCTCAAATGCGCCATTTGGAATACACCGTTGCGAAGAGCTCGTCGAGACGATCAAAATAGATATAATATTCATATATTTTGGAGCTCGGTACAAAAAGATGCGAAAAGACCAATTTATTATGCAGCGCTGACGTCATTGCTGACGTCAGCGCTGCTGACGTCACCCTGGCGAGGCGACCCAGCGCGGGCCACTCCAGCTCCGCCGCGTGGCACCGCAGCACCTGCGCGCGCGCGCCCGCGTGCGGGAGCGGAGGCCGGCTGAGCAGGGACACATGGCGGGCAGCCAGTGGCTGCCGCCTTCGACGCTGGGCGGACGCCCGAGCGCGCGGGAGACGCGGTCCGCGTCTGGACAGATGGCGCGCGCGGGGCGCGGTTTTAGCCGGTTCTCCTCTAGTTCACGGACCAAGGGTCCGGTTCTTCGCCGGTTTTGCGCCCTACCGCCTCCAGGAGAGCGTGCGCAAGTCCTCAGGGCCGTGACCGACGTAGAAGAGTCGGTTCTGGGCCAGGTGGAGGAAGGAGAGGGATTGAGGGAAGAATATTCCCTAGGATCAAAGGAAGGATCTCCACTCTCCCAAGGCAACTCCACACTATAAATATAGACCCTCTCCTCACTCTCAACACACACCAAGAAGGAAGAGCTCTCTTTGCCACACATTCTAGTCTTAGTTAGTAGTGAAGTAGTCTTAGGAGTTGAGCTTCTACGGGTTTCCGACGGAGTCTTGGTAAGCCTAGAGCTCAGTTATCTTTATATCCTTTGCTTATTTGTAAGACTTAGAGCTATTAATGGAATTGCTATCTTGCTTATGTTACTTGACTTATAGTCTTGTGTGTTCGTCATATAAGATGTATGTCTTACACCTTAGTATAGATGATGCATGTTATGGCAATGGCCCAATGCACCGCAAGGTTGCTCTGTTTATCTGGACAATAAATAGAGTAGTTATTTCATATTACAAACGTGGTGTTTGGGGTATGAAATACCATTGGGGATACCCTTCCCTACGTAGTAAGAGGTAGGCGGCAGGTGGTGACAGCCCTGTCCGTCCCTTGTAATCCTCGGCGTTCGGGTCTAGGCGTTTGCAGGCCTTAGTGATAAACATCGTGACAGTACCCTTGGATGAGGGGATCCCACGACTCCTCGATTTGCCCTCTAACATGTGTCCCTTGCTAAGCTTGTATAGGATACGCTTGTAGGAATGTAACCCATATGCAAGAAGTACATAGAACCCCTGGTTCTCTTTTAGGACCTTCATATTAACTAGACTTATATAATGAGCAATGAAACCTTCTGTGTGTCACACTACCCATCTATCAATGTTTACCCTTGCTAGATTTTGGTATATTAATAATGTTATGATTGAATACAATGGATAACTACTCTAGTCAACCACTGCCTTCCCTGTGGATTCGATACCCTGAATACTTTCGGGTGAAAGCTACAACGGTATCCGTGCGCTTGCCGATTTATCTGCGACGTAAGAAATACCAACAAGCTTTCTGGCGCCGTTGCCGGGGAACGGCAATGGTTGATGAGTGTTGTTAACCCATGTACTCAATTAATAGCATGATTAATTACCACTGCTCCGGCAGGGTTATCTTTACTCTGTTTCTCTTTGATGTTGAACAGGGTAGTGTATGACTGGTCTTGATCTGCCAATGGACTTCATCGACAACCCAAGATTATCAGGGAATACGATCTTGCATCGGATCTTCCTAAATAATCTTATCGGCAGCAACTCCAGTCAATCCTACATCACCAATATCGACAAGTGCTACTGCCGAAAGAACGATTCACGAGTTCTCGATTCACTCTGGTTCGCAAACCGGCCCAGAGCTGAACATGAGAGACACCGCGTTCGATCTTAGGCTAGCATCTGCCAAATTGGTACACACCAGCCCATTACATGGGAAGACCAACGCGAACGGACCTAAGGCCAAGGCTCAACACCAAGGCCTACATCATCCTGTCCGAAGAAGACAAATAGGTATGGCTAAAACAAACCATCTCCAAATGCCGCATAAAGTTAAAACTTATGATGGAGACGTCTTCACTCGACGGACGTAAACTGACGAGTCCTCACCGACAGGTAAATCGGTATGTATCCCATATTTATTTCACATTGTATTTTTATTTGAATTCCCATCTCTGCATGTTTAAATTTCAATCCTTGCATGTTTGAATTCCAAATCAATTTTGTGCATTGAAATTTAAACTTTGAGTCTTTTATCTTGAAATCCCTTTGGATTCCCCGCTCATGCATACACATACATAATCTTAATAAGCCAGGACCACGTAGGATAGCCGAGCCAGCTGGGCTTGAGAGGTGCCAACAGGCCGTGGGCCGACCCCATGGGTCGCCCGACCTGTGGCTGCCTCTCATGCGCCACATTCATTCAGATTCAAAACAGCTTTTGCATCTGGTATACCGCTGCGAAGGTTCAACAGAATGGGCCCTGTACCAGAATCGCCCGACCCCATCCATCGGCCGACCTAGCCCTGGCCCTTCTGGAGCTAAATTCAATTGCCATCAGTTCACGCCAGCGAATCCAGTGCAAACCTTGAAAGCTTAGCTGAAACAGAGCTGCGCTAGCATCGGCCGACCCCAGGCCTCCTCTGTTCAAAGAAAGTCGGTGCCCTCCACCGTCAATTCTTGCCCCCAGCTAAGCTTCCAAGAGTCCTTGGCCTTTCTCCTATCCCTCCTTAGGATTTTCAAGTGATTGACTCTCAAGTTTATAAAAAAAATACAAATAAAAGCAAGAACATGTTCTAGGATAAGTTCCCCTCGGGTATTTTATGTAGCTAACCATTTCAGGTTGCAACTGAAAAGACCTAATGGTGTATGATGCCTAAGAACATGGAGCTGCAATAGCAGAAACAATGGTAAGTTCTGGTGATGGAACAACTTCAAAGGAGGCCTACACACTTGGTTTTTGGTGTCCTGCGATACACAAAAATCCAAGTGTGGGGGGAGGTCGGTAAGTGTTACACGACAAGTTCCACTGGTACAAAATTCATCTTGGTTTTCAGGTGATGCTAGTTCTTGCATTTCTTGCTTAACAAATCTAACAAAAATAAAATAAAATAAAAAGAAAGATAAAGCCGGCGAGGCTCAATGGGATTAAGACAACTGGGTGTATATGCCATTGTGGCGTTGCACCTCAGTAGTCCCCATATGGCTCCTGGCTCCGCCTTGCCTTGCATCTTGGTTCGTGTGTTTGCTTTCATGAGAAAAAACGTCCGCTCGTGTTTTGCCGCTTTGCCAACTACTTGTTGGGGAAATCCCAACATTTAGTATGCACTTGCAATCCACTTGCGACCGCGTCACCATCAAGAGCCAAGGAAATACCGTGATGAAAATTCTAAACTAATCATTCACCGCCAACGGTAAGTATGTAAAGGTAAGTATCATGTCATGCTTTTGACTTTAAACAAAGCCCTTCCGGGAGGTAACCCGAAGTTCACCATTATTACACTCATGTTCATCTCCATGAGAAAATAGCTTGATCATGTTCTCATGCCTCTTTTATCTATGCTCGTGTACTCTGGTTTGAATGTATGTTCGAACTGCATTCATAGACCTTTTAAATTAAGCATGGTGCTTAGGTTAAAATGGTCTTCTTTAATCAAATGAGGCATGGTGTCGAGTTTGATTAATGAACCTTGGAGTAAATGCATGTATAGATATTGGTTGTATGTATGGACTAACCCCTACAGGAAAGATTTCAAATTCGAGCGGGTAAGTCGTCAAGCTTTATTCGAATTGGAGACAAACCAAGGTATTGGATGTGCTGCAACACATTGTGCACAAACTACGAGGAGGCACATAACCTTTCAATAGTTCACTGTGAGTATATTGCAAAACCCGCTTCGATCATGATGATGCGATTTTTGAGTTATGCTTAAAGGAAAATGGTGAAAATAAAATTTGGAAAGAAAAGAGGAACATTTGAAAAATAAATATAAAAAAAGAATTGGCAAACTGGGTCTACACTTGACATGTGAAGGACCAATCTTGTTTTTGAGCGTGGATGTGAACAACTAACCCAATGGCGACAATGATTTATTCTTTATAGTCCTTCGGGTATTCGTTGTTCACTAACTTTATGCAGGGGTGAAGTAATGACTAAAGGATGGCGAGCATAACTTCAACATTCAACATCTTTAGTCACATGGAAGAAATTTGCACAATGAAGCAAGATGAACAATGGACAAATCTTTTGGCACTCTTAAGCTCAAACCTTGCATTCGCTTGCAAGACTAGAGTTTGGGGGAATTCATCAGGGAAGTATCCAAAATACTCTGTGCACTTATTTTCCTTTGATCTCCTGCTTAGTTACCATGAAAGATTTGTTTACCATGATAAAAAAATCCATAAAATTTGCATAATATAAAAACCCCAAAAATATTTGAATTCCAATAAAGGCTCATGGTCCTTAAAACCATGGAGCCATTGTTTTGTTTCCACCGTGTGAGAATAAATGCAGGCAAAAGCTCAAGTGTGGAGGGTCTCTCGACCATTCTGACGCACATATGATCGAGACCACCCACAGACAGGATGTACAACATCGCACAGGTCTGTTCAAGAAAGATCAAGACGACCGAGGCCCAAGAGGTGTCGGCCGATCCCCCAGGTCTGCCGACGGGCCTCTGGTACCTCTCTCCCACATTTTCGCCCAGAGCGATGGTTTGCACATCCTATCCTTCATCCTCTTTGATTCATGAGTTTAAAATAATCTTGAGATGATCACTAAAATTAAACTCAATGAATTCTGGTGCTCTTTTGATAGACATGAGTCTCCTTGATTGGCTTGCATATTCTTTATTCCTTGCACATACACTTGTTGCTTGTGAACATATCTCTTTAGGAAAGCATGTTTATCTAAGTGGTTGATTAATGAGATATGGTATGATGAAAGAAATCTTGCTCTTTCTGTACAAAGTACTTGGGAGGTTTTTATTGCAAAAGTTTAAAATCAATAGCCTTGCAAAGCTCCTCAATGATATTCCATTCCTACCAAAGCCATATGTTGCTCACATTGAAAACCTTATACATATGCTGCTTGCTATTGCATTGAGCTTTGTCAAATTGTTGTGACCCTTGTAAGATGCTCTTCATGCTTTCTTGATCAAGATCACATACACTCCACATACATCTGCTAAACTTCTACACTTGAAGTTAGCAGTACCCATCCAGCCACCAAATAAATGCTCCATATGTGTTATGAATCTCTCTCCAAATATTCGTTAGAAACATGGGCTATAGAAAAATATTTTGGACACATAAAGGTCCAAGAAAAAGAAAGAAAGAAATATATACATGCCCATACAAAGCATTGAGCATGAAAAAGAAAAAAAAAAAGAGAGAGAAAGAATAAGATAGCCATGTTTTCAAATTAAAAAGAAGAGAGATCATACAAAAAGGAGCTATTTCCATATACATTTTTCATTGTTCCACACACATGCACATCTTGATCAGATTGTATGAATAGTTCTCTTCTTGGATCCACCCTTTGACTTTGCAATATATGTGATGCAAGTATGCCTTATCTTTACTCCTACTTTGAAATCCACATAAGCCTTTTTAGAAGTAGGGTAAAAGAAGGCAAAAGAAATGCTTTGGTGAGGAACCATACACATTGAGAGATTTGAGAGAATCATTTGAGGAGCTAGGTAAGGTTATGTTTTTGAAAATCTATCGAAAACCCAAGTTACTTAACAGAAGAGTTGAGATGACTTGAATCAAGGCCGTTCCGCTCCTCAACCACCCAAGATTACATAATAGACACTTCAAAATTCACAAGTGCAGGTATGTCTTGGAATAACTTATATGCTTGCATCATATCAATTGAAGCCATGTTTTCCACCTTAGTCTTAAAAGCTTCACTCGAGGACGAGTAAAGGCTAAGTGTGGGGGAGCTTGTTGACGGTCCTTAAGTACCATCTTTTACCGTCAATTCCTGTAGAAAATATATAAAATATAAACACCAAACATAGTTATAGGGTTTAATACTAATGAATTCCACGAGTGTTGGTGTTTTGAACTATCTTGCAGGAAATGCCCGGAATAACATTATGGGCTTGAGATATGATCCAAATATATCATTATCATAAAGTATCTCAAATGCCCATTTGGAATACACCGTTGCGAAGAGCTCGTCGAGACGATCAAAATAGATATAATATTCATATATTTTGGAGCTCGGTACAAAAAGATGCGAAAAGACCAATTTATTATGCAGCGCTGACGTCATTGCTGACGTCAGCGCTGCTGACGTCACCCTGGCGAGGCGTCCCAGCGCGGGCCACTCCAGCTCCGCCGCGTGGCACCTCAGCACCTGCGCGCGCGCGCCCGCGTGCGGGAGCGGAGGCCGGCTGCGCAGGGACACATGGCGGGCAGCCAGTGGCTGCCGCCTTCGACGCTGGGCGGACGCCCGCGCGCGCGGGAGACGCGGTCCGCGTCTGGACAGATGGCGCGCGCGGGACGCGGTTTTAGCCGGTTCTCCTCCGGTTCACGGACCTAGGGTCCGGTTCTTCACCGGTTTTGCTCCCCACCGCCTCCAGGAGAGCGTGCGCGAGTCCTCAGGGCCGTGACCGACGTAGAAGAGTCGGTTCTGGGCCAGGTGCAGGAAGGAGAGGGATTGAGGGAAGAATATTCCCTAGGATCAAAGGAAGGATCTCCACTCTCCCAAGGCAACTCCACACTATAAATATAGACCCTCTCCTCACTCTCAACACACACCAAGAAGGAAGAGCTCTCTTTGCCACACATTCTAGTCTTAGTTAGTAGTGAAGTAGTCTTAGGAGTTGAGCTTCTACGGGTTTCTGACGGAGTCTTGGTAAGCCTAGAGCTCAGTTATCTTTATATCCTTTGCTTATTGGTAAGACTTAGAGCTATTAATGGAATTGCTATCTTGCTTATGTTACTTGACTTATAGTCTTGTGTGTTCATCATATAAGATGTATGTCTTACACCTTAGTATAGATGATGCATGTTATGGCAATGGCCCAATGCACCGCAAGGTTGCTCTGTTTGTCTGGACAATAAATAGAGTAGTTATTTCATATTACAAACGTGGTGTTTGGGGTATGAAATACCATTGGGGATACCCTTCCCTACGTAGTAAGAGGTAGGCGGCAGGTGGTGACAGCCCTGTCCGTCCCTTGTAATCCTCGGCGTTCGGGTCTAGGCGTTTGCAGGCCTTAGTGATAAACATCGTGACAGTACCCTTGGATGAGGGGATCCCACGACTCCTCGATTTGCCCTCTAACATGTGTCCCTTGCTAAGCTTGTATAGGATACGCTTGTAGGAATGTAACCCATATGCAAGAAGTACATAGAACCCCTGGTTCTCTTTTAGGACCTTCATATTAACTAGACTTATATAATGAGCAATGAAACCTTCTGTGTGTCACACTACCCATCTATCAATGTTTACCCTTGCTAGATTTTGGTATATTAATAATGTTATGATTGAATACAATGGATAACTACTCTAGTCAACCACTGCCTTCCCTGTGGATTCGATACCCTAAATACTTCCGGGTGCAAGCTACAACGGTATCCGTGCGCTTGCGGATTTATCTGCGACGTAAGAAATACCAACATGTGGCAATATTGGGCACTCTGGGAATCGCTGCCCCGAGACCCACGAAGATGTGTTGTACATGAGCAACAACAGCAACTATCGTCCACAAGGAGGCCAAGGGTGGAATCAACAACACCCTTATCAAGGAAGCAATTATGGCAATTCTTTCAATCTTAACCAGCCATCCTTTAAGGATCTCATTTTGGGGCAAGCCAAGGTCAATGAAGGATTCAATAAGAAGATGGCTGCCAATGAGAAATCCTTAGAGAGTCTCAACATTAAGCTTGATGGGATTTCTTCAACATTGAATAACCATCTGAGCTTCAATAAAATTATAGAATCACAATTAGCTCAGCTGGCCATGGCTATTCCTTTTGCTAAGATCGGGAAGTCATCGGGGCAACCTGAAGCTTCCCGTGAAAATGCCAGTGCAGTGACTACGAGAGGAGGTAAGTCCACTCGTGATCCACCACATCCTGACCAAGCAGGGAGGAATAGTGAAGCCACAAGACAGGTTGAGAACTCTGATGAAGGCGACTTCAACACAGAGGAGCCATCACAGGTAAGAAAGGCGCACAAAGGAAGGAAGGCGCCAGAGGGAGACACGGCACCGTGTGACCATTTCAACCCCGACATTTTGTCGTTCCCCCAATGCAAGAGGAAGCCAACAGTGGATGAGCAGTTCCCTCGCTTTGTGGAAATGATTCAACAGATCCATATCCATGTTCCGTTGCTTGAGGCAATGAAGGTACCGACATATGCATGATATCTAAAGGACATCCTCAGCAACAAGCGACCGATACCCACTTCGGAGGTGGTAAAGCTCACAGAAGAGTGTAGTGCAGCTATACTTAACAAGCTTCCTGAAAAGAAGAAGGATCCAGGGTGTCCTATGATCACTTGTATGATCGGGACACATCGCTTCGACCATGCTCTCTACGACCTCGGGGCAAGCGTCAGCGTTATGCCCATGGTAGTTTTTGATCGCCTAAATTATATAGATCTGTCTCCAACTCCTATGCAGCTACAGCTGCTCGATTCTTCGGTCCGGTACCCGGCAGGAATCGCTGAGGACATTCTGGTACGAATCCATGATTTCTTCATCCCCATCAACTTTGTGGTACTTGACATGGACATCGATAAGGAATCGCCGCTCATTCTTGGACGGCCGTACCTTAGCACAGCTGAAGCACACATTGATGTTGGGGGCCGGGGAAATCTGATTCCGTATCTATGGCAAGGAGGAGAAGTTCGAGTTTCATCCAAGGAAGGAGCGGTGCTCCATGGTCAAAAGCATGCAGGGAGGAGGTTCTCACAGAAGTGAATTAGAAAACCCAGGTATGGACACTGTCATCTCGTATATCAAAAATTTTATGATAACCGGGCAGCGAGAAATGAGTATGAGACCGAAGGAACAAACCATTGTACACCCCCGAAAGTCCAAGAAACTTCCAACCACACACACCCAACTTCAAGAAATCAAGAAAGTGTGGCGGAAGGTAAGTCAAGCAACCCCAACCACTTCTCCAGAGTGGGGTGCTGAATGATTGGAACTTAGGAGAAGAGTCCCGCTCGTCGGACTCAAAAGGTGAGCCCTTCGCCGGAAGGTAAAATTGGTAGTTATCCTAATTCCCTTTTCAATAAAAAGATTTTGAAAACGTCTGAGTGGTTTTATTTGGAAAGTTTGGTTGAGCTTCTTTTTAGAACATAGTTATGGTCAAATTCTTCCTACATGATTGCACATGATTGCAAAGGAGTTTTTGCACTTAAGTGGAGGAGTGACATTGAGGCTTGTTAAGTGCGGTAGAGTTCATCACTCAACCAACCTATCACTCTTGAGCCTCACTATACCCATGTGACTTTTAGTCACCATTCTCTAAAACATCTCCTAAGCCTTTAAACAACAGAAGGGGAAAGGAGCTTGCTCTTGTAGCATTCACTCCTAGCCAAGTTCAGCCCTCATCTTTCTTTCACTTACTATCGCCACTTGAAAAAGAAGAGCAAAGAACTTCTCTTGCCTAGCTTGCTTTTGCCACGAGTTTTTTTTATCATAAGGGGAATGACTTTTGGATTGAATCGCAAGACATGATCCATCTGGAGGTTCGCACCGTTACACTCGGAAGCTAGCACGGCAGAAGTACCATGAGCAGCTACTGGCATACCTGCGTTTGATGGGGTATAATCCCAATCAGCGGCAGTTGCCTAATGCTAGCTTGGGGGAGAACCGTCGACATGAAGGTAACTTGTATCTTTTACTGTCTTTAGAACCTTGCACTAAATAATAAAACTAAAAAATAGAAATATTTACTGCTTTCTTATGCATGGTGAGAATGCTTTAATCCTTCAGGCTGAAATGATGAATAGTTGCTCTGTTTATTCTTCTCATATGCCTTTATATAACTTAGGATCATACCTAAGTCTTGAGTTCGTTGGCTTGCATGATCAAACCTTAGCTTGAAACTTGTGGGTAGCAATAGCATGATCCATGCCTAAGTTGTTGTGAGATATGATATGGTTTACTAGAGCTGCATTGATCTTGTTTATTGTGACGCTTGATATCTGGAGTTTTATTTTTGAAAATACAAAAATGACAAGTTCCTCAACGATGAGAAATTCCTATCCAAGGCCATATATTGATCCTATCTTGTTATAGCCTCCACATATGCAGCTTGACACTTAGTGAGAATTTGTCATACTCTCGTGATCAAGAATCACGTACACACGCCACCACATGCTAAACTTCTATCTTGGAAGTTGAGCACCCATCATTTCATTCATCCATCCATCCACCGCCAAAATAAACACTCCATGTTGTTTCATGACCTCTCTCTCTAAAGTTATTTGTATGAAAGGACTTGGAATATGCAAAAAGAAACAAAAAGATGTATACCCAAAGAAGGTATGCCACATGCTCAAAAGGCATGTCATGAAAAAAAGAGAAAAAGAAAATAAAAGATAGCCCAAGTCCCCGAAAGAAGGAAAAAGAGAGAAGGATCATGTGAAAAGGAGTCTATTATATTCATATCCACCATATTCGCCATCCACACACTTGCACATTCTTGATCAAGGTGTATGACTTGTTTCTCCAAAGGATCCGGTCTTTGACTTAGCAAAATATGAGAGATAGGTATGCTTTCATTTTCTCACCTTCAGCTCCACAAAAAGCTTATTAGGAGTAGGATGTGAAAAGAAAAGCAAACCCATGCCTTGGTGAGGAATCATACACATTGTGTGATCCGAGAGATTCATTTGATGAACTTTGATTTCTTTTCAAAGTTTTTGCAAAACCTCCGGATTGATAGTTGATCATGAATGAGTGAATGGCGCTTTACATAACTCATTACCTTACAACCGCCCAAGGCAGGTGAAGCTACATGCCCCGCAGGAGTAAAGTATGAGGTAAGATCAATGCCAACTTATTCAATTCTTGCTAGAAGTATTTTGATGTATATTTGGCATAAGTTAAGATTACAACATTGTAGCAACTCCCGATCAGCCACAGAGCTAAGTCCAAGTGCTTGCTCGAGATGAGCAAGAGGCTAGCTTGGGAGAGTTGTTGACGGCTGTTAAGCACCAACAAAAGCCATCAATATACTTGAATAAAGGGAAGGATTGCTAATACTCACACGTATATTTCCCTTCGAATAATGTAGTTCCACATGTCCTTGGAGAATATTTGGTTGTAGGTGATTTGCTACAGAAATAAAGGAGAATCCACCCCCATGGATGCAAGTGACAACATCCCAACGAATCAGAAGCTGCCACACGTGCATCACGTGGATTGAAGGGCCCACAACAGACCCAAACCGCCTCAATCCACTGTGGACACGTGCAACCACACTTTGGGACCCACTTGACAGCACCCTGGACAAAACACAATAGGAGAGAGCCCACGAGGGGTTCGGCCGAACCCTTGGATCGGCCGAACTGCCTTAGTGGCGCCCCATCCTGGCCTTCCACATGGTGCTCTCTCGTGCTCTCCTGAAGGTCGGTTTGGGGTGGATGCTGGAATATTCCCTCGGAGATGCTACCTCTTGAGGCCTATAAATATGAGTGGAGGAGCTCCAAATGAGACACACACACATCTTTGGGCAATCACTCTCTTCTATTAGGCTCTAGGCTTAGTGGAGTTAGGCTAGAGTAGCTCTATTCAGGTTCCAGGTCTCCTTGGAGCTAAGGGTATGGCTCTTGTATCTTCTAGTTCTAGGATGACTTTATTCTACTCCAATGATATATCTTCTTCATATAATGTTTGTCTTCGTCATCATATGAATGAGTTGTGCTTGTGTTCTTGCTATCATAAATTGCTAGGCTTATATGCTAATGAGTTAGTCATATACCCTTGCTTCGGTAGTATAGACTTTAGTGCTCTCATACATGTTAGACTTTGCTCTAGTTCAACTAGAATATGGTTTCTTATGCATAATAGTCTTCATGATCTATGCCACGGCATTAGTCCATTGGCCATTCTTATGATGGCGTTGATCATAGTCTTATTAGCTCGAGATTGTCAACATGTTGTGAACAATGCGAGCATGGTGCTCGGGTTGGAATCATCGAGTGGATATGAGTGTGCCCCATGGTTTGGCTGGGGTAGGCCGCAGGTGGTGACAAACCTGTTGGACCCTTTGAAATCCCCCACATTCGGGTATTGCTGTAGGAGTTCGTAAATGAGTAGTCACTTCGCCATGCGTAAGTGGCGCGGGAGGCTGTCTCCCCATGTGCCTGGGTGCATAGGCTTAGATTGTATATGTGTATGAATGCTTTGCTTTACCTTGATCAGTGCAGTATATAGGAAGTACATTAGAACCTAGATGCTATCTCTTAGTCCTTCTCCCTAGCCTAGTTAATCCTGAGATGATCCCATGTGTGTCTCACTACCATTATATCTTACTATCTTACCCCTGTCCTTTGTATATGATTATATCCATGCTATTGCTATATTCATGATCGCAACTGTATTCTTAAACCAACCGCCTTCCTTTGGGAAATACGATACCCTTGGGCATACTCATGGTTGAAGTGCTACAATGGTATATCCGTGCGCTTGCGGATTCATTCGCATTTGTTAGAATACCATAAGGCATATCCTAGCGCTGTTGCTAGAACTAAACATTCTAGTGGCGACGTTAAGAAATGCCAACAGTAGCAAATGATAGGCTATGCAACCTGTGCTCACTGGACCAATGATATAATGATACATGTTAATGATGATTATTGATGGATGGTAAAACTTGCTTTTTAGCAACATGGTTTAGGGAGCTAGAACATGTGTTGTGTGCTTTGTTCTAGGCGTCTCTCTTTAAGGTCCGGTTTTGAAAGTGGCAACCCAGGAAAACAGAACAACCACGAGAATCAATGGGCTCTGATCTTGACTAAGTAAAATGCACAACTCTAACTAAATGGGGGTTGCCGAAAGGCGCAAGGGGGAACCACGTTTTAAGTATGAGGTTTGATCTGCTTGGGGACGGACTCACATTGCGCCCTGTTGTCCTTAGGCATTGTTCACGTTGCACCCTGAATGCCATCAACCCATTCATGTTGCACCCTGGGTGTTAAGTTGATCCCAAGAGTTGGAGTTCATGCACCTATGTTGAAACCTTAGTGGCCCCTAGCTTGTTAGAGGGACTTTCGAAAGGTCTCGTTGTGAAACCCAGCCACACACCTAAGGAAGTGTGAAATGGGCCTTGCAAACCCAGGCAAACAGGAATCACGACCAGTGGGGAAGTGTACAATCTCTGCAGTGTGTAAAACTAATATTCCTATTACACTGTAGTAACTTGGTAAATGCTAAAATTGAGCAACTAAAAGTTCTAATCGCAGTTAAATCAATTCTAGACTTTTGAGCCTTCATACCTCGTATTATATTTGTTAAGTAAAGTTGGTTGCTTACACTTGCATTATTCAACAAAATCCCGGATGGGTAATCAGATGAACCAGTGGGTGTTGAGGAGTTCCCTGAAGACTTCCCAGATTTCTAGGCAGTTTTTCGCCAGTCAGTGTCCTTGTGGAGTTTATGGTGCCACGAGAGTTTTATTCATCCGTATTGCGTAAACTTTGATTAAAGACTTGAGTCTTATTGTAATAACTCTGAGATGCTATTCTTTTGTAATCGAGCACTAGTTTTACTTCGATAATATGTTATTTTGGAGCTATATGTGTGTTTTGGACTTCCTAGGTACACATATAGTAGCATTCGGGTTTCTTCGTAAATCTGGGTGTGACATGTATTGTCACTCCACAAGGTTAATCAACTATCGACCATGAGGAACACGGTATGTTGATGTAATCTAAGCATATGAAGCTATGAGCGATGCATACACAAAACAATTCTGGCTGACTATTAAGATGTAAAGCATCATCAACATTAAGCATGATAAATATATCTCACGAAAGGATTCGGCGATTGCAAATCAAGATCTCCTTACGACCCCATGGACAAATGAGGACTTTACCCCATTGTTGACGGTCCTTAGGTACCACTTTTGGCCGTCAATTCCTGCAGAAAATATATCAAATATAATCACCAAACATAGTGATAAGGTTTATATCTAATCAATTCCACGAGTTTTGGTGAATATGTGATTGCAGGAAATAATTGGCAAAAGAGGAGGACAATTGGGCTCAGGGCCAGGTCGCCCGACCCACCTAGGTCGGCTGACCTGGGCCCAAGCCCAATAAAGCCCATCTTTGTCCACAGCAAAGAAGCACACTCCAGGACCATCCTAGCCACTGATTCCATGTCGGTTGAATCCAAGAGATGGGAATGGTCCAAGGGGAGGTCACATGGATAGAAGGGCCCACCTTCCAAACTAAACGTACTCAAATGCACCTATACCACCTGGAACCGCCATGAGGACCCACTAAACAGTCACTCAGCCGAAGATGGGCCCGATCGGTGCCGATAGACGGTCGCCCGACCGAGCCCGGTCGCCCGACCTGGTCCGGAGGCCAAACCGCCTCATCCTTCTGGTACGGGATCCCACCGCCTCTCAGGAGTCCATCTACACCGTGCATCACTCAAGGCGGTGGATCGAACGTCGGCCGATCTCCCCGAATCGCCCGACCTGTGACTGAGTCCGTTCGTCCTCATCTTCCACATGTCCATTCCCAACCGCCTCTACAAGCTATAAATAGCTGCATACCGGTCATTGAAGAATACACAAGATTGAGAAGCCACAAGCTCCACTCCAAGGCGAAGCTCTACTCCAGTGTAGTATCTAGAGAATAGGGAGAGAGTGAGGGGTAGTCCGGGGGAAGTGCCGGGACTGTCGGCACTCTTCCCCGATCTTGTACCTCGACGGATGCTTCTTCTTCTAGTAAGTGTTCGTGATCTCTTATGGTATTGAGTTCTCTTGATTAAGTAAGTTCCAGTCTATAGTTGCTTGTGGGTTCATCGTTCATTAATCATTTACGAATGCTTAGTGAATACTTTGGTCTAGGAACAAGACTGAAGTAGTAATTGATAGCATAGACGTGGTGTCTGGGCTAGAAGTTACCTTTGTTTGCCTCGTAGCCCCACGGATTAGAAGAGGTAGGCGGCAGGTGGTGACAGCCCTGTCCGTCCTTTGTAATCCTCCACGTACGGGTACGGCGTAGAGCTGTTGGCCGGCAATTTCCTAGAGGCCTAGGATACCCCGGTGCCCAAAGTAAGTAAACTATAGACGCTGAGCTTATTCTTCTTCAAGGTCCTTAAACCATAGGAATCCTCTCTACCCTCACCAATCATTTCTCTTGTTGTCCTTGGACGATCTAGTTAGGAGATTAGTACACACGTTCCCTGTGGATTCGATACCCTGAATACTTCCGGGTGAAAGCTACAACGGTATCCGTGCGCTTGCGGATTTATCTGTGATCGTAAGAAATACCAACAAGCTTTCTTGCGCCGTTGCCGGGGACAGTTGCTGTATTATCTTCGAACCTTGTTCGTCCTCGTATTTTTTATTTTCCTTTTATTTTCTTTTACCAGTTACCCTCTCTACCATGGAGCCATATTCTATTCTAGAATCCTTTGCTCCAAGGCGTGAGTTCTTTGAGCTACCACCTTCTGATCAACCAATCACCACATCTAGCTTTGAACTCCGCCCCGGCTTTATAGCCATGGTTCGGAATAAAACCTTCGCAGGGGCCAATAACGAAAATCCTTATGATCACCTGCGAGAATTTGAGTTGTTGTGCTCATGTTTGAGAATCTCAGGCATGACACAAGAGACCATCAAATGGAAGTTATTTCCATTCTCTCTCGATGAGACGGCAAAGAGATGGTACTACCAGACCGTGAGGGATGTAAACGGAAATTAGTGAAATTACGGGACAAGTTTTGTCTTTACTTCTTTCCCATTCACCGTATATGTGCCCTTCGGAGGGAGATCGTCTGCTTCCAGCAGGGTGAGAAGGAAACTCTAGGTGCAGCTTGGGAAAGATTTGTTTCACTAAACAAATTTGGCCCAGACTTAGGCATACCCGACTTCATGCTCATGCAACATTTTCGATTGGGCCTAAAAAAGGAAGCTGCTTTCATCCTAGATGGTGCTGTCGGTGGTTCGTTCATGCACGTAACTCTGGATGAAGGGAGAGCTCTTCTAGAAACGATTCTGGAAAACACTCCCTCCATCGAAACACAGCACGAACCCCAGCACAGCTCTAAGACAAGATCCGAGCAAGATGATCCTAGTATGGTCATACCCGAGCCAAACCATTTTACCTCGCACGATCCAGTCTTAGAGCCCACTCCCAAACCAAAGCCACAGAAGGAAGAAGAAGTTCTACCTTTGGCATCCGAGGATTCTAGAAATCCCTCGAATCACACTAGGCACGAGAAGGCTACGACACCTCCTTTTTCTCATCCTTCAAATCCACTCAAGGAGGTTTTCCCCGATATATCCATAAGGGAACCACCAATAGAATGGTTAAAGGAAGTAAAGCGTTCTTCCAAAGCAATTCGGATGGTTACACCTTCCACAACCATGCCTTGCTCTTTAAGGGGAATTGCCATAGAAGCCCTATACAACTCAACCGTCGAGGCTAGCATCATGTCTGAATCCTTTGCAAAAATTTTCTTGGGCAACATGCCTCTAGCCTCGACCGACAAGCTTTTCAAAAGTCCCTCAGGACACATCTTTGAATGTTGTGGAATTGCAAGGGCTGTGCCGATCAAAATAGACAAAATCAAGGTTCATCTAGATTTCCATATCTTTTCTATCCTCGATTTTGATCTTCTCATAGGCTTCCCACTAGAAAGGCTTCTACAAAAAGAAGTATCTCAAGGGAGCCTCAATGGGGAGCTCGGGAAAGCTACTCTTGCCACTCATATTTCTTGCCCAGAAACTTCTATGGCAAGGCCTCTCCCTGAGCATAGCCCGCTCGAGAAGGTGATGTTTGTGTCACCATTCGAACCTACTTCTCATCTCGAGCGACCTTCATCACCACCTTCAATCAAGCGGAAGCCATGTCCCTTAGGCCCTCAGGAAGTTGTTCTCGATAATGGTCGAGAAACAACTTTGATTTTCAATGATGAACCTCTTGAGTTGGAGAACCCAAAGGCCATGGACACGCTTGAAATTTTGACTCTGGAGTCCGAGCAAAAGGATTCCATAAATGAGCATGAAACCTTCTCTTTCAAAATCCCACAAGAGTCATGCTCATTTAATGAATCTCCAGAGTTAGTTACACTTTGTGCCACAAGCGCATGCGAGGACTACAACCACCTTAAGGTCCTCTCTTCTAAAATGTTTAGGAGGTTGGTTGTGGATGCATTCGTTTATCATAAACATTGCAAATTTCGTTTTGCATCTTTGGCACTAACATTGCAGCTAGAACTTCAACGGTACATTAACAATTGGCGATAACCATGGGAACTACGTCGCCAATGATAGCAGCAATGTGAGGGTTCCCCATGGTCTAGCTTCGGACCATAAATAAAGCACTGCCGGGAGATGGCCCGGATTATCATTTATTTTTCCTTTCAAATAAAAGCAAGAACATGTTTTTAGGATAAGCTTTCCTTCGGGAATTTCTGGTCACTAACCATTTTAGGTGGAGATTAAGAAGAACGATGGACAGGTGATGCTTAAGAACATGGAGCTACATCAGCAGTAACACCACGGTAAGTTTTGGTCATGGAACAAATTTCGAAGGAACCCAACACACTTGATTTTTGGTGTTCCACGACACAAAAATCCAAGTGTGGAGGAGGTCGGTAAGTATTTCGCAACATGTTCCATTTGTACAAAATTTCATCTTGGTTTTCAGGTGATGTTGGTTTTTCATCTTGCTCTATAAAAAAACGTTCCATAAAAATTTGCATAACTAAATAAATTAAAAAAATATTTGAATCCAATAAAGGCTCTTGGTTCTCAAAACCAAAGAGCCATTGTTTTGTTTCCACCATGTCTGAATAAATGCAGGTACAAAATCAAGTGTGGGGGTCTCTCGAGTTTTCTGACGTGCACATTTTCAAGACCACCCACAGACAGGAAGTACAACATCGCACAGGACAGCTCAAGAAAAATCAAGGCGACCGAGGCCCAGTAGGAGTCGGCCGATCCCCTTGGTCGGCCGAAGGCCATCTGGCATCTCTCGTCCACATATTCGTCCAGAGTGATGGTTTGCACATCCTGTCCCTCACCCTCTCCAGTTTATGAGTTAATTCAATCCTATCTTGAGATAATCTTTAAAATTAAACTCATGATAAAATGAACTTGAATGCTCCTTTGGTTTACATGTTTATCCTTGATTGGCTTGCATATACTTTATTCCTTGCACGTACACCTGTTGCTTGTGAACATATAACTTTAGGGAAACATGTTTATCTAAGTGGTTGATTAATGAGATATGGTATGACGAAAGAAATCTTGCTCTTTCTGTATAAAGTGCTTGGGATGTTTTTCTTGTAAAGCTTAAAATCAATAATCTTACAAAGCTCCTCAGTGATGCCTTATTCCTACCAAAGCCATATGATGTTCATGTTGCAAAACCTATACACGTATGCTGCTTGCTATTGCATTGAGCTTTGTCAAATTGTTGTGACCCTTGTAAGATGCTTTTCATGCTTTCATGATCAAGATCACGTACACTCCATATACACATGCTAAACTTCTACACTGAAAATTAGCATCATACATTTCATCCATCCACAAAATAAATACTCCATTTAAGTGTTGATCTTCTCTCCAAGTATTATTTCAAAAGAGACATGGGCTATAGAAAAAAATATGGACACATGAAGGTCCAAGCAAAAAAAAAAGAGAAAGAAAAAATATGGGCATATGAAGGCCCAAGTATCATGAAAAAAAATTATAGCCATGTTCTCAAAGAGGAGAGAGATCATACAAAAAGGAGCTACAATTTCATTCTTCCACACACATGTACATCTTGATCAGATTGTATGAATAGTTTTCTTCTTGGGTCCACTCTTTGACTTTGCAATATATGTGATGCAAGTATGTCTTATCTTTACTCCTACCTTGAGCTCCACATAAAGCCTTTTAGAAGTAGGAGAAAGAAGGCAAAGAAATGCCTTGGTGAGGAATCATACACATTGAGCGATCTGAGAAAATCATTTGAGGAGCTAGGTAAGGTTATGTTTTTGAAAATTTATCAAAAACCCAAGTTACTTAACAGAGGAGTGAAGATGACTTGAATCAAAGTCATTCCATTCCTTAACCACCCAAGATGGCATGATAGACACTTCAAAATTCACAAGTGCAGGTATGTTTTGGAATAATTTATATGCTTGCATCATATCAATTAGAGTCATGTTTTTCCACCTTAGTCTTTAAGCTTCACTCGGGGACGAGTAAAGGCTAAGTGTGGGGGAGCTTGTTGACGGTCCTTAGGTACCACTTTTGGCCATCAATTCCTGCAGAAAATATATCAAATATAATCACCAAACATAGTGATAAGGTTTATATCTAATCAATTCCACGAGTTTTGGTGAATATGTGATTGCAGGAAATAATTGGCAAAAGAGGAGGACAATTGGGCTCAGGGCCAGGTCACCCGACCCACCTAGGTCGGCCGACCTGGGCCCAAGCCCAATAAAGCCCATCTTTGTCCACAGCAAAGAAGCACACTCCAGGACCATCCTAGCCACTGATTCCATGTCGGTTGGATCCAAGAGATGGGAATGGTCCAAGGGGAGGTCACATGGATAGAAGGGCCCACCTTCCAAACTAAACATACTCAAATGCACCTATACCACCTGGAACCGCCATGAGGACCCACTAAACAGTCACTCAACCGAAGATGGGCCCGATCGGTGCCGATAGCCGGTCGCCCGACCGAGCCCGGTCGCCCGACCTGGTCCGGAGGCCAAACCGCCTCATCCTTCTGGTACGGGATCCCACCGCCTCCAGGAGTCCATCTACGCCGTGCATCACTCAAGGCGGTGGATCGAACGTCGGCCGATCTCCCCGAATGGCCCGACCTGTGACTGAGTCCGTTCGTCCTCATCTTCCACGTGTCCATTCCCAACCGCCTCTACAAGCTATAAATAGCTGCATACCGGTCATTGAAGAATACACAAGATTGAGAAGCCACAAGCTCCACTCGAAGGCGAAGCTCTACTCCAGTGTAGTATCTAGAGAATAGGGAGAGAGTGAGGGGTAGTTCGGGGGAAGTGCCGGGACTGTCGGCACTCTTCCCCGATCTTGTACCTCGACGGATGCTTCCTTCTTCTAGTAAGTGTTCGTGATCTCTTATGGTATTGAGTTCTCTTGATTAAGTAAGTTCCATTCTATAGTTGCTTGCGGGTTCATCGTTCATTAATCATTTACGAATGCTTAGTGAATACTTTGGTCTAGGAACAAGACTGAAGTAGTAATTGATAGCATAGACATGGTGTCTGGGCTAGAAGTTACCTTTGTTTGCCTCGTAGCCCCACGGATTAGAAGAGGTAGGCGGCAGGTGGTGACAGCCCTGTCCGTCCTTTGTAATCCTCCACGTACGGGTACGGCGTAGAGCTGTTGGCCGGCAATTTCCTAGAGGCCTAGGATACCCCGGTGCCCAAAGTAAGTAAACTATAGACGCTGAGCTTATTCTTCTTCAAGGTCCTTAAACCATAGGAATCCTCTCTACCCTCGCCAATCATTTCTCTTGTTGTCCTTGGACGATCTAGTTAGGAGATTAGTACACACGTTCCTTGTGGATTCGATATCCTGAATACTTCCGGGTGAAAGCTACAACAGTATCCGTGTGCTAGGCATAAAGCTAGGCATGATGTCATTATTCATGGTGGGGAATCCTTTGGCATAGAGATGATCTCCTCGCTGTCCTCCAACTTGTGGCGGTGCCGAGATCGAGGTCAAGGTCTCTGACGTCGCTCTTTTCTTGACGTAGTCTACGATAGCGGCTAGGGTTTCTCCAGGTGTTCCCTCTCTTGGTGTGATCGACTTTAGCAGTATTTGTAGGTGTCTCTGGCATGTTGCGGCCAGGATATCATTAGGGTTTTGCCAATATTCACGTTGAAGAAAGGGAAGCTCAAACGGGCCCAAGAATGGGCTAGGCCGACCGGCCCCATAGGGCCTAGGCCGGCCTGCCTACCCTCTTCTTTGGCCACCTCACGCTCATTCTTCTCGAGCAATCCCTCCTCCATAAGCCTTGTTCACAGACTCAATTAGGTCAATGTTCAAGCCCATCCAATTATTTCGAAACAAAGGTATCCATTCCACTGCATTATACTCAGAAATATGTCTGGGTGAGTTTCAGACCATTTCATTACTGTAAGGAAAATGGACCTAGTGATAGGCCATTTGTGATTTTGGTGATTGTATGACAACAAAACCATTGGGACTAAAAAGTTTGTCAAGTGTATATTTGAAGGTATTTTTAGATTCCAAGAATGGAATCAAAACCATGGTATCCAAGTCATGGTATCCAAGTGACAGCTGAAAAACAAACTTAGAAAGACATCCAAGACATGGTATTGACAAGCCACGAGAAGAACCCGCGAAGAAATGAAGCAAAACATGAAGAAATAGGAGCACCCTAATAGTCGGTGACCAGAAGAACTCAGTGGGAAATTCAAATGGAAGCAGAGCAAATTGCAGTCCGAGAAGAAGCCCAGCACCGCAACAGTCGGTCGTGGGGGACACAAGTGCAGATGTCTCTGGTTTGACAGACTATTGCGATCGTTGCCACAGATGAAGGACTACAACAATCGGTCGTGGCTAAGAAGAATCAGTTCGGCTCTGGTTTGACAGACTATTGCGATGGTCCAACAATGACTCGCACTGCAACAATCGGTGGTCGTCGTAGGTCCCAGTGTCAGTCGCCCAATGGCTACAAGCACTGTGACCACGGACTATTGTGGTGGTGCACCCATAGGGCACCGCAATAGTCGGTGGTGCGCAGAAAAGCACCAACGGCTAGCTAACGTCTACTTCCTTTGGTTGGGGCTATAAATACCCCCTCCACCCGGCCATTTGAGAGGTGTTAAAGCTTGGAGAAGTGTCGGTTTTTTACACCGGCTAGCCTACTATAGGAGGTCCCTGAGTAGTCGAGTTGTTCGCAAGGGCCTCACCGGAACCAGAAGCATGGTGGTGAACACGAGACGATTTAGACAGGTTCAGGCTGCCCCCGAAAGAGAGCATAATACCCTGCGTCCTGTGCGGCGGATCGCTTCATATTGATGGTTATGATTTTACAAGGGGTCCCTGCCTCACCTTATATACTCGAGAGACAGGGTCTACAAGGCTAATAATACAGATTCCTAGTCGAATACTAAACATGAGCCCTAACATTTGTAGGCCAGGTTGTTTCCTAGTAGCCGACTAGTTTCCTTAACCTGTACGTCTCTTTCTTGTATCAGTCAGAGTTGGCGACCCAATCTCCTCGTGGGCCTGCAGCCCATAAGGGCTCCCATGGATCTTGGTCCGTCAAGCCCCCGAGCGTCTTCATGTCTTCACATTCGCCGAGTTGTTTCTCAACAAATTTAGAACCAGCCGAGTTGTTTCCTCACCATCTTACGCCTTCGTTGAAAACCACTAGGAGTGAACATGATATGCTCTTTGCCAACTACTTTTGCAATCAGCCCTCGGGCTTTGATTTTTAAATCAAAGATGTTGCAAAAACTTCCCCATTTAATATAAAGGTGTCCAGCTTTTGAAAAATGATGGACCCATTATGGGTCATCCCCCGAGCCTAGAAATGTTTTTAAGGATTAAAAATAATTCTAGGGTCCTTAATGAAAAAATCTTTCCAAAAGAAATATACTATTCCCCCCAGCCTCCAAGCTTAAAGTGTAATGCCAATTAGCTGAAAGGCTTTTGAGGAAATAAATATTCCTTTATTCGGAAAAAATAATCCCAATTAGCGTCAGCCCCAGAGCGTGGCAACGCCTCCACACAAAAGTGACTTAGCCATTAGGAAAAAATCGCACAGTCATGCATCTAGTAAATACCGCGAAATCATAATTGCCCACATACTAGTAAATATGTATTCTGTAGAATATGCCTAGGGTTACACTTTCGTTAATAAAAACAAAGGAACCGCTTCTTATTCACATCTACTCCAGCCATCATTCTCCAAACTCGAATCTCGTACACTCGCGCGCGCCCTCCAATCAGCTCGAGCCTCGCTTGGCAATCTGCACCAGCGCAAGAAAACCTCAGCTGGCAAGATGTGAAGAAAGGCGTCTCAAGCAAGAAGGAGCCCAAGATTCCCATCACGGGAATGCCTGTGTTCAAGACTGCGCCTGCCGTCGCAATTGTCTGGAAGCCATCCAAGGCCAGTGGAGAGATGATGCAGCAATTATTCAACCAGGGCTATCTCTTGGACAAGTCTATCTCATTTTGGAGGACTGACGCCGATAAGCCCTGGCCTTTTGATGAAATTGATGAAGTCATTGTCTTCACCACTTTCTATGAATGCGGATTCACCATTTCCATTCATGATTTTCTTCGCGACCTGCTTTCTTTCAATGGATTAGAGTTAGTGCATCTCAATCCCAACTCCATCCTCCAAGTTTCTATTTTCATCCACCTCTGTGAAGCCTTCCTTGGCATTGACTCCCATTTAAACCTCTTTCGCTTCCTATACCGGGTAAAAACAAACCAAGGCAAAGTGATTGGGGCGTGGGGATTCAGTTGCGCCAAGGAATGAAGAAGGAATACTTCGACTTCAAGTTGAATGATTCCATCAAGGACTAGAACCATAAGTGGTTCTATGTAGAGAACCAGCCCCCGAAGATCAAGAAACGTTCAGGCCATCTGCCCTGCCCGCAAGACAACTGGAATGAAGCCTTGGGTGAGAACGAGCTGAATGGCATCGCTGAGTTGTTGAAGCTCATCGCCGACCTGAAGAAAAGAGGGCTGACCGGTGTAGGCATCGCCAGCTCATTCATCCGCCGTCACGTGCAGCCCTACCAGAAGCGGGCTCACGCTGGCTACGAGTACACCGGGCCCATGGATCCAACTCGGACAACTGCTAAGGAGTTATCTGTTGATGAAGTGGCAGTCCGCGTCCAAGCGCTCTTCATGGACGCCAATGAGCTGCCAGTCCGAGTACCCGAGTACTCGGCTGAACGCCCTCCGCCTGCTGTAAGTTTTTACCTTGTTCTGGATACTTTTGTTGTAATCCATCTTCTTTCTAAATACTTTGCTAATAATTCTGTTCTCATCTGTCTTAGGATTTGCGCACAAGGTACGCCTCTGCCCCTCTTCCTATCGTGGAGACAGAGACCGGATCACCAGAGCCACCTCCATCCTCACCTTCCAAGCAAACCGCTGGTGGCTCAGATAGGGAGAAAGGCCATGCTGACTTGGACAAGGAAGAGGAGCTACTCATAGAAGACGCATTGACAGATGATAACCTTCCACCGCGTCGGCCCGGCGACGCCGGGCAAGGTGGTTCAGGCCTGAAAAGGCCGAGCACCGAAGAAGCCCAGAGCCCCCAAGTGGCAAAGAAAAGACGAATGGTGAGGAAGAGAACCAGATCTCAGGCTTAGAAACCCACCAACTTCGCCTTGCTGGAAGCCCATGAGCTCGACGATGAAGCTGAAGGGGAAACAGAAATACCTATGGGTATCCCCATTAACACGTCTCCCCAAAAGGTATGCCTGTCTTCAACTCTAATAACTCGGACATTACTTGAATCTTGTATTCTAAACTTATCCGAGTTCTTCTCGTGCAGCCTGCCAGGTAAGTAATCCGAATAATTTGTCACAATATTGTTTTTCTGCTGTATCCAATTTTCCTTGATTCTGCACTTTGTCTGTGTAGTCAGCCGCCTTTGCCCCAGCCCACCCAACTGCCCGTGATCCCTGAGCAGAACCCGCCAGAGGACACGTGTGCCGAGGAGGCGGGAGTAGAGAAGGAACCGAGCCCTCAGAGTGCGTCGCAGCCCTAGGAAGCAAGACCTCAAGCCACATCATCTTCAAAGGAGCCAGAGAAGTCCACTCCGAGCACCTCTGCGCAAGTGCCGAAGGATGCATGGCCAAAAGCTACAGAGAGTACTCAGAGAGCTAATCTTTGCGCCAAGGAGCTTGATGCAGTCGCAGGTCTTGTCAAGGCCGCCGCCACTGTTGAAGAAATTATCCGGGACAAGCAGCCCCGAGCTGCCACGTCGGAGCCGTTCCAGATCTACACTGCAACGCCTGGTGCCGAAGCGGAGGACGACAACGCCTTCCTGTTCGACTCTCAAGTCGACCAGGAAGATCTGGAGAAAGCTGCTACGCTGCAAGGGTAGCTAACCAAACTCACAGAGGTTAGTACATAGTAAATCAATACTGTAACTATACTATCCCCATATGTTGGTGTTTAAATTGGTGCTCTGACTTGTTTTCTCTTGAAATCGGAGCATTCTCCGCTGCTCGCATCAGAAGACGGAAATGCTGCGCCTAGCAAATGCCTACTCCACCCAAGTAGAGAAAGCGGAGAAAGACTTAGTGCAAGGCCAATCTTTGTGGGAAGAAGAACGCACTCTATTGCATCTGGATCTAGACGTGGCATACCAAAAGATGAACTTGTACCAAAATCAGCGCAGCGACGTCGTGGAGAAGAACCGGGCACTCAAGCAGAAGCTTGTAGGTAAGCCACCGACATTTTCATGTTACGTTAGCATAAATCACAGAATATAATAATATGATTGTATATGCAGAAAATGAGAAAAAGATCCAGGCACTTGGAGCCAAGGCCACCGATAAGAAGAACCTCTTCTATCGAGAGCAGGAGCGAGCAAACCAAGCGGAGCAGCGGGAGCTAGACTGCATGGCCGATCTTGCTGAAGAGCAGAGGAAGCTCAAAGATGCCGATGCTCAGCTTGTCCAAGACATGGCCAAGATCCGCCGCCAAGAAGAAGAAATCAACAATCTTAGAGCGGAACTTGGAACCTTGAAGGAAGCTGCCCAGCCCTTGGTTGATTTGGTCGCATGCGTGCCTACAAGTGGTCCCACTCCTCCTCTTGTCGACCGTCTTAGAGCAGCTCCTGGGCAGGTTCGAGCCTATTGTCAGAGGATAGCCCAGTCTTGCACTAGGCAAGTACTCAGCATAGTCCGATCCTGGTGGCCTGCCTAGAGTTTGGGCATTACAGAGGGTAAGGTGAACCCTGCCTATACTCGAGACATGTTCAACTCTTATCTGGAGAAAGAGAAGGACATGACAGAGAAAATTGTATCTCGCCTTAAGTTCTAGGTTCTTTTGTTGTGTAAAAGAAACCTGTGTAATGCTTGGAATATCGAGCACTTGCGGCGTTTTTATACTTAAAAGTTTTTAGGAGTCTTTAAGAGCCAATAAAAATTAATCCTTTCAATGTACTTATGTTGGCTTTATGCCCCAAGTTAATGAAGTGTCTATATTCCATTATCATCAAGCTTGAAATTCAGATACACGTTTTATGCTACACTTGGTTTCTAAGTTAGGCATATAACAAGTTTATGGATCATGCCGAGTTGTTCAAAGCAACTTAAACAGGCTAACATTCATAAACTAATGCCATCAACTTTCTGTTTCCACACAGAGAGATTGGGCGCCACAAATGCAGATTACAAATACTATTGTCACAAAAGACATAAGTATTTACATCTCATATAAGCTCATTGGGCATGTCTATTCCATCTTTTGTACTTTGAATCCTTCGAAGGACCAGATCATCGATGTTGAACGATCTAGATTGAACGTTCTGATCATGGTACCTCCTCAGATCTTGCATGTACTTCATTGTTCTGATCAACGTGGATACCCTTGCTTCTTCTAGCATGTCGACGCTTTCTGCTCTGCTCTACTTTGTTGCCTCCTTTGACTAGTTTTGAATTCTTGGAGCATTGTACTCGATGTCCACTGGGAGTACTGCCTCAGAGCCGTAGACCAGGAAGAAGGGCGATTGCCCTGTCGCTCAACTTGGCTGAGTTCTTAGCCCCCAGACTACAGCTGGCAGCTCTTGCACCCACTTGCTGCTATACTTCTTGAGTGTTTCGTAGAGCCTTGGTTTCAGACCTTGGAGTATGAGGCCGTTAGCTCTCTCAACTTGTCCGTTGGCATGGGGGTGCGCCACCGACGCGTAGTGAACTTTGATTCCCAGACTGTCGCAAAAATCAAAGAACTCGTCCCCTATGAATTGGGAACCAAGATCGGTGATAATGCGATTCGGGACACCGAAGCGGTGAGTAATGTCTTGGGTGAACTCGGCCGCCTTTAGTGCTGTAGCTTTGACCAACGGCTTGACTTCAATCCACTTTGTAAACTTGTCGATTGCCACGTAGAGATATTCGAATCCCCCTAGCACTTTCTTGAGCGGTCCCACCATATCCAGCCCCCAGCATGCAAAGGGCCAAGAGGGTGGTATGGTGTTGAGGACCGTTGCAGGGATGTGAGCTTGCTGGGCAAAGAATTGACAGCCCTGGCAAGTCCTCATGACATCTTCTGCGTCCACCACTGCGGACGGCCAGTAGTACCCAGATCCGAAGGCCTTGCCGACGATCATGCGATGGGCAGCATGATTGTTGCAGATTACAGCATGGATTTCTTCAAGGATCTCCCATCCGACTTCTGGGGGGCACACACTTCATCAAGACACCAGAAGATGTGCCGCGTCAGAACAAGGTGGAGCCGACTACTATGTAGTTCTTGCTTCATCTGATGACTTGCTCTACTTCCGCCTTGTCCTTGGGTTCTTTCTGATGTAGAATATACTCGATGAAGGGCTTCGTCCACTCGGGTGTAATCACCATGACTTGTTGATGAGTGGGTGTTATAGTCGGCTATACTTCCTGCTCCTTGATGGATGGTTGGAACGGCTCTTGGACGAAAATGCCACCCGGTACTTGAGCTCGGTGTGAACCAAGCTTGGAAAGTGCATCAGCAGCCATGTTGTTGCCCCTAAGGACGTGATGAAACTCGAGTCCATGGAAGTGTTTCTTGAGCTTGTGGACCTCCATATAGTATGCGTCCATGTTCTCCTTGATGCAGTCCAAATCTTTGTTGACCTGGTTGATGACCACCGAGGACTCGCCATAGACCACCATATGCTTGATTCCGAGGGAACCAGCCAGGCGTAGCCCGTGCAGTAGAGCTTTGTACTTGACTTTATTATTGGTGGCTTTCCAGAGGATCTGGAGCACGTACTTGAGTTGACCTCCCTTTGGGGATATAAAGAGAACACTTGTGCCAGCTCCTTCAAGCTTCATTGACCCGTTGAAGTACATGATCCAGTGTTCTGGAGGTTATTCGGGTGTTGCTTGTTGTATCTCTGTCCACTCAGCGATGAAATCTACCAAAGCTTGAGACTTGATCACAGCGCGTGGGACGAAGTCAATGGTGTGAGAACCTAACTCGACCGCCCATTTGGAAATTTGCCCTGTTGTGTCTCGATTGTGGAGGATATCGCCAATTGGGAAAGATGTGACTACAACAACTTGGTGAGCATCAAAGTAGTGGCACAGCTTGCGCGATGTGATCAAGACAGCATAGAGCAGCTTCTCGACCTGGGGGTCACGCACTTTTGATTCTGTGAGTACCTCGCTGATGAAGTAAACGGGCCGCTGTACTTTGAATACATGGTCGTGTTTCTCCCGCTCAACTACAATTGCAGTGCTCACCACATGGGTTGTGGCTCTAATGTAGAGGAGCAGTGGTTCCTGATCAACTGGTGCAGTGAGTACTGGTGGTGTCTGGAGGAATTTCTTGAGATCTTCAAACGCCGCATCAGCTTCCGCAGTCCATACGAACTTGTCTTGCTTCTTGAGGAGCTTGAAGAAAGGCAATCCTCTATCACCCAGTCTTGAGATGAATCTGTTGAGGGCCGCCATACACCCTGTCAGCTTTTGGATGTCCTTGAGAGACTTGGAGGCTTCATGGATGTGATGGCAGTAATCTTCTCGGGATTGGCCTCAATTCCACGGTGTTGACTATAAAGCCCGGCATTTTGCCTGTGGGCATGCCAAACACACACTTTGTTCGATTGAGTTTCCATTGGAACTCCCTAAGATGTGAGAAAGTCTCGGACAAGTCGGCGATGAGACTGTCCAGGTTCTTTGTCTTGACTACGACGTCATCAACGTAGGCTTCAACATTGCGGCAGATCTAAGCCTTCAGACAACTCTGAATTGCACATTGATATGTTGCCCCTGCATTCTTGAGCCCGAAGGACATCGTTGTATAGCAGTAGGCACCGAATAGAGGGATGAACTCCGTCTTGATTTGGTCTTCTTCTTGCACGCTGATTTGATGATAGCCTGAGTAACAGTCATGGAAACAGAATAAGGAGCATCTTGCAGTTGAGTCCACCACTTGATCAATGCGAGGTAGCCTGAAAGGATCCTTTGGGCAATGCTTGTTCATGTCAGTGTAGTCGACACACATCCTCCACTCATTGTTGTTCTTTTTTCGCACCAAGACAGGATTAGCGAGCCAGTCGGGGTGAAACACCTCCTTGATGAACCCACTGCTAGTAACTTTGTCAGCTCCGTATGGATGGCTTCTTTCTTCTCTTGGGCGAAGCGTCGTAGACATTGTTTCTTCGGTTTGGCAGCTGGATTGACATTAAGTTTGTGCTCAGCCAGCTCCCTTGGGACTCCCAGCATGTCCGAAGGCTTCCATGCAAAGACGTCGTGGTTGTCCCATAAGAGGCTAGTGAGCGCGCTTTCCTATTTGATGGATAGATCAGCACCAATCAACGTCGTTTGGAGGGGTCGCTCGTCCCTAGGTCGATCGCCTTGATTGGAACTTCCTGAGAGGGCTTCATGGTAGACGTGGATGGCTTTTTCGTTGGGATTTCCAACTCTGCCTTGCCGAGTTGTTTCACCATTGCTGCTACAATTGCTGCCTAGCTAGGTTGCTGTAGGCTTGCAGCAATCATCACTGTCTCGGTGCCACAATCGTAGGAGGTCTTCAGGTCGCCCTTTACAGATAAGATCCCTTTAGGGCCTAGCATCTTTAGGACGAGGTAGATGTAGTGTGGAATCGCCATGAATTTCGCCAGAGCAGGTCTCCCCAGGATGGCATGGTACGATGATTCAAAGTCGGTGACCTTGAATGTAATGTACTCAGTCCTATAGTTAGCCTCGGTAACAAATGTAACTAGAAGTGATACCTGGCCGAGGGGTATGGCAGCGTTGCCTGGGACGATGCCATAGAAGGGTGAGTCGGTGGGCTTGAGCAGGTTGGAGATGTCCAAGCCCATCGTCTTCAGAGTCTTGGCGAACAGGATGTTGAGTCCACTTCCACTGTCGATTAGCGTCCTTGTGAGCTGAGCGCCTGCCACCACCGGGTCTAGTACGAGAGGGTACCTCCTTGGATTCTTGATGTTGGTCCACTGGTCGTCGCAGGAGAATGATCGGGACCTCTAACCACTTCAGGAAGGTGGGGATAGCTGGCTCGATGCATCCAATCTCGCGATTAATCAGCTTTTGCTTGTGCTTCGAGTCCATCTGAGCTATTCCTCCAAAGATGACATTGACCACTTTGTCAGCTTGTTGATAGCCGGTGTCTTTGCCACTCTTGTCTCCTCCATTGTTGTCGGCCCCGTTGGGTTTAGAAGCGCCTTCAGAGCCGAAAGCCTTCTTGAGCCTGAGGCATTCCCTGCTAGAGTGTTTGTCCTTTGGATGGAAAGGGCATTGCTTGTCAAGGAGCTTCTCGAACTTCTTGCGAGATGGTCCTTGCTCGGCAACGTTGACTGAGTCCTCAGGATTGCACTTCTTGTCATTGAACTCGCACTTGCTGCTGTTTTCAGGCTGCTTGACTTTGTTGCGGTCGTTGTTGTTGTTGCGATCTCCTCCCAACTTGTTTCGATTGAACCTTTCTCGATGCTTATCTTCAGCGTCGGCCCACCGGCTGACAAGGTCGAGCAGGGCTTCCACCGTCTTGGGCCTATTTCTTCCGAAGTCTAGGTGGAGCGCGGGGTCAGTGAGTGACGGACCAATATCCATAGGAGTCCTTATTGGATGCAGGCCCATGAGGAGATTGTGCCGCCAACTCTAACAGATATAAGGAAGAGATGTACACGTTAAGGAAACTAGTCGACTACTACGAAACAACCCGTCCTACTCATGTTAGGACTCTATGTTTAGTATTCGATTAGGGATCTATATTATTAGCCTTGTAGACCTTGTCTCCCGAGTATATAAGGTGAGGGAGAGACCCCTTGTGAAATCATAACCATCAATACGAAGCGATCCACCATACAGGACGTAGGGTATTACGCTCTCTCTCAAGGCGGCCTGAACCTGTATAAATGGTCTCGTGTTCACCATCGTGCTTTTGGTTCCGGCGAGGCCCTTGTGAACAACTCGACTACTCAGGGACCCCCTATAGTAGGCTAGCCGGTATAAAAAAACCGACAGCTGACACGCCAGGTAGAGGCTCTCATCGAGAATCGTCAAGCAACCTCGATGGCACCAGTCATCATCACTGCAACTGCGACATGGCATTTGAGAAGGACGTCACCTTCGTCTTCGGCTCCTGGGTCTGCACGGCAGACGACGTGGACAACTTTGATCACGTCCTCAAGCCGCTGACTTCAGAGCAACTCGCCGACAAGCTCGACGAGATCGCGCCCCCGAGCCCGACTTCAACTTGGACCCGAGGAACTCCAAGTCTCAGATCAAATTCAACTCAGACTGAGAATTTTTCAAAGCGGACTAGGCAGTCCAAGTCGGTCTCTGAACCATAATTTGTGCCAAAATCGAATCAATCCAAGACCCAGAAGAAGAGGGGCTTAGCCACTGCTAGACGCAAGGCCAATACCCCGAGCCGAATTCCCTTCGGTCTCGCGGGAACCGCCTTTGTCTACCAGGCAGCGTTATCAAAGCAACTTTGATCTCTGGTCGAATTCGACGAACTCCCCCTGGTCGGGAAACAAGTCGAACTTGTAATCACCGCAACTCCAGAAGGGAGATTCGTCCATTTGCCGGGAAGCAAGCCAAAGCTCGGCGCAACTCCACAAGAAGACCTGGACATGTCTTGCGTCATCGTGTGCATCGATCCATTGCCTTTACAGTGCGGAGAGACGCTGGCCTCCTCAATCGAATGTGGCTTCACCCTTCCTACATCCTCAAGCATGGGAAGCTTCTCACCAGGGCGTCAAGCCATGGTGATCATTGGCAACGAAGATCAAGTTTCCAATGATGAACCATCCGTGGCAAACGAGACCGCAGACGATCGAGACAAGCGGAGGCAACGTAACACTGCTCGTGCAGATCGACGTCACCGAGCCAACCGCAAACTAGCTCCGTAGAACCTTGAAGTGAAATTCGTGCAAGTCACCGGCCAGAACGTCTACACCAATGCCGCAGCCAACATCCTGGCTGTCGCACAAGGACTAGAAGCTCTGGAGCAGACCTCGAAAGTCCAACGCATGAAGACGATGCTCGAAACAGCAGCAATTCAACACGACGCGATGCACCCTGCTCAATCAATCACCAAGACCAAAACTGCAAGTCGACAGGGTAGCAGTCTTCAGCCTACAGGAAGCCATCGCGGCAATCCGTCCCATCATCCAAGCAAGGATCGCCGAGAACCCGACAACGTGGGCGGCATGGTAGTCGCCACTGGAAGTGGAAACTACAGCGCTGGACCTAGCCACCGCGTTGAACAAAGCCACAATCACGGGCATGGCGGCAACAGGGATAGAGACGAACGTCGCGATTACGATGATGACAACAGGGATCTGTGACATCAACTGTAGAGCAAAGACGCACACACTGTCATCTCCGCACGCGCCCATGATCGCGAAGAAGAAGAACGCAGGCGGCGTCAAGAGTACAACTAGATCTACGGGCCTCCAGGCCAAGGTCACCACAACCTTGGCAAGTACGAAGGATTCTCGGTTTTCTCAAACCGCATCCGAGCTACTGCCTGGCCCGAGAAGATCGAGCCGTCCAGCATCGAAAGATACGACGGGAAATGCAATCCCAAGCAGTGGCTCTGCATCTACTACTCGGTGATCAAGGCTGCCAAGGGGAATACCGACACTATGTGAACGTACTTCCCTGTGGCTCTCAACCAAGCCCCTCTGACATGGTTAGAAGGATTAAAGCCCAGCTCCATCGATTCCTAGGATGAACTCTGTAGGGTCTTCATCAACAACTTCCAGGGCTCATGATAGAAGTTGGGTACTCGCTTTGACCTTGCCCAATGCAAACAAGGCCAGGACGAGTACCTCCAAAGCTACGTCCGCCGTTTCTGTGAAAAAATGGGCAACCTGCGTCGAGCTCACCGACTAGGACGTCATCGACTCCTTCCACAGCGATCTCATTGACCCCACGCTACACTAGAATTCAGAAGAAATAGGCCAAGGACGGTAGAAACCATGCGCGACCTTGTCAGCCGATTGGCCGACGCTGAAGATATGCAATGAGAAAGGTTCAACCGAACAAGTCGGGGGGAGATCGCAACAACAACAATGATAAGAACGAGGGCAAGCAAGTTGAAAATAGCAGCAAACGCGACTACAATGACAACAAGAAGTGCAAGCCTGAGGACTCTGTCAACGTTGCTGAGCGAGGACCCTCCCACAAGAGGTTCAAGAAGCTCCTAGACAAGCAATGCCCCTTCCATCCAAAAGACAAATACTCCAGCAAGGAATGCTTCAGGCTCAAGAAGGCTTTCGGCACCAAAAGTGGTTCCAAACCCGGGGGGCCTGACAACAATGGAGGGAACAAGGGCGACAAAGACACAGGTTATCAACAAGTCGACAAGGTTGTCAATGTCATCTTTGGAGGGATAGCACAGACGGGCTCAATGCCAGCCACGTCTACAGCAATCGTAGCTGCAATGGCGATTGCGATAACGAGGCAGTGACGATCGCTGCAAGTCTGCAGCAACCGAGCCAGGCAGCAATCATAGTAGCAATGGCGAAACAACTGTTGGTATTTTTAACGATCATAGAAAAATCTGCAAGCGTACGGATACCGATGTAGCTTTCACCCGAGAGTATTACAGGGTATCGAATCCACAGAGAACGTGTGTGTACAAGTGACAAGTTAAGAACGACCAAGGACAAAAGAAGTGATAAATATGTAGAAGGTAGAGAGGGTTATTTCTAGGTATTCTGGATAATCAAAGGATAGCTCAAGTCATTTACTATATTACTTGCTTTGGGACGCCCAACCGTCCTAGCCCGAAAAGGAATGAGAACGGGGCTAGGCAAGCCAAGCAATGGTCCGACTACTCTCTAGTGCTTCTCACGCGGTGGACTACGTAGGCCGTTAGGGCTGTCACCACCTGGGGCTACCACTACAAATCCGTGGCACTAGGCGCACTCCAAGGTATTTAAAAGACTAGACATCCATCTACTCAATTAAATACTATCTTAGCTTTGCAAGTACTAGACACTTATCACAGCGAGGAGCCCACAAGTAAATAAAGTAAAGCTTGAACATAATTAAATATTAATCTAGAAATACAAGAAAATATCCAGATGATACTCGAACCTGAGCCGCATCCGCCGAGGTACAAGAAGAGGAGAGGAGCTGACATCCACGGCTTCTCCCGGACTCTCGCCTCACCTCTCACCTATTCTAACACTACATTGGATCTGGCCTTTGAGCTTTGCTTCACTTCTTTGTGTCTTGAATGAGTGAGAGGGATCTTCTATTTATAGTGGAGGAAGTGACTTGGGGATGTGAAGATCCTCCCCTTGATCCTAGGGAATATTCCCCTCCTCCTTCTCTCCACATTCCATCTGTCCACCGGAACTGACTGTGTACGTCGGTTGTGCCAAAAAACTATGCCTGGGGCCTTCCCACTGTGTGTTTCACGTGTATGGGCGCAGAAACGGTCAAGAACCAGATGCCAGAAGGGAAAACCGGCTGTGAACCGTGCCCATGCATCTTCTGTGTACGTCGGTGGAAGAGAACCGGATAGAAACTAGGAAAACTCGGCAGGAAACCGGCCATCGGAATTAAAACCGGTCGCAGGACCCGCTAAACCGCTTGGCGGCCAACCCCTCGCTGCCACCTGTCCCTGGCCGCGCCGACCTCCCGCGCGACCCGCGCCTGACCGAGGCAACCCGCCTGGCGGCTGAGCCCTGCTGGACCCGCGCTTTTCCTGCGGGCGAGCGCCGCGTGCCCCCAAGCGGCCGCGGAGATGCCGTCCCCATTGATGTGTGCGTGCACTAGATTGGGCCCCGTCTAGGCCCTGCCCAGCGTGGGCATTGACGCCAGATGGGCCAGCTCATGGCTGTTGGTCTGCCGGCCTGCCAGGGCGCTGACGTCATGGTGATGTCAGCGTCCCTTTTAATTCCTCTTTGTTATATCTTTTGCACCCGAGCTCTAAAGTATATGAATAATATATCCAATTCGATCGTCTCGACAAGCTCTACACAATGGCACACTCCAATCAGGAATTTGAGACAATTTATGATAATGATATATTCGGATCCATCTCAAACCCTTTGCGCCATTTTAGGTATTTCCTGCAAGATGTTGACGGTCCTTATAACGAAAATCTGACCATGAATAGGCTCAGAAAACCAATAAAGATAAGGCATAACTTAGATATTTGTATTCAAATAATGTTGTAGCATGCATATCTAGAATATATTTGAGTACAGGGACCATGGTGCAAAAGATGGACAAAATTGGGCACAGGTCTAGGTCGGCCGACAGGGCCAGGTCGGGCCACCTGGCCTGGACACCGTTCAAGTCCATCCTCCACACAGGTCAAGAAGCACACTAGAAGATGATCATGGACGCTGAATCATGGTCGGTTGAAGTCAAGGGTGAGGGATGAGCCACGTGTCACTCCCATGGATTGAAGGGCCCACACCTCAACTCAAATGCACGCAAACCAAGTATACCCACCTGAAACCGTCAGAAGGACCCACAGGGCAGTCTACCAGAGAAGGGTGGGGCTGAAAGGTGACTGTACCAGGTCGGCCGACCTGGCCCTCCTGGCCCTGCTGCCGTTTCACTCCCCCCTTGACCAGTACCTGTAAACCGCCATCAGTAGTCCATCTACGCCGTGCATTGCTCGAGGTGGTTCATCCGATGATCGGCCGACCTGGGCACTTCGGCCGACCTGGGCCCACCTCCAAACTGCCACAACCACCTCTGGCCTACTCCAACTGCCTATGTGATGCTATAAATACCTGCAAAGGGCGTCATACTCAACACACACTAGAAGAAGAGCTCTCCTTTGCTACAAGCTTAGTCTTAGTCTTAGTAGTGATAGTCTTAGTAGTAGATCTTCTGAAGGGCTTCCGAAAGAGTCTTGGTAAGTTCTAGAGTTCAGTTCTTCTATTCTCTTACTTACTTGTAATACTCTGAGCTTAATGGAAGTATCTTCATACTTATGTTGTATGCCCCAGTTATACTTTATCTACTTACTTATGTCTTGCACCTTGTTCAAGTGAATATATGCTATGACGTTGGCTCAATGTGCCTTTGTTGACGGTCCTTATAACATAAAATCCGACCGTCAATAGGCTCAGAAACCAGTAAAGATCAAAGCATAACTTAGGCATCTGTATTCAAATAAGGTTGTACCATGCATATCTGGAATATATTTGAGTACAGGGACTACGGTGCAAAAGATGGACGAAACTGGGCACAGGCCCAGGTCGGCCGACCTGGCTAGGTCGGGCGACCTGGACTGAACCCCGATGGAGCCCATTTCCTACACAAGTCAAGAAGCACACTAAGGAAGGATTGTGAACGTTGATTCATGGTCGGTGGAAGTTAATGGTGAAAGATGAGCCACATGTCCATCCCATGGATTGAAGGGCCCACAATCAGAGTTAAGTGTACCCAAATCGACAGAACCCACCTGGAACCGACCTCAGGACCCACATGTCAGTCTCCCAGAGGAAGATGGGCCCTAAAGGCGGTTATAGGGGGTCGGCCGACCCAGCCAGGTCAGCTGATCTCCGCGTGCGCCCGACTCGGCCCTCCTTCGACCTACAACTGTAAACCGCCATGGAGATTACATCTAAGCCGTGAAGTGCTGAAGACGATGGATCCAAGAGTCGGCCGACCTGGGAGATTCGGCCGACGTAGGCCCACCTCCCAACTGCCTCAACCGCCTCTAGCCGGCTCCAACCGCCTTTGTGATGCTATAAATATCAGTAAAGGGCGCCGTACTCAACACACACCAGAAGAAGAGCTCTCCTTTGCTGCAAGCTTAGTCTTAGTCTTAGTAGTGATAGTCATAGTGTTAGATCTTCTGAAGGGCTTTTGAAGGAGTCTTGGTAAGTTCTAGAGTTCAGTTCTTGTATTCTCTTACTTACTTGTAGTACTCTGAGCTTAATGGAAATACCTTCATACTTATGTTGTATGCCTCAGTTATATCTTATCCACTTAGCATATACTACTTATGTCTTGCACCTTATTCAAGTGAATGTATGTTATGACATTGGCTCAATGTGCCTCTTGGTTGCTCTATTTATTAACGTGATAGATAGAGTTGTATTACATATTGCAAGCATGGTGTTTGGGATATAGAATACTGTTGAGGGTACCACTGCCCCACGGATTAGAAGAGGTAGGCGGCAAGTGGTGACAGTCCTGTCCGTCCTTTGTAATCCTCCACGTTCGGGAGTGGGTATTAGGCCTTTATGATAAGACGTCCTACTGTCGTCCCTTGATGAGGGAACCACTAGATACCTCGATATATCCTCTTGCATATGATCATTGAATGAGCTTGTATAGGGTATTGTAGTATATCCAAGTCCCATATGTATGATGCTAATGAACCCTTATTAATCTTCACTAGTGTACTATATTAACTAAGACTACCATAATGTTGAACAATGAACTTCTGTGTGTCAACCTACCCATTCATTTCTATATCATTTACCCCTGCTTAGATTATGGTACATTAATATTGTTGTACGTAAAAGCATTGGATGGCACATCTCTCTTTTAACTAAATGCTTTCCATGCGGATAAACAAATAACGATACTCTGGAATACTCCTGGGTGAAATGCTACAATGTACTTCTGTGCGCTTGCAGAATATCTGTAACGTCTAGATTTACGATGAAGTATCTCTAGTACCATTACTACTCTAAGTAATGATGCTAAGAAATACCAACAAGCATTTCTGGCGCCGTTGCCGGGGAAAGCATTGGTTAAAGAGATTTGATCATCCATGCGTTTAGTGCAACAAGATTAATTGCCAGTAATCTAGCAGGTTTACCCTTTTTGCTCTGTTTCTATGTGATGTGAAACAGGGTAGTGCATGACTGGTTTCCAATTACCATCCAACTACGTTGAGAACCCGAATACCATAAGAAGCAGGGTACCTTCTCGTGTCGTAATCCCTCAGGTGTTCTTGTCGGAAACCGAACCAGTCATCGGAGAATCCTCCAACCAAGGAGAATAACTCGTTCCCGTAGCACCCCAATCGGAAGAAGCCATGGCCGACAGGACCATCCGTGATTACTCTGCCTCGTCCGCTGCCCAGATCCCTACGGGTCCAGCAGTGGAAGTGGGGGATCATGCTTTTGAGCTGAAGGCCCCGCTAATCAACCTAGTGTAGGCTAGCCCCTTCTGCGGGAAAGCCAATGAGGACGCCAGTGCTCACCTGCAGCATTTTCTGGAGGTATGCAGCACCATCACCATTTGAGGAGTTAATCAAGAGGTCATCAGGCTCCGCTTGTTCCCGTTCTCACCATTGGGAAGAGCCAAACAATGGTTCTATTCCAACCGTGATGCGGTAAACATGTGGACCAAGTGCTCCAACGCCTTCTTGGCAAAGTTCTTCCCCATTGAGAAAACCAATGCCCTTCGGGGAAGAATTTCCAGCTTCCAGCAAGAATCCGGAGAAACAGTCCCGGAGGCGTGGGATCGCTTCCAGGACTACATTCTGGCGTGCCCCCACCATGGCGCGTGGGATCGCTTCCAGGACTACATTCTGGCGTGCCCCCACCATGGCATGCAAGAGTGGCTCCTGCTTCAAAACTTCTACCATGGGCTGTCCCAGACAGCCCGTGAACACATGGATGCTGCTGCTGGAGGGGCATTCCTCTCCTTGACCGTGAACGCCGCCAAGCTTCTCATCGAGAAGATGGTGTCAAACCAATCCTGGAATGACGACTGTCTTTAGGGACGCAAACGCGGTATGCACACCATAAAGGAGGTGGACATGCTGGCCGCCAAGATGGATCTCATTATGAAGCGCCTCGATGACCGCACCAAGGATGGCAGCGCCGAGAACGAAGGGCCACTGGACTCACACAAGACGTGTGAAGTCTGTGGAGAAACTGGCCACTCGAGGAACAACTGCCTCGAGACACAAGAGGAGGTACAGTTCGTGGACGGTAACAACGGGTACCGGCCTCAAGAGAGGAACCAGCAATGCCCATTCTACCAGGGAGGTAACAATAATAACTCTTTTTCCAACCAACCTTCCCTTAAAGATCTTGTCCTTAGTCAGGCCAAGATTAATGAATCTATCTCTAAGAGGCTTGCTGCTAATGATAAAGCTCTGGAGGGCATAAATTCTAAAATAGAAAGTTTGTCCTCCACCTTTCAGAGCCAGCTGAACTTTAACAAAATGCTAGAAACCCAATTAGCTCAGCTAGCTGCCGCTGTTCCATCTGGTGATAAGGGAAGAATTCCTGGGCAACCAGAGTCGTCTTTTGAAAATGTTAAGGCTGTGTCCACGAGGAGCGGTAAGGCTACTCGGGATCCAGTTCCACCTAACCATGCAGGAAAAACAGCAGCGCCAAGAAAGGAGATTCCCGCAGTGGAAGAAGAGCCTGAAGCCGAGCTAGCACCAGCTGGACAAAATGCACCACATGAATTCTATGACAGCAACGTCTTGCCGTTCCCTCAACGCCAAAAGAAACCATCGGCGGACGAACAATTTGCCAGGTTCGTAGAAGTTATCCAAAAGTTAAATATACATGTGCCACTGCTGGATGCTATGCAGGTACCGACCTACGCAAAGTACTTGAAGGACATCCTCAACAACAAACGTCCACTCCCGAGTACCGAGGTCGTAAAGTTGACTGAGGAGTGCAGTGCAGCCATCCTGAACAGGGTCCCGGAGAAGAAAAGGACCCAGAATGCCCCACCATCACGTGTACAATCGGGACACAGCACTTTGAGCATGCACTATGTGATCTGAGAGCAAGTGTGGCAGACCGCCCCAATTAATCCGGCTTAAGAGCATGGGACCACTATCACAGCAGTGCTCCACGCCCCTAAACCGAGTTAATCGTGCAATCCGTCGGATTCCTTCCCGATTACACCACATTTTTTCTCGACCGAAACGAAATAGCAGCAGTCCCACTCGAAGGTGGGCTCAGGCAATACAACTCATCGCAAATTTTACAACACGGGGTTCACATAGATAATTATACAAATACAGTGCATATGTTTTAGTTATTACAAACCAGAGTTATAATACAGCGGAAGTCTAAGCGTCGATACACATAACATCATATGGAGCCCACATATGATATTCAGTTCCCGCGGCCTGAGTCGGACTCAGACGGCCCCCACTCGACTGTCCAACCATCAGGGAGCACACCAGGCCAAGTCAAAGCAGCAACAGGATCATAGCCATCCACATAATCTGAAAAAGATAGCCACAAGCAAGGCTGAGTACTAATTACTCAGCAAGACTTACCCAACAAGGTTAAATACTAGACATGCAAGGCTTTTTGGCTCTGGGGTTTGTTTTGCCAAAAGCCTCTACAAGTTGATCCCTATTTTCAATATTTTAGCCAAGTTTTAAAGTGAGACTAACCATTTCTAGATTTGCCAAACTATCCAATCTCACTCAGTGTCGAAAAACAATTGATTAGTAAATCATCAACATTTCTCATCTAACAACACTTTCCCCCATTTGGCCCAAGGACATTGATGCACAACAAGAGATCAAGCAGCTTCATGTAACCGCGAAGGACGGACAACTCGAGTTGATTTTAACCATGCATGGGACAACCTAATCGCACGACCCGTGAGAGACACCCAGGACCTCACAGGGCAACCGTTCCCATCTCTCCCTGCCATCTGCCATCGGGGACCACTCCACCCGAGTGCACGCCCCAACGAACCCCAGGTGCCCGAGGCAAACCTGTGCCGCGGCCACTGCTACACTCGCCATCATCCCCCTCGCCCAATGGAGTGGATATGTCCGTCAGACGTCAGTTTGAATCAAGTACTAGGTTTACCAGTTTACCACATTTCCCGGCATACGATTAGTACCTTCAAAAGCTTGACCAACTGACCACACAATCAATGCCTTAGCCAACAATTTCTGTGCAAGCGGGGTGTTCAACCAAACATAAATACCGCACAAGCCCCGCTTGCCGAATCTCCTCAACTGATAATAAAGTAAAACCTATTTCTCGCGAGTGACAAGGCAATCACTCGACTTCTACCGATCCTAATTAAGCATGGCAGTCTAAACGACCTACACATACTAGTATTAGGACATAGGTACCTAGGGATCATGCAACTAGGGTTTCATTCAACTCCTCAAAACTTAAATGCACAAATTAAAGAGGGTTAGAATTAACAGCGGGTTATGCTCCGGGGCTTGCCTTCCTGATCACCGCTGGCCTTTGGCCCTTCCAAACTTTGGTTCGGGTCTTGTGCAGCAGCAAGGTTCAGCTCGGCAGCAGCTTGTTCGTCCTCATGCTCGACCTCAATCTCGTACACTCCATCAACAAGGGTTCGCTCTACAGGAAATGCGGATGCATGAGATGCAGCAATGCACGAAAAACAATCACAGAATAACTGCAACAACTCTAATACATCACGGAGCAATCATTTACGGAATATAAACAATTAAGAAGCTCACAAATAAAGCGGGGTGGGTTGCTTTTAGTTGCTAATTAAACTTAACTCAATTCTGAAATAATATATAAAGAAATCTTATTAACCCTTTTTAATATGTTATAACCGCTTAAGTTACTACATAAATTAAATAAAACATCCACAAATAACCACTAGTAATACAATGGAGTTTCAATTGCTAAATCTAACATTCAGCACTCCTAGGTGCTTCACATGTTTACATGTTTGCAGAATTATTTTTACCACAAGAAAACTATTTATTAATTAAGCATTTCCTAACTAGTTCTTACCAAATAAAGCCTAGAAAATATATTTTCATAAACACAAATTAGGGTAAACATGTTTCTATGTTCTTGACAGTTAAACATATTTTTCAGGAATTTTGCAGCATTTTACCTATTCATTTCCTATTTTTCTTAACAGCCCACATTTAACACCAATTAGAAAATCATAATAAATTCTACAAAACTGTTCTGCAGCTGAAATTTTTACTGCAACTACTATTCTACTAGAGGCATTTTATGTGAATTTGTCAGATTTTTCTGAGTTGTATAGAATATTTGGTGATTTAACCATTCTTAACTAGCTAGAAACAACTTAATTCCAAATCTACCAAAATCATGAATAAACTGTGGCCAACAGGTACTCAACTCAACTCTACTGATCACAACAGATCCATCAAAAGTAGTTTTGCATTTTTAGCACATTCCTATGATTTATAAAGCAATAAACATCCTCTCAAGCACATCTTCATACATTCAAAAATACATTGGGATTTACACAGATTATACATCCATATGATACACCAATGGAAAGATAATTTCTCAAGGATTCCAGAAAGTCCAAGTTTGTGATTTTACAATTTTTCTGTGATTTTTGGTGATTTATTGAATCTCAGCCAAATTTCAAAGAAAGAAAATCGTGAATAGTGAAATCGAGATTTACATCTGGGTCCTCGGGAAACTAAAAGTAATTGCAGATCGGTCCTTTTCTCGTGAATAGGTCCTCGGATTCTTGTTGAAAACCCCCTGCAAGATTTCCACTTCAGCACATAACTCCAAACATTTGTGGATAACCCCCTGGAAGATCTAACTTCTCACCTTTTGGTCCGGCTTCTTCTACCTTTGGTCTGTATACGAACAGCAGCTCGATTCAGGCTTCTGGCCGCCGGCGTGACTGGACAAGGGGCCGGCGCCGGCCTTCCCCAGCCTGGGGCTGCAGCAGGGGCTCCGGCCGGCCTCTCCCCGGCCTGGGGCTGCAGCAGCGGGCGACGGCCTCGCCCCCCCTCCCCACCCTGCTCTGGCCGCGAGCGCCGGCGGCAAATGGTGAGGCCGGCGGTGGAACAGGCCCCTGGTGGCCGGTCTAGGCGGGGGAAAAGGCTAGGGAGGGTCAAGACGCTACGGGGATTGCATTTTGATGGTTTGATTGAAGGGAAAACGATCGAGGAGCTACGATTTTGGAATTGTAGGAGGTCGGCCGAACTCAACAATGGCGGTCGGACTTCTTGCAATTCCGAGCAAGGAAAGCTAAGGCGAGGGCGAGTCTCTCCTCTATAATCTTATTATTGAAAATAAACTGAGTGAATAGCGAGTTTTTGTATTCCTGCAGTACAGGTACAGACACAACGGCTCGGGGATTCCATAGCTCCATGGGAAAAATTCCTTTTCATCTAAGTGGAAGGATCCTGTATTTTTTTACTAGGAATTCCGCTTCCTCGAAAAGTTTTTTCTTTGGGGAAAACCAAAATAAAAAGAGAATGGAAGAATTCTTCTTATTCCATAAGAAAATAAAGGAACCGTAGAATTCTATTTGCATAAGGTACGTTACGCCATACAATCTAAATATAAAAAGGGTATGAGGCAATTAATGACTTTGAAAACGCGAAATAGCTGCTGAGAGAAGTTGAGAAAAGGGTATGAGGCAATTAATGACTTTGAAAACGCGAAATAGCTGCTGAGAGAAGTTGAGAAATAGGAAAGTGGAATGAAATCCAGTCTTAGTCAAGTATTTCATATCTCTTCTTGTCCAAACAGAAGGAAAAGGAAACAATTTGAGCTGAGCGGAAAATCCATACCTCTCTTATCCTAGAGCATATGGATTGATTTATAAGAATCGAATGTTTTTTTTTATGTTATTTTGTGATAGAATGAAAANTTGATTGAAGGGAAAACGATCGAGGAGCTACGATTTTGGAATTGTAGGAGGTCGGCCGAACTCAACAATGGCGGTCGGACTTCTTGCAATTCCGAGCAAGGAAAGCTAAGGCGAGGGCGAGGGATGGTTCGGGGGCGGAGAGGGCGAGGTGAGGTAGGTCTGGGAGGAAGGAATCGAGGAACGACGGGCGAAGGGGGGTGAATTTGGTCGAGGAAGGACGGGCGTCTTTACTGTCCTCGGAAACTCGAGCTCCCTTATCCCTCCGGCGAGGGACAGCTCAGCAGGGCCACCCGGACGGCACAAGCGGTGCAATGGTGTGAGGGCACGCGTGTGGACAGCTGGAGGGTGGTGAATGGCGTCGACGACGCCGAGGCCGAGCTCCTGGCCGTTGTTCTGTCGATCGGCGCCGAACTGAAACTTTCCGATTCAGTTTTGTGGCCGAGCGACGCAGCTGCTCCATTTCGATTTTTCTCTCGATTCCGCGTAGAAACTCAAGGAGCAGCGAATACCAACTTTGTAGAGGATTCATAGGGCTACAATTCCTACAAAGGAACTTATACCATTTGCTCAACGGTTTGGAAGTTACAAGGCCCTACATCTCAGCCAAAAATTCAAATTCCCGAAATTTCAGAGTTTTGGACAGCTCACGGGTCCAACTTCGTCGGCCTTAAACTCCACTTTTTGTACATAAAAAGTTGATTCGACGAATACAAAAGTTAAAGATGGTACTTCAGACTACAACTTCTACAAAGGGAGTTATAGTGTTTGATCAATGGTTTGAGAGATAAATCGTGGAGAATCCGGCCAAAAATGCTGTTAACTGTCGAACTGAAAATCCTAAGTCTGAATCGAATGTTTTTGACCCGATTTCGATGACCTTTTTCTCTAAGATTTACATACAAACATCGAGATCACCCAATACAAAAGTTGTAGCTGGTATATTAGGCTACAACTCTTAGAAAGGGTGTCACTACTTTTCGGCCACGGTTTGAAAGTTACAGGGAGATGAATATGGCGAAAATCACGTTTTCAGACTCAGTGTAATTCAACTAAGTGCTGAAATTGCTGGTTTTGACCCGATTTTGACCAAGATTATGAGGGATCAAACAAAGTTTTCCTTGATCCACATCACCACCATTGTAAAGAGGGTACTTTGTACTCCAACTTTCATATTGGTGGAATTTCAAGTGTTTAAGGAAAATAAAAAGATATTAGCCGCTCGAGAAGGGTAAAAAGCAATACCCGCGACACATGAAATGACGATCGAACGAGTTCAAAATCGAGTTTTGAATTTTCGTTTGAACTTTCCATACTCATTTGAGTTCATATACATGTAGTTGACATTATTTGCGATATTTTGGCATCAGTTTTGTATTTTGACTATTTTGGTTATTCCGGTTGACTGAGTCAACACATACACACAATTATGCACAAACACTACAATTATGAAATGATGCATGTCATAATGAGTTTAATTAAGTTAATTAAGTGTCTTAATTACATTAGTGACACCGGGGTGTCACAGCCCTCCCCCCTTAAAAGAATCTCGCCCCGAGATTCTGGTGCAAAGAATTTAGTGCGGAAAACGAAATTACCTGGAATGGAGCTCATAAAATCCGGATATTTAGATCTCAGATATGATTCCTCTTCCCAAGTAGCTTCGTCTTCAGTATGATTACTCCACTGAACTTTATAGAATTTGATAACCTTTCGCCTTGTGGTTCTATCCTTTTGATCGATAATTTTGATAGGACGAACCTCATAGGTGAGATCAGGTTCAAGAGGTATTTCTTCATATGAGATAGATTCTTCCAGAACTCGAAGACATTTCTTGAGTTGAGAGACATGAAATACATTATGCACGGCGGAGAGATTAATTGGGAGCCGCACCTTATATGCCACGGGTCCACATACTTCCAAAATTGGGAAAGTCCAATGTAGCGAGGAGCTAATTTTCCCTTTACACCAAATCTTTGAACGCCTTTTGTCGGTGAAACCCGAATATAAACATGATCACCCACTTCAAAGGCCAAAGGCTTTCTTCTTTTGTCATAATAGCTCTTTTGGCGAGATTGTGCCGCCTGAAGATTTTTCTGAATGATTTTCACCTTATCTTCAGCCTCTTGGACCAAGTCCGGTCCAAAGAAATTCCTTTCACCGGGTTCAGACCAATTCAAAGGTGTATGACACCGCCGCCCATACAAGGCTTCAAACGGTGCCATTTTTAGGCTTGCTTGATAGCTATTATTATAGGAAAATTCTGCCAAAGACAAGCATTTCTCCCAATTTTTATCATAATGTATGACACAAGCTCTAAGCATATCCTCCAGTATTTGATTTATTCTTTCAGTCTGCCCATCAGTTTGAGGATGATAAGCGGAGCTACGGATCCATTTGGTGCCTAGGGAAGCATGCAATTGTTCCCAAAAGCGAGCAACAAATTGAGTGCCCCGATCAGAAATAATTGTCCTTGGAATTCCATGAAGACAAACAATTCGGTCGATGTAAATTTCGGCATACCTCTTGACTCGATATTCAGTGCTAACTGGAATGAAATGGGCTGTTTTAGTGAGTCTGTCCACAATAACCCAAATAAAGTCATGTTTGTGACTTGTGCGAGGTAAGCCGACTATGAAATCCATACTTATATCATCCCATTTTCAAGATGGAATAGGCAGAGGTTGTAATGTTCCGGCCACCTTGAGATGGCTTGCCTTAACCCTTTGACATGTATCGCATTCGGACACATATTTAGCAATCTCTCTTTTCATTCTTGTCCACCAAAAATTCTCCTTCAAATCTTGGTACATTTTATTGCTACCCGGATGAATAGAGAATTTGGATAGATGAGCCTCATCAAGAATTTGTTTTCTCAACTCATGGTCTTTAGGCACCACAAGCCGTTGCTCAAACCAAAGAATACCCTTCCAATCTTGCCGGAAACATTTATATTTGGGCAACCCTTAAGCTAGCCCTTGCTTAATATGAGCAATGCCCTTATCTTTTGATTGTGCCATAATAATTCTTTCCCTCAATGTGGATTCTACCACCATGTGACTTAATGAGCCTTGAGGAACAATTTTCAAGTTCAATTTGGACATTTCATGGCAAAGAGTTTTATTGAAAGATGTTGTGGTGAGACAATTACATTGAGCCTTGCGACTTAATGCGTCTGCCACCACATTAGCTTTTCCTGAATGGTAATGAACCTCAAGATCATAATCTTTGATTAGTTCCAACCATCTTCTTTGACGCATATTCAGATCAGCTTGGGTGAAGATATATTTGAGGCTCTTATGGTCAGTGTAAATATTGCAATGCGTGCCCATAAGATAATGCCTCCAAATCTTTAAGGCATGAACCACAGCAGCTAATTCCAAATCATGTGTGGGATAATTCATCTCATGAGGCCTAAGAGCTCGAGAAGCATAAGCGATGACTCTTTCTTCTTGCATAAGTACACACCCAAGACCGGTGCCAGACGCATCACAATAAATATCAAAAGATTTGGATGTGTCCGGTTGAGCTAGAACCGGTGCTGAGGTCAAAAGCTTTCTCAAGGTGTGAAAGGCTTGTTCACATTTCTCACTCCACACAAATTTTTCTCCTTTCTTGAGAAGTTCAGTCATAGGCTTGGCAATTTTGGAGAAATCCGGAATAAAGCGGCGATAATACCCTGCCAATCCCAGGAAACTCCGAATCTGATGGACTAATTTGGGAGGCTTCCAATCCAGTACTTCTTGCACTTTTCCTGGATCGACAGCAATTCCCTCGGCTGAAACAGTGTGCCCCAAAAATTTTACACTGGACAGCCAGAATTCACATTTACTGAATTTTACATAAAGCTGATGATCTCTGAGATGTTGGAGCACAATACGGAGGTGCTGAGCATGTTCCGCCTCATTTTTGGAGTAGATCAGAATGTCATCAATAAAGACAACCACAAATTTGTCTAGCTCATGGCATAAAGACCGAGTTCATGAGATACATGAAATATGCCGGAGCATTTGTGAGACCGAAAGACATCACTAAGTACTCATAGAGTCCATAGCGAGTTGAGAAAGCCGTCTTCGGTATATCACTTGGCCTAATCTTGATTTGATGATACCCAGAGCGAAGATCAATCTTCGAGAATACCTTTGCTCCGGACAGTTGATCAAAGAGTGCGTCAATGCGGGGAAGAGGATATTTATTTTTGATAGTCACCGTATTGAGAGGTCGGTAATCAACACATAACCTCAGAGTTTTATCCTTTTTCTTCACAAACAGAGCGGGGCAGCCCCATGGTGAAGAGCTGGGACGAATATAGCCCTTGTCTAGTAAATCTTGAAGCTAAACTTTTAGCTCTGCTAATTCTTTGGGTGCCATTTTATAAGACCTTTTGGAGATCGGAGCTGTACCGGGTTGCAATTCAATTACGAATTCAATGTCCCGGTCAGGTGGCATTCTTGGTAATTCATCAGGAAATACGTCCAGGTATTCACATACAATCGGAATCTTCTCCAAAGGGGTTTCAATTGCAGAAAATGCGCAAGAATTGCGGGGTTCTTGACGAGGCAAATATAGTGTTGATGCCCCATGGGTTGGAGAATTAATTTCCACACAACGGGAAGGAATATCTAAATTGACCCCATGATTTTCCATCCAATTCATACCCAAAATAATATCTATCCCTTGATTCTCCAAAGTAATGAAATTAGTCTCATAGACTTTACTACCCAACTTGAGAGGCACATTTTTCACAATTTGATGAGATCCTATTCTACCACCAGGGGTAGATATGATATATTGCTGAGTAGTATGTGTAAAAGTAAAATTGTGTTTCGCAGCAAGTTTATTACTCATAAAACTATGGGAAGCTCCAGAATCAAACAAAACATGTGCAGGCATATTGCGGATAGAGAAAATACCCAACATTACTGGAGCACCAGCAGGAAGTTCATCCATAGTAGTGAAATTGAGTCTGCCCTGCCTGACAACTGCCACTTGCTTCTTGCCTTTATTATTATTTGCTTGAATTTTAGCATTGTTCCCACCTTGCCTGGGAAATTTGCAATCCCTAGAAAAGTGGCCTGGCTTTCCACAGTTATAGCAGGGAGCATTACTGGGATGAGGCGGCTGCTGTCCCTGAGCTGGAGCACGATAACCCTGAGTCTGCTGCTGTGGAGGCCTGATAACCCATGACCCTGGCTGAGGGGCCCTCTGAAGAGACTGAGCAGGACTCTTCTGTACCAAACGGAACTTGGGCGGTGGAGAGCTAGATTGGCCAACTGGGGCCTTCCTCTTTTTCTCAGCCTTGTGAGCATTTATGCTATCTTCCTTGGTAATGGCCATATTCACCAAATTATTATAGTTGTCTGCCTTGATCAGGGAAAGTTTATCCCTTAGCTTCGAGCTAAGGCCCCGGCGAAAGCGGTCTTGCTTCTTGGCGTCAGTGTCAACATGATAACCAGCATATCGTGCCAATTGATTGAAAACCTGAGCATACTGCAGCACATTGTGGTTCCCCTGAGTAAGAGCCAAGAACTCATTCAGCTTGCGATCCATAAGACCAGTGGGGATATGGTGAGCACGAAAAGCCGTCTTGAATTCATCCCAAGACACAATATGATCTGCCGGGAGCATTCCAATGTGAGTATCCCACCATAAGCGCGCCGGACCGCGCAACTGCTGAGCGGCAAACCGGGACTTGTTGGCATTCGAACAAGGAGACACCAACAGGGAGAACTTGGACTCAATGACGTTGAGCCAAGCGTCAGCATCCAGAGGATCCTCGGTCTTGGTGAACATAGGTGGCTGAGTACTGGTGAAGTCCGAGTACGTCGCCTCCTGAGGATGGGGGTTGTGACGTCCACCATGTTGCTGCGGATTCATTTGTGCTTCGGTCAAGCGCCGAAGAAGCTCCGTCTGCATAGCCAATAGCTCCGAGATATTGGTGGGCAGAGGTGGTGGATAAGGTAGACCACCCTCCGGAGTTTTCGACATCTGCATTATTTTAAACTCCCAATTAGTAATGCAATCTTATAAGTACAACACAATAGGATGATAACATTTACTAACAAATATAAGATTGGTTCTTTGCAAGGTTAGTAGACATCATCATCCATCATGTTGCACTCGCATTCCTAATCTTGCTAAAGGGTAATAAGGAAACTACCCAATATTGGATGCATTGCTAATTGGCAATTTCGGGGGTGTTAACAGATTTCTGACATGAGATTCAAAAATTCATATCTGCAGTTCTGTTAACCCAAAAATTCTCATCTTTTGCCAAAAGAGAGCTTATATAATTGTCTAAATCTTTTGTATTTGGTGGTCAGGCTGGTTCCAATTGGAAGAGGGTGAAATTTTCAAATTTCTAACTGTCTGTCCTGCTGGAATTTTCAGCAAGAAGGGTCAGAGTAAATTGAGCATAACTTCTGTTACTTTGCTCCAAAAGAGCTCAATTTTTGACACAATCAGGATCATGAAATTGTGCACAAGTTTGGTATTCATGACCCCTTTGAAAAACATCATTCTCTAGGAGTAAAACGGAGGACAAGCTGATTGCAACAAAGCTGAAAACAGCATATATACATAGGTGGTTCTTCCATACTAGTGGCATATATTACAAGATCCATGGGATAATTTACATCACCTACTCGGGGCATATCTCACACTATCCATGAAACAATTTACATCATCCATTCAAGATTACATTCATGGATACAAAAGAGAGTCAGTTTCCTAAATCATCATCTAGTCGGAGTCAACGGGGTAAAGCTCTTCCGGATCCTCCTCGTCATCGGACCCATCGTTTCCACCATTAGGGGGTGGCGCCTGGTTCACTGAGCCTTCTCCATCGGATATGTCAGGATCATTCAGCACAACAGGCTCCCCTGAAACGGTGTCCAGACCTGACTCGCCCTGCAGGGGCAGCTCTGGAGGCACAAGCGCTGGTGGAGGATGCTGCAGCTCCTCAATCACCCCCTGAGCGTCATTGAGGTCATCCTCCAAGAGTGCCACTAACTCGTGCTGCCCAACTAGCTCTTCGTTCAGGTGGTTGACTTGGTGATCCAAGCCCCTGACCTGATCCGCTAGTGCCTGAGCTGCTGCTGCCACCAAACGGTTCTGGTGGACAAGCGTCTCAATGAGGTCAGCAGATGCCCTTCCATAGTCAACCAAGGCATTCGTGTTAGGGTCCTGAACTTGGGCCCTGCTGTCCCACCACAAGATGGCATTTCCAGGCCGTGGTGGAAACAAGGCGGCCGGAGTGTCGTAGAGCTGCACCTGATGTTGGTGCCCAAACAGTAGCAAGGCATGTTGTGCCGCAAGCTCACAACCGGACAAGAAAGCGTGGGCCCGAGTGGACACCACCAAGTCTTCCGGCCTTATTTCAGGTGGGCTCGGAATGGTGACTGTGACCTCGAACTGCATCACGTTCCACTCGACGCGGTGCACCCCGACATAGCGAGGCGGCTCGGTGTACCCGCAGCGCTGCACAGTCTTCCACAGAAGCGCAGGAAAACCCCCCAAGTGGAGGCAAGTGGAGTGGTAACGCCCTTGCTCATCAATGTGCATGGTACGGTTGCTAGGACCGGCCATCTGAAAGAATTTAACCAAAATGAAGTTTAGTCCAACATTTAGCTATGAAATGGCATAACTCAAAACGGACAGATTCTGGACTGAATTTCAAAAATTCATAACTCAAAATTGAGCAATCCAAAAATCACTAAATTTCACCAGAATATCAAAGACATATTTCTCTACAACTTTGGTATCGAGTGTCCGTGCAAAATATGGCTGCAAATCACCCAAATCCTTAGAGACAAAATCTGATGTATGCAGAAAATATACAGCAGTTAGAGAGGTAGTAAAAAGGCTATATCTCCCTATCCACTGGGCCAAATGACCTGAATTTTTGGCAGGGGATAGATACACAAATTTGGAACAACTTTCCTATTCATGAGTTTCAGAGAAAACATACCTAAGACAGGCCAATCGCAGCATTGAGCAGAAGGGTCAGATTTGGACCGAAACTAACCTGATGGTAAAACAATCATAACTCTCAATTGGCTGGGCCAAAATTATTGAAATTTTCACAGCAGCTAGATAAAAAGATTTGGAACAACTTTTCTAATGTGAGCATTTTCAGTTGAGGTGATCTTATTGGTCGAAAAATTCATACCAACAGGGAAGTCTAAAAGACAATCTAGGATATCGTTAGTGAGTGCAAAATTTCCTTTCGGTCACCAACCTTACATCCGTCCCTTAACCCATAGTTTAGGTATTTTGTGCATTAACATGATGCATGCATGATCGACCTATTCGTCCTCACAAAAGAAACAATTGCCAAGTAACCTTGGTATGCGGTTTCCCACATATGATGACCACACCCTGTTGCTCACTATAGAAGCAACAGTTCAACCAGTAAAGTAAAGGCACTACAGTCATTATAACACCGTGAAGATGTTATATTGACTGCACCCCAAGTAAGCCACTGCTTGGGGAACAGCGTCCAGTAATCACACCCTCTAGCGATGGGCGACCATTACTTACGTGGAGTCGTCGGTACAGAAAAGTAATGTGCTGGAAGTCAGTAGTATATATACCATATAAGCCACCTGAAGACTACCCATATCAACCCTAGGGCTCACGTTCTAGTCTTTTCAATCCTAGCGTAACCAACGAGGTTTTCAAAAGTCCAGTTTAAGTTTTGCAAATCAAGAAAACATTTTTAAGACTCGTCATACCACCCGCTGCCTATTTTTTGGCTCTGATACCAGCTGTGGCAGACTGCCCCAATTAATCCGGCTTAAGAGCATGGGACCACTATCACAGCAGTGCTCCACGCCCCTAAACCGAGTTAATCGAGCAATCCGTCGGATTCCTTCCCGATTACACCACATTTTTTCTCGACCGAAACGAAATAGCAGCAGTCCCACTCGAAGGTGGGCTCGGCAGTACAACTCATCACAAATTTTACAACACGGGGTTCACATAGATAATTATACAAATACAGTGCATATGTTTTAGTTATTACAAACCAGAGTTATAATACAGCGGAAGTCTAAGCGTCGATACACATAACATCATATGGAGCCCACATATGATATTCAGTTCCCGCGGCCTGAGTCGGACTCAGACGGCCCCCACTCGACTGTCCAACCATCAGGGAGCACACCAGGCCAAGTCAAAGCGGCAACAGGATCATAGCCATCCACATAATCTGAAAAAGATAGCCACAAGCAAGGCTGAGTACTAATTACTCAGCAAGACTTACCCGACAAGGTTAAATACTAGACATGCAAGGCTTTTTGGCTCTGGGGTTTGTTTTGCCAAAAGCGTCTACAAGTTGATCCCTATTTTCAATATTTTAGCCAAGTTTTAAAGTGAGACTAACCATTTCTAGATTTGCCAAACTATCCAATCTCACTCAGTGTCGAAAAACAATTGATTAGTAAATCATCAACATTTCTCATCTAACAACACTTTCCCCCATTTGGCCCAAGGACATTGATGCGCAACGAGAGATCAAGCAGCTTCATGTAACCGCGAAGGACGAACAACTCGAGTTGATTTTAACCATGCATGGGACAACCTAATCGCACGACCCGTGAGAGACACCCAGGACCTCACGGGGCAACCGTTCCCATCTCTCCCTGCCATCTGCCATCGGGGACCACTCCACCCGAGTGCACGCCCCAACGAACCCCAGGTGCCCGAGGCAAACCTGTGCCGCGGCCACTGCTACACTCGCCATCATCCCCTCGCCCAATGGAGTGGATATGTCCGTCAGACGTCAGTTTGAATCAAGTACTAGGTTTACCAGTTTACCACATTTCCCGGCATACGATTAGTACCTTCAAAAGCTAGACCAACTGACCACACAATCAATGCCTTAGCCAACAATTTCTGTGCAAGCGGGGCGTTCAACCAAACATAAATACCGCACAAGCCCCGCTTGCCGAATCTCCTCAACTGATAATAAAGTAAAACCTATTTCTCGCGAGTGACAAGGCAATCACTCGACTTCTACCGATCCTAATTAAGCATGGCAGTCTAAACGACCTACACATACTAGTATTAGGACATAGGTACCTAGGGATCATGCAACTAGGGTTTCATTCAACTCCTCAAAACTTAAATGCACAAATTAAAGACGGTTAGAATTAACAGCGGGTTATGCTCCGGGGCTTGCCTTCCTGATCACCGCTGGCCCTTGGCCCTTTCGAACTTTGGTTCGGGTCCTGTGCAGCAGCAAGGTTCAGCTCGGCAGCAGCTTGTTCGTCCTCGTGCTCGACCTCAATCTCGTACACTCCGTCAACAAGGGTTCGCTCTACAGGAAATGCGGATGCATGAGATGCAGCAATGCACGAGAAACAATCACAGAATAACTGCAACAACTCTCTAATACATCACGGAGCAATCATTTACGGAATATAAACAATTAAGAAGCTCACAAATAAAGCGGGGTGGGTTGCTTTTAGTTGCTAATTAAACTTAACTCAATTCTGAAATAATATATAAAGTAATCTTATTAACCCTTTTTAATATGTTATAACCACTTAAGTTACTACATAAATTAAATAAAACATCCACAAATAACCACTAGTAATACAATGGAGTTTCAATTGCTAAATCTAACATTCAGCACTCCTAGGTGCTTTACATGTTTGCAGAATTATTTTTACCACAAGAAAACTATTTATTAATTAAGTATTTCCTAACTAGTTCTTACCAAATAAAGCCTAGAAAATATATTTTCATAAACACAAATTAGGGTAAACATGTTTCTGTGTTCTTGACAGTTAAACATATTTTTCAAGAATTTTCCAGCATTTTACCTATTTATTTCCTATTTTTCTTAACAGCCCACATTTAACACCAATTAGAAAATCATAATAAATTCTACAAAAATGTTCTGCAGCTGAAATTTTTACTGAAACTACTATTCTACTAGAGGCATTTTATGTGAATTCTTTAGATTTTTTGGAGTTGTATAGAATATTTAGTGATTTAACCATTCTTAACAAGCTAGAAACAACTTAATTCCAAATCTACCAAAATCATGAATAAAATGTGGCCAACAGGTACTCAACTCAACTCTACTGATCACAACAGATCCATCAAAAGCGGTTTTGCATTTTTAGCACATTCCTATGATTTATAAAGCAATAAACATCCTCTCAAGCACATCTTCATACATTCAAAAATACACTGGGATTTACACAGATTATACATGCATATGATACACCAATGGAAAGATAATTTCTCAAGGATTCCAGAAAGTCCAAGTTTGTGATTTTACAATTGTTTTGTGATTTTTGGTGATTTATTGAATCTCAGCTGAATTTCAAAGAAAGAAAATCGTGAATAGTGAAATCGAGATTTACATCCGGGTCCTCGGGAAACTAAAAGTAATTGCAGATCGGTCCTTTTCTCGCAAATAGGTCCTCGGATTCTTGTTGAAAACCCCCTGCAAGATTCCACTTCAGCACATAACTCCAAACATTTGTGGATAACCCTGGAAGATCTAACTTCTCACCTTTTGGTCCGGCTTCTTCTACCTTTGGTCTGTATACGAACAGCAGCTCGATTCAGGCTTCTGGTAGCCGGCGTGACTGGACAAGGGGTCGGCGCCGGCCTTCCCCAGCCTGGGGCTGCAGCAGGGGCTCCGGCCGGCCTCTCCCCGGCCTGGGGCTGCAGCAGCGGGCGACGGCCTCGCCCCCCCTCCCCACCCTGCTCTGGCCGCGAGCGCCGGCGGCAAATGGTGAGGCCGGCGGTGGAACAGGCCCCTGGTGGCCGGTCTAGGCGGGGGAAAAGGCTAGGGAGGGTCAAGACGCTACGGGGATTGCATTTTGATGGTTTGATTGAAGGGAAAACGATCGAGGAGCTACGATTTTGGAATTGTAGGAGGTCGGCCGAACTCAACAATGGCGGTCGGACTTCTTGCAATTCCGAGCAAGGAAAGCTAAGGCGAGGGCGAGGGATGTTTCGGGGGTGGAGAGGGCGAGGTGAGGTAGGTCTGGGAGGAAGGAATCAAGGAACGACGGGCGAAGGGGGGTGAATTTGGTCGAGGAAGGACGGGCGTCTTTACTGTCCTCGGAAACTCGAGCTCCCTCATCCCTCCGGCGAGGGACACCTCAGCAGGGCCACCCGGACGGCACAAGCGGCGCAATGGCGTGAGGGCACGCGTGTGGACAGCTGGAGGGCGGTGAATGGCGTCGACGACGCCGAGGCCGAGCTCCTGGCCGTTGTTCTGTCGATCGGCGCCGAACTGAAACTTTCCGATTCAGTTTTGTGGCCGAGCGACGCAGCTGCTCCATTTCGATTTTTCTCTCGATTCCGTGTAGAAACTCAAGGAGCAGCGAATACCAACTTTGTAGAGGATTCATAGGGCTACAATTCCTACAAAGGAACTTATACCATTTGCTCAACGGTTTGGAAGTTGCAAGGCCCTACATCTCAGCCAAAAATTCAAATTCCCGAAATTTCAGAGTTTTGGACAGCTCACGGGTCCAACTTCGTCGGCCTTAAACTCCACTTTTTGTACATAAAAAGTTGATTCAACCAATACGAAAGTTAAAGATGGTACTTCAGACTACAACTTCTACAAAGGGAGTTATAGTGTTTGATCAATGGTTTGAGAGATAAATCATGGAGAATCCGGCCAAAAATGCTGTTAACTGTCGAACTGAAAATCCTAAGTCTGAATCGAATGTTTTTGACCCGATTTCGATGACCTTTTTCTCTAAGATTTACATACAAACATCGAGATCGCCCAATACAAAAGTTGTAGCTGGTATATTAGGCTACAACTCTTACAAAGGGTGTCACTACTTTTGGGCCACGGTTTGAAAGTTACGGGGCGACGAATATGGCGAAAATCACGTTTTCAGACTTAATGTAATTCAACGAAGTGCTGAAATTGCTGGTTTTGACCCGATTTTGACCAAGATTATGAGGGATCGAACAAATTTTTCCTTGATCCACATCACCACCATTGTAAAGAGGGTACTTTGTACTCCAACTTTCATATTGGTGGAATTTCAAGTGTTTAAGAAAAATAAAAAGATATTAGCCGCTCGAGAAGGGTAAAAAGCAATACCCGCGACACATGAAATGACGATCGAACGAGTTCAAAATCGAGTTTTGAATTTTCGTTTGAACTTTCCATACTCATTTGAGTTCATATACATGTAGTTGACATTATTTGCGATATTTTGGCATCAGTTTTGTATTTTGACTATTTTGGTTATTCCGGTTGACTGAGTCAACACATACACACAATTATGCACAAACACTACAATTATGAAATGATGCATGTCATAATGAGTTTAATTAAGTTAATTAAGTGTCTTAATTACATTAGTGACACCGGGGTGTCACAGCAAGTGTCAGCGTAATGCCAAAGGTAGTTTTTGACCGCCTAAACTGTACTACCTTGTCTCCTACTCCCATGAGATTGCAGCTGGCCGATTCCATGGTCCGCAACCCTGAGGGGATAGCTGAGGACATTCCGGTATGCATCCGGGATTGCTTTGTCCCTGTCGACTTTGTGGTGTTAGACATGGATGTGGGCAACGACTCATCGCTCATCCTCGGGCGACCCTTCTTGAGTACAGCAGATGCTCACATCAATGTGGGTGCTGGAGAGATTCAGCTCCACATAATGGAAAGAAGGAGAAGTTTGAGTTCAGGCCAAAGGTGGAGCAGTGCTCCATGATCAAAATCAAGTATGGGAGAAACAGTCAGAATGTCAAAGAGGTGGAGGTGACGCCTCCAGAGAAAGACAACCTGATTAAGTTCATGGAGAAGTTCTGGGAGAAGGATTTCCCCATCTGGTATTATGCAAAGCACAACAAGAAGTCTACACGAGGTGCAAAAGCACAGACAAAGAAAACACCGGAACAAGCTGTCGACCGCCAGAAAAAGGTAAAACAGGTATGGCGGGTTAAATCATCTGTATGCTCATCTCCAGGGTCAGATGCTGCTTCATCAAGTTGAATCCTACAAAGGAGACGTCTTCGCTCGATGACGTAAAACACGAGTCCTGCGCCGACAGGTACATCGGTGTCAACAGACTAGCTTGGGGAGGACCCTCAATCAGGTAAGTTCAGGTAAGTATTGTTGAATAAAGTTTTTCGTTCAAATAAAGTTAGTAAATGAGAGCCATCCATGATAATCCCTTAAATGTTTTAAGTCCATGCTTAAATCTTTTCTTTTGGATATGATGAAAAGTTGCTCTTATTTCTCTCTTGTACCTATGTTTCAACCAGTTATTCTCTTAACCTTTGAGTTTGCTGGTTGAGCATGATCTTTTCTGTTATCTTGTCTATTTGTGGGTAGCATATGCAAGCTCTAGTCTAGGTTGTTGTTGGCTATGATATGATAAGACTTGAGTTGCCCTAAGATCTTACTAACCTGGACTTGATAACCGGAGTTTTCTCTTTTAAAATAAAATAAAGAGTTCCTTATGGTGATTAAATTCCCTACCAAAGCTCATAATGTTTTAAACCCCTACATAAGCAACTTGCTTTTGCAATGAGTTTTGTCAAGGTCACTGTGATTCTTAGAGATTTACTTCATGCTTTTAAAGCCAAGATCACGTACACGCCACCATACACATGTTATACTTCTACTTTGGAAGTAAACATGACACCCATCCATCCACAAAATAAAAGCTCTACATAAGGTTTGATACTCTTCCCTAACTTTATTGCAAAAAGAGACATGGGGCTGCTGAAAAAAAAAGAAATAAAAAGAGAGAGCAAATAAAGGCTCTAGGTTCAAACAGTAAAGCCATGTCTCTAAAAGTAACTCTTTAAGGGAAGAGGAGCCTGTAAAAAAAACAGAGAGAGAGAGCTATCATTCACCATGCCACATACACACGTGCACATCTTGGTTTGAAGGTATGATTTATTTCTCCTTGAATCCTGATTTTGATTTTACAATATGTGCATTACAAGTATGCTATATAGCTCTCTTAGCACAAACTCCACTTCAATGAGTGACAAGAGAGTTGAGAGAGGAAAAGGGTAAGGAAATACGCCATGAGTGACTTGAGAGTACCACCTAAGGAACTCCACCTTTTGAAAAATCCCAAAACATCAAGTTTGATTGTCAAGCAAGGTAGAAGGCAAGGTGCTTGGTCTAAGTGGTTCTAGCCATCAACCGCCCAAGACAAGGAGAAGCTACAAGCCCCATGAAAGGCCAAGGTAATAAGGGAAGTTTATTTTACCAGCTTATTCAATCCTTGATAGAATATCTTGCTGAACTACTGGTACTTTTGAGGAGTAATGAGGAAGCAACTCCTAATCCACTGAGCCTAAAAGTTCTAGTCTTTGCTCGGGACGAGCAAAGGTTAAGCTTGGGGGAGTTGTTGACGGTCCTTATAACATAAAATCCGACCGTCAATAGGCTCAGAAACCAATAAAGATCAAAGCATAACTTAGGCATTTGTATTCAAATAAGGTTGTACCATGCATATCTGGAATATATTTGAGTACAGGGACTACGGTGCAAAAGATGGACGAAACTGGGCACAGGCCCAGGTCGGCCGACCTGGCTAGGTCAGGCGACCTGGACTGAACCCCGATGGAGCCCATTTCCTACACAGGTCAAGAAGCACACTAAGGAAGGATTGTGAACGTTGATTCATGGTCGGTGCAAGTTAATGGTGAAAGATGAGCCACATGTCCATCCCATGGATTGAAGGGCCCACAACCAGAGTTAAGTGTACCCAAATCGACAGAACCCACCTAGAACCGACCTCAGGACCCACATGTCAGTCTCCCAGAGGAAGATGGGCCCTAAAGGCGGTTATAGGGGGTCGGCCGACCCAGCCAGGTCGGCCGATCTCCGCGTGCGCCCAACTCGGCCCTCCTTTGACCTACAACTATAAACCACCATGGAGATTATATCTGAGCCGTGAAGTGCTGAAGACGGTGGATCCAAGGGTCGGCCGACCTGGGGGATTCGGCCAACGTAGGCCGACCTCCCAACTACCTCAACCGCCTCTGGCCGGCTCCAACCGCCATTGTGATGCTATAAACACCTGTAAAGGGCGCCGTACTCAACACACACCAAAAGAAGAGCTCTCCTTTGCTGCAAGCTTAGTCTTAGTCTTAGTAGTGATAGTCATAGCGTTAGATCTTCTGAAGGGCTTCTAAAGGAGTCTTGGTAAGTTCTAGAGTCCAGTTCTTGTATTCTCTTACTTACTTGTAGTACTCCGAGCTTAATGGAAATACCTTCATACTTATGTTGTATGCCTCAATTATACCTTATCCACTTAGCATATACTACTTATGTCTTGCACCTTATTCAAGTGAATGTATGTTAAGACATTGGCTCAATGTGCCTCTTGGTTGCTCTATTTATTAACGTGATAGATAGAGTTGTATTACATATTGCAAGCATGGTGTTTGGGATATGGAATACTGTTGAGGGTACCGCTGCCCCACGGATTAGAAGAGGTAGGCGGCAGGTGGTGACAGCCCTGTCCGTCCTTTGTAATCCTCCACGTTCGGGAGTGGGTATTAGGCCTTTATGATAAGACGTCCTACTGTCGTCCCTTGATGAGGGAACCACTGGATACCTCGATATGTCCTCTTGCATATGATCATTGAATGAGCTTGTATAGGATATTGTAGTATATCCAAGTCCCATATGTATGATGCTAATGAACCCTTATTAATCTTCACTAGTATACTATATTAACTAAGATTACCATAATGATGAGCAATGAACTTCTGTGTGTAAACCTACCCATTCATTTCTATATCATTTACCCCTGCTTAGATTATGGTACATTAATATTGTTGTACGTAAAAGCATTGGATGGCACATCTCTCTTTAAACTAAACGCTTTCCCTGCGGATAAACAAATAACGATACTCTGGAATACTCCCGGGTGAAATGCTACAGCGTACTTCTGTGCGCTTGCAGAATATCTGTAACGTCTAGATTTACGATGAAGTATCTCTAGTACCATTACTACTCTAAGTAGTGATGCTAAGAAATACCAACAGCCTTATGGTTGCTCTATTTATTAGCGTGATAGATAGAGTTGTATTTCATAGTGCAAACATGGTATTTGGGTTATGGAATACTGTTGAGGGTATCGCTGCCCCATGGATTAGTAGAGGTAGGCGGCAGGTGGTGACAGCCTTGTCTATCCTTTGTAATCCTCCACGTTCGGGAGATGATATTAGGCCTTTATGATAAGACATCATCCTATCGTCCCTTGATGAAGGAACCACTGGACACCTCGATATGTCCTTTTTCATATGTCCATTGTGTGAGCTTGTATAGGGTATTGTAGTATATCCAAATCCCATATGTATGATGCTAATGAATCCCTTTGTATTCTTTACTAATGTTCTATGACTAACTAAGACTACCATAATGATGAAGCAATGAACTTCTGTGTGTCACATTACCCTTTCAATTCCATAACCTTTACCCCTGTCTAGATTGAGGTATATTAATAGTGTTGTAAGTAAATACATTGGATGACACCTCTCTTTAACTAAATGCTTTCCCTGTGGATAAACAAATAACGATACTCTAGAATACTCCCAGGTAAAATGCTACAACGTACTTCTGTGCGCTTGCAGAATATCTGTAACGTTTAGATTTACAATAAGGCATCTCTAGTGTCATCACTAATCTAAGTGGTGATGCTAAGAAATACCAACAAGCATTTCTGGCACCGTTGCTGGGGAAAGCAATGGTTAAAGAGTCTTGATCATCCATGTATTTAATGTAGCATGATTAATTGCCAGTAATCTAGTAGGTTTACCCTTTCGCTCTGTTTCTCTGTGATGTGAAACAGGGTAGTGTATGACTGGTTTCCAATTACCATCCAACTACGTCGAGAACCCGAATACCATAGGAAGGAGGGTACGTTCTCGTGTCGTAATCCCTCAGGTGCTCTTGTCAGAGACCGAGCCAGTCATCGGAGAGTCATCCAACCAAGGAGAACAACCCGTTCCCGTAGCACCCCAACCAGAAGAAGCCATGGCCGACAGGACAATCCACGACTACTTCGCCCCCTCAGCTGCCCAGATCCCTACGGGTCCGGAAGTGGCTGTGGGGGACCATGCTTTTGAGCTCAAAGCCCCGCTAATCAACATGGTGCAGGCCAGCCCTTTCTGTGGGAAGGCCAATGAAGATCTAGTGCTCACTTGCAGCACTTCCTGGAGGTGTGCAGCACCATCACTATCTGGGGAGTCGAACAAGAGGCCATCTGGCTCCACTTGTTCCCGTTCTCGCTGTTGGGAAGAGCCAAACAATTGTTCTACTCCAGCCGTGAGGCGATGAACACATGGACCAAGTGCTCCAATGCATTCTTGGCTAAGTTCTTCCCCATTGGGAAAACCAACGCCCTTCGGAGAAGAATTTCCATCCGGGGAGACCGTATCGGAGGCATGGGATCGTTTCCAGGACTACATCCTGACATGCCTACACCACGATATGCAAGAGTGGCTCCTGCTCCAGAACTTCTACCATGGGCTGTCCTAGACCGCCCGTGAACATATGGATGCTGCTGCTGGAGGGGCATTCCTCTCATTGACCGTGGCCACCGCCAAGTTGCTCATTGAGAAGATGGTGTCAAACCAAGCCTGGAATGATGACCGCCTTCAAGGGCGCAAACGCGGTATGCACACCGTAAAGGAGGTGGACATGCTGGCCGCCAAGATGGACCTCATTATGAAGCGCCTTGATGACCGCACCAAGGATGGAGGCACCGACAATGAAGGGCCACTGGATTCGCACATGACATGTGAAGTATGTGGAGAAACCGGCCACTCGGGGAACAATTGCCCCGAGACACAAGAGGAGGTACAGTTCGTAAACGGCAACAACGGGTACCGGCCTCAAGGGAACCGGAACCAGCAACGCCAATTCTACCAGGAAGGTAACAACAACAACTCCATGTTTAATCCACCCTCTCTGAAACATCTTGTCCTTGGTCAGGCCAAGATTAATGAATCTATTTCAAAAATGCTTGTTGCTAATGATAAGGCTCTAGAGGGCATAAGCTCTAAAATATAAAGTTTGTCCTCCACCTTTCAGAGCCGGCTGAGCTTTAATAAAATGTTAGAAACCCAATTAGCTCAGCTAGCCGCCGCTGTTCCTTCTGGAGACAAGGGGCGAATTCCTGGACAACTGGATTCCTCCTTTGAAAATGTAAAGGTTGTTTCTACGAGGAGCGGTAAGGCTACTCGGGATCCAGTCCTGCCTAACCATGTAGGGAAGACAGCAGCGCCAAGGAAGGAGATCCCAGCAGAAGGAGAAGAGCCTGAAGCTGAGCTAGCACCAGTAGGACAAACTACACCGCATGAGTTCTACGACTCCAACATCTTGTCATTCCCTCAATACCAGAAAAAAATCATCGGCAGACGAACAGTTCGCTAGGTTCGTAGAGGTCATTCAAAAGTTAAACATACATGTGTCATTGCTGGATGCTATGCAGGTGCCGACCTACGCCAAATACTTGAAGGACATACTGAACAACAAACATCCACTCCCAAGTACCGAGGTCGTAAAGTTGACTAAGGAGTGCAGTGCAACCATCTTAAACAAGGTCCCAGAAAAGAAGAAGGACCTAGGTTGTCCCAACATCACATGCACAATTGGGACACACGTTTCGAGCATGCACTCTATGACTTAGGGGCAAGCGTCAGCGTCATGCCAAAGGTAGTATTCGACTACCTAAATTATACTACCTTGTCCCCTACTTCCATGAGACTGCAGCTGGCCGACTCCATGGTCCGCTACCCGGAGGGGATAGCCGAGTACATTCCAGTGCGCATCCGGGATTGCTTCGTCCCTGTCGACTTCGTGGTACTGGACATGGACGTGAGCAATGACTCGTCGCTCATCCTTGGGTGACCCTTCTTGAGCACAGCGAATGCTCACATCAATGTGGTGCTGGAGAGATCCAGCTCCACATTAATGGAAAGAAGGAGAAGTTTGAGTTCAGGCCAAAGATGGAGCAATGCTCCATGATCAAGATTAAATACGGGAGGAACAGTCAAAACACGAAGGAAGTGGAGGTTACACCTCCAGAAAAAGTCAGCTTAATAAAGTTCATGGAAAAATTCTGGGAGAAGGAATTCCCCATCCTGTATCATGGAAAGAACAAGAAGCCTATACGAGGTGCAAAAGCACAGGCGAAAAAAGCACCGGAACAAGCTATCGACCGCCAGGAGAAGGTAAAACAGGTATGGTGGGATAAATCATCTATATCCTCATCTCCAGGGTCAGATGCTGCTTCATCAAGCTAATCCAACAATAGAGACGTCATCACTCGACGACGTAAAACACGAGTCCTGCGCCGATAGGTTCATCGGTGCCAACAAAATAGCTTGGGGGAGGACCCCCAATCAGGTTAGTTCAGGTAAGCATTTATGAATAAAAGTTTTCTTTCAAATAAAGTTAGTAAATGAGAGCTATCTAGGTTAGTCCCTTAATGTTATAAGCCTATGCTTAAAGTCTTTATTTTGGATGTGATGAATAGTTGCTCTTATTTCTTTCTTGTACCTATGTTTCAACCTGCTATTCTCCTAAGTTTTGAGTTTGCTGGTTGAGCATGATCTTTTCTGTTATCTAGTCTATCTGTGGGTAGCATATGCAAGCTCTAGTCTAGGTTGTTGTTGGCTATGATATGATAAGACTTGAGTTACCCTAAGATCTTACCGAGCAAGACTTGATAATCAGAGTTTTCTTTTGGAAAAATAAAATAAAGAGTATCTTATGGTGATTAAAATTCCTACCAAAGCTCATATTGTTTAAACTTCTACAAAAGCTACTTGTTGTTGCATTGAGTTTTGTCAAGGTCATTGTGATTTTTAGAGATTTACTTCATGCTTTTAAAACCAAGGTCACGCACATGCCACCATATACATGTTACACTTCTACTCTAGAAGTAAACATGACACCCATACATCCACTAAATAAAAGTTCTACAGAAAATAAGGTACTCTTCCCTAAGACTTTATTTCAAAGAAAGGCATGGGCTATTGAAAAAAAATATGGACACATGAAGGTCCAAGTATGTAAAAAAAGAGAAGAGAGAGAGAGCACATAAAGGCTCTTGGTTTATGAAATATAGCCATGTCTCTAAATGCAATCTTGATAAGGGGAAGAGGAACTTACGAAAAGGAGCTATCATTTATCTTGCCATCTACACACGTGCACATCTTGGTTTGAGAGTATGAATTACTTCTTTTTGAATCCTGGTCTTGACTTCACAATATGTGCAATGCAAGTAAGCTACAAAACTCTCCTAGCACAATCTCCACTCCAATAAGTGAAATGAGAGTTGAGAGAGGATCTTGATACGGAAATACACCTTGAGTGACTCGAGAGTACCACCTAAGGAACTCTGCCTTTTTGGAAAACTCCAAAAACCTCCGGTTTGATTATTAAGCAAGGTAGAAGGCAAGGTGCTTAGTCTAAGTCGTTCTGGCTACCAACCGCCCAAGACAAGGAGAAGCTACAAGCCCCATAAAAGGCCAAGGTAATAAGGGAAGTTTATTTTACCAGCTTATTCAATTCTTGGTAGAATATCTTGCCGAACCACTGGTACTTTTGAGGAGTAATGAGGAAGCAATCCTAATCCACTGAGCCTAAAGTTTTAGTCTTTGCTCGGGATGAGCAAAGGGCTAAGCTTGGGGGAGTTGTTGACAGTCCTTATAACGAAAAATCCGACCGCCAATAGGCTCAGAAAACCAATAAAGATAAGGCATAACTTAGACATTTATATTCAAATAATGTTGTAGCATGCATATCTAGAATATATTTGAGTACAGGGACCATGGTGCAAAAGATGGACAAAATTGGGAGGTCGAGCGACCTGGCCTGGACACCGTTCGAGTCCATCCTCCACACAGGTCAAGAAGCACACTAGGAGATGATCATGGACGCTGAATTATGGTCGGTTGAAGTCAAGGGTGAGGGATGAGCCACGTGTCACTCCCATGGATTGAAGGGCCCACACCTCAACTCAAATGCACACAAACCAAGTATACCCACCTGGAACCATCATAAGGACACACAGGGCAGTCTACCAGAGAAGAGTGGGGCAGAAAGGCGGCTGTACCAGGTCGGCCGGCCTAGCCCTGCGGCCGTTTCGCTCCCCCTTGACCAGTACCTGTAAATCGCCATCAGGAATCCATCTACGCCGTGCATTGCTCGAGGCGGTTCATCCGAGGGTCGGCCGACCTGGGCACTTCGGCCGACCTGGGCCCACATCCAAACTGCCACAACCGCCTCTGGCCTGCTCCAACCGCCTATGTGATGCTATAAATACCTGCAAAGGGCGTCGTACTCAACACACACCAGAAGAAGAGCTCTCCTTTGCTACAAGCTTAGTCTTAGTCTTAGTAGTGATAGTCTTTGTAGTAGATCTTCTAAAGGGCTTACGAAGGAGTCTTGGTAAGTTCTAGAGTTCAGTTCTTGTATTCTCTTACTTACTTGTAATACTCTGAGCTTAATGGAAGTATCTTCATACTTATGTTGTATGCCTGAGTTATAGTTTATCTACTTAGTATGTACTACTTATGTCTTGCACCTTGTTTAAGTGAATATATGCTATGACATTGGCTCAATGTGCCTTATGGTTGCTCTATTTATTAGCGCGATAGATAGAGTTGTATTTCATAGTGCAAACATGATGTTTGGGTTATGGAATACTGTTGAGGGTATTGCAGCCCCATGGATTAGTAGAGGTAGGCGGCAGGTGGTGACAGCCCTGTCCGTCCTTTGTAATCCTCCACGTTCAAGAGATGATATTAGGCCTTTATGATAAGATGTCCTCCTATCATCCCATGATGAGGGAACCACTGGACACCTCGATATGTCCTCTTGCATATGTCCATTTTATGAGCTTGTATAGGGTATTGTAGTATATCCAAGTCCCATATGTATGATGCTAATGAAATCCTTTGTAATCTTTACTAATGTTCTATGACTAACTAAGACTACCATAATGATGAAGCAATGAACTTCTGTGTGTCACATTACCCTTTCAATTCCATATCCTTTACCCCTGTCTAGATTGAGGTATATTAATAGTGTTGTAAGTAAATACATTGGATGACACCTCTCTTTAACTAAACGCTTTCCCTGTGTATAAACAAAAAACGATACTCTGGAATACTCCCGGGTGAAATGCTACAACGTACTTCTGTGCACTTGCAGAATATCTGTAACATTTAGATTTACGATAAGGCATCTCTAGTATCATCACTAATATAAGTGGTGACACTAAGAAATACCAACACAAGACAAGTAAAAACACCAACACTCGTGTAATTCATTAGTATTAAACCCTATCACTATGTTTGGTGATTATATTTCACATGTTTCTTGTAGGATTTGACGGTCAAAAGTAGCACTTAAGGACCGTCAACAAGCTCCCCCACACTTAGCCTTTACTCATCCTCGAGTAAAGTTTAAAGACTAAGGTGGTACAACAAAACTCATTTGATATGATACTAGCATATAAGTTATTCCAAGCCATACCTGTACTTGTGAATTTCAAAGTGTCTATCATGTCATCTCGGATGGTTGAAAAACGGAACGGCCTTGATTCAAGTCATCTCCACTCCTCTGTTAAGTAACTTGGGTTTTTGATAAATTTTCAAAACAAAGCCTTACCTAGCTCCTCAACTGATTCTCTCGAATCGCTCAATATGTACAATTCCCCACCTGTCGGATGTTTGGACCCGGCAGTCCACACAGGGTAGCCTACGTGGTTGATTTGTTGAGGGACAGATCGAGGATCAGAAGTCGATGATAACACAAGACGCAAGGATTGAACAGGTTCGGGCCGTCGAGATGACGTAATACCCTACGTCCTGTGTTGGGGTGATTGTATTGCTGTGTATGAAGTTCCTGAAGGATCTCCGTAGTTGGGTTCTGTCCTAGGGTTGTAGATGTTGCGTATGATCGTGGGTTGTATCGTGCTCTGGAGGGGGGTCTCAAGGCGCCTTATATAGTCTGGCTGCCTTGAGTTACAAGTCGGCTAGAGATCGTAACCTACCCGAAATACAAGGATTCGATCCTATAACGATTACAGATATCTTTCCCTATAATTCCGGCTAGTTTATCTTGATCTCCGAGCTTCTTGCGGGATACGCCGTGTTGTTCCTTGCTATGCGCGCCGTCGCGCCCATCCGGTTCGCCCGACTGGTGGGCCTTCCGACTGGTGAGCCACCCAGTCCGACAAACCGATCCAGTCGTACTCGGATTGGGCCGCCCCTTGCTGGTTGGGCCAATCCGCCTTCTGGGTACCCCTGGGGGTCTACCCCCGACAAGCCCCCGAGTAGTACGTGGTTGAGAGACAAGTCGGCGAGGTCGTGCTGTCTGATGAGCGTCGAGCCCGCTGCAGTTGGAAGCGAAACCGCGTGATACTGGAGAGAAAAGAGCCGTTTTCCAACGGATGCGCCGCGAGGTGCGTCCGTTGGCCGTAGCCCCCGAGCCTTGAAGCGATTCCGAAGGAATCGGTCCAAGGGTTAGTAGCCTTCTTCTGAGGTCGTCAGACAATCAACGGATGCGCCGCGAGGTGCGTCCGTTGGCCGTAGCCCCCGAGCCTTGAAGCGATTCCGAAGGAATCGGTCCAAGGGTTAGTCAAGGAGCGTCTAGCCAGATCATCCGACGTTAATTTCGGCGTCCTGTCCCCGAGCGTGAGGGCCGAGCACGCCGAGTGGTCGTCCCGGCGCCAGCCCCCGAGCGTGAGGGCCGAGCACGCCGAGTAGTCGTCCCAGCGCCAGCCCCCGAGCGTGAGGGCCGAGCACGCCGAGTGGTCGTCCCGGCGCCAGCCCCCGAGCGTGAGGGCCGAGCACGCCGAGTGGTCGTCCCGGCGCCAGCCCCCGAGCGTGAGGGCCGGGCACGCCGAGTGGTCGTCCCGACGCCAGCCCCCGAGCGTGAGGGCTGAGCACGCCGAGTGGTCGTCCCGGCGCCAGCCCCCGAGCGTGAGGGCTGAGCACGCCGAGTAGTCGTCCCGGCGCCAGCCCCCGAGCGTGAGGGCTGAGCACGCCGAGTAGTCGTCAGTACCCTGCAACAAAGTAAAAAATTCGAGGAGAAAGTATTCGGCGATATAAATATTAATGAACTCTGCTTCCTGCTTTTAAGTCTTTTAATTTTCTCGGGTAGTTAGCCTGTTACGTTTATGCACCTGGTCCCCGATAGCCGTAGTCCATAGCGCAGGGAGCTGGGCCGCGTGCACGCGTAGGAGGGTAGGCGTACGGAAGAGCCGAGGTTTCACGGATTAAGGCGTGTGCTCCCCGAGTACTTTAGCAACTTGTTTTAAAGCTCGCGGAATCGGCGAAGATAATCAGTTGAAACTTATCTTGGTGAAAGGGTCGGGTCCCGGAGGAATCCTTCCCTATCAGGTATACCAGGGAGAGGCAGGCAAGGCGACGTCAGGAATAGTATTCCCGTGATTGCACAGGGCGCTCCCGTGGTCGAGTGGAGCCAAAGGAGATAAGGGTGACCTGTGCGCTTCAGGCTGGAGGAGAGACGCGTGGCGTAGAGCCCGCGCTCGTCATCGTGGAGCAAATCTTCCGTCCTCCGGCGACCAGGGGCTATAAATACCCGTTGGGGAGCCTGAGCTGCTACCCAAGACCGAATAGATATAGGATCCTTGTGGTCAACATGCCGGAGGCTCATTGTCGGGTTCATCCACCGGGGGGAGTTCATGGAGTCATCATGGCGTGGTGCTAGAAGAGTGCTTGCGAGGGATCTGAGGCGTTGATCAGCGTGTGGGTGCTGCCCCGTTCACCCCCGCATTCCCATGTGATGAGGGCCATGTGGGGTGAAATGCTTTGTAGAGCATGGGGTAGCCGAAGTCATCCGCTATCAACCCTCCACCGGTGCTGTCCCGTCGACGGCTGCAGTGGTGCTACAAGAGAGCTTGCGAGGAGCTCATGTGAACCAAGCTTACTCCGGATGTAGCACTAGGCGCAGGGACGAGTGCCCCAGGCCGTCATCTTGGCGGTTGATGTGTTTGATGTTTGTAACCGGCGCAAGTCCGGCTCCGTTGTAACTGTATTTCCTGCAAAAGGATTGCATTACCTGTCGCAATTTGTTCGCAGCGTCAGTTCCCGAGCGTTTCGGGGCTGATCGAGCCCGCACGGCACGCTGCTTCTGATATGGCGCCAGCCCCCGAGTCCGAGTGCCGGTCGAACCTTAGCGGTACGCCTTTAGTTCTGCAGTGTTGGCCTCCGAGTGGGTCGGAGCCAATCGAGCCCGAGAGGCGCACTGACTTAATCGTGGCGCCAGCCCCCGAGCGTGGGAGCTGTTCGAGCCTTAGCGGCACACCACTGGGTTTGCAGCGTTGGCTCCCGAGTGGTTCGGGGCCAATCGAGCCCGAGAGGCACACTGACTTGATCGTGGCGCCAGCCCCCGAGCGTGGGAGCTGTTCGAGCCTTAGCGGCACACCACTAGGTTTGCAGTGTTGGCTCCCGAGTGGTTCGGGGCCAATCGAGCCCGAGAGGCACACTGACTTGATCGTGGCGCCAGCCCCCGAGCGTGGGAGCTGTTCGAGCCTTAGCGGCACACCACTAGGTTTGCAGTGTTGGCTCCCGAGTGGTTCGGGGCCAATCGAGCCCGAGAGGCACACTGACTTGATCGTGGCGCCAGCCCCCGAGCGTGGGAGCTGTTCGAGCCTTAGCGGCACGCCGACTTCTTCGTCTTGCTCGAGTGCTCTGGAGTCATTTTTTACCGTTGACGCCCGGCGTGTAACGGAAGGCGAAGCGCCCAACGGCTCTTTGTGCCGTTTCACCCGCCCCCGCTAATCGCGTTATCTCGCGGTAATTTCGGGCATCAAGGCGCGCTATAAAAGGCGAGGGTTAAACCTGGAGGGAAATCTTCCCATTTCCAGATCCGTTCTCCCCGTTCTTCGCTCTTCATCCCGCCGCCACCAAAGCTCCCCTTGCTCGCGAGTCCTTTGCGCGATCTCAACCACCACGGGGAGCGTAGCCTCGCTGATGCGATCCAAGACCCCTGCCGTAAGATCCATGGCGGGGAGGAAGAAGTTTGCTGGCGTCCCGAAGTCTGACAAGATCCCTTCCCCTGTCCTTGCGTGGACGCGGGGGAAGGTAACCACGGAGGTACTGGAGGAGATGGTGGAGCGGAATGTCCTGCCGCCTCAGGCCGTGGCGGAATGGCGGCCGAGCGCAGGGGAAGTATTCCCGTCGGAGAACTCCGGCGAGCTGGTCCTCTTCAAGCCTTTCTTCGAGGCGGGACTTGGCTTGCCCACGGGGGCATTCTTCCGTGGGCTGCTGCATTACTACGGGATCGAGGCGATCAACCTCAACCCCAATTCAATCATGGCAATCTCGGTCTTCATCCACCTCTGCGAGGCATATCTGGGGATCTCTCCCCACTTCAACTTGTGGAGGTACCTGTACTGGCTGAAGCCTCAGCCGAGTGAGGAGAAGATGGTGGTGGTCGGAGTAACAATCAAGGAAGCATAGGAGTACGCATCCGGCGGTGGAGTCAACGACTTGGTCGATGCGGGGTAGGACGAAGGGGTCCTTGGGGCAGTGCCTGTTGAGATCCGTGTAGTCAACACACATTCTCCATTCATTATTCTTTTTTCTTACAAGGACTGGGTTAGCAAGCCAGTCAGGGTAAAAGACTTCTCTAATGAACCCGGCGGCTAGCAGCCTTGTAATTTCTGCCCTAATGGCCTCCTTGCGGTCCTGCGCGAAGCGTCGGAGCTTTTGGCGAACTGGCTTGGCGTTCGCGTCAACCGTCAAGGAGTGCTCGACCACCTCCCTCGGAACGCCTGGCATATCTGATGGAGTCCATGCGAATATGTCGGCGTTGTCCCGGAGGAAGGTGACGAGCGCACTTTCCTATTTGGGGTCGAGCCCTGATCCGATCAGGGCGGTCTTGGAGGAGTCGGAGAGCCCAAGCGAGATAACGCGCACTTCTTCAGCCGGCTGCATTGCGGTTGGTGCGGCTCTTCGCTTGGAGGACTCGGGGACGGAGCCCGGGTCTCCCTGGAAGGTTCTTGCCTCGTGGACCACCTCCATCTGCAGCACGCTGCGTTCGATGCCGGTGCAGAGGTGGAGCCCTTCTTTGTCGCAGCCCTTGGAGAGGTGCACGTCGCTGCGGATGGAGAGGACGCCGTTTGGTGCTGGCATCTTCATCAGCAGATACGTGTAGTTGGGGATCGCCATAAACTTGGCGAGCGCTGGTCTCCCCAGTATGGCGTGGTAGGCGGTGGTGAAGTCGGCGACCTGGAAGTTGAGGTACTCGGTCCTGAAGTTGTCCTGATCGCCGAAGGTGACGGGCAGGGCGATCTGCCCGAGTGATTTGGAGCCCTTGCCCGGGATCAGCCCGTAGAACGGGTGGAGAGAAGGAATCAGGGCGTCGAGGCCGATGCCCATGTCCCTCAGCGTCTGGGCGAAGATGATGTTGAGCCCGCTCCCACCGTCGATGAGTACTTTGGTGAGGCGAGCGTTGTGCACGATTGGGCTGAGTACCAGCGGATACTCGCCCACGTCGGAGACCTGGAACCACTGGTCCTCCCTAGAGAAGGTGATCGGCTGCTCGGACCAGCGGAGTGGTTGGATCGGCGATGTGTAGCAGGAGAATATCTCCCGGTCGCGTACTTTCTCCCGGCGCTTGTCGTCTACGGGCGGCGGTCCTCCGAGGATGAAGTTCACCTGCCTGTCGACATTCGAGAAAGCAGGGTTCGCGGGAGCCCCTTTTCCCTTGTCGCCTTTGTCGTCATCTTGCGGCGGTAGCTTCCCCTCCTTCTTCTTGTAGGCGTCGGCGAGTCCCATGCAATCGATCATGCGATGCTTGGACTGCTTGTGGATGGGGCAGGGTCCTTGGAGCATCTTCTCGAAGTCGGCGCTGAAGTTGGACCGCGGGCGAGGGCCGCTACGGTCCATGGCGGCGACGGTGAAGTCTCTTGAGCGCTTTCGGTCATCCCTCCTGCTTGGTTCAGGTCGGGAACGGCGTGTGTCCTCCTTCTTCGGGCGGTCTTCTCGGCGAGGGGGACGATCATCGTCCCGAGTGCTTTTCTTGCCGTAGTGGAGACGGACAGCCTCCTTGGCGTTGGCCATCTTGTTCACCCGGCCAAAGAACTCGCCGGAGGTCTTTGGCATGTCCTCGCACAGGCGCTCGAAGACGGCGGAGTCGGCGAGGCCGTCGAGGAAGTAGCTGATGATCTCGGACTCGGAGCAGCCGGGAACTAAGTTCCGGTTCTCCATGTACCGGTCGGTGTAGTCGCGGAGGCTCTCCCCGCGGTTCTGCTTAACCTTGCCCAGGTCCCAGGCGGTGCCTGGTCGGATGGAGCTCCCCTGGAAGTAGCTTTTGAACTTGTCGCAGAGGGTCCCCCAGCTGTCGATGGAGTCGGGCTCAAGGCTGTGAAGCCAGGTTAGCCCCACCTTGGTCATGGCGACGGGGAAGTAGGCGCACATGGAGTCGTGGTCGCCGTTTACTGCGCGGATGGCGATGCTGTACGTCCGGAGCCACAGCGTCGGGTCCGCCTTCCCGTCATACTTCTCTATGCCTGTAGGTTTGAAGTTAGCAGGCATTCTAATGGATCTTACTCGGGCAGTGAACGCCGGGAAGCCGTCGCAGTCGTTGAGGTTCCCGGCATCCGCGTGTCCTGAGTCGGCGGAGTAGTCTTCCGGGGTGTTAGCCCGGGGCGGCCTGTCTTGTCCGAGTGGAGGCCCGTACTTGCGGTCGAACTCTCGGCGGCGCGCGGCCTCAGCGACCTCAAGCTCTCGGCGTTGGCGTGCGTCGCGATCCAGCCCTGGGGGGCCGTGTTCACGGTTGTACTCGGCGCGCCGTC
>CM014278.1:18947190-18997703 GCA_004135705.1 Alloteropsis semialata | reverse complement strand
TACGACGCCCTTTGCAGGTATTTATAGCATCCCATAGGCGGTTGGAGCCGGCCAGAGGCGGTTGTGGCAGTTTGGAGGTGGGCCTAGGTCGGCCAATGTGCCAAGGTCCGCCGACCCTAGGATGCACCGTCTTCAGCATTGCACGGCTCAGATGGACTCCTGATGGCGGTGTACAGGTACGGGTCAAAGGGGAGCGAAAAGGCCGCAGGGCCAAGTCGGCCAACCTAGGCAGGTCGGTCGACCTGGTTCCGCCGCCTTTCAGCCCCACTCTTCTCTGGTAGACTTCCATGTGGGTCCTTATGATGGTTCCAGGTGGGTACACTCCGTTTGGGTGCAAATGAGTTGAGGTGTAGGCCCTTCAATCCGTGGGAGTTACACATGGCTCATCCTCACCCTTGACTTGAACCGACCATGATTTAACGTCCACGATCCTTCCTTTGTGTGCTTCTTGACCTATGTGGAAAATGGGCTCGATTGGGGTTCAGGCCCCGTCGCCCGACCTAGTCAGGTCGACCGACCTGGGTCTGTGCCCAGTTTTGTCCATCTTTTGCTCCGTAGTTCCTGTACTCAAATATATTCCAGATATGCATGGTACAATATTATTTGAATACTAATGTCTAGGTTATGCTTGATCTTTAGGTCACTCAAGTCTTATCATATCATAGCCAACAATAACCTAGACTAGAGCGTGCATGTACTACCCACAGATGGACAAGATAACAGAAAAGATCATGCTCAACCAGCAAACTCAAATCTTAGGAGAATAGCAGGTTGAAACATAGGTACAAGAGAGAAATAAGAGCACTATTCATCATGTCCAAAGTAAAGATTTAAGCATAAACTCAAAACATTAAGGGACTAGCATGGATAGCTCTCATTTACTAACTTTATTCAAAAAAGGCTTTATTCAGCAATACTTACCTGAACTTACCTGATTGGGGGTCCTCCCCCAAGCTATTTTGTTGACACCGATAAACCTGTCGGCGCAGGACTCGTGTTTTACGTTGTCGAGCAAAGACGTCTCCGATGTTGGATTCAACTTGATAAAGCAGCATCTGACCCTGGAGATGAAGATACAGATGATTTAACCCAACATACCTGTTTTACCTTCTTTTGGCGGTCGATAGCTTGTTCCGGTGTTTTCTTCGTCTGTGCTTTCGCACCTCATGTAGACTTCTTGTTGTTCTTTGCATGGTACCGGATGGAGAAATCCTTCTCCCAGAACTTCTCCATGAACTTAATCAGGCTGTCCTTCTCTGGAGGTGTTACCTCCACTTCTTTGACGTTCTGACTGTTTCTCCCATACTTGATCTTGATCATGGAGCATTGCTCCACCTTTGGCCGAAACTCAAACTTCTCCTTCTTACCATTAATGTGGAGCTGAATTTCTCTAGCACCCACATTGATGTGAGCGTCTGCTGTGCTCAAGAAGGGTCGCCCAAGGATGAGCGACGAATCGTTGCTCACATCCATGTCCAGTACCACAAAGTCGACAGGGACAAAGCAATTCTGGATGCTCACCGGAATGTCCTCGGCTATCCCCTACGGGTAGCGGACCGTGGAATCGGCCAGCTGCAGTCTCATGGGATTAGGGGACAAGGTAGTATAATTAAGGTGGTCAAATACTACCTTTGGCATGACGCTGACGCTTGCCCCTAGGTCACAGAGTGCATGCTTGAAATGCTGTGTCCCGATTGTACACGTGATGGTGGGACACCCTGGATCCTTCTTCTATTCCGGGACCTTGTTTAAGATGGCTGCACTGCACTCCTCAGTCAATTTTACGACCTCGGTAATTGGGAGTGGACGTTTGTTGTTGAGGATATCCTTCAAGTACTTTGCGTAGGTCGGCACCTGCATAGCATCCAGCAATGGCACATATATATTTAACTTTTGTATAACTTCTACGAACCTGGCAAATTGCTCGTCCACCGATGGTTTCTTTTGGCATTGAGGGAATGGTAAGACGTTGCTGTCGTAGAACTCATGTGGCGTAGTTTGTCCGGCTGGTGCTAGCTCAGTTTCAGGCTCTTCTCCTTCTTCTGGGATTTCCTTCCTTGGTGGTGCTGCTTTCTCTGCATGGTTGGGTGGGACTGGATCCCGAGTAGCCTTCCCGCTCCTCGTAGAAACAGCCTTTACATTTTCAAAGGAGGAATCCAGTTGCCCGGGAATTCTCCCGTTGTCACCAGAAGGAACAGTGGCAGCAAGCTGAGCTAATTGGGTTTCTAGCATTTTGTTAAAACTCAGCTGGCTCTAGAAGGTGGAGGATAAACTTTCTATTTTAGAATTTATGCCCTCCAGAGCCTTATCATTAGCAGCAAACCTCTTAGAGATAAATTCATTAATCTTGGCCTAACCAAGGACAAGATCTTTAAGGGAAGATTGGTTAGAAAAAGAGTTATTATTGTTACCTCCCTGGTAGAATGGGCGTTGCTGGTTCCAGTTCCCTTGAGGCCGGTACCCGTTGTTGTCGTTCATGAACTGTACCTCCTCTTGTGTCTCGGGGCAGTTGTTTCCCGAGTGGCCAGTTTCTCCACAGACTTCACATGTCATGTGTGAGTCCATTGGCCCTTCATTGTCGGCGCCTCCATCCTTGGTGTGGTCATCAAGGCGCTTCATGATGAGATCCATCTTGGCGGCCAGCATGTCCACCTCCTTTACGGTGTGCATACCGTGTTTGCGTCCCTGAAGATGGTCGTCATTCCAGGATTGGTTTGACACCATCTTCTCGATGAGTAGCTTAGCGGCGGCCACAATCAAGGAGAGGAATGCCCCTCCAGCAGCAGCGTCCATATGTTCACGGGCTGTCTGGGACAGTCCATGGTAGAAGTTCTGGAGCAGGAGCCATTCTTGCATACCATGGTGGGGGCATGCTAGAATGTAGTCCTGGAAGCGATCCCACGCTTCCAGAACCGTCTCTCCAGACTCTTGCTGGAAGCTGAAAATTCTTCCTCGAAGGGCATTGGTTTTCCCAATAGGGAAGAACTTCGCCAAGAAGGCGTTGGAGCACTTAGTCCACGTGTTTACCGCATCACAGTTGGAATAGAACCATTGTTTGGCTCTTCCCAACAGTGAGAATGGAAACAGGCGGAGCCTGATGGCCTCTTGATCCACTCCTCGGATGGTGATGGTACTACAAACCTCCAGGAAATGCTGCAGGTGAGCACTAGCGTCCTCATTGGCTTTCCCGCAGAAGGGGCTAGCCTACACCATGTTGATTAGCGGGGCCTTCATCTCAAAAGCATGATCCCCCATTTCCACCTCCGGACCCACAGGGATCTGGGCAGCGAACGGGGCAGAGTAGTCGCGGATGGTCCTATCGGCCATGGCTTCTTCCGGTTGGGGTGCTACGGGAACGGGTTGTTCTCCTTGGTTGGAGGATTCTCCGATGACTGGTTCGGTCTCCGACAAGAACACCTGAGGGATTACAACACGAGAACATACCCTCCTTCCTATGGTATTCGGGTTCTCGACATAGTTGGATGGTAATTGAAAACCAGTCATACACTACCCTGTTTCACATCACAGAGAAATAGAGCAAAAATGGTAAACCTGCTAGATTACTGGCAATTAATCATGTTGCATTAAATGCATGGATGATCAAATCTCTTTAACCATTGCTTTCCCCGGCAACGGCGCCAGAAATGCTTCTTGATATTTCTTAGCATCACCACTTAGAATAGTGATGGTACTAGAGATACTTCATCGTAAATCTAGACGTTACAGATATTCTGCAAGCGCGCAGAAGTACGTTGTAGCATTTCACCCGGGAGTATTCCAGAGTATCGTTATTTGTTTATCCACAGGGAAAGCGTTTAGTTAAAAGAGGGATGTCATTCCAATGTAATTACTTACAACAACAATTAATATATCATAATCTAAGCTGGAGTAAATGATATATGGGTAATATGACACATAGAAGTTCATTGCTCATCATTAAGGTTGTCTTAGTTAGTAACAGTACATTAGTAAAGATTACTAAGGGTTCATTTGCATCATACATATGGGACTTGGACATACTACAATACCCTATACAAGCTCACTCAATGATTATATGCAAGAGGACATATCGAGGTATCCAGCGGTTCCCTCATCAAGGGACGACAGTAGGACGTCTTATCATAAAGGCCTAATACCCACTCCCGTACGTGGAGGATTACAAAGGACGGACAGGACTGTCACCACCTGCCGCCTACCTCTACTAATCCGTGGGGCAGCGGTACCCTCAACAGTATTCCATATCCCAAACACCATGCTTGCAATATGTAATACAACTCCATCTATCACGTTAATAAATAGAGCAACCAAGAGGCACATTGAGCCAATGTCATAGCATACATTCACTTGAATATGGTGCAAGACATAAGTAGTATATACTAAGTGGATAAGGTATAACTGAGGCATACAACATAAGTATGAAGGTATTTCCATTAAGCTCAGAGTACTACAAGTAAGTAAGAGAATACAAGAACTGAACTCTAGAACTTACTAAGACTCCTCCGGAAGCCCTTCAGAAGATCTAACACTATGACTATCACTACTAAGACTAAGACTACTCTTGTAGCAAAGGAGAGCTCTTCTTCTGGTGTGTGTTGAGTACAGCGCCGTTTGCGGGTATTTATAGCATCCCATAGGCGGTTGGAGCCGGCCAGAGGCGGTTGTGGCAGTTTGGAGGTGGGCCTAGGTCGGCCGATGTGCCAAGGTCGGCCGACCCTAGGATGCACCGTCTTCAGCATTGCACGGCTCAGATGGACTCCTGATGGCGGTGTACAGGTACGGGTCAAGGGGGGAACGAATCGGCCGCAGGGCCAAGTCGGCCGATCTAGCCAGGTCGGCCGACCTGGTTCCGTCGCCTTTCGGCCCCACTCTTCTCTGGTAGACTTCCATGTGGGTCCTTATGATGGTTCTAGGTGGGTACACTCCGTTTGGGTGCAAATGAGTTGAGGTGTGGGCCCTTCAATCCGTGGGAGTTACACGTGGCTCATCCTCACCCTTGACTTGAACCGACCATGACTCAACGTCCGTGATCCTTTCTTTGCTGCTTCTTAACCTGTGTGGAAAATAGGCTCGATTGGGGTTCAGGCCTCGTCGCCCGACCTAGTCAGTTCGGCCGACCTGGGTCTGTGCCCAGTTTCGTCCATCTTTTGCACCGTAGTCCCTGTACTCAAATATATTCCAGATATGCATGGTACAATATTATTTGAATACTAATGTCTAAGTTATGCTTGATCTTTATTGGTTTTCTGAGACTATTGACGGTCGGATTTTCTGTTATAAGGATCGTCAACAGCTCTCTGACATGCCGGGAGTCCCAAGGAAGCTGGCTGAGCACAAACTTAATGTCGATCCATCCGCCAAACCAAAGAAACAACATCTGCAACGCTTCACCCAGGACAAGAAAGAGGCCATCCGTATGAATTGCTCTATTTTATTCGACTGAGAGCATCTCCGGCATTCTTCTATTCTCCAATCCAACTGCTATATTGGGAGAGTTATTGGAAAAAATAGTGCTTCAGCAGATCTCCTTTATCTTTTCCTTTTCCCAAACATTATTAGAGCAAACCAATAATCCACCCCATCTCTCCCTAAATAGAGGGGGAGTTGTGACTCTCCCATTAGAGCATCTCTAGGCTCCTGCAGTCTCTCATTCCCTAATCCAACCACCATATTAGGAGAGTTATTAGAAAAATAGTGCTCCAGCAGATCCCTTTTATCTTTCCCTTTTTCCAAAAATTATTGGGACAAACCAATAATCCACCCCAACTCTCCCCAAATAGAGGGAGAGCTGTGACTCTCTCAATACGGTAGTTGGATTGGGACAAGATTATTGGAAGACTGCAAAAGCAACTCTCCCAATATTTATAAAAGAGTTATTGGGACATTCCATTAACTAGTTATTGAAAAATGTTTATTAGGAGACGGTTGGATATGTTCTTACGGTAATTGGATTGGGACAAGATTATTAGGATACTGTAAAATCAACTCTCTCAACATAATTATGAAGGAGTTACTGGACATCCTTATTAACTGGTTATTAGGGAATATTTATTGGAGAATTGCTGGAGATACTCCGAGGACTTCATGCATGCACGTTATTATAAAGCCCACAGCACACTCCAGCAAGTACGCACAGCACAGACCAAAACATATGTGAGGGCGACCAAGGTGAACGAACGATGTCAATGCATGGCCTCCTCCAGGTCATCATCGTCGTCGCCGCCGTGACGATGCAATGCCACCACGCTGGGGCCAGCGCGCCGCCACCCGTGGTCCGGTGCGGCGACCAGGGCGGCGGATGCACCGTGACCAACGCGTACGGCGTGTTCCCGGACCGCTCCACGTGCCGCGCCGCGGCGGCCGCGTTCCCAGCGTCGGAGCGCGAGCTCCTGGCCATTGTGGCCAACGCCACGGCGGCCGGGACCAGGATGAAGGTAGCCACGCGCTTCGGCCACAGCGTGCCCAAGCTGGCGTGCCCCGCCGGCGACCGCGGCCTGATCATCAGCACCAACTCGCTGAATCGCGTCGTCGCGGTTGACGCGGGCAGGAGAGAGATCACCGTGGAGGCCGGCGTCACGTTGGGCCAGCTCATCGACGCCGCGGCGGAGGCCGGGCTGGCCGTCCCGTACACGCCCTACTGGCTGGGGCTCACGGTGGGGGGCTTGCTGTCGACCGGCGCGCACGGGAGCTCCCTGTGGGGGAACGGCTCCGCCGTGCACGAGCGCGTCGTCGGGATGAGGGTCGTCACACCGGCGCCGGCGAGCGAGGGGTACGCCAAGGTGCGGGTGCTCGCCGCCGGCGACCCGGAGCTGGACGCGGCCAAGGTGTCGCTTGGGGTGCTCGGGGTCATTTCTCAGGTCACTCTGGCATTGCAGCCCATGTTCAAGCGCTCGGTGAGGTTCGAGCTGCACAACGACACTGACCTCGCGGAGCGTGTCGTGGCCATGGCCAGGCCGTCTACCGCATCGACGACCGCGTGCCCGTCAACAAGTCCGGCGACGGCGTCTACGACTTCGTCGGCTTCCGCCCCACGCCCACTCTCGCCATCGAGGCCGTCAGGCTCACCGGTACACCACAATTCATGCGACGACGACTCATCGAGGAGCAGATTCTTTCTTGTACTGACAACACTTGTCGTCGTTGATCGTTTAAGAGGAGCGGATCGAAGCCACCAAGGACTCCGGCGGCAAGTGTGCCATCGCGGTGGCGACGAGAGCCATCCTCTCCGCCGGCAACTACGGCCTGACGAGCCATGGCCAGCAGGCGCCGCTCCCAGGCCAGCCGGTGGTCGGGTTCCAGAACTGGATCCAGTCGGCCGGCCGCTGCCTCACGGGGCCCGACGACGCCCTGCTGACCGCCTGCCCCTGGGACCCGCGCGTGTCGCACGGCGCCTTCTACTTCCAGGCCGGCATCAGCGTGCCGCTGTCCAGGGCGGCGGCGTTCATCCGCGACGTGCAGCGGCTCCGCGACCTCGGCCCCGACGCGCTCTGCGGCGTGGAGGTGTACAGCGGCGTCCTGATGCGCTACGTCAGGGCGTCGACGGCGCACCTGGGCAAGACCGAGGACAGCGTGGACTTCGACCTCACCTTCTACCGGAGCCGCGACCCGGCGGCGCCGCGGCTGCACGAGGACGCCCTGGAGGAGATCGAGCAGATGGCGCTGCGCAGGTACGGCGGCCTGCCGCACTGGGGGAAGAACCGGAACGCCGCCTTCGAGGGCGCCGCTGGCAAGTATGGCGCGCCAAAACTACTAGCAGCCACGTTCGTCAAGGAGGTGTTCCACCTCGACTGGCTCGCTAATCCTGTCCTGGTGCGAAAGAAGAACAACAATGAGTGGAGGATGTGGGTCGACTACACCGACTTGAACGAGCACTGCCCAAAGGATCCTTTCAAGCTGCCACGCATTGATCAAGTGGTGGATTTAACAGCCGGATGCTCATTACTCTGTTTCCTCAACTGCTACTCAGGCTACCATCAAATTATCCTGCAAGAAGAAGACCAGATCAAGACGGCGTTCATCACTCCATTTGGTGCTTACTGCTATACAACGATGTCCTTCGGACTCAAGAATGCAGGGGCAACATATCGGCGTGCAATTCAGAGTTGGTTTAAGGCTCAGATTGGCCGCAATGTTGAAGCCTACGTTGATGACAGTCGTAGTCAAGACAAAGAACCCGGACAGCCTCATTGCCAACTTGTCTGAGACTTTCTCACATCTCAGGGAGTTCCAATGGAAGCTCAACCCAACCAAGTGTGTGTTTGGCGTGCCCGCAGGCAAACTGCTGGGCTTCATAGTTAGCCACCATGGGATTGAGGCCAATCCCGAGAAGATCACTGCCATCACATCCATGAAGCCTCCCAAGTCTCTCAAGGACGTCCAGATGCTAACAGGGTGTATGGTGGCCCTCAATTGATTCATCTCAAGACTCGGTGATAGAGGATTGCCTTTCTTCAAGCTCCTCAAGAAGCAGGACAAGTTCGTATGGACTGCAGAAGCTGATGCGGCATTTGAAGACCTCGAGACTTTCCTCCAAACACCACCAGTTCTTACTGCACCAGCTGATCAGGAACCACTGCTCCTCTACATTGCAGCCACAACCCATGTGGTGAGCACTGCAATTGTAGTCGAGTGGGAGGAACCCGGCCATGTATTTAAAATACAACGGCCCATCTAGTTCATCATCGAGGTGCTCATGAAATCAATACGCTACCCCCACGTTGAGAAGCTTTTATATGCTATCTTGATCACATCTCGCAAGCTACGCCACTACTTTGACACTCACCGAGTTGTTGTAGTCACCTCTTTTCCAATCGGCGATATTCTTCACAACCAAGATGCAACAGGGCGAATCTCCAAATGGGCAGTCGAGTTAGGTTCACACACCACCGACTTCATCCCACGAGCCGCGATCAAGTCTCAAGCTTTGGTAGATTTCGTCGCTGAGTGGACAGAAATACAATAAGCAGCACCCGAAGAACCTGCAGAACACTGGATTATGTATTTCAACGGGTCGATGAAGCTTGAAGGAGCTGGCGCAGGTGTTCTCTTCATATCTCCAAATGGAGACCAACTCAAGTACGTGCTCCAGATCCTCTGGAAAGCCACCAACAACGAAGCCGAGTACGAAGCTCTACTGCACAGGTTACGCCTGGCTGCTTCTCTGGGCATCAAGAACATGGGGGTCTACGGCGACTCCTCGGTGGTCATCAATCAGGTCAACAAAGATTGGGATTGCACCAAGGAGAACATGGACGCATACTGCATGGAGGTCCGCAAGCTCGAGAAGCACTTCCATGGGCTCGAGTTCCATCACGTCCTCAGAGACAACAACATGGCTGCTGATGCACTTTTCAAGCTTGGTTCGCACCGAGCTCAAGTACCGGGTGGCGTTTTCATCTAAGAGTTGTTACAACCATCCATCAGGGAGCAAGAAGTACAGCCGACTACAACACCCCCTGACTAGCAAGTCATGGTGATTTCACCCGAGTGGACAAAGCCCTTCATCGAGTACATCCTACATCAGAAAGAGCCTGAAGATAAGGTGGAAGCGGAGCAAGTCATCAGACGAAACAAGAACTACGTAGTAGTCGACTCCACCCTATTTCGATGCGGCGCATCCTCTGGTGTCTTGATGAAGTGTGTCCCTCCAGAAGTCAGAGGGGAAATCCTTGAAGAAATCCACGTTGGAATCTGCGGCAATCATGCTGCCCACCGCACGATCGTCGGTAAGGCCTTTCGATCCGGGAACTACTGGCCGTCCGTAGTGGCGGATGCAAAAGATGTCGTGAGGACTTTCCAGGGCTGCCAGTTCTTTGCCTGGCAAGCCCACGTCCCTGTAATAGTCCTCAACACCATACCACCCTCTTGGCCCTTCGCATGTTGGGGGCTAGATATGGTTGGACCGCTCAAGAAAGCGACAGAGGGATTCGAATATCTCTACGTGGCAATCGACAAGTTTACAAAGTGGATTGAAGTCAAGCCGCTGGTCAAAGCTACAGCACCAAAGGCGGCCGAGTTCATCCAAGACATTGCCCACCGCTTTGGTGTCCCAAATCGCATTATCACTGACCTTGGTTCCCAGTTCACAGGGGATGAGTTCTTTGATTTTTGCGACTGTCTGGGAATCGAAGTTCACTATGCATCGGTGGCGCACCCCCGTGCCAATGGACAAGTTGAGAGATCTAACGGCCTCATACTCCAAGGATTGAAGCCAAGGCTCTACGAACCACTCAAGAAGTATGGCGGCAAGTGGGTCCAAGAGATGCCAGCTGTGGTCTTGGGGCTAAGAACTCAGCCTAGTCGAGTGACAGGGCAATCACCCTTCTTCCTGGTCTACGGCTCTGAGGCAGTACTCCCGGTGGACATCGAGTACAATGCTCCATGAATTCAAAACTACTCGGAGGAGGCAGCAGAGCAGAGCAGAAGATGTCAACATGCTAGAAGAAGCAAGGGTAGCCGCATTGATCAGAACAATGAAGTACATGCAAGATCTAGGGAGGTACCATGATCAGAACGTCCAGTCTCGGTCATTTAACATTGGCGATCTGGTCCTTCGAAGAATTCAGAGTTCAAAAGATCAACACAAGCTGTCCTCGCCTTGGGAAGGCCCGTTCATAGTATCAAGGGTTATCGGCTCAGGTACTTATCAACTACAGCGGGCGGATGGAACAGACGTGCCCAATGCTTGGAACATCGAGCACTTGCGGCGTTTTTATCCTTAAAAGTTTTAGGAGTCTTTAAGAGTCAATAAGATTCAATCCTCTCAATGTACTAATGTCGGCCTTATGCCTAAAGTTAATAAAGTGTCTATATTTCATTGTCATCAAGCTTGGAATTCGAATACCTGTTCTATGTTATGCCCAGATTATGAGTTACGTATATAGAACATTTATGAATCATGCTGAGTTGTTTGAAAGCAACTAGAACATGCTACATTCATAATCTAAAATGCCATCAACTTTCTGTTTAACACAGAGAGATTGGGCGCCACAAATATAGATAACAAGTACCATTGTGGAAGCAGTCGATGATGTCCTGGTAGGTGAGCTCGACGCAGGTTGCCCGCTTTTCCTAGAAACGGTGGAAGTAGCTTCTAAGATACTCGTTTTGGCCTTGTTTGTATTAGGCAAGGTCTAAGTGAGTACCCGACTTCTGCCATGAGCCCTGGAAGTTGTTGATGAAGACCCTGCAAAGTTCATCCCAGGAGTCGATGAAGCCGAGCTTTAGTCCTTCTAACCATGTCAGAGGAGCTTGCTCGAGGGCCACAGGGAAGTATGTGCACATGGTGTCAGTATTCCTCTTTGCAGTCTTGATCACCGAGTAGTAGATGCGGAGCCACTGCTCGGGATCACGTTTCTCGTCATATCTTTCGATGCCGGATGGTTTGAACTTCTCAGGCCAGGCAGTAGCCCGAATGCAGTTTGAAAAAACCGGGAACCCTTCGTACTTGCCAAGGTTGTGATGACCTTGGCCTGGAGGCCCGCAAATCTAGTCGTATTCCTGACGCCGCCTGCGTTCTTCTTCTTCGCGATCGTGGGCGCATGTGGAGATGATGGTGCAAGCGTTTTTGTTCTGCAGTTGGTGTCACAGATCCCTGTTGTCATCGCGGTAGTCGCGACGTTTGTCTCTATTCTTGGTGCCGCCATGCCCGCGATTGTGGCTTCTGTTCGGGAGCGCGGTGGCTAGGTCCGGCGCCGTGGTTTCCACCTCCGGCGCCAACTACCATGCCGCCCGCATTGTCGACTTCTCGTCGATCCCTGCTTGGATGATGGGACGGGTTGCTGCGATTGCTCCTTATGGGGTGGCAGCTGCTGCCTTGATGGCTTGTCGGCTTGGACCTAGTGATTGTTCAAGCAGGGTACATCGCGTTGTGCTAATTGTTGTTGTTTCGAGCATCGTCTTCATCCATTGGAACTCCGGGGTTTGGTCTAGAGCTTCAAGTCCTTGTGCGATAGCCAGGATGTTGGCTGCTGCGTTGGTGTAGACATCTTGGCCGGCGACTTGCACGAATCGCTCTTCAAGGTTCTGCGAAGCTAATCTGCGATTGGCTCGACGACGTCGATCTACGTGAGCAGCATTGCGTTGCCTGCGCTTGTCCTGATCGTCTGTAGCTTCATTTGCTACAGATGGCTCATCGGCGGAGATTGGATCATCATTGGCAATAATCACCATGGCTTGACGCCCTGGTGAGAAGCTTCCCATGCTTGAAGATGCAAGGAGAGAAGAGCCACGTTCGTTCGAGGAATCCAGCGTTTCTCCGTGCTAAAAAGAAAATAGATCAATGCACGCGATGATGCAAGACATGTCCAAGTCCTCTTGTGGTGTCGCTCCGAGCTTTGGCTTGTGTCCCAGCTAGTGGACGAATCTCTCTTCTCGAGTTGCGCTGATTACGAGTCCGACTTGTTTCCCGCCCAGAGGGAGTTCGTCGAATTTGACTAGAGATTGGAGTTGCTTTGAAGATGCCGCCTGAAAAACGGAGGCGGTTCCCGCGAGACCGAAGGGAATTCGGCACGGGGTATTGGCCTCGCGCCTGGCAGTGGCTGAACTCCTCCTCTTTTGGGTTTTGGCTTGGTTGGATTTCGGCAATAACGATGGTTTGGAAATCGACTCGGACTGCCTAGTCCACTTTGAAAAATTCACAGTCCGAGTTGGATTCGAGCTGAGACTTGAAGTTCCCCGAGTCCAAGTTGAAGTCAGGCTCGGGGGCGCGATCTCATCGAGCTTGTCGGCGAGTTGCTCCGGAGTCGGTGGCTTGAGTATGCGATCGAAGTTGCCCACGCCATCCGCCGTACAAACCCAGGAGCCAAAGACGAAGGTGGCGCCATTCTCGAACGCCATGTCGCCGTTGTAGGAGATGATGATTGGTGCCATCAAGCTTACTTGACGATTCTCGACAAGAGCCCCTACCTGGCGCGCCAGATGTCAGTTTTTTATACCGGCTGGCCTAATATAGGGGGTCCCTGAGTAGTCGAGTTGTTCGCAAGGGCCTCACTAGAACCAGAAGCATGATGGTGAACACGAGACAATTTAGACAGGTTCAGGCCGCCTCGAAAGAGAGCATAATATCCTACGTCCTGTGTGGTGGGTCGCTTCGTATTGATGGTTATGAGTGTGAGGGGTAGTCCAGGGAAAGTGCCGGGACTGTCGGCACTCTTCCCCGATCTTGTACCTCAACGGATGCGTTTTTCTTCTAGTAAGTGTTCATGATCTCTTATGGTATTAAGTTCTCTTGATTAAATAAGTTCTCTTCTATAGTTGCTTGCGGGTTCATCATTCATTAATCATTTGTGAATGCTTAGTGAATACTTTGGTCTAGGAACAAGACTAAAATAGTAATTGATAGCATAAACATGGTGTCTAGGCTTGAAGTTACCTTTGTTTGCCTCGTAACCCCACGGATTAGTAGAGGTAGGCGGCAGGTGGTGGCAGCTCTATCCGTTCTTTGTAATCCTCCACATTCTGGTACGGCGTAGAGCTGTTTGCCGACAATTTCCTAGAGGCCTAGATACTCCGGTGCCCAAAGTAAGCAAACTATAGATGCTGAGCTTATCCTTCATCAAGATCCTTATCCATAGGAATCCTCTCTATCCTCGCTATTCATTCTCTTGTTGTCCTTGGATGATCTCGTTAGAAGATTAATACACACGTTCCTTGTGGATTCGATACCCTGAATACTTCCGGGTGAAAGCTACAACGATATCCGTGCGCTTGCAGATTTATCTACGACCGTAAGAATTACCAACATCCATATCAAGTTCGAGTGTGTTTTGGAGTCTAGGAGCAGTCTGCACCAAAAACGACACCTATGCCGCATACGGGCTCGGTTTTGGGAGTTCTACATGTGTTTGGAAAGCTAATGAGATAAGCTTTCCAATTGAACTCGTCCGATGTCTAAATTTGACTAGAGTCGATGGGAATCGTCGAAACAAGTTGACATCCAAAATCTGTCAAGGTGCTACAGTTGGAGTGCCAATCCATATCAAGTTCGAGTTTGTTTTGAAGCACCTTGACACATTCTAGATGTCCAATTGTTTTGACAACTACTGTCGACTACGGTCAAATTTAGATATGGGACGGATTCCATTGGAAAGCTTATCACCTTAGCTTTCCAAGCATATGTAGAACTCCAAAATCGAGCCCGTATGAGGCCTGTACGTCGTTTTTGGTGCAGGTTGCTCCTGGACTCCGAAACACACTCGAACTTGATATGGATTGGGCCTCCAACTTGTCATGGACGCCCTTGCTGGCCTCTAAAGGTGGTGGCCAAGTAGGAGGACTTACAAGTGCTTCCTTGATGTGTTCTCCACATGGTTGAGGCGTGCTCCAACTTGGGCCAGGGATGTGTGAATAACAAGCACACGACAACATCGTAGCTCACGGAAGAAACAGAGACAACATCTCTTGATGATTTGGAGGCCTTGCCAATAATTAATGGGCATATCCGAAGGTGTCATGTCCTCATCATTTTTCCTTTCTTGGCTGCAAACCATCCTTGGTTTGCTCTAGTGTGATGACGAGGTGTGCATCATTGGTGCAGAACATAGAACGAAGAATGTACAACTGGCTTGCTTTTGACAATGCTCCTTTTCTTGTGGCAAATATTGTGTTAAGAAAAAAAACTAGGGGAACTTGACAATGCATATTTAGTGTTAGCACAAGCCTCTACTAGATCATGTTCATGCACCTCAAAAGAATGATGATGATGTGAGAAAATACAAACACGATGCACCATGTACTCAACAAGATTGGTATATTTTCCAATTGCATAGAATGAACAACGATTATATGGAAAATTGGAATTTAGAAATAATTTCTTCTCTAAACAATTCACATTGCAAAGAACATCAAACTCAATGTAATCCAAAGTATTTAAAGAAGATATAAGTTTCAGCTCTTCTTTCTCATTATTAATGCAATGAACATGTGAGAAAACAACTTGTTTATCATTCAAATCAGATTGAGCATGTCCATGTACTAGTTGTGTTGTAGATATAAGTGAAGCATGATCGCACAACTCTTCTCTGTCACAAGCAACAATCCTATAATCATCTTGTAGCAAATGAAAATCAGCAGCAGATTTCACTAATGATTGCTCAAAACTAGCAGAAAAGATGATAAATTCAGCAACAAAGGAATAGATTCATATGGAGGCACAATTAGATCATGAGCCATTTCACTCACATCATTAAGTTCAACAGAAACTTCACTCTTTTCTTTGATGGGTGTGCTGTTAATTTCTTTGATTGCTGCCCCAAGTTAGTCATAGTAGAACACACAGTGTTCACCAAGGCATGATTCCGCAGTCGCCTACGCGCGCTTAGTCACTGGGCGAAGGGGTTCCGCCTCGCCTAGGGGGGTAGGCGGTACTTAGGCGGCGCCCGCACGCCGGTGACGGAAGGTGGGAAGACATGGCAGCCGCTGCATGCAGATCCACCGAAGCAGGGCCGCCTGGAGGAGCCAGGGTCGTCCAGCAGTGGTGAAAGAGAAAGGGACGTCGGTGTGGGGAAGGTAGCAATGAGCCGACGATGTCTGATGCTGGCAGAGGGGGCACAGTTGTCGGGCAGGGGCTGAAGTGGATAGGACGTTGGGTGGCGGCGAGCACGGCTAGGCTGAGGAGGAGGAGAAGGAGGAGGAGCCTGGGACGTCAGCTGTGGTGATGGCAAGAAAGGCGTGTAGCGGCAGAGGAGGAAGGGGCACACAGAGAAGCAGAAGGCCGGGATGAGAGGTGGCGGCGGACATGGATGGATGGGAGGCAACGATGGGAGCTAGATAAGGATAAGGTGGCCGGTGGGCTGTCAAGACTCCGATTGGGCCACTTTAATGGGCCATGTTTTCAATTTTAGGCCCATTAGTCTCTATATTTCCTTTTCTTTTGAGGTAATATTTTATGTAAAACAACGCTAGAAAAACGCTTTAAAACCCGTAATCGCGCTTAGGCGCGCCTAAGTGCTAGGCGGTGGGTTGCCTAGCGCTTTTTGCAACCTTGAGAACACATAACAAAAGGTTTCACATCTATATAATTTTTGTTTCACAAGTTGGCAATAATTTATGTAATTTCTCTTCACTCAAATCATTAGTAAGTTGAATCTCAATTCTTGAAGCAACATCAACCTAACAAAAAAGAGAATCATATGTTTTAAGTAATAGTCTACCCTAAATTTCAGTATTAAGCCCCTTTAAAAATCTGATTTCAGTCGCTTCTTCACATTCTTCCAAACCACAACACAACATATGAATTTTCAGATTATGGTATTATGTTTCAATGGTGTTACTACCTTATTTCAAACTTTGCAGCTTAGCAAGCAAACAATCAACATAATATTCAGGAACATAATTCTCTCAAAATTCTTTTCATATTATTCCATGTTCTAGGTACTCTATTAAGTATCAACAAGTGCTTTCACAAGGTCAAAGCATAACCAGTTAAAATCTGAAGGTGTAGTTTCATTGACTCAAGAATTTTCGTATCACCTGCCATGATTAATGGGAGACAAGAAACAAACACGAAAATATGTATGCTCCTATCAACTACTAGGACGTAAATATTGTAGTTCTCTCAGTCTAAATCTGTTCAAACAAGCTCTTGTAAGTTCTTACCAAGCAAAATAGGTGGTGATGGCAACCAACAAGTCTGCAACCTTGGAAAGAAAGTGTATCAGTACGGCAACAACAACACTTGTCAAACTGTAGTTGAATATGTGGAGTTGTAGGTACGCTGAAAATTATGCACAAGGAAATACTAGCACCACGTTAGTCACAAAAGCGAGCTGAATAATCGTTCAACGGTGGTACTATGCCGGTCTTAGCCTATACCGTGCTAGAGACGCAACACAAAGGAAGTCACAAAGCACCACATGAAACAAAGAACTCAAAGAACAACCCTCATTTTCTCTTGTTTTTCTTCTCTTTTCTTTTTTCCTTTTTTTGGTGTGGCTTTTTTTCTAACTTTTTTCTGCACCTTTTTGCCTTTTTTCTTTTTACATCAAATGCTTTGCACAATATATGATGGAATCAACAAAGTAAATCAAGAATCTTTTCCTTTGGATGCAACAGCAGATTGTCAAACCTCTCAGCCGGTTGTGACACGCTCTGAAAGAATATTCTTGCAAGAAAGAATGTGTTGGAAAGAAAACAAAAAACTCTTATCAAGCTATACTTAAATTTTCCAAACGGACTCTAGATGCTCCTGCTAAGGCCTATTTACTTTTGGTGCTGAAACTGGAAACCGAAACAAAATCGGCGTCCAAACTGATTTGCTTTTCTCTTTGTAGATGCAAACATGGACGTGGTAAAGGCTCTATGGACGTGCTGGAGAGGACATCAATGGTGGTGACAAGAGCAAAGGCGGATCAGTTGCAAAGTTGTGAACTAAAGCATGACAAGAACTCGAAACTCTAGAGGACTAAAACTAAGACCAGTACTCAACACAACCGATGCAAATGAAAACTCCATAATCCCTAACTAAGCAGTACTAGCAAAGGCTCAAAGGGTTCCATTGGAAAGCTTAGCTCCTTAGCTTTCCAAGCATATGTAGAACTCCTAAAATCAAGCCCGTATGCGGTCTGGGCGTCATTTTTTGGAGCAGGCTGCTTTTGGACTTTGAAATGCACCCGAATTTGATATGGACTGGGCCTCCAACTTTTCATGGACAGCCTTGCTGGCCTCTAAAATTGGTGGCCAAGGAGCAGGACGTACAAGGGCTTCCTTGATGTGTTCTCCACATGGTTGAGGCGTGCTCCAACTTGGACCGGGATCCCCAGGGTCCCAAGTGTGAATAACAAGCACACGATGACATTGTAGCATGTGGCAAAACAGAGAAAAAATGTCTTGATGATTTGAAGACCTTGCCAATATTCAATTGGCATATCGAAAGCTGTCGTGTCCTCGTCACAAACTTTCAGTCTTTTTTTGCGATGGATGTGTCTATTCCTTTCCATTAGACCCAAAACCATGTTTGGCTAAATTTCGTACCACTTTGTTACCAGTTTCGACAACATCTCAAGTTGGACTCGTTTAGTGCAATAATACACCGTTTGTGGAGCCGAACTTTCTATCAATATTTTTCACAACAAAGGTGTCCATTCCACTCCATTAGATTCAAGACCATTCTTGGATGACTTTAAGACAAAATAAGATAAAATAAATGCTACACTATCCGTTCCAAATTAGAATTCATTTGACCGTTTGACCTCAAGGTTGATCGCTCGTCTTATTCTAACAATTTGTGCAAATATAGTCAAATTTAAGTCATTCTTGAAGAACTTTTATTAATAATGCAAGCCATGACAAAAGATGTGATATTTTGCACAATTTTTTGAAAAAGACGAGCGGTCAAATTTGAGGTCAGAAAAGTTAAACGAATTCTAATTTAAAATGGAGGGAGTATAAGAGTATATTCATATAAAATAAATATCATGGTGTAATATTTTGTCCCTATTTATCTCATGCATTATATCCTAATGCGCGCAACCAAACACCATCTATTTTCAGCAAGGGTAAGCAGATACAAATAATCGAACACTATCCAATTGCATATACCCAACCTAGCTGAGCTGGGTCTGGCTAGCATATACTCTCTCAAGTTTTTTTTCATGCCGTATTAATTTTTTTAAGTCAAAATTGTTCAACTTTGACCAATTCTAGAAAAATATAACATCTATAATATCAATTTTATTTTTTAAATCCACCATAGAATTGGTACAATAAAATAAATATTATTATATTTTTTTATAAATTTAATCAAAGTAAATATTATTATATTGTTTTTATAAATTTAATCAAAGTTACGTAACTTTGATTTAAAACAAATTTAATACTACGACTATATGTTAGAAAACAATGTGAGTACACTAAGGGCCTGTTTAGTTGGGTAGGTAAGATTGTGAATTTTACTGTAGCAATTCTAAATCGAAGATTAGGAGGACTAAACGTGATCTAATTATAAAACTAAATACATGGATGGACGGGAAATCGCGAGACGATTCTATTAAGCCTAATTAATCCATCATTAGAGATTGTTTACTGTAGCACGACGTTGTCTAATCATGGCCAAATTAGGCTCATTAGATTCGTCTCGCAAAGTTACCGGGGTTATGGAATGAGTTTTGTCAATAACTCACGTTTAATACTCTATGCATGTTATGAATAGTGAAATTTGATGAATAGTGAAGTTTAGGATGGAAACTAAGCAGGGCCTAAATAGGCAAGCAAGCAAGCAAACACGCGAAGCCTCGGCACCACCATTCCTTGCAAACTCCGGATAAAACCCATCGTCATCTCCAACGTATCATCATCATCCTCTTCCCGTTTCCCCCATGGAGGCCTCTGCCTCTGGCCCCGCAGCGTTCCTGTCGCTGCTGGCCGCCCCGTCGCGATTCCTGTACCTCCCTCTCCGCCGCCCCTCCGCCCGCCGCCACGGCTGCGGGAGTGCCCTCCCGCTCCAGCCGCCGCCGCTGGGCCCCCACTCCCGCACCCGCTGTAGGACAACCTGCTGCGCGTCGGGCCCCGACCAGGCGGGCCTGCTGCTGGGCGGGATTTCGCAGGTTAGCGTCGCGGCGGTCGCTCTGCTCGCCGCCCTGCAGCTGTTGTGGCTGCGGTGGCGCAGCGCGACGCATGGGTATTCTCCGGAGGTGAGCTTCAGTAGTGGCCATTTCGTGGATTGCTGCTTTTTACACAGTTCTTAGCTCAGCATCTCCAGCAGATTAATCATTCCACTCCCCAGTACCAAAACATAGATTTGTGGCAGAGGTGCTCCAGCAGATTACCAATTCGGTCCTCATTACTAAAATATTTTTGGTGATCATCAAAACACACCTCACTCTTACTCAAATAGAGGGATTTGTGGAAAATATTATTAGAATAGTTTGGAATATCTTTGGAATATGTTTGAAATAGGTTGACCTCTATGATAGCCCTGTGTTTTATTATATAGTCCAAGCCCATAGAGTCCTAATTACATACGCTAAGGATTCCTACTCAGACTATATTGTCCTAGTCCTAATCTATTACAACTCATACTCTAACATCCCCTCAGTCGTAGCAGGAGCGAAGCGGACGACTGCGACTGAATTTGAAGTCTTGTACTTCTGTTGTCTTCTCCGCTTCTTTCCTTTATTCCCTCCCGTAGTCATAGCGGGAGTGTTGTGGATGAGATGAACGCTTTGACTAGAGTTGTTGCCTATGAGTTGACGTAGCAGTAGTCGTTGTCAATGTAGCGATCGTCGTCGATGTAGCCGCACATAGCCGAAGGCGCAAAATTATTGCGATATTTGCGAAGACAGAGTTGCAATCATAGAAAAAGGCACCTTTCACCTGTTAGAGGTCCCCATTGGGGACATCTTGCATATGTCAGAGAATGCTGTTTGGGGGTGTCTTGCATATGTCAGATGACATTGATGTCTTGCATATGTCAGAGGACGATCTTGTCTTGCATATGTCAGAGGACGTTGTGTCTTGCATATGTCAGGACGATTTGTTGATGCAGTCTCGCTGTCGTAGATGATGCGATCGTTATCGTCGTCGATGAAGCGTCTTGCAGATTGCCTGTTAGAGGACGCGAGATGTCCATCCTTGTGGACGAAGTGGCGCGGCGGCTTGACAAAGACCATGCCGATGAAGACCAATGGCGATGCAGATCGGCGAGACGTAGTTGTACACCTAGTGAGAAACACCGTCTGGTGTAGAGGATGATGGGTTCCCTCAAGGCAGTCAAGGCTCCTGGTCTGGACGTCGAGGCTGCTTATGGAGTTCTTGCTGGCGAAACGTTGTAGATGGATCTGCCGTGGAGCCGTGACGCGGCCTCGAGGACATCCAGACAGAGCCTGATGCCGAGGTCGTCGTACTCGACGTGGATGATGCAGATGTCGGCGGTGCTTGCAGTCCCTCGATGGTGATGATTGCAGATCCTTTCTAGTGGCGGAGGAAAAAGATACTAAAACTAATCTAATCTAATGATAGTCAAATCTCTAGATGTTTGATTGGGAGAGACTACGCTAGATCATGTGACGCCCCAAGGAGACCATGGAGATTGATCTCCTCGGGGCGGCGCGAGCGGAAGGTATAGGATAACTAAGGATCTAATGACGTTGGTCTTATCGCTGTGATACCATGTGGAAAATATTATTGTAATAGTTTGTAATATCTTTGGAATTGGTTGATCTCTATGATAGCTCTCTATTTCATTATATAGTCCAGGCCCATAGAGTCCTAATTACATAAGCTAAGGATTTCTACTCAGACTATATTGTCCTAGTCCTAGTCCTAGTCTATTATAACTCATCCTCTAACAGGAATTCATCTCACTACCTTATCTACTAAAGTTGTTTTGGTAATCTCCTGCAACACTTATTACAAAAACACAAAAAGAGCTATCGGTAACGAAGAGAGAAACTATATAGGGCATGTTTAGTTGGTGAAAGTTGCAAAACTAGTTTGCAAATTTGCAATCTTGGAACTAAACACCCCCTTCAACTTTACTGTTCATGAATTTGCAAGTTTGGTGAAAGTTGCAAAACTAGTTTGCAAATTTGCAAAACTAGTTTGCAAGGCATTAAATGCTGCTACAGTGAATTCTGCAAACTAATTCACCTCCAACTAAACACCTCTACAAACTTTTAGTTTCCACAAGTTTGTCAAACTTTGGGACTTTGCAAACTAGTTTCCAAAGTTTGCCAACTTTGACGAACTAAACATGCCCATAGGATATGATGTTCCAGTAACCTACTGGAGACGCTCCATCTTCTGTGCCTTAATGAAAATGTTTCATAAAAAAATGTTACATCTTCGAAATAACAAAGTTTGCTTGAAGGGATATTCCCATTTGTGGTCCTCTTCCTTTTGATTTGTTTCTTCATTTTTCGAGAATTATGCTTATTGAACATTGCAATCTGGCAGGTTTTACATGAATATGGAAACGGCATTGTAAATAAGGCCCTTGGTGTATCAAAGACAATGTATTACAGTAAATGTGCAGTACTGACAACTCATCATAGTGGCCTTTCAGAGCTTTATGTTTCTGGAAGAATGGATGTTGATGAAATGCATTGCAATGCTAGTATCTTTCCATGTGTCAATACCGTACATAGGGAAACACTAAAGGATACATCAGTACATATTTCTGAACGAGGAGAAGTTAGTTGCTCAACTCCAATTGCAAATTTTTCCATCAAAAAGGTTGCTAGTGTTCCTGTGATGCCAGAGTCTGTATCCGAAGGACAGGATAAAACCAAGTACTTCTCTAACAGTATGGGCCGGGTAACTGGGCTACCTTATCAATTTTTATCACTTTCAGGACATCAGGAAGTGATGCAAAATAGCCAAGGTCATACTGGTCAGAAAATGGATGCCTGTGATGCTAATTTAGTTGGACGCCGTCAGAGCGATCAAGAGGAATATCTTGATTTTACATCTCTTTCTTCCTTCAAAAGAATAGCAGAAGATCATCTCAATTTTGTTCCCCTTGCCAGCAACCGCAATTTGTTCGAACGAAGGAAAGGGATTGAATTTACAAACTCAAATGCAGGGAGCTCTTATTTGCCAGCAGGTTTAACTTAGAAATTCATGTATTCTTCTTGGTACTTAGTCTGCTGAAATAATTTTTTCATATCATCTTTTGAATGGTTATGGCCCATCTCCTCTAAAGCATACTCTATATTCAGCGTACTTTGCTCCAGTTGCATGCTTAAGGGAAGGTCCTGTGAGTAAACAAGAGAAAGCTGTGAAGGGCCATGATGGTGCAACAGTCACTGGCTGGAACATTTCTAACATACTAAACAAGGAAAATCAAGATAACTTCGCCCCAGCAAAGAGAGTGGCATTGAAGGGCACGAAGGATACATTAGATTACTTGAAAATATACAATAGTTTCTTAATTGATGGAAGGTATCATCATTGATAGATAGTCATTGTGACACTTTAGAGCCCCGAGCTCCAATTAACTTTCTGCATTCAGTGTTAATTTCAAAATTTTCACCTTTTGCATCTGTGATTTTTTTTTGGTTTAAACATCCATTTGGTTTTTTCAGACTGAAGGACTGTGTGGATTTGTTAGAAAGCATGGAGCAAAACGGATTTCTTGATATGAAGAAGGTAAATTACCTTTGCAATAGTGTAATGATTTTCAAATTCTTTTTTAGGGGAGTGAGTCCTACAATTAGCCTTTGCAATAGATAGTATTCTAAAAATTGCCTATTTTTGGTCCTGCACTATGAAACCATCCAAACTGGAACAAATATTCCCCTGAACCTATGCTGCATAACCATGGACCACAAAATAATCTGAAATAAGCTACCCATGTGCAGCTTATTTGGTGGTCCATGATGATATTTTACCATGTTGCCCTCAACCATAAGCTAGATTATATAATCCTAAGTCGAAACAAACAGGGCCTCCCCCCCTAAATCTGCTTGGTTATGCAGCATGGTAACAGTTTGACACATAATTACTAAGTCAGCTTTGCTGGCAGAAACTAAATAGGACCTTGTTGGGAACCACCTGTAAGGTTCTTTTCCACCTCGTCTGTCTTCCCCCAAGTCTTGTACCCTATATATTCGCCCTAGAGGCTCAATGCAATACAACCCACAATTCATACGGAATCATACCTTGCTACAGAAACCATGCTAATTATGGGTCATGGGGCTATATGCTCTTATTTTACATAGAACAAGGTTAAAGGACTTTGGGTTTGGGGGGGGGGGAGGGGGGTGGTAAGTTGTCTTTTCCCCTATAAAATATCTTCATGATCCGGATTTCCATTAATTTTCAGATCCACCATGCCAGCTTTTTGGGTATGTGTAAGAAGCAGAAGGCTGTCTTGGAAGCTCTTCGCTTTTGCAGCTTGATTGACAACCCGAAAATAAGTACCTTCAATATGCTTTTGTCCGTTTGTGCTAATTCACAAGATTTTGACGGTAACTGCTGTCCCTTGAAGTTTTAGCATTTCTTGTCAGATGTGCCAGAGCTGGCTCAGAACCATGGAACATGTACTTGTTTTTACCTTTACAGGAGCACTCCAGGTTATGGAGCTCCTAAAGGAAGCTGGGATAAAACCTGATTGTAAGCTTTACACCACGCTAGTATCAACTTGTGCGAAGTGTGGAAAAGTTGATGCCATGTTTGAGGTAGGTAACAAAATCACAAAATTACATATAGGTGGTTTCCTTTTGTGGTGTGTGGGGTGTTTGTTGTACGGCTCCTTGAGCCTTTTTTCTTCTATCTTAATGCAATGATACGCAGCTCTCCTGCGTATTCTAGAAAAAAACATATAGGTGGTTTCCTTTTAATTTTTTTTAACATACATGCTGTATTTACATTTTAGGTCTTCCATGAGATGGTCAGTGCTGGAATAGAGCCAAATATTAATACATACAGCGCATTAATTGATGGCTGTGCTAGAGCTGGACAAGTGGCAAAAGCATTTGGTGCTTATGGGATTATGAGTGCAAAGGTGATACTGTTCTGTCTTATGTTAAATGTTCTCCTTTTATTTCAGCTATAAATATTGCTGAAGATATCTTTTAATTTCTAGCGCTCTTAAGGTTTCCATACTTGTTGAACTTACTGGGTCATCCTTGCAGTAGAAGGTGAAACCAGATCGAGTTGTCTTCAATGCTTTGATCAGTGCATGCGGTGAATCTGGGGCTGTGGCTCGGGCGTTTGATGTTTTATCAGAAATGACAGCAGAATCCTCAGAATCTAAAGGATCCAAACCAATCCTTCCTGATCATGTTACTGTTGGTGCGCTGATGAAAACATGTATTCAGGCTGGCCAGGTGGCTTTACAGATTAAGCATTGTTAAGGAATGCAAAATGGGAAATATATCATCTATATCCAAAATTAAGTTGTGTTCATCTTGTCTGTATAGGCTGATCGAGCTCGTGAGGTGTACAAAATGCTTCAGGAGTACAATATAAAGGGCACCCCAGAAGTTTACACAATCGCATTGAGAAGTTGTAGCTTGACTGGTGATTTAGGGTTTGCACTGAAGATATATGAAGATATGAACAAAATTGGAGTAAAACCTGATGAGGTGTTCTTTCTTAGTAGCAACCTTAAAGCATGAAAAAATTAATGTGCTCTGTACATCTTATTTGTTTATTTCATGAACTACAGATGTTTTTGAGTGCTCTAGTTGATGTAGCTGGCCATGCTAGGAGGGCAGATGCCGCCTTTGAAATAATGAAAGACGCAAGAGCAAAAGGTTTACACGTTGGAACAATTGCATACAGTTCGTTGATGGGTGCTTGCTGCAATGTAAGTTCTTGTGTAAACTGTTGCATGGCAAGCACATCAGGATTTAAATGTGCTTGCTGCAATGTAAGTTCTTGTGTAAACTGTTGCATGGCAAGCACATCAGGATTTAAATGTGACATGCATGTTGGTCGATAGTCCTAGATTTTTTAAATGAGCGACTTGCATAGGTAATTATGTTGCATGCTATAACACAATCCCCCGCTCCCCCTAATCCGTTGATATATTACCAAGATTCCTTTGAGCTCATCATGATTTAAGGGTCACTGTTTCAGGCAAAGGACTGGAAGAAGGCACTGCAGCTGTACGAGGAGATTAAGTCTATCAAATTGATCCCAACAGTTTCAATGATGAATGCTTTGATCACCTCTCTGAGTATGTATTGTACACTCCTAGAAGGAAAATGATAAAAACATTTTATCTGCCACTTATATATTAATCAAGAAAGAAAATGTCCCTGTACTCGTAACTATGTTAGCGCACTACTTCATGTTCGAGAAAAATGTTAGCACACTACTTGGGTTTTAAAATCTAAATAGTTCGTATGTGGTCTGATATACGGTGTTTAAAAGACTTTTAGGTCTTATGGAAAGAAATCGCCAGGTACTTTTGGTGGTGGGGTCTAGTAGACTAACACCTAGCATGCCTATGGAATAGAGAGGGGATGGGTAGAGGGAAGGAGGATTAGATAAATTGTGTTGCGAAAGGTATTGGAGTGGCTGGATGACGGGGAGAGGAATTGCCCGCAGTGGCATGGCAAGGGTGAAATTGGCTGACTGCTAGGTCTACTTGAAGTCATCTAGTCATCAGCCTAACTACTAGCCACCACTCAGTGGCTAGGTGGCCACCTAGACCATTTTTTTTAGCACTGCCAATATGTAAACTACCAATATTTCATCTTTTCAATTAGCTAGAAATTGCTGATGTTGCAATGCAGTAAGGATACTAAAGTGGCATCACATAATCACACATTATCTAATGAACATAACTGTTGTAATTTGCAAGTTCACAGTTCGAAGTTGGACTTCATTTTGAGTTTAATGATCTACCAAGTTTGTTTAAATTATGAGGGCTAGCTAGTTATCTGTCAAGGGCAGTAACGCCCAAGGTAGCTGGACCTCGACTACGAAGCTCGTAGTCGCGATCCGTAGTCGCCGGCGGGGTTATGCCCCCTCGCCGTCGCCCTCGTCAACTGGGTTATACCCCCAAGTTGCCGGCTTAGAGAAGAGAGGGGGAGATTAGATCGGTTGTATTTTCCCCCTTCTCAATTGTCTTGCTTACAAGGTTATATGGCCAGTGGCCCAACTAATTGGAATCACAATCTCCACAATTATAGGATCTAATAGAGTAATAATAGAAAGCTAGCCTATCCGTCCATCCTAGCCACTGGTGGTGATCACGTTCAGCGCGTCTCCCTGCGCGGCGTTGGCGCGATCCGCGGCGCGCTCCTGGGCCCTGCGCACGTCCCGGGCTCTCCTGCGCCTGGTGTACGTGCGCCCGAACATGACATCTCCCTCCCCGTCGAGAGTCAGCTCGTCCTCGAGCTGAAAAGCGGGGTACTTGGCGCGGAAAGCAGCCGTATCCTCCCAAGTGGCCGATGCCGCCGATGCGCCTTTCCACTGAATGAGTACCTGTGGAACGCCATTAGCAAGACCGTAGCGCACTGCGCGCTCAGGCTCCGGGTCAATGGTGCCGTGTCGCAGGGGTGGCAGAGGCGGAGTGTCGGTTGGTGGAGTGCCCTGGAACTTCTTGAGCAGTCCCACATGGAAAACATCGTGGATGCGGGCACCTGCCGGCAGAGCGAGGCGGACGGCGACGTCGTTGATCAGCTCGGTGACGCGGTACGGCCCGAAGTAGCGTGGCTTGAGCTTGCCGCCGGTGGCCTGGGGCAGCGAGGAAGCAGCTCGTTGACGAAGACGCAGAAGGGCCCAATCACCGACTTGGTAGCTGACCTGGAGGTGCGTGCGGTCATAGTGGAGCTTCTGTGTCGCCTGGGCCTGCTCCAACCTGCAGCGAATGTCAGCCAAAAATTCCACCCGTTCCTCCATGGTCTTGGCGACTGCGGGCACTCTGGTGTCGCCGGGCTCATAAGACCGAATCGAGGGCGGATCGCGCCCATAGACGACGCGGGACGGTGTGTCCCGTAGCGACGACTGGTACGCCGTGTTGAATAAGAACTCCGCCCAAGGCAGCCACCTGAGCCACTGTCGTGGTCGGTCCCCCGTCAGGCACCGCAAGTACATGATGATGACGCGGTTGGCTGACTCGGACTGGCCGTCGGACTGGGGGTGGAACGCTGTCGTCATGTTCAGCTTGGTGCCCATCAAGCGCATGAGTTCCTACCAGAACGTCGAGGTGAAGACAGGGTCCCGGTCGGAGACCATGGACTGGGGAACGCCGTGTAGGCGAACCACGTCGGCGAAGAAGGCCTGGGCGACGGACTCGGCGGAGTACGGGTGCGCCAGCGGGATGAAGTGGCAGTATTTGCTGAAGCGATCCACCACCGTGAGGATCACCGATTTGCCGCGGACGCGAGGAAGGGCCTCCATGAAGTCGAGGGCGATGTCGGTCCACACCCCTTGCGGCACCGGGAGCGGCAGCAGGTGCCCCGCCGGGTGGAGGTGCTCAGACTTGTACCGCTGACAAACGACGCAGGCGCGCACCATGTCTTGCACCAGCTGCTTCATGTTGGGGAAGTGAAAATCACGCCGCAGTCTGTGAATGGTGCGCTGGACGCCTTCGTGACCGTCCTGATGGACTGCCTTCATGATCTCTTGGAGCAGAGGAGAGGCGGGCGGGATGTACAGACGACCGTCGAATTGCACCATGCCGTCGACGATGGTCCAGGGAGCCGACCGGGCGCGCGAGGTGATGTCCTCGTGGAGAGCAACGAGCGCCGGGTCAGCCAGCTGGGCCTGGCGCAGGCGATCGAGGAAGTCGAAGCGCGGGGCGGAGAGAGCCAGGAGCTCGCCGTCCGCAGTATCCCGCCTGGACAGTGCGTCAGCCACGGCGTTCGTCGCGCCCGGCTTGTACTCGACGGAGAAATCGAACCCCAGCAGCTTGCCCACCCAATGGTGTTGCGGGATGGTGGCCAAGCGTTGGTCCAGCAAGTACTTCAAGCTGTAGTGGTCCGTCTTGACGGCGAAGCGACGACCCGACAAGTACGGGCGCCAGTGGCGGACTGCTTGGACGAGCCCGATGAGCTCGCGCTCATATGCCACGAGAGCCCGGTGTCGTGGCGCCACGGGGCGGCTGAAGAAGGCGATCGGGTGGCTGTCTTGAATGAGCACAGCACCGAACCCGTGGGAGGACGCATCACACTCGACGACGAAAGTCTTGGCGAAGTCCGGCATGGCCAACACCGGCGCTGTGGTCACCGCGTGTTTGAGCGCGGCGAACGCTGCTGCAGCCTCCTCGCCCCAGGAGAACCCTTCTTTCTTCAGGAGGGCTGTGAGCGGCGCTGCGATCGATCCGTAGTTGTGGATGAATTTGCGGTAGTAGCCCGCCAGGCCGAGCAAACCGCGTACCGCCCGCGCCGAGCGAGGTACCGGCCAGTCATGGATGGCCTGCACCTTGGCCGGATCCATGGCCACGCCCGCTTCCGAGATGGTGTGGCCGAGGTAGGCGACGGAGCTGACCCCGAACACACACTTAGATCGCTTGATGAAGAGGATCTGGCCGCGGAGCTCGCTGAGGACGATGCGTAGGTGCCGGAGGTGGTCCGCCCATGACGTGCTGTATATTAAGATATCGTCAAAGAAAACAAGTACAAAGCGGCGGAGGAAGGGGCGCTGTACGTCGTTCATGAGTGCCTGGAACGTGGCCGTGGCGTTGCACAGCCCGAACGGCATCACGAGGAACTCATATAGGCCGTCGTGGGTGCGGAACGCCGTCTTGTGGATGTCCTCCGGCTGCATGCGCACCTGGTGGTACCCAGAGCGCAAGTCGAGCTTGGTGAAGAACCGGGCGCCGTGGAGCTCGTCCAGCAGCTCGTCGACGACGGGGATGGGGTACGCATCCTTCACCGTGATCGCGTTCAACTCGCGGTAGTTGACGCAGAAACGCCACGATCCATCCGGCTTCTTGACGAGGAGAACCGGGGAGGAGAACGCGGAGTCGCTGCGCCGGACGATGCCCTGAGCCATCATGGACTCGCATTGGCTTTCCAATTCGTCCTTGTGCGCGGCGGGGTACCGGTATGGCCGGACTGCCACTGGAGCCGACCCGGACTTGAGGATGATGTGGTGGGGACGACCCCGGGCCGGTGGCAAACCGCTTGGCGCGGCGAAGACGTCGCTGAAGGAGTCGAGCAGCTCGTCGAGGAGGGGCTCGGTGGTGGTGGTGGTGGCAGCCGCGTGGGGACGAGGCGGAAACGGCGGTCCCAGGCCGCGCCAGCATATGTCCCAACCCGCGTGCTTGAACGCCATGGTGCCGGCCTCCAGGTTCCAAACAATGTCCCCCAAGGGGGCCATCCAATTGGTGCCCAGAACCACGTCGTAGCCCGCCAAGGGCATGATGTAGAGGTCGACGGGGAACAGCAGGCCGTCGATGCTGATTGGGGCGCAGCGGAGTACTCCTGGGCACGAGACCCGCTCGCCGTTTGCCACAGTCGCCGTCAGGCGGGGGCGCGGCTCGATGGGGATGCCCGCGCGGCAAGCGGCGTCCTCCCCGATGAAGCTGTGGGTGGAGCCCGTGTCGATGAGCGCGATGAAGTCCTCCGTGCCCACGTGCACGCGGAGTTGGATCGTGCTGCTGACGGGCACGCCGGCGACTGCGTGCAGCGAGAACACCGGGGCCTCCTCCTCCGTCCCGTCCTCGGCGAGCTCCACACCATCGATGTAGAAGATGCAGCGGCAGGTCCGATTATGGCCCCTGGAGTAGGGCTCATTGCAGTTGTAGCAGAGGCCGAGGCGCCTTCGTTCCGCCTGTTCCTCGGGCGAGAGGCGCCGCGCCTGGTTGGCGGCTCCTCGGGCGGGNGGAGTGCGCGTGGCGCGGCTCGGGCCGGGGCGGGTGGCAGCCGGTCGAGCTCCATCAGTTCAACCTGGCGCGCGAGACTCATTGCCGCCGCGAGCGTCTCCGGGTGATGAATGCGCACGGCATGGCTCAGCGGCGGCAGGAGACCCACCGTGTACAGCTGAACCCGGTGGCCTTCCTCCAGTCGACCGGCACGGGGCAGGAGGGCTTGAAAACGGTTGGAGTACTCCTCCACCGTGCTCGTGCGCCGGCACTCCGCCAGCTCGAATAGCGGCGCGGAACGCAACGGAGGCCCGAACCGCAGGTTGAGGAGGTCCTTGAAGCGGCCCCATGGCGGTGTGCCTTCGTCTTCCTGGAGTTGGATGAACCAGAGCTGGGCGACATCCTCCAAATTGTACGATGCCATCCAGACACGTTCCTCCGCCATGGTGCGTTGTTGCCGAAAGTACGACTCGCACTTGTTGATGAAGAGCATGGGGTCGGTCTTGCCGTCGTAGCGCGGGAAGTCGAGCTTCTGGAACTTGGGGGGGACGGTCGAGGTCGCGGGGCGGATCGGTGCGGCTACCGCCGCTCTCGGACGACGTGGTGGTCTTATCCTTCAGGCCCTCCAGGTCGGCCTGCATGGCCGTCATGTTCGTGGTGAGGGATTCCAACTTCGTCATGATGTCAGCGAGGGTGGGCTGATCGCCCATGGTTGACGACGCCGAGGAAGATGGCAGCGAGGGAGGCGAGCTGTGGTGGTGGGGTGTGGCGGCTGTGGAGGGATCGGTGGGTTGGGAGTGGGAGGAGGAAGATCGCCTGACTCGAGATACCAGGTTGTCAAGGGCAGTAACGCCCAAGGTAGCTGGACCTCGACTACGAAGCTCGTAGTCGCGATCCGTAGTCGCCGGCGGGGTTATGCCCCCTCGCCGTCGCCCTCGTCAACTGGGTTATACCCCCAAGTTGCCGGCTTAGAGAAGAGAGGGGGAGATTAGATCGGTTGTATTTTCCCCCTTCTCAATTGTCTTGCTTACAAGGTTATATGGCCAGTGGCCCAACTAATTGGAATCACAATCTCCACAATTATAGGATCTAATAGAGTAATAATAGAAAGCTAGCCTATCCTTCCATCCTAGCCACTGGTGGTGATCACGTTCAGCGCGTCTCCCTGCGTGGCGTTGGCGCGATCCGCGGCGCGCTCCTAGGCCTTGCGCACGTCCCGGGCTCTCCTGCGCCTGGTGTACGTGCGCTCGAACATGACATTATCCTAGTCATAATAAGGAGTATCAATGGTATTTCCATTATCTGAAACATGCATAATAGCTACTTGTCCTTTTCATTGGACCTTGTCCTTTGAACATTCAAATAATACTGTAATGAAACTGCAGGTGATGGTGATCAGGTCTTAAAGGCTGCTGATGTCCTTAATGAGATGAAAATATTAGGAGTCCGTCCAAATGAGATAACATATTCTGTCTTATTTGTAGCTTGCGAAAGGTAATAATTCTGAGAATGAACTACACCTTTCAAATTAAGTTTATGGTATTCCTCAGATACTAACAGGTGGCATGTAGGAACGGTGAAGCACAACTAGGTTTGGATTTGTTTGAACAATTAAAAATAGATGTCATTGGCATCAATCCCACAATTATTGGTTCTCTGACTGGTAAGGTTGTTTCCCCCTTTTTTGTTGTTACTGTAGATCTTGAATTCTCTTTGTTTCCTCAACCTACTTATGTATCCCTTTCCTTATGTGTATGCCTGCTGGGAGTCCTTTTATTTTTTCCACTTTTATATTTGAAACAAGCCTATCTGAACTTGTTTGGGACTATGAATTTTTTGTTGTTTGTCTCATTGTTCTATATTTGATGACAATAGCAGCTGACACCACTTCTCTTCAGGTTTATGTCTACAAATGTTTGACAGTGATCTCTCACTTGGAAATATTATTGTCAACTTCAGCTTAGGGAAACCACAAATTGACAACAAATGGTATGCTTCTTCCTTTTTCTCAAACACGCAGGAGATCTGTTTTATCTTGGTATAAAGAAAAATAGAGAATGCAATTGAACCCAATACATAGGCAACTGCATCTCCGCAGTAGCTGAGGTTTCAGCAAGTTTCCAAGAATACAGAACACAGTATCATCTGTTAAAAATCAAAATTAAAGCAACACGACCTGAGCAACATCCCAGGCCAACAGCTTAACTAAGAGATCAATGAGGCCTGTAGCACCAACCAAGCACAAAACGTGAGGCACCATCCAACATGCACCTGTTATGGTACTTCCAAAGGATCCAAGCGCCCAGGATGATAAAGAGTGTTAATTCCTTTGTCGCAAGACCATCTCAGAGTCTCACATATGTAATTCGAATCTAATGCTTAGTTCAATTATTTAGATGACAGAGTTCTTTACGTACAGGTTGTATTTTGTGGTGTAAAACAATGGTATGGCTCACCTTCGCAGCCAGTCTATGACTGATCTAGATCTATGAGGCCCAGGAGGTTGGGGAATAGATAGGATTAATCTAGATATATGAGGCCCACAATTTTTTTCCCTCGAAAACGCAGGAGAGCTGCGTATGTATATATATTAATAGAGAGAGAAGTAGAACAACTTACCCTGTCTCGCTTAGGAGAACAGAGGAGGCCCACAATGTTGGCGAATAGCTATGGTAGAGTGAACTAAAAGGCTTCTTTACCAGTTCAATGGACAGAGAACAGTCTTGTTATGTGGGGCCGACAGTATGTGCACTGGAACAAGGTCAACAAGGTGGCGGGCTGAAGATGCAGGTGTCGTCTTATCTTAGTCATTGGTTAATTTGAATGTTAGCTTTTGCAGGAGTTCGTTCAGATCAGGATTTGGTTTGTTAGTAGATCGGCTCATTTATTAGCTGCTAACAGATAGTCTTCAGAGAGGGGAAAAGAATGGGCCCATATATAAAGGTCGTGTACATCTGGAATACTGAAGCAATAGATTCATCTTCCTTCTTTTATATCTCAAGAAGCGCAGGGCTGGAGGAACTTGATTCCTCTCTGTTATCTGCAGTGGAGCGGGTTTGCCTGGCCAAGGAGGAACGCGATGCTGCCCTCACCCGTGCCCTAGCCGCCGAGGAAGAAGCTACTGCCGCAGCCAAGGAGCGCGATGCTGCTGCTGATCGCGTGCGCGCTGCCCTAGTGCGTGCAGCCGCTGCTCGCGCAGCTGCTGCCCGTGCCGACCCTTCTCCAGCGCATGAAGACGGCGACGCCTCCTCCAACGCCACCGATGGGCCTCGGCATTCCTTCCATGATGTCCTGCTCCTGCATGAGGCTGCTGCTGTCCTCAATCTGCACGTGCAGACCGTCACCGTGCAGAGTATCTGGAGCCTCATCCCCGTCGTCCTCAACATCAACTCCTGCAGCTACTCCCGCTGGCGCGAGCAATTTTTGCTCACCCTCGGCAAGTATTCCCTTCAAGACCATGTCCTCTTCGATGATCTTGCGGCCAACTCTCCTGATTGGGCTCGGATGGACTGTGTGGTGCGGTCTTGGATCTACGCCCCCCTCTCCGGCGACATCGTCGACCTTGACATGAGCCGTGGTGATGGCAACGCCACTGCTCGCTCCGCCTGGCTCGCTATTGAGGCTCAGTTCCTTGGGAACAAGGAGGCTCGCGCCCTTATCCTCGACACCAAGTTTCGGACCTTTGTCCAATGCGATCTCGATAATCATGGACTACTGCAGGCGACTCAAACAGATGGCCGACGACCTCGGCGCCCTCGGCGAGATTGACACAGATTGTACTCTTGTTCTTCATGTCCTCCGTGGGTTGAATGAGAAGTACACGCTTCCCTCGGTTGTCTCCTTCGGCGCGGGCCGCCCGTTCCCCTTTCCTGGAGGTGTGTGATAATCTTCTCCTTGAAGAACTCGCCTTGGGGAATCAGTCCGCCGTGCCTCTACTGCTCTCCTTGCCGGCACCGCTGCTGGTGCTGCACCCGCCCTAGCCTTGACACGTGCCTCTGCCCCACCTTCGGGCTGGCCTAACATTGGTTCCAAGGGGGGACAAAGGCGGCTCCACCCGCAACAATGGCAGCTCCAACCGCAACAATGGCGGCGGCAGCTCCGGCGGTCCTGGCGGCAACAAGGGTGGCCATGCAAGCGTGGCTCAGGCGGTAAGGGGAACAGCAACAGCGGCGGTGGCCAGAACACTACCGACACCAACTCTCCTGCGCTGACCGGGCCTTTCCTGGGGCGTGGCGCATGTTCTACAACCCCTAGATCGGTACCATGAACATGTCGCTCGGCCCTCAGCTCTTCAGGCTCCTCTTCAGGTCCAGCGAGCGGCCTACTTCGGTGCTCCACAACAGCAGACCTCGGTTCCTCCGGGTTTTTACAACCACCAGGCTCCCTCCGTCCTTGGATCAACAGTCCTTTGCCTCGACGTTCAGCACCATGTCTCTTCAGCAGCATCGGAATACCGACTGGTATCACATGACCATAGATTTTTCCACTCTTACACATGTTTCATCTATGCAGTACCCTAATCCTTCATCAATTGTTGTCGGTGACGGATCCTTGCCTCCTGTCACTGCCACTGGCACTAATATTGTTCTTGTTTCACCAAGGCTTATTAAGAATCTTATTTTTGTACGTCAGTTCACTTCTGATAATAATTGCTCTGTTGAATTTGACCCCGCTGGTTTGTTAATCTAGTTGCATTAGGTGCATAGGCTATGTTTAGGAAGCATGCATGTAATGGGTCGTGTGTGGATGGAGTCGTGCGTGTTCACGATGCGTCCCGAGTCATTCGGAGTTCGCTCTCGCCACGAACGCGCGTGGCGGGCGCGTTGCGGGCGACGCCGTGAAGAACAGCGCGTCACGCACCACGCGCGGCGTGGCGGGGAGATCGGGCTGCAAGCCCATGTATCTTGCATAAATTGCATCAAGAAAAACAGAAAAGGTCGCAACGTCTTGTGGCAAAAAAACTATCGAGCTCTCGCGTGTGTGTTCAAGTCACGCCGACGAGCTTTCCCGGCGGCGTCGGCGCCTACATTTGGTACCAGAGCGAGGTTGAAGGAGCACCTGAGCGTCGGCGATGTCGATCGGTGCGCGCACGCCGTCATCCTTGCCGCCCAAGCAATGCATCGCCACCAGTCCTAAGAAGGACGACTTGAAGAAGGGCGGCCAGAAGATAGGCACGTCCAAGCTTGGCGCCGACAATGATGGCGCGGGTGGGTCGAAGCTGGTGGTGGTGGAGCGGGTGGTGAAGGAGGCAGGTGCGGCGTTGGTGTTACCGATGCTGACGCGCACGAACTACAACGACTAGAGCTGGTTGATGCAGAACTTGGAGGCGATGGGCCTCTGGGACGCCGTGGAGGAAGGTGGAGTGGACCGGCGGGAGGATCGCCTCGCCATGGCGGCGCTCGCGCGCGGTGTGCCCACCGAGATGTACTCGCTACTCAGCGAGAAGAAGGCGGCCAAGGAAGCATGGGACACCATCAAGGTGATGCCGAAGGGCTTCGCCACCATTCAGGAGGTGCTCAGAAGGTCCTCAAGCAATTCGAGACGATCGCGTTCAAAGAAGGCGAGTCCATTGACGACTTCACCCTGCGGATTTCTGGCCTCGCGGCGAGCATCCGTGCACTCGTGAGTCGCTCGGTGAAACGCGTGTCCTTCGTGTTTTGCCAAAGCGGTACTCGCAGGTGGCGGTGTCGATCGAGATGTTCCTCGACATCAAGACGCTCACGATCGACTAGCTGGTGGGGGGCTGCGCGCGACGGAGGAGTGGTTCGATGACACGCCGGAGCAGATCGTGGACAAGGTGGGGAGGCTCATGCTCGCCGAGGAGGATTGGCTGGTGAAGCACAAGCACCGCTTCCAACCCGAGTCCTCCTCTGGCGGGAACAAGACCGGCGGATCATCACCAAAAGGGAAGGGTAGAGCGCGGGCCAAGGGCCGCGACACTGCTGTCAAGCTGACGTCCAAGGGGACGCAGCGGCGAAAGGGCAAATGTCACAACTGTGGCATCTACGGCCATTGGGCCAAAGACTGCCTGAATCCACCTCGAGAGCGCAAGGAGGAGGCGCACCTCGCGAAGACGGAGGTCGATCAGCTAGCGCTGCTGATGGCGTTGGCGGTCGCGCTCGCTGGCGCGACGTCGCAGGCTGTTCATCTTCATGAGGACCGCGTCATCCCCAATGACTGTGGCGACGACACCTGTACCTCAGACTCGAGTGCGAGCAATCACATGACGGGGCTGCGTTCTGCACTGGTCTCTCTCGACGAGACAGTACGGGGCTCGGTGAGATTTGGGGACAGATCGCTGGTGGAGATCTACGGACTCGGATCGGTGATCGTCGAAGGGAGACACGAGCAGCACAAGGTCATGACTGAGGTATACTTCATTCCACAATTACAAAGCAATATCATTAGCCTTGGTCAATTGGAGGAAGCAGGCTGCAAGATCGTGATGGAGAACGGGTACCTGTGTGTACTCGATCGGGAGCGCGCGCTGTTGCTCCGAGCCTAAAGAGCCGGGAATCGGCTGTACACCATCAAGCTGAAAGTGGCGCCACCAGTGTGCTTACTCGCCAGGATGGGCGAGGATGCGTGGCTGTGGCATGCTCGCTACGGCCACCTCAACTTCTGTGCACTGCAGGAGCTTGGCGTCAAGCGGATGGCAGACAACGTTTCGGTGATCGAGCGCGTCGAGCAGGTGTGCGATGGGTGTGTTCTAGGCAAACACCATCGCGCGCCATTCCCCAAGGCGACGACATTCGTGGCGCGGAGGCTGCTGGAGCAGCTCCACGCGGACCTTTGCGGACAGATCACCCCGGCGACTCCAGGGGGAAAGAGGTACTTTCTCCTCGTCGTGGATGATCTAAGCCGTTTCATGTGGGTGGAGCTGCTCGTGACCAAAGATGAGGCGCTGTACTTCTTCAAGAAGATCGTCGCCATGGCTCAAACTGAGCGTGGCGAACGCGTGCGTGTGCTGCGCACGGACCGCGGAGGGGAGTTCAACTCCGGCGACTTCACCGCATACTGCATCGACAACAGCATCGAGCATCTCACCATTGCACCATACACCCCGCAGCAGAATGTGGTGGTGGAAAGGCGGAATCAGAGAGTAGTGGAGATGGCTCGGTGCATGCTCAAAGGGATGAACGTGCCGGGCGAGTACTGGGGTGAGGCGGTCAAGACCGTGGTATACATCTTGAATCGTGCACCGACGAAAAGGCTCCAAGGCGAGACGCCCTACCCGGCATGGTATGGCAAGAAGCTGAGCGTGCGACATCTGCGCACGTTTGGCTGCACGACGTTCGTGAAGCGGCTGGGGCAGGCGTGTCCAAGCTCTCGGACAAATCTGTCCAGGGAGTATTCCTTGGTTATGAACCGGGGAGCAAGGCCTATCAGGTCTATGTTCCGGTGGAGAAGAAGCTGTTGGTGTCGCGGGATGTGATCTTGGATGAAAAACGAGCCTGCACATGGCAGACCGCAGAAGGGGGACAAGGCGCGGCGTCGAGCGGTTTCGTGGTGGAGTACACGACCACTGTTGGTCGTCCGACAATGGCAGAAGGAGATTCCGCAGCAGCCTTCTCGCCAGGCGCTGCTGGATGATCCCCACTGGCTTCGTCAACTGCTACCGCGACGCCCTCGCCATTCTTTCCCCAACATGAACCTGCTACCCCAACAAGTGTCGAGTTTGCCACGCCACCGTCTGGGCAGACGATGGACACCGACGGGGCCCCGCTCCGTTTTCGCACTCTTGCAAATCTTGAAGAAACAACGGATCAGGTACTTGATTTTGAGTATAGTGGTCTGTGTTTGCTGGCAGCTGATGAGTCGTCAAGTGTGGAGAAGGCATTGGGGGAGCAGTGATGGCGCGACGCCATGAACGCCGAGATGCAATCGATCCAGGAGAACATGACCTGGGCACGTGCAGAGCTGCCAGCAGGAAGCAAAGCCATTGGGCTTAAATGGGTGTTCAAGGTGAAAAGGGATCCGTCTGGGAACATTGTGAAGCACAAGGCTCGCTTGGTGGCAAAAGGATATGCTCAGCGTCAGGGGGTGGACTATGACGAGGTGTTCGCTCCTGTGGGGCGCATGGAGACGGTGTGTGTTCTGCTGGCGCTGGCACAGCACCCTCGGGTTGCCATGCTGTGCTGGTTGGTGACTGGTGGAACCGGCACAGCACCCTTGGGAAGAGGAGGCGTCGGCGTAGGTGCGGGCGAGGCCGGGGCCGGACGGGGCCGACGGGCGTAGACCTGCAAGGGAGGCGCGGGCGACACGGGCGCAGGGCGCGATGCCGGTGCGGTCGTCGTGGCCGGAGGCGGCGGTGGCACGGGCACCGGGCGAAGAGGCGGTACCACCGCTGCTGGAGGGACGGGCTCCAGTACTGGCGCGGGCACAGGTGACACGGGCACCAGGCGCGGCGTGAGTACTGGGGTGGACGACGAACCTGCAGGGATGGTAGAGGGAACAGGGGGTCCGATAGGGAATACCGAGACCTCGTGTTCAGTTAGTAAAAAATCAAGCTCCGTAGGCGGACGAGAGGTGCTGGAGAGGGGAAAAGAGGTCTCATCGAAGACGACATGTCGGGAGATGAGGACCCTATTTGAAGACCGATCTAGGCACCTGTACCCTTTGTGGTCAGAGGAGTACCCAAGGAAAATGCAAAGGGTAGAGCGCGGGGCGAGCTTGTGAGGAGCAGTGGCGGAGAGATTGGGGTAGCAGGCGCACCCAAAAACTCGAAGATGCTCATATAGAGGTGGATGACCAAAGAGGGCAGCATAAGGGGTCCCTTGGGCGAGGGTTTTAGTGGGGAGGCGGTTCAACAGGTAAGTGGCAATGTGAAGACCCTCGACCCAGTAAGAAGCAGGAAGCGAAGCCTGGAACAACATGGAGCGCACGACGTTGTTCACAGAGCGAATCATGCGTTCTGCTTTGCCATTCTGGGATGATGTGTATGGACATGACATCCGGAGAAGGGCACCGTGGTCTAGGAAGACGAAGCGGGCGGAGGTGTTGTCGAATTCGCGCCCGTTATCACACTGCACGTTTTTGATAGCGCAGCCAAACTGAGTCCTCGCATAAGAGAAAAAGTGCGTCAAGGTGGAAAAGGTGTCGGACTGAAGGCGGAACGGGAACGTCCACAAGTAGTGAGAGCAATCATCAAGAATGACGAGATAATACTTATAGCCAGACGCACTCACAACGGGATGAAGTAGAAAATGAATTAAATCGAAAATCTTGAGAGCCCTAGACGATGAAGTAGAAAATGGTAAACGAATGTGGCGACCCAGCTGGCAAGCATGACAAAGGGAGGCATCCATGCCTTTATTACACGAGATGGCGGAGCTGCTGACGAGCTTGGAGAGCGCTTCAGATCTTGGGTGGCCAAGGCGCCGATGCCAGATATCAGCTGGAGCGGCGGCGAGGGCACAAGGGGAGGACGTGGGCGCGGGAAGCTATAGCGTGTAGAGAGGCCCCGGACTATTGAACCTGGCGATCACGTTCTTGGATTTGAGATCCTTCAAAGAAAGGCCAAAAGGGTCAAACTCAATGAAGCAGTGGTTATCAGTGGTGAACTGGCACACGGAAAGTAGATTCTTAATAATAGCAGGAGCGACCAAAATATTATTAAGGTAAAGAGGGCCAGGAAGGACGGAGTGACCACATGCTGTGACAGGAAGAGTAGACCCATTGCCAACAATGATGGAAGAAGGATACGAGAAACAAGGAAGGTGGAACAAGGAAATGTTCATGCACCAGTGTCAACAACCCAATCCGTCGAGGCAGGAGGGTTGAGGGTCATCGTGCTGAAGGAGTTGGCCAGCGACTGCTGGTCCCAAGCGCCAGACCATGGAGTCCAGGGAACCTGCTGCTGCTGTGGAGCCACCGTGTAGTGCTGCTGCTGGGCCAGGTGCTGCTGCTGGGCGAGTTGCTGCTGCTGGGCCAGCTGCTGGTGCTGGAGGAGCGGCTGCTAATGAAGGAGACCCAGCTGCTGCAGTTGAAGGGTCGGCTGCTGCTGTTGGGCGGCAAGCAGGGCCTGCTGGAAGGCTGGCACCCCACCTGGGCGCTGCTGCTGCTGCCCGCGCTGCTGCTGCTGTGGCCCCGTGGAGGAGCCAGGCCACATGGTGATCTGGCCCGTCCAAGGATTGTAGATGGACGGGCCAGGGGGCCTGCTGGCCCTTGTGGCGGCGGTGCTTGCCACTGCCGCCGCTGCCTGATCCAGCAGCGGATCCCCCGGCCCCGACAGGAGGAGCGCTGGGCGGGCGGGACGAGCCGCCGGCCGAAGATGCGACTCCTCCAGAGGAGGAACTGGGGGTGCCTTTGGTGACCGAGGCGACGAGGGCGGTGGGAGGATCAGAGGCCGGCAGGGCAGTGGAGAGCTCCTCCAGGAGGAGATCGTTCCGGACGTCGTCGAAGCAGGGGAACGGATGGGTGCGGCGAAAGTGGACACGCATGTGCGCGTACCGCTTGCTCAGGCCGCGAAGGACGTTGAGGACGAGGGTGCGATCGTGCACTACTTCCCCGAGGTCGTCGAGGAGGGCCGCCATGGACTTAATCTTGGAGCAGTAGTCCCCGATGGAGAGGTCGCCCTGCCGGAAGGCGCGAAACTTGGCATCGAGTTCGAGGGCCCGGAACTCTCGATTATCGAGAAATTGGGCCCCAATGCCAAGCCATGCCGCGCGCGCCGTCCCGTCGCGGGTGCACGCGGTCTCCATCAAGTCAGTGGTGACGGCGCCGAAGATCCAGGAGAGGAAGACGGCGTCCATGCGGCGCCAGGCAGGGACGTCTGGGTGGGCCGCGTCGGTGAGGACGTGGGGGGAGAGGGCGTAGCGCTCGAGGACGAGCAGGACGAGGTCGCGCCAGCGGTCATAGTGCGCGGAGGTCGGATCGAGGACGATGGGGACCAAGGTCCTGATGTTCTGGACTCCGGCGGCTTGCGCATGGAGGTTGGCGACAATGGCGGCCTCGTACGCAGCGTCGCTGGTGGAGTCGTCGACGGTGCCGTCGTCCGTCGAGGAGGGGCTTACCAGGGCGTTGGCAGCCTTGGCCTTGCGCTCCAGGTTGTCGGGGGCGCGGCGCTCCTTCTCCAGGGCGTCCCAGGCGGCGCGGACATGACCCTGGGCGTTGGCGGCAGCCTTAACTGCGGCGCTGGCGGCGGCAACAAGGGCCTGCCGCTCCTTCTCCTCCTGGGCGCTCTGGTCGGCAGCGCGCTTGGAGGCCTCGGCGTCGGGTTCCCATCGGAGGGGAGCGGCGGTGCCATGGAAGCACCGGCGGCGGTGGCGGCAGCCAGGAATTGCGGAAGCGAGAGGTCACGGATCGTGACGGTCTTTTGATACCATGATAGCGTGAAAATATCTCATATATTGAATAAACCACCTAAGTAATCAGGGGTGTACAATATATAGGCCCAGATCATGGCTACCTACCCTCCCTGACTTATAGCAATAGAATCAGGGAGGGATGCCGATCTGGGGCAGAGCATGCGCACATGCAGGAGCCAAATAAGGCTACTACCGCAAGGAAAAAATCCACGGCTAAGGAAGGCAATTAGCCTAACAAAGGAAATATAATTCTAACACCCGTATGAGAGATGGGAGTTGTATGGGGACTATTTTTCTCTCTATATTGCAATGAAACGCAGCTCTCCTGCGCTTTCAAAAAAAAGCTATCGTCGCCCATAAACTGGCTCCTCGCTCCACCCGTTGTGTTCTTCTTGGATATTCCTTTCATCATAAAGGGAACCGCTGTCTTGATCTTCTCTCCAACAGATTTATCATCTCACGACATGTTGTATTCGATGAAACCTCTTTTCCCTTTGGTTAGCAGCCGTCCCCTTCCAGGACCGAGGAGTCGAGGACCTTGAGTTCTCTTGGATTATACTAATCCTATACTGGCCCCTATTGGACCCGTACATTCTTTTTTGCCTACAAGTGATGCTTCCGCACAGCCACGTGCGGCTCCTGCCCCTGCTGTCTCCGCAAAGCCACGTGCGGCTGTGGATTCTTCTCAGGCGGTCTCCACGGCTGCTCCCGGCCCGCTGTTGCATGGCGTGCAGCCGCTGGATGGCGTGGCGACTTCTATTGGTGGCTTGGTTGGCTCGGTTCCTGCTGGTTCAGCCAGTTCTCCAGCCCAGCCGGCTACCCAGCCACCGGCAGCTGCAGCTAGCCCAGCAGCTGCAGCCAGCCCGGTCGCTGTAGCCAGTCCGGTTGGCAAAGCTGCTCATCCTTCGGCGCTTCCTGGTGCTGGTGCTCCACCCCGGTTCCGCACCCTTCGCGAGTACACCAACGTGTACTCTCGCTGGGCCATTCATGGTCCCATATGGTCCTCCCCTCGAGGTCTTCGTCTCGAGCCATCTTCGTTGCTTCCTCCACTGCCCAAGGGGGCGCTTCCTGTGCCTCCTGTGGTCAACCAGCAACGCATGACTACACGCGGGAAACTTGGTTTTCGTTTGCCGTCGCTCTATCATGGGGTGCCATTGTCTCCTGTTTCGCGCGCCTACCGTGGGGCCCTTGCTGATCCCAATTGACACGGCGCCATGCAATGCCTTGCTGTCCAACAACACATGGGACCTTGTCCCGCGACCTCCCCAAACTAATGTTGTTACTGGCAAGTGGGTTTTCAAGTAGAAGTTCAAGTCTGATGGTACTCTAGAGCGCTACAAGGCTCGCTAGGTGTTATGTGGTTTCACACAATGTCCTGGCATCGACTTTTATGAGACTTTTAGTCCAGTGGTGAAGCCGGCCACTGTTCGCACGGTTCTCTCTTTAGCGTTGTCTCGTCAATGGCCTGTTCATCAGTTGGATGTGAAGAATGCCTTTCTTCATGGGACCTTGTCTGAGATGGTGTATTGTGCTCAACCTATTCGTTTTGAGCATCCTGTTCATCCAGATTATGCCTGCCGGCTTAACCGCTCGATTTATGGTGCCTGCTCGGTTTTGTTGGGGCCAAGACCAATACCTCCCTGTTTGTCTATCACCGTGGTGCTGACACAATATATCTGATGCTTTATGTTGATGATATTGTTCTCACAGCTCTGTTAACTTCTTTTCTTCGTCGTACTGTTGATGCTTTACAGCGGGAATTTTCAATGAAGGATCTTGGTGAGTTGTATCACTTCTTGGGTATGCAAGTGCAGCGATCTGGCAATGGTTTTCTGTTGTCTCAGCGTCAATACATGTTAGCCATTCTGGACCGTGCTCGTATGACTGATTGCAAGGCTTGTGCTACTCCAGTTGACACCAATCCGAAGCTTTCTTCTGATGTTGGTGCCCTTGTTGCTGATCCTACGGATTTTTGCAGTCTTGCCGGAGCTCTTCATTACCTCACTTTCACTCGTCCAGATGTTGCCTATGCTGTACAACAAGTATGTCTTCATATGCATGATCCTTGAGAGTCTCATCTTGCTGCCATCAAGCGTATTCTTCGCTACATTCGGGGCACCTTATACTTGGTTTACTTCTTCGGCCTTCTACGTAGTTCGATCTTATGGTTTATTCAGATGCTGATTGGGCTGTTGTCTGGACACTCGCAAGTCTACTTCAGGCTATGCGATTTTCTTAGGGGACAACCTCATATCTTGGCCCTCTAAGCGTCTGACTGTTGTCTCCAGATCCATTGCAGAAGCAGAGTATCGTGCCGTTGCTAATGCGGTGGCTGAGGTCTCTTGGTTGCGCCAACTTCTAGTTCAGCTGCATGCTCCTCTTTGCCGAACCGCCCTCGTGTATTGTGACAACGTCAGCTCCGTCTACATGTCTTCCAACCCGGTCCAACACCAGTGCACCAAACATGTGGAGATTGATCTTCATTTTGTTTGGGAGAGCGTTGCTACTGGTGATGTTCGCGTACTCCATGTTCCAACCAGTTCTCAGTACGCCGATATTTTCACCAAAGAATTACGTTCTTCGGTTTTCATATTTTTAGGTCTAGCCTGAACGTCTAGGCTGCCGATGAACAGACCGCAGGGGGTGTTAGATGTGTATTTGTGCTATACATGTGTGGGTCCAGGCCTTAGGGCTGGACGGTGGCTGGGCCTGGCTAAGGCCTATGCGCCAACCCAGGATTGCTCCTGGGCGGCTACCGCCCTAGGCACCACCTTGGTTAGGTTAGGCAGGTTCTCCCTTGAGAGGTATTGTTTCTATAAACCTCTCCAAGGGCTGCCTATATATGTGTACCCTTTGCCCATTGGCCTAATCAATCTATTATTCACACAATTACAATCTCCTTCACTCTCCTCTGTTGTCAACTACCGGCTAAGGTCCTCTAGCCATTACAGTCTGCTTGTTAAAAATGATCATGGATGCAGTGAATTGTCATTCCTTATGAATGTCATGCATCATCCTCAATCAGCGCAGAAGCAGCAGCAAATGTAACTCCTCTACAGCATCCCACATGAATTGCATGCATCATCCTCCCTCAGACAAATGTTATTCCACCTGAACAACTTCCTGCAAGATAGATATGCATAGATGTATATATAATTACTTTTACAATGTTATTTCTTTGTAAAACATTTTGTATTTCTTATTGTAGGACTTCCACAGCAATTACGGTGTATCGTGAGGCAGTTTCAACTGGGCTAGTACCTTCAAGTGATGTTTTATCTCAAGTGTTGGGATGTTTGAGGCTTCCTCATGACAGTTTGCTGAAGAGTAGTTTCATTGAGAACATGGGAATAAGGTGTGATATTCCACAACATCCAAATATAAATTCACTTTTTGAAGGATTCGGTGAATATGACATTCGTGCTTTTTCGATACTGGAGGTAATCATGTTATCTTCAATAAACAGTGGCTCTATTTCAATATGTGCAATCATTAATGGCATGTTGTCGCAGGAGGCTGCTTCATTAGGAGCAGCTGTAAGTATTTCCATGAAAGATACCCGGATTGTTATTGATGCAAGAAAGTTAAAGATGTACACAGCCGAGGTACTTTTGCTACTTGCAATATTACATATTCATGAAACTACTTTTATATCATTTTACTCAAATAAAATTGATTTTACATCATTACTATGCTCTTGCTTCTGCATATTTTCTTAGTTAAACCGTTCTATGGTGAGTTTCTCCACCCAAAAAAAGTTCTATGGTGGGAGCAGTCCTCTTCCCATGGTTGGTTGAGTCTTTTGTTTCCTTGTTTTGTGTGTGCCTTCTGTTGTCGCCAGTGGTGGAGCCAGCATCAGGTCAAAAGGGGTACTGAGCAGTTGGACACGTCCTTAAGTGGGTGCTGATACATTATTTAAGTTAGAATATGAACTGTTACTCCCTCCGTATCGAAATATTTGCCACCGTTGATTTTTTCTAAACGTTTGACCTTTCGTCTTATTCAAAAAGGTTATGCAAACACGCAAAAAGGGAAGTCACACTTAAAATACATACAACAATAAAACAAATCACAAAAAAATAAATGATATATGCAAAATATTTTTTATAAGACGAATGGTCAAAGTCGTGATAAAAAATCAACGGCGACTAATATTTCGATACAGAGGTAGTAGTTAATAAAGCTAATGGAGATTTTTTGGGCTGGACTTGTGCTGCAGCCCCGGCAGCACCGGTCCTAGCTCCGCCCCTGGTTGTCGCTAAGGTTGGGGGAGAGTAGTATGATATGCATTGTTTATGTAACTGATGACATATCTTCCTACAACTTTTTTTTTTCAGGTTTCTCTTCTTACAACACTGAGGTCTTTGAAGCATCGACTTGCTGCAGGTGAATACTAAAGTAGTTGGTACATCAAAACAGTGTTTTAATTTAAATAGTGGGCTATAGCAGTTTACGCCAGCTGCCGCCACAACGGCGTTGTACTAAATAGCCGGCTATACAGGCTGGATGGAGCTCTCCTCTAGATGATATTGCCCGCAATTTAAAACACTGCATCAATTAATTTGCTTTGCACAAGGAAATACAAAGTTTCAATTTATTCATGCTTTGCGCCCTGCCCCACCGTGACAAAAGAATATGAAGAACAATAAAGTTTCATACTGCCTCCATTTTTCTTTGTGAGGCGCAAACACATCAAGATTCAAACTTTATGATCTTTGACAATAATTTAATTATCATTTTTTTGTTTTTTAATGTAAAATCCATATGGTTAGATTCGTAATCAAATATACTCTACAGTGATCATGAGTTTATAACCATAAACAATATAATAAAAAATAAATAAATGGTCAAAGTGTAATTTGGAAGACCATGTCTCTCCTTGACTGACGATTGGTACGAACTTGCTGCAAACGAAAGTTCTCCGCGGGCGCTAGCGCCAGCTCGTGCTTTTACTTTCAACCCAGCCGAAGTCATACCATGCCTTATAAAAAAAAATGGAGGGAGTAGTTACTAAATTGTTTATGCTCCTGTAAAATTTGCTTATACTATAAACTATAATATGAATTATTGGTCATTTCCTGATAGAAAAAGACCAAAGGAGATATAATCGGAATTTTTTGTGAATATAAATACTAAGTATTGTCACAGTGAATAGCCAACTGAATTACTAGAACATTGTGCATATTTTTTAAAGTCAATCATTCACAGTCCTAGGATTTCTTCAATTAACAAACGAGATGGTTATTCTGTGACTTCCTCATGCACCAATACCGAATTGGAGAAATGTATACTCTTGTATAATTTACGTCTTACTTTTTCTGTTCTAATGTTTTTTATGTGATGCAGGTGCAAGGTTACCAAACGTAACAGTCTTGTTACCCACAGAAAAGAAACAGGTTGACATTGATGAAAGGGAGAAAACACTAAAGCTTGCTGGAAGGTGAAATCGCATCCATTATCTCAATGCTTATGCTACATATGTTTATCAATCATGATTTTACTTTGGAAAGTTCTGCTTGAAACTTCTTGAAAACAAATCTCATTCAGGAGTGTTTGTTTCCCATCTAGATTATACAATCTAGCTTATTCATCAAGGACATCACGCTAAAAGGCCATCACAGACCACCAAAATAATTTTAAATAAGTTACACATGGATAGCTTATTTCAACATATGTGGTGGTCCATGGTGATCGTTTTACCATAATGTCTTTGTCATAAGCTAGATTATATAATCTAGGTGGAAAACAAACAGCCATGAAATGATCATATAGCTTATGGACGAGACTGATTTGGATTGGCGTACAGAATTGGTCAAGCAGTTGGTTCTCTCCTGAGGCGGTTAGGAATTTCATACCAAGGGGAGGAGTCTCATGGGAGGATGAGGATCAACGGCCTCACGTTAAGAAGATGGTTCAATCCAAAATTAAATAGCAAATCCTCCAGCGCGGCGCCAGCTGACTTGCTTGCACTACCGTCACGTTTAGCCAAAGGGATTGCTGATCAGCAACGAGACATCAGAAGCCTTTCGCTCGAGTAGTGCACGACCACCCAGGAGCAACCGATCTCGGTAACCTTTGTGAGAACATGTCCAGGATATAGTAAAATATGTGAAGAGTTTGTTCACGAAAGAAATACATATACTGCATATAATCTGTGAAGAGACTATTCAAAAGAAAGAGATACACGATACATCATCCTTTTGCAATCAGGATGCATTTTTTTCTCGCTCACGTTCTCTGTCAGCGCATGATAAGATTGGGATGCTTCGTAACATAGACAAGCTTATAAGCTGCTTCAATGTGGCACATCCTCTTTATGACCTGAACCAAAACTTGAATTTCCATAAGATTTTATCAAAGACAATGAAACACTGGCGTTTGTAATTTCACTAATGGTGAGACGTTTGACAGTTTCTTTGATGCCCGTATGTGTTAGACATTGTGGCCCGTCATCGAATTTAGGTAAGATTATTAATAGTTCCACACTTATAACGGATGTATAGGTCAAAATATTGAATAGAATAATTGCGAACATATTGAAATATGGCTTAGATGTTCCAATGTCAAGGTTGGAGTATCCACTTGTCGCTGCTACCCAGCCTCAGCAGTAATATCTATCAACAAGATCCACCTCTCAATGATCCGTTTGTTAGAGTATGAGTTGTAATAGACTAGGAATAGAACAATATAGTATGAATATGACTCTTTTTTATTATGTAATTAGGACTCTATACTATGAGCCATGACTATATAATAAAACCCAGGTTACCATAGAGGACAAGCTATTCCAAAGATATTCCAAATTTTTTTCAATTATTTCGACAATGGTGCCACAACCATAAGACCAACGTCGTTGGATCCTTAGGGAACCTACACCTTTCGCTCACGTCGTCCTGGGGAGATCAATCACAATCTTTCTAGGGCGCCACACTGCTTAGCTAGTTAATCTTTCAATTAGCTATAGATTAGATTTTTTTCGGAGATCTACGCGACATCAAGATTCAAAAGCAGCAGATCAACCCATCGGCGACTTTACGACACCAACAATGGAGACGCGACTTGGCGAGAAGTCTCGTCGATATCCTTGGCACGACCGCAAAAAGAGGGGCACATGCAAACCTAGAGATGGCAACGGGGAATTCCCTGTCGGGGAATGCCTCCCCATCCCCATCCCCGCGGGGAGAAAAATTTCCCGTCCACGTCCCCGCTACTGCTCGCGGGGAGAATTTTTCTACCATCCCCGTCCCCGAGTGGGGATTAAATCCCCGCCGGGTCCCCGTCCCCGCTGAAAATTCATAGCTGAAGTGCTCAGACAACGCTCGAGCATACTTAAATCCATATGGTGCACTTGGAAATAAACCGAGTAAGCAAATGTTTCTCACAAATCCATATCAGTTGCTAAAAAATCCCACTGATTATCATCTCATAAAATCAAACAAGATACAAAGATACAGAGAAAAAGAAAGAAATAGAAGGGATTCGACTCTCGAGAGGCCACGAATGGGAAAAAGAGAGAAATATCTTCTGATTAGCATCTTGAGTTGTTGAGCACGTCCATTCTTTGGCTCGTTTCTTTATTGTCGGAGATTTGCTAGAGGTGAGCCATCGGTGTTCTCCTCCCTGCATGCGTTGGGCTGCAGGCCATCCTGCTCTTGCCGTGAAGCTTACCTCGTAGCGTGTGGTAGCGGCCGAGCGGTGAGCTGGCTTCAAGCAGGAGACGGCATACCGGCGAATAGCGAGCTGGCTGCAAGAGGGCGGCGGCGGCGGCTGGATTGCGGGAGCCGAGAGGTGAAGTGAGGAACTGAAGATGAGAGAGCACTTTTAGGGTTAGGCGGATGTTATATACTCCAACATTGGTATTGGGCCTTGGGCCAGAGTTGGGCCTCGTCGGCTGGGGAATTTATGTATTCTTCTGGTTCTAATCGGGGACGCGGGTTATCGGGGACGGGGATCGCACCACCATCCCCGTCCCCGCCAGCCCCGACGGGGATTGTTTTGCCCCCATTGAATTCCCCACAGGGAGTAAATTTCTACCATCCCCGTCCCCTAATAGGTGAATTCCCCGCGGGGAATCGGGGATCGGGGCCCCGTTGCCATCTCTATGCAAACCTGTGTATATACACATGCATAGCTTGCGTGCCTTCCTCTTTATGTCCAGCACATACAAGTGCATGTACGCATGCATGTTGGTGTCCAGTCTATGTACGTAATGTACATGAATCAAGGTTAGTCATCTCCGACAACGAGTTCTGCCTACTGTCATACCAGATCTATTTCGAGTCTACAACCCACTGCATCATCAACCTCGCCAACCCGTACGACTACGTCAAGCAACGTCGCTCCTCCTCGTCGCAACTCCTTCGCCATAGTCGACGATCCTCCTCGCGTGTTGACGTGTTGTACGACCAAATTCACTGACCAGGAGACCCAGTTAGAGCCCCCGTGTCGCTCTCGTCCGAGGGCGACTCGGGCGGCGACCCAGCCGCGTCGTCTCCCACCCCGCCTCCCTCGTACCGTACCTCGCCGCCGCCTGAGCAGGCTACCGGAAGTCCGCGCGGCCGCAAGGCGGCCTTGTCTGCTCGTCTCATGCCTGCCCTTCTCCTCTCCCGTGTTCCTTGCCCACCTTGGCCGGAGTGGAGACCGGCGTGTGGGGCCAGATCCATGACGGGGTGTACTGCCCCGGTGTCCTGACGCCCGGATCTGGCCCCCAACCTCCCCTTCCTTGCTCCCTCACGCACTCCCGACGGTGGATTTCGCCCATGGTGACAGCGGCGGCCTCCGGTGGCCTCCGGCTGGATCCACGCCGTGCGGCCCTTGATCTACCTCCTCGAACGCCGGATCTGCTCTGACTTGGCGCGTCGGGGCTCTGCGATGGCGGCGGGCCCAAGGGGTGGCGGCGCGTACGGCAGATGGGGCGAGCCTCGGCTGCGACGGGGCTTGCAGCGACGGCGGAGCTCTGCTTCGGCGGCGCCTGTAGTCCCTGCGTGTCGGGGCCTTGCGCCCTG
>CM014278.1:18808685-18946708 GCA_004135705.1 Alloteropsis semialata | reverse complement strand
CTGGCGGATGCTTTGCCGCCCTTACTACAATCGTCTGGCGGATACTTTGCCGCCCCTGTTGCTATTGTTGTGCGGATGCTTGGCCGCACTGGCGAATGCTTTGCCGCCACTGTCGTGATGCTTGTTGGTCGTCTCCGGCGGATGCTTTGCCGTCTGTTGCTGCTTCTTCTGGTGGATGCTTGGCCACCTTCATGTTGTTTCGTTAGTCACAGTCGGCGATCTCGATGGTGTTGTCCTTGTGTAGACCCAGATGCTGGAGTTGTGTGGAGCTCCTTTCTCTGTAGTCGTGGTCGTTGCTCTGTCGGTTTGCTGGCCTTTTGTTTTGTTGGCCTTTTTTCAGTTTTTTCTCTTCTTTTAGTCCTTTGTGCGCTTGGAGAGGTCAACCTCTGTTTGGCCTATGCCAAGTAATGTTTGTAACTGCTTTCTTCTTAATGAAATACGTGCTAAGACACGTTCGCGAAAAAACGTGTTGTACGAAACGTGTTGTACGACCACGTCGATTCGTTCTCGTCGCCAACAGCAAAATCGTCATGAGACTTTCTCCATGTGGTCTTCATCAAGTCGCGGCGCCACTTTGTCCACAAGGATGGACATCTTGTGTCCTCTTACAGTCACCACTACAAGACGCTTCACTGATGATGATAAATGCATCATCTACGACGGCAAGACTGCATCAACGTATCGTCCTCTGACATATGCAAGACTCAGTAGTCCTCTGACATATGCAAGACACTCTTAAACAACAATGTCCTCTGACATATGCAAGACACAATGTCCTCTGACATATGCAAGACAAGATCATCCTCTGACATATGCAAGACATCATCGTCCTCTGACATATGAAAGACACTCCCAAACAGCATCCTCTGACATATGCAAGACCAAGTCGTCCTCTGACATATGCAAGATGCCCCCAATGGCAACATCTGACAGGTGCAAGATTCCTTCTTCTATGATTGCCCTCCGTCTTTATAATTATCGCAATAATTTTGCGCCTACGGCTATGTGAGGCTACATCGATGACGACCACTGCATCGGCCATATCACCTCATTGCCAACAACTTCAGTCGAAGCATTCGTGTCATCCACGACACTCCCGCTATGACTCCGGGACCGAATAGAGAAGAGAAGCGGAGAAGACAACAAAAAGTACAAGACAGTAGAAGTACAAGACTTCAAATTTTCAGTCGTAATCGTCCGCTTCGCTCCCGCTACGACTAAGGCGGATGTTAGAGTATAAGTTGTAATAGACTAGGACTAGGACAGTATAATATGAGTAGGACTATTTAGTATTATGTAATTAGGACTCTATTAGCCTGGACTATATAATAAAACCCAGGCTACCATAGAGGACAAGCTATTCCATGTGGAAATAATGGAATAGTTTTGGAATAGCTTTGGAATATCTTAACCTCTATGGTAGCCCTAGGTTTCATTATATAGATCAGGCCCGTAGAGTCCTAATTACATAAGCTAAGGAGTCCTACTCGAACTACAAAGTCCTAGTCCTAGTCTATTACAACTCATACTCTAACATCCCCTCTCAGTCGTAACGGGAGCGAAGCGAATGATTGAGACTGAGTTAATTTGAAATCTTGTATTTCTGCCATCTTCTCCCACAGTCATAACGGGAGTGTCGCGGATGATACAAACGCTTTGACTGGAATTGTTGCCGATGAGTTGATGTAGCCGATGCACTAGTCGTGGTCAATGTAGTGGTCGTCGTTGATGTAGCCGCACATAGCCGAAGGCAAAATTTTTGTGATTGTTGTAAAGACCGAGCTGCAATCATAGAAGAGGCACCTTGCACCTGTCAGAGATTGCCGTTGGAGTGTCTTGCATATGTCAGAGGACGATGATGTCTTGCATATGTCAGAGGACGATGTTGTTGGAGAGTGTCTTGCATATGTCAGTTGCATATGTCAGAGGACGGTGTGCCTTGCATATGCCGGAGGACGATATGTCTTGCATATGTTAAAGGACGATTTGCTGATATAGTCTTGCCGTCATAGAGGACATGGTCTTTGTCGTCGCAGAGGACGCAATTTTGACGTCTATTTTTATGGACGAGGTGGCGCGGCATCAGGGGCAGAGGAAAGCCTAGGGCCACTATGGCCATGGCCCTAAGCGTGGGCTAAATTTCTGCATAGTGTGGTACACTGTAGCGAAAAGGCCAACAAAAACTTTCCAGTTGGCCCATGGAGTGGCCCTAAGAGTCGGGTCAGCCCAGCTCCGCCCCTGCGCGGCATGCAGCTTGTTGTCGAAGACCACGATGATCAAGACTTGGCGATATTGTCGCATGCAGAAGAAGGCCGTGGCTTGCATACATGCACATATGCATGTACGTGCAACGTGCAGGGTCCATGAACCGTTGCATGCATGTTGCTTGCTGGTAGTCATGGATATGCGATCTCCATGGCGACGAGACGTAGTCCAAAGATGTCGAGCTTCTGTACTTCTCCATCTGGGATGTCGATAACTTGCTCGGCTGCTCGCTCTTGACGCCGATACGCGCCCAGGACGCTGGACACCACGAGGAAATCAAATAGGCTTCGGAGTCACGACGGTAATATTGAAACTAAGCTTGAAAATAAAATCTAATATAATCTATAGATAATTAGTAGGAGGTAATCGATGCAGTGCCCTGGGAAGATTACAAGGATATGTTCCCAGGGCGCGCCAGCGCAACATGTGGGTTTGCCCTAGGATCAAACGATGCTAGTCTTATGGTTGTGATACCATGTAAAAAATAATTTGAATAGTTTTGGAATATCTTTGAAATAGTTTTGGAATATTTTAATCTCTATGGTAACCTTGAGTTTCATTATATAGTTCAGGCCCATAGAGTCCTAATTACATAAGCTAAGGAGTCCTACTCGGACTACAAAGTCCTAATCCTAATCTATTATAGTTTATACTCTAACATTCTAAATTAAGATATTCAATAAACCTTTCCAATTATTTCCACACCGTCCATGTAGCATATGTCTGTCAAAGCAGTATGAGGAAGTGAGCGCATTGTTTATGTGAGGTCGGAGTATCGGCGTGTCGCCGCTATGAAGCCCTTGGGCGTCGTATCCGTAATAGCCGAGCGGAGGATCGTTTGGTGAAGCAGATCGACCGGGATTCGCCCACGACTGGTTGCCGGTTGTTATGGGACTCGTCAAAGTTGTGGTCAGCAGGTCAGGGTCGCCTAGTAGTCAGCAGGTCGATGCATTCACCCACCGATGAAGATACGTAGCTGTATGCGTGTCTGAGTGACGACGCGACGAATGCTGTTCGACGAATTGTAGACGCCATCAGGGGTTCGCCATGCTTGCTGTTGGGGATGGGCCTTGGGCGGCCATGGGCCGAGGCCCTCCGTTGTATGTAAAAGAGGCCCACACAAGGGTCCAGGGATCCAATTGTAACATCTAGAGACCTGATTGTAATATTTAACCCCACCAATGAAATAAACATAAACAACCATCAACTCCCCCCTATAAATAGAGCCCTAGAGCTTGGGGGAGAGGACTTTTGGCTCTTGCTCATTTGCTCTCTCATGTGTGCTCTCTTGTTGGCTTCCTCTCTATACCTCTCCTTTGTCTCATCTCTCGCTTGTCTGGGATTCAACCTCTAGGGCGAATCCCAACAGCTGGCGCCCACCGTGTGTTTGGCACGTTGATTTTTCTTTCTAGAGAGATGAGACGAAGAAGAAAAAGAGATCGAAGCTGCAATAACCATGACTGCACATGGGGTTTTTAGCCATCACCTTCATTTGCACATCCCATACATGTTCATGTCCATGATGGGGTCAAAACAGCCGGTCTGAGCAAAAAGGCTACGTGCAACAAAACTTCCCATCAGTATGACAAACGAAGGAGCCACATGCACAACGATCAAGGAAGCAATCCAGTCTCTCCAACGCCATGTGCTAGACATCATCCATGATGGCCGCACGAACTTTTAATGCAGCTTTGCTCCTACAGCGACGATGTCGTCATCACATATGAACGAAGCTGTCAGCCTCGTCACGCGGGGTACCCGACCAACCTACCAGCTTCGCTCCTCGTCACCACGCCAGACCGAAGCCATCAGCCTCATCGCGCTTGGTAAGCATTCAGCCCGCACGTTTCGCTCCTCCAGGCAAAAAGCCCCCAAGCAGACATGAACGAAGCTGCCTAGTGCCACTGGACAACATAGAAGAATCCAGATCATGCAGTAGAGCACAGCTCGCCACTCGCATGGCACTAAGGCCACCAGCAGACCGAGAACAACAGCGAAGCTACCAATTGACACAGCATCTAGCCGCCTGGCAGGGACATCTCGCTACCAAAGCCAACAGCGAAGCTGCATGCCAGCAAGGATCATGTCAAGTCCAACGACAGCGAAGACAGGGATTTAAGAGAAAAAAATGACTGATGAAGATGCATCACGAATTAAGCTCTACTACCAGCCAAGTGAATGCATTGATAATCACGTATGTGCAACGAAGCTGCATGACTTTCCGACGTCACTGTCACAGCGCATACACGTCAAGCTGCAGTGGTACTTGGTACCCACAAAAACAAAAGATGACAAGCTTCTAGGCAGAAGCCACTCACCGCTTCAAGACGGCAACCATGCCACAAGGCAACACAGCACCGAAGCCACCAAAGCTGCCAGTTTCGCCAGCGAACAGATGGCAGTTTCATTCAAGCATAAAAAGCGCTGGCTGACATCAAACATGCATGCACCACCTCGACGTGCATGAACGTCTACTACTTGACATTTGTTAAACGAAGATGATCAACTCCTGTCACTGCTAATTATATGCATGGAAGGCTGTCGTCACGTGCGCGTCACCAAACGAAGCCGCCCATCACCGTGCGCATGAGGCCTGGCTTCGTGCCGCTGGTCACCTGTGCTAGAGGCTTATGACAAGCGAAGCTGCCGAGAAATAAGAGCCGCATCTGCTCTAACCAAGCTTCATGCTCCAGCAAATAGACCGGTAACACGACAAGACCGAAGCTACCTATGATAAGCCCAGATAAGTTTTTCATACGCTCCTTAATTTTGCAAAAATCATGCATTTAGGAGCTTCGAACCAAGCACACCTTATTGCTTGCTATCACCGCAACGCGCTATCCAGCATGCCAAAATTATGACTGCTCACAACGAACAGCACAATACCAACGAAGGAAGCAGCCCTTGCGCTGTCTTGATATTTTATTCAGCCGTCAAGCATTACTTATAAACACTTGCTCAAAATACACTAAACTCTATGTTTGAAGGGTGTATCCTTTAAATCACATTTACTTATTGAACATTTTTGTTTGACAACTTTTTAATTATGAACAGAAAACGAAGCTGTCCTAGCATAGCAAGGCACAACAAACGAATTGTGCCAGTTTTACTATTTGTGTTCCATATACAGTATCTTCCTAACTTCACCAAGAGTGTCGAAACAACTGGCCTCAGCCAGATTGATTATATTCGACATAGAAAAATAGAACTTAATGAATCTCACAAAAATGAGACCCATTCAGATCTAATTCCATTTTTTTCATCACTAAAAAGCTTACTCTCAAGAAGAGTAAAAGGGGCCTTGTTCTAAGAGGAGCAAGCTCAAAAACCTCAAAAAGCTTACTCTCAAGGAGAGTAAAAGGGGCCTTGTTCTAAGAGGAGCAAGCTCAAAAACCTCAAAAAACTTACTCTCAAGAAGAGTAAAAGGGGCCTCATTCTAAGAACGAGAATGAGCTCGAATACCTATCAAAGCTTACAGTCAAAAAGAGTACATCTGGCTTCATTTCAAAAGAAATAAGCTCAAAAGTCCTAAAAAGGACTTCGTCCAAAAAAAAAGAGAAAGAGACGAAAGTGAGAAGAAAGTACCTTCAAAAAGAATAAACAATAGACTACATCCGTCAGCCGGACTCAACTGCTTGCGGGTGTGAACGAAGATGCATGCTTCCTGAGGCTTTGTTGTCAGATCATCCAGCAAAGTTGACGTCCTCTGAGCGTGTGGAAGCACGCATAAAAAAAACCCTCAATTAAGTGACTCATTAGATTCGCTACAGTAATGCTACAGTAATCATCCTCTAATCACGCGGTCAAAGGCCTCATTAGATTCGTCTCGCGAATTTGTCAGGGGTTGTGGAGGTAGTTTTGTAAACTGACTTTATTTAATACCTCTAATTAGTGGTCAAAGTAGAGTGCAAAAAATTTGCCCTCTAATCTAAACACGGCCATACAAGGCAACCAAGGGACCTGCAGTGTCAGGCTTTTCTGAGCACCCTTGCTGCTCACGCCGTGCATGTTCCTTTATCAAGCGAAAGGCGTGCATGCAGCTCTAGTAGCAAAGCAATCCCAGCAACACAAGCATGCAAAACCCATGCAAAGTCTGCGGCCAAGAAGCTGCTAACCACAGGCCAGAAAATAATATATGTAATATTTCATTTCAAAAACAATGCCATCCACAGACACGATAAGAAACAAGTCTCAGCTCACCGTCAAAGCATTCGGACGTCACTGAGCATCATCTCTCACTTTTGCAAGAATGCATGAGAAACAAATAAAGAGCTGATCGAACAGCAATATTTACGAACGAAGGCAAGTTGCATGCCAGTGACGTCATCCTCATGTCACCTTTGCATGACAGCAACGCAAAGCTATCATGTTTGCACACTACTTTCGCTCACATACCGAAGGTACAAGCTATATATATATAAATCGGTCCAGCCGGAACAACAGCTCCGGAGTTCGAATATAGAGCCCAGTTGCACATCGATGCTCAAACGAAGCTGCCGAGGACGATCAGCTCGCCAACGCTGCGTGCTACATCAGCTCGATAACCAGGCTGCTGCTGACACCCGCATCAAAGCCAACATGTAACAACCTAAACCATATGCACAGCAGAGGTTACAGGCTACACATAATAGTAGTCATCCTGGGCTAGCTTCAGGGCCAGGCAAGGCTGCAAGTAGAGCGACTCCATGCAGTGCGAACGAGGGTCAATGGAATGAAGGTGCCCGAAGAGAAGCCGTCATGCAGCTAGCTAACATGCTGGCCGAGCATGGCACCAGATAACCAAGCAAAAGGAATGAAGCTGCCGACAAGGTCCGTCGTCCATCGTTCCAGCTCGCCACCAAAGTTGTCGGACATGGCAACAAAGCCACCAAGCAAAGCAACAAGCTCCATAGGTTTGAGTGGTCCCAGCAACACATAAATTTCAGAGGAGAAAATCACAAACGAAGGCGCCAGGCAAGATCGCCGCAATAATGTCATCATGACGTTACTTTCGTCCCGTTCATGAAGATCGCATGACATCACTCTTGCTCCAACTGCCAACATCATCGCATAAGCACAAGCTCGTCACCTTCGCAATGCGGCAGCAATGCAGCTAGCATCGCCAGTTACCTGTTGTGGGCCACTCGCCACCGCAGCTCGGCACGGAAACTGTCCTCCGGCCAATTCAGCAGCTCGGCACGGAAGCTGTACAACGTAAAAGAAGCCCATGCAGGCCCAAGCAATAAAGCTCCTACAGGTCTCCAGGATGAGACTACGTACTCTATATTGAGATAAGCAATCTATCTGCCTCTTTAATCTTGCAAAAAAAAAATGATGATGAATGATGAGATTCACCAAACGAAGCTGCCCTATGGCAGGAGGGCACAACAAATGAAGTGTACAATAGCTCCATTTTTAATCACTAAAAAAGCTTACTCTCAAGAAGAGTAAAAGGGGCTTTGTTTTCAAAAAACAAGTTCAAAACCTTAAAATGCTTACTCTCAAGAAGAGTAAAAGTGGCTTCGTTTTTAAGAAACAAGCTCAAAACCTTAAAATGCTAACTCGCAAAAAGAGTAAAAATGGCTTCATTTTTAAAAAACAAACTCAAAACCTTGAAATGCTCACCCTTAAAAAAGAAAAAGGGGCTTCGTTTTATGAAAAAAAAAGCCCAACAGAGGCTTCGTATCATGAGGGGCATGGTGCAAAATTTTCACCTATGATAAATAAGAAAAAAGAAAGAAGTTGCCAACTCAAAACAGCGTTCGGCAGCATCAACACATCATCATTACCTCATCACCTTCGCTGGTGACACCTTTGTTGAACCAGGCACGTGAAAGCACATAGCACAAAAATTGTTTTCGTAAACTTTCTGAAGGGCAACTATGCAAAAACATCCATCTCATTCATATGCAATAATGCATTTCATAGAATGAACGTGTGACTATCATGAATGAATAAACGAAGACCCACAAGACGGGCAAAGAGGCTCGTGACCTCTATAACGTGCTTTCGCTTTCTCAAAAGAAGAAACGAAGATGTGTATCTCAATATGGAGAACAAAAACCTAAAAAAATAAAAAATGTACCTATGGGATCAACGAAGGCACACCTTCAAAGTAAAAGGTATAGTGATCTCATCCGATGTTTAAGTCGAAACGGCTTGTCACAAGCTGATACATTCGACATGATTCTTTCGATGCTAGGACTATGTGCGCCCCATGTGTTGCCCCGACCGGACACCTTCGCCTGACAATCACTACCACCTATGGGAGCTTCCATGGCTAGGCAAGCATAACCAGACAACCGTACATGGAAGCAACAACATCCGACATCAAGCCAAATGCGCACTACCAGCTAATGAAGCTGTCGCTTACATCATTGCTATAGGAAAGAAGCTAACAAGCAAGATGTTGTACTTCATATCTGATATCATATAATTTTGATGCAAAGTGAAGCTGCCGGCCGAGCATCAACATCCATAGTAGTAGTACCAGCATCAGCATCAGCCTCAGCTACAAGACTGAGACATAAATGCATGAATAGCCTTAATTTTCATATCCGGCGTCACCAGCCACCTTCGCATGAGCCTTGATGCTCGTAGAAGGCCACATATCATCTCCAGCCGCTCACGACAAGCGAAGCCGCCAAGAGAGAGCGAGCCGCGTCTGCTCGGCAACGAGGCCACAGCAACGGCACCACCATCTCACCGTCACTAGCTCCAACCAGCACCAACGTCAACATGTTCACCATGTTTGCCCAAAACATCTAGTTGCGTCAACCATGAAAGGCGTGTATAAGGCGAGAACCGTGTCTACATCGAAACGAAGCCACCAGCTTCGTTGGTCCACGGAACATACTCACAACAATCCCCAAAGTAGGTTTAAATGAAGCTACTGAGTGTCACCGAACAACATGGAAGAATCCGGGCCATGCAGTTGCTTAGCTAGAGCACAGCTTGCTCCTTTCCGTATGGCACGAAGCCTACCAGAACAAATGGCTGGACAGTACCGAAGCTGCTAGCAACCAACAAGGCATCTAACTTGCCCGGCAGGGACTACAGCTTGCAACCAAAGCCGATTGGTTCGTTGCAACAAAATACAACTACAGCAAAAGCTTTTCAGCTCGCCGCCTTTGCCTTCGGCTTGAGGGGCTTTGCCAACAGCTTTGGCTAGAGGGGGCTTGCCGTCCTCTTCGACTAAGGCATCGACATCACCTCCACCTCAGCTTCGGCTAGAGGGGCTTGCCGTCTTCTTCGACTACGGCACCGACTTCATCTTCAGCTCGAGGGACGCGCCATCAACCTCTACAATTCACACCCGCCTCAGCTTCGGCAAGTGGGCTTCGGCTCGAGACATCACCATTGCTACAACTACTTCCATTACTACATGGAGCTTCACTCACAAACACCAGCCAAGAGGGGATGGGGTGTACTGGAGGATCAGTCCATTCTAGAAAACAGTTTTGACTGGTGCTCGTGATTGAAGTCTTTGAGGATCGAAGCTCAACAAAGAAAACGCATGAAGATACTTATATAAACCTAGTTGTGCGTGCTCTTTTCTCCATGCACCTTTTTTCCCACTGGGTTTTTGGGGATGGAGTTCAAAGGGTTTGAGTTGTAATTGGGCCTCTTTTCATAGAATTAGCTATTTGGTCTTGTTGTGCCTGCCAAGGCCGAATAGCTAAGGGGCTACTGTTGAGGATGGGCCTTGGGCGGCCATGGGCCGAGGCCCTCCATTGTATGTAAAAGAGGCCCACACAAGGGTCCAAGGATCCAATTGTAACATCTAGAGACCTGATTGTAATATTTAACCCCACCAATGAAATAAACATAAACAACCATCAACTCCCCCCTATAAATAGAGCCCTAGAGCTTGGGGGAGAGGACTTTTGGCTCTTGCTCATTTGCTCTCTCATGTGTGCTCTCTTGTTGGCTTCCTCTCTATACCTCTCCTTTGTCTCATCTCTCGCTTGTCTGGGATTCAACCTCTAGGGCGAATCCCAACACTTGCCATAGGGTGCACCTGCCCTCATAGCCTCTCATCGCTGAGTTCAGATGGCAAATTCTGTGAAAGAAAAGGCAAGTGCATTATCCTGTACACGTAATTATATCCTGCACGCGCTAAGCATATGCTCATCTATATATGTTGGCCACGTAGTACAGCGTATGTTAACCATAACAAAGATAAGAGATTTACAATAAAATAATTAAACTGGGAGAGAAAGTGCTTCTTCCCGCTGCAAAATACACGAGAGGTTCATTAACTTGTAAGCGAGTGTCAGTTAGGTCCATAAACTCCAAAAGTGCATTTCTGAAGTTTGTGTCATTTAGGTCCACAAACTCTAAAAATGCATTTCTAGGTTCATTTCTACCCGTGTACAAGTTGGTGGACCTCTACTGTATTTTACTCTTTTTTTAATATAATAGTCTTGACGATGGTGGGTAAGCTCGTGGTCGAGTATTTGCTTAGTCAGGCACAGATCGGATTGATGAGAAAAACCGAGTCCTATCAAAATGAGTCGGCGAATTGACTAAGGACTTGTGTGCACGGATCGACAAGTCTTGTGCTCACTGGAGTACGTTAAATCGGATTTGACTAGAGCTTGCTCGAGTTGGCAAGTTATCCTTCCGATGATTGATCCAGCTTGATTTAATTGTGGTTCACTCGAATCGGCGATTTGGCAAATGTGTTTTGTCGAACCTTGGTGTTGTGATGATTGTAGTAGATGCATCTGATAACCAAACTTCTCGATCGGTATGATCGGTCTTCACGCAAAGACCCCTATCTAGTGCGCCTCTGTCGGCGTTTTAGATCCGTATATATTTGATTCCTTGGGCACCCTACTTCTTCGCGAAGATCGATCATAGTCAGCGAGATGAGACACGAGATTTATACTGGTTTGGGCCCCCGAGATTTAGTAAAAACCCTACATTCAGTTGTTTTTTGTATTTATTTGGTGAGTACAGAATACAATGGTGTATCGAGTACCCTATGGTCGTTTGGTCTAAGTTGGGAATTTGTGTTACAAGACAAAAATATATCTAAATAGACTAGGACACTATCTCTTGATCGAATCTTCTTTCCTTGAATAGGCCACCTTGTCTTGCTAGGAGTCTTCTGCTCCTCGGAGTCTGTGGTAGGTAATCCTCGTCGTCGGGTACCCCTGTATGGCCCCAATAGCAAGAGGGCTCTTCTTCTGGTGTGTGTCGATGAAGAGGCTGGGATCACCTATTTATAGATTGTATAGGTAGTGGAGAAGCGGCTCGAGGCGGTTGAGGCCAGGTCAGCCGACCCTCGGATGCACCGCCTCCCATTGTGCACGGCCCAGATGCACTCTAGAGGTCGGTGTGGAGCTGGTCGTCAAGGATGGACCGGATCTGGCACCCTTGGTGGTCAGCCGATGGGCCAGGTCGGCCGACCTGGTCTGGGTGCCCCTCGGGCCCACAGTCCTCTGGGTCACTGCCCTGTGGGTCTTTTCATAAGTTTGCGTGGGTTGGATGTATTTGGGTGTAATTGGTCCGTGTTGTAGGCTCTCAATCCAAGTGACGGACATGTGGCTTCATCTCATCCCTTGACCAACACCGATACCATGCCAGTGGCAGGGATGTTGCATGGTTGTGCTTCTATACATGGGAGAAGCCTGAGCTCATTTAGGCTTCAGGTTAGGTCGTCGACCTAGGCGGTCGAGTGACCTGGGCCTGGGCCCAAATGCCTTCCTTTTTTGCTGGTAGGTCCCTGCATTCAAATATATTCTAGATACAAGTGGAACCATGTTATTTGAATTAAAATACTTAAGAGATGCTATGTCTTTAGTTATTTTTGAGGCCTTTGATGGTCGGTTGTCATCACTTAGTGACCGTCGACAAGCTCCCCAAGCTTAGCTCCCCAAACTTAGGCTCGGTAGATCAGGGGTTGTTTCCATATTACTTCCCAAAAGTACCAGTGGTTCAAGAAGACATTCTTCTTTTAATTGAATAAGCTGGCAAAAATGAATCTTCCCTTATTACCTTAGTGCTTATAGGGCTTGTATCTTCTCCTTGTCATGAGCGGTTGAAAATTAGAATGACTTTGATAGAGTGCCACACTCTCCTCGTTGTTCAACCATCAAACCGGAGGTTTTATAAATTTTGCAAAGAAAAACAAAGTTCCTCGAATGATGCCCTCAAGTCACTCGATGTGTTTATTTCCTTACCTTAGATCCTCTCGTAATTCTCATTTCTCTCAAATAAAAGTGGGGTTCATGACAAGAGAGCTTGCCGCGTATTCGCATTGCATATATTGTTAAAACCAGGATCAAAAAGAATGAAATCATACACTCAAATGAAGACGTGCAAGTGTGGGAAAGTGAAAAGGAAAATGAATGGACTCCTTTTTAGAATGATCTCTCTTACTGGATTTTATTATGAGGGCATGGCTATCTCATTATTTCCCCCCTTTTCTTAAGCAAGGAGAGATCACTCTTTACATAGAGTGCTTTATTTAAGTGAACGGGTGTTAATTTGTGCTTACGTTCAAAGTAACAGTATAGCGTATATGGTGGTGTGTACGTGATCTTCATTTTAAGAGCATGGAGTAAACCTTACAAGGATCACAATAGACTTGACAAAACTCAAAGCAAATACGGGCAGCATTTGTAGGGGTTTAAAACATGTGAGGCTTTGGTAGGAATTAAATCATCATTGAGGAACTCATTACTTTTATTCTATTGGAAAAACAAAACTTCAGAAATCAAGTCTTACTTGGCATGAGCATAAGGCAACTCAAATCTTAACATATTGTAACTCCCAAGAACCTAGATTCAGATCATCCATCCACTATTGTTGTGTCATGGCTGAAGGCAAACACAGACAATAGCTGAGATAGGGAATAAATGAAGAGAGGTTTGGACATTCCACTCAATAGTATTCTTCATGAATCAACCCCTTACATGTTGGTGCGAGCTCCCCTTTTGTAGGGAGGCCAAAAGACATTTTACATTCCGCTTATACCTCTGCAAACCAGACAACATCTTCGTGACTATACAACTCAAACATTCTAAGGGTATAGCGATAAGTTTACATATGAAAGTGTGAACAGTCTGACTAATAACACCAAGTTTGACTCTCCCCTTCTTGGCTTCGCTAGTCTTTTCAGAACTCCAATTGCCTTCGTCTCTAGTATTCCTTGTGGGTACTGGTCTTTCCTTTCCCTTGGCAACTAGGCCGACACTTCTCTGGTAAGAATGAGTCGCATCTCCAGGCGAAGATGAATTTTCCATACTCGAGTGAAATGGAGCCTAGCCAGACCTTCATTTCTCTCTCGCTTGCTAGAATAACCCCTGAAGGTGACAACTGGCGACACATTCAAATGCTCGAACAAAGGCCACCTGTTTGTCAAAAACTTGAAAGAAGGCAAATGAGCATTGAAGAGTTTTAGTCAGACTGCAGAGGAGTTTATTGGCAGGCCAATCCCCCAATAGTAGCCCATCACGGACGAGTGCTCTCTTGAACAGGCCGAGATCCTCGAACACCAGGATTGCCTTCGCTTGCCAAGGAACGCCTCCTCCAGTTGGAGAAAAAACACAGTCGTGTATCTTTTGGTAAACCGCTCGGTTTGACTTCATTTTATTTTTGCTTGTTTATTTATTTATTTATATTCTAAAGTAGGACAGAGTTGTTTAGGTTTTTGATGAGTAATGGTCAAATCCGGTCGCCCCCTATATAAAGGGCCAAAGGTGGGGTTAACCTTTTTTACCTTCACCTGTTTTTATTGCTTGGGTTTCTTGTTGTTGATGCTGCCGGCTTCATTTTCATGCTCTTTGCTTGCCTTGTTGTGGAGTCATTTGTCTCTTGCTTTTGTCGCTGCAAAGCTTGAAGGTTATGCCTTTCTTTCGAAAGTAAATTTTGTTCTTGTATAGTTTTCCGACTACAAAGTCTTCTTCATGTGCGATCTTTTTGATTAATTTTGGTGTCTTGTGTATATTATTTTTGGCATTGGCTAGGACCCAACCAACTGCCTGTCTCATTGATATGTCGACTAAAGGCGGTTCTCCTGCTCGCACTGAAATGACTCAAGAAGAGGTTGAGTCCCTTGTGAAGCAAATTGAAGAAGGGAATGTCATAACTGAAGATATCCCTAAGGACGTTGATGTTGAGGAAGATGAAGGGGCTAAGGAGGAAGATGATGATAGCTTGAGCAACGTTGACGCTGATGTCGATGATCTCACCGACTCCTAGAAGAAACCGAAGACAATAATATTCGGTAAATCCAAGGTTGACACTAATATGATTCACTTTTATGAGAGCAAAGGATATTTCCCTACTGGACATGGCCATACACCTAGGGATGAGGTTATTCCTGCTCCAAAAGACAACGAAGTTGTCATTTTCTATGATTTCTTTATTGCTGGGCTTAGGATGCCTATTGACAACATCATCAGCAACATGCTGACTCCTTATGGACTACAGCTGCACCATCTTACACCCAATGCGATCACACATCTGCTTCGATTCTTTTAGGCTCTAAAGACAAATGATGCTAGACCCAACGTTGATGCTTTCCTTCATTTTTTACAAAGGCCACAAGCAGAGTAAGGATGTTGCTGTGGAAGGTGAGTTATATGATCTAGAATTTGGTTGCGTCACCTTCAGTCCACACCGGCATGGATCTGTTTTTTGCTAAGATTGAGCTCTCCTTCGCTCAGAGGAATCGCTGGGATCGGGATTCGCAGAGCTACTGGTTGTATGTCAAGGTCCCCTCTTTGGATATCACTTTGGCTGATGGAATGAAGACAGTTGCTTACCCTCTGCATGGTAAGGTTGAGTCTCTTGTCTTCGCGTCTTGCCCTGTCTTCGGGATGCACAGTGACGGCTTGAAGAAGTGCTGCACTACTTTTCATAATGCTTCTCAGGTTAGCAGCAGCCGGGACTTAATCGAAGAAGGTCTTGTTACTGGCGTGAATTTTCTATCTCCAGATTGGGAGCCTTACCCGGTTAAGTACAAGTCTTATGGATGCTTTAATAATGTTTCTTTTCCCAAGTTTGGGTTAGGATCCCTGAAGGGATGACCGAAGCTGAGTTCGTTTCTTCGGCGGAGTGCGGTGCCGATGTTATTTTGGGAACTTATAATGCAAAGGAGCATTCTAGTTGTTTGAAGGTTGTGAATGGAAAGAGGTTGAACGGGGTATTTGATGAATTGAAGATCGAGTACCCTAATCGTAAGGCCCCGCCAAAGGGGAAGAAAAAGTTTTTGGCTGTTGATCACCCAAGCGTTAATCTTCCACCCAAACCAACCCGCGACAAAGGCAAGCCTACATCTCATGGGGGTGGCCAGGGACGGGGCAAAGGGAAGCGCTCTAGCACGAAGGTGATTCCTTCGTCCATTCTAGCGAAGTGGCCAGCACCAGTTCCTTGGAGGTGGCTGTTGATGGTCCTTAAGTACCACTTTTGACCGTCAAATCCTTCAAGAAACATGTGAAATATAATCAACCAACATAGTGATAGGGTTTAATACTAATGAATTCCACGAGTGTTGGTGTTTTTATTTGTCTTGCAGGAAATGACACTATGAGCATGAGGTGGGATCTGAATATATCAATATCACAAAGTATCTCAAATGCCAATTTGGAGTTCACCATTATGTAGAGCTCATCGAGACGATTCCGATGATATATCATTTGTCTATGTTGGAGCTTGGATGAATAAAATGGGCAAATCACAAATTAATGCGTAGCGCCGACGTCATTGCTGACATCGGCGCTGCTCAGCCCGGGGCCCACGAGCAGTGGCCTCTGCCACTGCCTGCACAGGCCGCGAAGGCGTGCGTGGCCAGGTGCGCCGGCCTTCCCCTCATGTGGTCAACGCCCGAAGGCGGACACGGAGGGAAAAGGTGCAGGCGGCCTTGCTCGGCTGCAGCATGCAGCAGGCCCAGGTGAGGCCCATAGGCTCCCATGCCTCACTGCATGCAAGCAGGCCAGGTGGGCGTGCGTTGCTCGGCTCAAGGCCACGGGCCAGAAGGCCTGCACGGCAGCTGCGAGGCCCAGTGGCTGGAGGTCAGCACTGGCCCGTGGTGGCCAGCATACAGGCGGGGCCAAAAAGGGCCTGCACTCCGCGGGAAAAGGAGGCCAGGGGCACGGTGCGCAGCCAGTGGACAAGCCGGCCTTGGCATGGATTGCCGAACGGGCGCAGGAGGAGTCGGGTGACGTGGCAAGCTGCTGTTCGCCCGATGACTAGCACGCAGATCAAGAGCAGGAGTACGGACGGGATCGTGCCTAGGAAGCACAGTCACGGAAGAAAAATCCTGCTCACGCTATTCCTTCGGACGACCGACTTTGCACGGTTGGTTAGGAAGCACAGTCACGGAAGAAAAATCCTGCTCACGCTATTCCTTCGGACGACCGACTTTGCACGGTTGGTTCCCAGGACACTTGGCACAAGGGGAGAATAGGGAGGGAATATTCCCTAGGACCTAGGGAGGATCTCCACTCTCCCAAGGCACTTACTACACTATAAATAGAGATCCTCCCCTCACTCTCAAGACACAAAGAAGTGAAGCAAAGCTCCAAGGCAAAGATCCAATGTAGTGTTAGAATAGGTGAGAGGTGAGGCTAGAGTCAGGGAGAAGCCGGGGATGTCGGCTCCTCTCTTCTTCTTGTACCTCTGCGGATGCAGCTCAGGTTAGAGTATCATTCGGGTATTTCCTTTGTATTTTTGGATTAATATTTAATTAAGTTGAAGATTTACTTTATTTACTTATGGGCTCCTCGTTGTGATAAGTGTCTTAGTACTTGCAAAGCTAAGATAGTATTTAATTGAATAGTTGGATGTCTACTCTGTTTATTACCTTGGGCGTCTAGTGCCACGGATTTGTAGTGGTAGCCCCAGGTGGTGACAGCCGTGACGGCCTACGTAGTCCACCACGTGAGCAGCACTAGAGAGTAGTAGGACCATTGCTTGGCTTGCCTTGCCCCCTTCTCATCCCTTTCCGGGCTTGGACGGTTGGGCGTCCCGAAGCAAGTAATACAGTAAACAACTTGAGCTATCCTTTGATTCTCCAGAATACCTAGAAATAACCCTCTCTACCAACCACATATTTATCACTTCTTTTGTCCTTGGTCGTTCTTAACTCGTCACTAGTACACACACATTCCCTGTGGATTCGATACCCTGGAATACTCTCGGGTGAAAGCTACTTCGGTATCCGTACGCTTACGGATTTATCTGTGATCGTTAAAAATACCAACAAGCTTTCTGGCGCCGTTGTCGGGAAACGGTTGTTGTACTAGTGTCGAATCGAGTTCGCCCATGTATCCCCATCCATACCATCACATCATTTCATTTACATTTACCATTCATTTTAACCACTACCCATCCAGCTTTCACATAAAAAAACTAGCAAGAGCATGTTCTTCGGTTAAGTTTTCCCTCGGGTGGTCGCTAACCATTACAGGTTGACATTGAAAAGAACAACGGATCTACGATGCTTAAAGAACATGAGGGCTACATCATTTACAACACCTTGGTAAGTTTTGGTAATGGAACAAAACTTGACGGAGGCCGACACACACTTGATTTTGTTGTCCAGTGACACAAAAATCCAAGTATGGAGGAGGTTTGTACTTATCTCATGACAAGTTCCATTAATGCCAAATGTTATCTTTGGTTTATAGATGATGCTAGTTCATGTATTCTTTCTTGCTATTAAAACAATTAAAAAAACCCAAATGCCTGCTTGGAGGTAACCAGGTATTATCCCTTGCATTCATTTCAAAGCATTCTTGTTGCATATCATATTTGTTTTGAAGCACTTATGTTGCACATCATTTGCAAGCAAACTCTTGTGCCTTCTTTTTGAATGGGTGGCTCCTCGGCTTTGAATTGTATTCGGGCACTGTGCCTAGTCTAGGTCGGTGGCGAAATCTTTCATCACCTATCTATTCGGGTTCCTAGTCCAACTCATGCAGCCCCTACAGGGTCGGTTAATTGCTAGAACGTGGTTGGTAGACCGATCAACAGGGTTAAATGAAACTGGCTCCCACCACATCATTTAGATCAAAAGGTTGATCAGTTCGCGCTTTGAGAAACGCCAGGCCTCGAGTTTCTTACAAATTGCATATCATATTTTGAATTTCCCTCATTTGGATTTTCTAATCACCCAGCATATTTGTTTTGTTCATGCATTTTAAATTAGTTGGCATATTTGTTTCCCAGTCATGATTGCATAAAAAAACAAAAAACAATATTTAGCCGGTGAGGCTTAGTGGGATTAAGACATCTGGGTGTGCAAGCCACAGTGCCGTTGCACCTCGGTAGTCCCCATATGCCTCCTGGTTTCACATTGCCTTGCATCCTTGGTTCTTGTGCGTGTTTTCATGAGAGAAAGTGTTCGTTGCATGCTCGTATTTTGCATATGTGCCAGCTACTTGTTGGGATCATCCCAACATTTAGTGCGCACTTGCAATCCACGAGCGGCCACATCACCGTTAATGACATCACCAAGAGCAAGGAACTATCGCGATGGCAATTCTAAACTTGTCATTATCCAACGCCAGTGGTAAGTATATTAAGGTAAGTGTGGTGTCATGCTTTTGACTTTAAACAAAGCCCTTCCGGGAGGTAACCCGAAGTTCACCATTTATATACTCATGTTTATCTCCTTTTGAATATCGCTTGATCATGTTCTCATGCTACCTTTATCTATTCTCGTATGCTCTGGTTTGAACGTATCCATGGAATGCATTCATAGGCTTTTTAAATTAAGCATGGTGCTTAGGTTAAAATAGTCTTCTTTAATCAAATTAGACATGGTGTCAAGTTTGATTAATGAACCTTTGAGCAAATTCATATATAGATATTGGTTGTATGTATGGACTAACCCCCGTAGAAATTGTTTTTCAAATGTGAGCGGGTAAGTTTTCAAGCTTAATTCAAATTGGAGACAAACCAAGGCATTGGATACACTGAAACAAATTCTACACAACATACAAGACGGTACATCACCTTTCAAAGGTTTTTTGTGAGTATATTGCAAAACCCCCTTGTGATCATGTTGAGTTCAGCCTTGTTTGAGTAGTGCTTAAAAGAACAATGGCGAAAATAAAATTTGAAAAAAAGAATGCTTGAAAAGAAGTACTAAAATAATGGCAAACTGGATCTATGCTTAACATGTGAAGGACTAATCTTGTTTTAAGCGTGGGTGTGAACAACTAACCCATTGGCAACAATGATTTATTCTTTATAGTCCTTTGGGTATTTGTTGTCCACTAACTTTTTGTAGAGATGAAGTGATGGCTAAAGGGTGGCGAGCATAACTCCAATATTTGAAACCCTTAGTCACATGGAAGAAATTTGCACGATGAAGCAGGATGAACAGTGGACAAATCTTCTGGCACTCTTAAGCTCGAATCTCGCATTCACCTGTGAGATTTCAGTTTGGGGAATGTCGCCAGGGAAGTATCCAAAACATTTTGTGCATTTCATCTCCTTTAATCCCCCTGCTAAGTTACCTTGCAAGCTTTGTTTGCCATGAAAAAAATAAAATCAATAAAAAATTGTATAACATAAAAACACCAAAAACATTTGAATTCGAATAAAGATCAGGCTCCCTGGTTTGTAAGGCCAGTAGAGCTGTTGTTTCGTTTCCACCTTGTTTTGAATAAACGCAGGTGCAAGATCATGTGTGGGGGTCTCTCGGGCTTCTTCACGTTCACACATTCGAGACCACTCACAACTACATCGTAGGACCGACATAAAAAATATCACGACGATCGGGCACCAGAGGGGGCTCGAACTAATTCTTCATCAACTGAAGGTCCTCTGGCACACCTCGTCCTCCACTTCGTCCAATGCAATGGTTTGCATACTAATCCCTCACTCCCTCTCATTCATGAGTTTAACATAATCTTGAGATGATCATTAAAATTAAACTCAAAAGAATTTGTAGCTCCTCTGGTGTATGTGCTCATCCCTGATTGGCTTGCATATTCTTTATTCCTTGCTCTATATCTGTTGCTTGTGAACATATACCTTTAGGAAAGCATGTCTATCTAAATGGTTGACAAATGAGATATGGTACGATGAGATGAATCTTGCTCTTTTTTTACAAAGTACTTGGGATGTTGTTCTTGCAAAATTAAAATCAATAGTCTTACAAGCTCCTCAATGATATTCCATTCCTACCAAAGCCATATGTCTTTCACATTGAAAACCTTATACATACGCTGCTTGTTATTGCATTGAGCTTTGTCAAATTGTTGTGACCCTTGTAAGATTCTCGTCATGCTTTCTTGATCAAGATCACGTACACTCCACATACATATGCTAAAATTCTACAATGGAAGTTAGCAATATCCATTCATCTACCAAATAAATACTCCATGTATTTTATGAATCTCTCTCTAAATATTTTTGCAACAGAGACATGGGCCATAAAAAAAATATGTGGACACATGAAGGTCCAAGAAATAAAAAAATAAAAAAATATGGACACATGAAGGTCCAAGCATTCTTATATAAAAAAAAGAAGAAAAAAAGTTATGGCCATGTTCTCGAAATAAATTCAAAGGAGAGAGATCATACAAAAAGGAGTTCTCATACACCTTCCACTTTACCACACACATGCACATCTTGATCAGATTGTATGAATGGTTTTCTTCATGGATCCACTCTTTGATTTTGCAATATATGTGATACAAGTATGCCTTATCCTTACCCCTACCATGAGCTCCACATAAGCCTTTTTAGAAGTAGGGTGAAAGGTGGTGAATTAATGCCTTGGTGAGGAATCATACACATTGAGCAATTCAAGAGAATAAATTGAGGAGCTAGGTAAGGTTTTGTTTTTGAAAATTTATCAAAGACCCAAGTTGCTTAACAGAAGAGTGGAGATGGCTTGAATCAAGGCTGTTCCATTTCTCAACCATCCAAGACGACATGATAGACACTTCAAAAATCACAAGTACAGGTATGTCTTAGAATAATTTATATGCTAGCATCATATCAAACGGCTTCATTTTGTTCCACCTTAGTATTTACACTGTACTCGAGGACGAGTAAAGGCTAAGTGTGGGGGAGCTTGTTGACGGTCCTTAAATACCACTTTTGACTGTCAAATCCTGCAAGAAACATGTGAAATATAATCACCAAACATAGTGATAGGGTTTAATACTAACGAATTCCACGAGTGTTGGTGTTTTTATTTGTCTTGGAGGAAATGACACTATGAGCATGAGATGAGATCTGAATATATCAATATCACAAAGTATCTCAAATGCCAATTTGGAGTTCACCATTATGTAGAGCTCGTCGAGACGATTCCGATGATATATCATTTGTCTATGTTGGAGCTTGGATGAATAAAATGGGCAAATCACAAATTAATGCACAGCGCCGACGTCATTGCTGACGTCAGCGCTGCTCAGCCCGGGGCCCACGAGCAGTGGCCTCTACCACTGCCTGCGCAGACCACGAGGGCGTGCGTGGCCATGCGCACCACCCCTCCCCTCACCTGGTCAACGCCCGAAGGCGGAGACGGAGGGAGAGGGCGCAGGCAGCCTTGCTCGGCTGCAGCATGCAGCAAGCCCAGGCAAGGCCCACAGGCTCCCACGCCTCACTGCATGCAAGCAGGCCAGGCGGGCGTGCGTTGCTCGGCTCAAGGCCACGGGCCAGAAGGCCTGCACGGCAGCTGCGGGGCCCAGTGGCTGGAGGTCAACACTGGCCTGTGGTGGCCAGCATACAGGTGGGGCAAAAAAGGGCCTGCACGCCGCGGGAAATGGAGGCCAGGGGCACTTAGTGCGCAGCCAGTGGACGAGCCGGCCTTGGCATGGATTGCCGAACGGGCGCAGGAGAAGTCGGGTGACATGGCAAGCTGCTGTTCGCCCGATGACTAGCATGCAGATCAAGAGCAGGAGTACGGACGGGATCGTGCCTAGGAAGCACGGTCGCGGAAGAAAAATCCTGCGTGTGCTATTCCTTCGGATGACCGACTTTGCAAGGTTCCCAGGACACTTGGCACAAGGGGAGAATAGGGAGGGAAATATTCCCTAGGACCTAGGGAGGATCTCCACTCTCCCAAGACACTCCCTACACTATAAATAGAGACCCTCCCCTCACTCTCAAGACACAAAGAAGTGAAGCAATGCTCCAAGGCAAAGATCCGATGTAGTGTTAGAATAGGTGAGAGGTGAGGCGAGAGTCCGGGAGAAGCCAGGGATGTCGGCTCCTCTTCTCTTCTTGTACCTTGGCGGATGCAGCTCAGGTTAGAGTATCATCTGGGTATTTCCTTTGTATTTTTGGATTAATATTCAATTAAGTTCAAGATTTACTTTATTTACTTGTGGGCTCCTCGCTGTGATAAGTGTCTTAGTACTTCCAAAGCTAAGATAGTATTTAATTGAATAGATGAATGTCTACTCTGTTGATTACCTTGGAGTGTGCCTAGTGCCATATTTGTAGTGGTAGCCCCAGGTGGTGACAGCCCTGACGGCTACGTAGTCCACCACGTGAGAAGCACTAGAGAGTAGTAGGACCATTGCTTGGCTTGCATTGCCCCCTTCTCATCCCTTTCCGGGCTTGGACGGTTGGGCGTCCCGAAGCAAGTAATACAGTAAACAACTTGAGCTATCCTTTGATTCTCCAGAATACCTAGAAATAACCCTCTCTACTATCTACACATTTATCACTTCTTCTGTCGTTGGTCGTTCTTAACTCGTCACTAGTACACACACGTTCCCTGTGGATTCGATACCCTGGAATACTCTCGGGTGAAAGCTACTTCGGTTTCCGTACGCTTGCGGATTTATCTGTGATCGTTAAAAATACCAACAGTGGCGCAAAAATGACTTCGCCAGGAGCAGCCCATTGTTGCTGTCCCTTTGGCTTCTACCACCCCCGCTGGTGCCTCTCGTCCTCCATGAGCCCCTTCGTCAGCCCCAAGCACGCATGTTCAGGTTGTCCGAATTGAGTCTCGTTCATCTCTGAGACATGTTGGCGCTGGTTCTTTGTTTGTTGGTGAGATGCATAAGTTTTGGAATTCATTACAAGGTGGCAATCTCTATTCTTTGTGGAGGTATTTGTTCAAACATCCCTATATTGATGTTAATATTGCTTGTGAAGGTATTGATCCTGGAACACCTAGTAAATTTCTTCATGAGGATGAAGTTTTACACAAGAGTGGGAAAGTGGATGAGCCACCGGCCACTGATGTTTTGCCGAGCACCGGATATTCTCCTCCTTTAGCTTCAGCTGATGAGCCTCAAGACCCGCTTGTTGTTTTGGTTCACCCAATCGGAGCCACTGGATTTGGGGGAAATGAGACAATGAAAGAGATTGATGCCACCACTTCGCGCCACGCCGAAAGAGCCCCAAGCCCCATTTCTACTGACATTGAAGTCACTGGTCGTGGTGGCAACTCTTCTCCTACGGAAAGTAGTTCTAGTAGCACCTCCTCCTCCTCTAGCTTGAGTGATGCGAGATGTCGGGAGATTGGGGGTGATGATGATGAAAGATCTTCTAAACTAGGTGGCAATGGCAACATTGGAGCTGGGTCGCACAAAGGCGAGGCTCATCGCCTTCACTCAGTTAATGATTTTCAGATTTTTATCCCCAAGGTACTAGTGATACCAAAGGTAATCTTTGTTGTTTTGATTGTTCTTTTTTCGCTCATGGTTGAATTATTGTTTGACTGCTTCTTTTTTCTTTTATATTTCGAAAGGATGGACAAAAGTTTTGACATTGATGCTCTTGGATCTAGCATTGTTACTGCTAATATGAAGGTTTTCCTTCGTTCTATCCTTGTTGTATTTTTCATTTGTTGGTGTTCTTCTTTTGATTGATTGTTCCTCTACAGTCGCTTATTGCTATCAAGGAGCTCCATGAACGCCTTCCTCCCAACCTTGATGATATTCACGCTGAACGCCAAGAGCTTGAGAGGTTGAGGAAGGAGAACGCCGAGCTGATGTCTGTTCAGTCTAGAATTGACGACTTAAAGAAGGATCTTTGAGGCAGAGAAGGTTCGGCTTCGTCAGGATCGCGAAACTGTTGCGAACGAAGCTCTAACTTTGAAGAATAGGATCACCACTTTGGAAGCCCAAGTGGTTGATAAAGATGATATTATTGAAAAGCTTCGTGAGCAAGTTGCAGACGATGCTAAAATTGTTGCCAGCCTAAAAAATGATCTAAGGACTCTTGATGGTGAAAGGACCAAGCTCACCCAAGATGTCGAGAAATATCGCTCTCGGAGTGAATCTGCTTAGGATGAAGTTAGTTCTATTTGATCTTCCCTCGTCTTCGTCCGGAAGGAGAATGAGGAGGTTATCAACGTCGCCTGGGAGCATGGTCTTAAACTCTTTCATGCCTACAAGGATGCCCTGCTTCAATATGGTGGCAAGCCCCTACCATTCCCGGACCGTGACTTTGATCTAGCGAAGCTATTCGATTGTATTGATTCAGAGTTTAAGTCACTTCCTAGTATTCTGTCTTTGATCGGGGATTATGTTGCATCTGATTGTTCTTGCAACACATTCAAGATGCTTGCCGATCAAGGCTGCGAGCACTATAAGGCCTTGCTAAAGAAATACTACACGTTTCCGAAGGCGAAGGACCCTCAAGACAAAGTCGAGTTCAGCGACGCCATTCATGCTACCAAAGCTATTTTTTGCAGGGAGTTTTGGGTTGCAACCGGACGAGAAGCCTCTCGCAGATTCGCCTACGAGCGCTTCACGAAGGTACTTTTTGTTGTGCTCTATTACTTCTTTTTTGAGATTTTTTCCAGTGTTGTTTCATGCTTTTTACTTGACAGCTCATGCTCTCATAGGCGAAGGAGCTACGCACGGCAAAGGCAAAGAGAAAAGCCGAAGCTGAAGCTGCTGCTGCCAAGTCAACTAGCGGTGCCTCTTCTTCTTCGAGAGGTCAAAGTGACCAAGCTGCACCCGAGGGAGATCCGAAGGTGTAGATATGTTTAGACTATTGTAACTTAAGAATTTGTTAAGTGGAGTGGAGTTTGAACATGTATATTTGTATATATTCAGATCCCTGATGTGGATGTTGTACTTGAACTTGTGCCACTGAGAATGCGCGATGGCGATATTTGCGCTTCTGGTTTTGCTTCGAAGGAATATCGGCGTCGTCATCCCAATTCTTCACTTAGTGATTTTTGGGACTTCTGTCATGAGTTGTATCTTCGCAGCGAGTTTGATATATACAGCTTTTTCACTTCATTTATTGCACACGGCTTGGAACATGTTGATCGTGCTGCTAGGAGGAATGCTGAAGTCATTCTGCTTCTAGTGCCGAAGGCAGAGCCACTGGAGATTGACCTAGAGGCGGATAACTTTGCTTGTGTCTTCAATGCTCCTTGGTTTAGTGCTTCCGGGGAACAATTCAGTGGATATGTGTTTGAGGAACTTTTCTATGAAATCTTTGTAGTCGGGCTTTCCCTTTATTGTAATTTGATATGCTTGTACTTTCGTGCGATAACTAGTAAAGAACCTAATTTACTTTCGTTTTAAGAGAAACGCCTCCTCCCCCCAAAGCAAGTTTGTATTTACCTATGATCACCTTCGATCACGCAAGTGGGCTATGCGAAGCCCCCTTTATTCTTCCTTGAGTAAGCATTGTTTGATAACATGAATGAAATGGTCGAATGAGCTATGAGAAGGCTGTTGATGGTTCTTAAATGCCAAATCTGACCGTAAACCATACCAATAATTAATACAATAACGAACACCAAACATAGTGGTAGGGATTATTACTAACTATTTCCATGAGTTTTGGTGAAGTGTTATGAAAAGATAAGAACAGATGCACAAGGGGAGAAAACATGCACAAGGGTTGGGCCGACCCCGGGACGGCTCCTTTCGCGCCCAATTTCAGCGGGAAGCTCTCCCGTGCTCCATCAAGGGTGGCCCACCAGGATTCCCGCCTAAAGGAGCATGGGAACCGCCCCTTAGGACCTATATAAAGAGGAGGAGAGCCCCTCATTCCAAACACACAAGAGGAGAAGAGTATCTCCACTCCAAGGCATAGTTCCACCTCTCTAGTAGTTAGAAGATAGGGAGAGAGTGAGGGGTAGCCAGGGGAAGCGCTGGCCTGTCGTCACCCTTCTGCGGTCTTGTACCTTGACAGATGCTTCTTTCTTAAGTAAGTGTTCATGATTGTATTTCGTGGTGTCTCTTGGTTAATTAAGTTCTGTTCTTTACTTGCTTGTGGGTTCATCGTCTGTCCTCGTGATGGATGCTCTAGTGGAGATTAATGCTACAGTAGTAATCCATAGCATAGGCGTGGTGTCTAGGCTAGAGGTTACCTTTGTTTGCCTCGTGCCCCACAGTATTGCGAGGTAGACGGCAAGTGGTGACAACCCTGTCTGTCCTTTGTATTCCTCCCCGTCCGGGAACGGCGTAGAGCTATTTGCTAGAGACCCTTGGCAGACTAGGGGTAAACCAGTGCCCGAAGTAAGCAAGTGGAAGCTGAGCTTATCTATCCAGAAACTCTTAAGCCATAGTGATCCTCTCTACCCTCACCTATCATACTCTTGTTGTCCAAAATAATGAACCAGATAGAAGATCAGTACGCATGTTCCCTGTGGATTATGATACCATTGAATACTCACGGGTGAAAGCTACAACGGTACTCCGTACGCTTGCAGATTTATTTGTAACGTAAGAAATGCCAACAAGCTTTCTGGCGTCGTTGCCGGGGAACGGTTGTCGTATTATGCTTGAACCTAGTTCATCCTCGTATCTTTTATTTTATCTTTCTCTTTCTTTTATCCTCTGTCACCATGGAGCAACCATTCTTGACTTTTCAATTCTTTGCTCCGAAGGGCGAGTTCTTTGAGCCACCACCTTCTTCAAAGCCCATCACAGCTTCCGGCTATGAACTCCACCCAGGCTTTATAGCTATGGTTCAGGATCAGCCTTTCTCTGGTTTTAGGATGAAAATCCTTATCACTACTTGTGCGAGTTTGAGCAAGTGTGCACGTGCCTGAACATTTCAGGCATGGCACAAGAAACACTACGGTGGAAATTGTCCCCTTTTCTCTTCAGGAGAGGGCAAAGCAATGGTATACCCATAACATAGGCAAGGCGAATGGGGATTGGGAAAAGCTTAGAGACAGTTTCTGTCTTGCCTTCTTCCCGTTATCCCGTATCTCTAGCCTGCGACATGAAATTCTCAGATTTCGCCAAGACGAGAAAGAGCACGTAGGTGCAACTTGGGCCAGTTTTTCTGAGCTTACACGTGTCGGCCCAGACTTGTCTATTTGTCGGCGTTCTCTACCCCCGGCAAGTAATATTTCTACGATCGCGTGTCAGGGCGCTGGATGATGGCTCAAGAGACATAGGAAATTATAATGGTTCGGGCCTCCGGAGAGTAGCACCCTACGTCCAGTGTGAGCCGATGTTCTCGAGTCCAAGTCTGTAGTAGGGGATACAAACTAGTCGGGAGAGGGAGTATGGCCCCAAGTCCCTGTGTGGAGTGTTACAGAGTGGTGCCTGTTCGAGTGTTTTTCAACCTCCTTCTCGACCTTCCCCTGGTCCCCTTTTACAGTCGTAAGGGGAGCAAGAAAGGAGGAGGGTAAAAAGGAAGGAATTACAAAGCTAGTTACATCGCCGGGGAACTCGCCATCATTTTGCGTCTTGAGCCATACGAGACGTACAGGTACCCGCTGTAGTGGTTGGTGTTGATGGAATGGGGCGCTCCGTTTGACCCGGAGCCGGCGGCATCCGAGTAGTTGGCGATGATGGCTTCTTGGGTACGTCCCCGAGTGGTTTTCGGTTCGTGTTTGACCCGTACTGTTCTTCCTTGGACTCCAGGTGTCTTCCTCGGACTCCAGGTTTCTCCCTCGGACTCCAGGTGTCTCCGCGTGAGCTTGCGAGCGTCTTTTCCTGGGACTGTAGTATTCCTGTACCGATGAGACGGGCGCTGCCGTGGCGAAGGACAGGCGCCCATTCCGCTCTGACATGGCGAGTACCAAATAGGTACGGTCCGGAATGGGTAAAAGCGGGGAGTAATGCCAAGCAAGCCAGTCGGGCGAGGCGGAGACTCGTCGGGCGAGGCGGAGTCTCGTCGGGCGAGGCGGAGACTCGTCGGTGGACAGTCTCCCACACGGGGCTTTCCCGAGTGGGCCCAAAACTACTCGGACGTAGAAGGTCCGGTCGATCTGGGGTGTTGATTCCTGTTTTTTGGAAAGAAGATCGGCGGTGCATCGTTGATCAGAGGGTTGGTTGGCCACCCCTGGTCTAGGCCCTCGTCAGTAGCCCTCGAGCCTGGGTGGGAGTGAACGACTCGCGCCCAGGTTTAGTCGCTATGAGGAAATGTTGAGCCATGATTCTTCTGGTGGGTAGCGCACGAGCGCACCCACCGTGTGTAGCCCCCGAGCCTTGGGAAGAGTAGATACTCTTGTTAAGGCTTAAAGAGTCGATGGAGCTGAGTAGTTTGCCTTGGAGGTCGTCGGGGTAGTGAAGAGTTCAGGCGTTAGTTGGGAAGGGGAGTTGTTGGGCTGGAGCCCTACACAACCGCTGGTGGGCCGGGAGCGGAGACGTCGGCCTGCCTTACGCCGCGTGGAGGAGGGGCGCGCCTTTTGAGGTCGTCAGCCGAAATGACGGGCGCACGTCGCAGCCGTGCTGATGGTGGGCCCGCGCATTTAATGCCGCCGCCCCGCTTCACCTCCCTTTTTATTGCTCTGCGCCGCGGCCGTCTAGGGTTAAACTCACCCCTGGCCTTTTCACCTTCCACTGCGCCTTCGTCTCCTCTGCTGCCGCGGCTGCACCTGCGCCTCCCTCGCACATTCCGCCGCCGCGCTCGCAACCCGCCGTCATCCTCGAATCCTCCTTCCCAGTTCGCATTTTCCTCTCCCCGCGAATCCGCCATGTCGATCTGGGTGCGTTCCATCGTGACTCAAGCGCAGTTGGAGGGGCTCGTGAAGGGAGGAGCGCTCCCGCCGCTGACGGAGGCCAAGGAATGGATGAAGCCCGGCTTGGAAGACTTTCCCCGACCACCGTCCGGGTACGTCGTCTCGTTCATCGCGTTTCATGAGCGCGGGTTTTCCGTCCCCGCGGGGAGGTTCATCCGAGCCGTGCTGGATGAGTACGGGTTGGAGCTCCACCAGCTCAACCCGAACGGCATCCAGCAGATGGCGACGTTCGTGGCGTTGTGCGAGGGGTACCTGGGAACAGAGGCCCATTAGGACCTGTTCAGGTACTTCTTCAAGTTCGTGCTACTGACCGATGAGGGCGGCGTCCCTGCGACAATCGGGTGCGTCTCGCTGAAGATGAAGCAGGGGAGGTCGGAGGACTATATCCCAGGCAAGCTTGTAACTTCGAACAAAGGATGGCATCCCGGGTGGTTCTACCTCAAGAACGGCCCCAAGCACCCCCTCCCAGTGTATACCGGAGGGTGGTTCAAGAAGGTGCCCGAGAAGTGGGCGTATGGGCCCGAGAAGAAGGACTGGGAGAGGCTTCTCAGGAATGCCTGGAAAGCCCTCGGCCGGCTCCGGGACCAGGGGTGACTATGGTGGAGGTCATCGGCGGCTACCTCTCAAGGGGGATCGTGCCGCTGAGGTGGCGCGCCCTCGAGATGTGGCAGATGACCCCGGACAGGGCTCCCTTTGCGGGGACGGTGACGGTGCAGCCGCTGCCCTCGGTGGACGAGGTATGGCGCCGGTTGGCGGCAGCGGTGGGGAAGGCTGGGTTCGAGTACCCGCCGCATCACCTTCTACCGATGCTTCCGGACGACGGCACCAAGGCCATCGTAAGGACCCTGTCTCTTGCCTTTGATTCGATCTGGGGCCCCTTTTCTTCTTTTTACCTCGAATTCTTTAGGTGAAGAGCACCGACGTCACCTTCTCCTGGGCGCCTCTTCTCAAGGACAGGGCGGCGAACCGTGCTGCCGCCGAAAGGAATAAGGCGAAGAAGAAGCGCCGGGGGCAGTGGAAGCAGTGCGAGGTGGACAAGAGGGCGAGGAACGCCGACCGGGCCAAGAGGAGGAGGTTGGGCGATGAGGTCTCCGAGGATGAGGACCCCGAGTTGGAACCTACGGAGGGGGACTCGGAGGAGACGGAGAGTGACGAGGAGGAGATGGGCAGGGGTGCCCCTTCTATAAAGTCCGTGGCAGTCGTGGTGGCACCGCCCTTATTCTCGGCTCGGGAGCCGAGGCCCAGTGGGAGTGAGAGGACGCCATGGTCAGGCGCAGAGAGGAGCTGGGGTGGTCAGTCGGGCCATCCCCATCGGTCTGTCGGGCATAGCCAGCGCGAGCGGCGCGACCGCACGCCTCCGCCCGCCCATCGTGTGTCCGAGGAGCCGAGGGACTCCCGCCAGAGTGCGGTCCTCTCCCGACGAGATAAGAGCCGTGACTCGTCGGAGCACGTCTCCTCGGGCAGCTTACCACCCAGGGAGTCACGCTCCCCTAGGAGACGCTCACCACGGGTGGACAAGAGTCATCCGTCGGCCTCTTCAACGACGAGGGCCCCAGGTAGAGGGCGAGACGCCTCCGCGGTCCCTCCTTCGGCCGGGCAAACGAGACCAGCTGGGGGGAGCCATTCGTCGGCACCTCCCGCGAGGGAGAGGCGGGCTCCTTCCATCCCAGCGGAGGTCGTGACAGGGCAATCAGGCCCTTCCCGTGTCGAGGGAGGAGGCTCGACTGATCAGGCGGCGCCCCACTTGGGTGGAGGTGCCGACTCCCTGCAGGCGGTCCCCGTTCCGACAACGTTGTCGGGCGCCAAGAGGCCGTCGCCCTCGGCGGGTTCGACGCCGACAAGCGTCAAGCGGTCTCAGACCGTGTCGGTGAGGTAAGTCATGTTCTGTTCTTTCCGAGTAGTTCCTATTTTGGTGTCTGGCTCCTTCCTTAGTCGGGCTTCTGTGCCTTTGTTGTTCCAGCCGGGCCTCCAAGCCGCTCGAGGCGGCACCCCAGAAGAGACTGCGCTCGGCGTCCCAGGGCGCCGATGCCCCGGTTACCGCGCCAACACCGACACCAAGGCTCTCGGCCGAGTGGGCCGAGGAGACTGCTCGGAGGGAGACACCCTCCGCGGAGGTGGAGACCCCTCAAGGCAGCGGGGATAGCTTGACGGGCCTGGGCATCACGCAGACTGTCCCCTCGGAGGAGGACCTTGCGGCGTACCAGGCGAAACTGGAGCAGCAGCTGGTAGGGCCGATCCTCCCTGCCCCTCGAGAGGCGGCAAGCCGTCCTGAGGCAAGGGAAGTCTCCCTGCTCCGCACCGTTGCCCTGGTCGGCGCAGAGGAGAACGTCGCCGAGCCAGTCGGCCGCGAGGCTGCTTCCCTTCCGGAGACCAAGGTCGTCCCTGAGAGAGCCGAGGCGGAGGCGCCCAGGGCCCCCTTGGTTGCCGCCCCTCCTTCGGCGGCGACTGTTGAAGCCCCCGAGGCCATTTCCGAGGAGGCGCCGCCGGAGGTCGTCACGCTCGAGGACTCCCCGACAGGCCATCCTCAGGGAGCCGACGTCCACTCTGCAGGGGAGCCGAGCTCGGGGTCCGTGAGACCCCTGAGCCCATTGAGGGTGATCTCGGAGGACTTCACCGACACCCCAGGTCTGATGACGATGGATCGTCGTTTCAAGGCCTTGGTGTCCATTGAAGACGACCCCAAACTGCCGTGCGAGGGCCGGCTAATGTGGGTCGACCGCCGAAACCCGGGGTAGACCCTCTTCGAGCTTAATGAAAAGACGGAGATGGAGGAGTGCGAGACTCTCACCGAGGGCCTCCGTACCGTACAGAAGACCTTCGATTGGATGATCATCAAGCCCGCCTGAGTAAGTATTGGGGTTCCTATTCTCCTTCTATCTCTGAGACGTCGTTGCTTTCATTGTGTCTGACTGCGTTATCCTTGTTTTGTTGTCTCTGGATGCAGGAAATCATGAAGCGCAGCTTGGACAAATCTCTATTCCTCCGTCGGGAGGCCGGTTTGTGGCACGCCATCGATCAGATGAAGGCCGAGAAGGCGGAGCTTGAGGCTTGGCTGGCTGCGGCCCAGCAGGCTGGGGCAGAGGCGCTCACCCGCGCCGAAGAGGAGAAGGCCACCCTCGAGGCGAGGGTGGCCGAGGCCGAGAAGAGAGCGGCCGAGGCGCGGACGGCAGCCAAGGCCGCCGCTCAGGAGAACGAGAGCCTGAAGACGAAGGTGGCGGACCTTCAGAAGGACGTCAACGATGCCGCCCTTGACCTGAAGAAGGCCAATAACGAGGCGGTTGAGCTGGCCGGCAAACTCAAGGCCGCCACCGATGAGGGGGCTCGCCTTGGGGAAGTCGCCCAGAAGCGGGAGGAGGAGATCTCCAGTAAGTTGTTCTTACGAGTTCTTTCGGTTGACGAATGGTTTTCCCTCTTATCTTCCGAGTGATCACCAACTGCTTGACTTTGTTCGTGGGTACAGGCCTTCGAACTCAGAAGGCTGACCTGGAGGCCAAGCTGAAGGCGGAGTAGAGCGAGGTCGCCAAGGCCTTTGCCACGAACCAGGAACTGGTGCAGGTTGGCCGCGACCTGAAGGAGGAGATGGCCAGTACGCGTCGTGTTTCCCCTAGTCTTCCCCCTTGCTTTCTTTCTTTAATGATAACTCAGATGAGGAAATTTCTGCAGGGGTTGTCGAGGATCTCCGGAGGTCGAGGCAGGCGACCGAGCGGACTAAGGAAGTCCTCGAGGAGAAGGCCGGGGTCCACCAGGCTCTGGTCCAAGCCGTCGAGCGCCTACTGGAGGAGCTCAGCGTTGGCGACGGTCCATCCCTGGTGGAGCGCATCGCCCTCATCCTGGGAAGGACTCGGGAGCAGGCCTTGGAGCTTAGGCAGAGCGTGGTGCGAAGAATCGTTGCCATGTTCTTGTCGCACTACCCAGGCATGGAGCGGGAATGCCTGCGAGGTGGATGGGCTCCCGGCTATGAGGACCACGAATATGACGCAATTGAAGCTGAGTCCTCTTTCTTTGCCGATGAGATGATTGTTGACACCAGCGGTGGCAAACAGAAAGTCCGCAAGCGCACGGCTGTCGAAGTAGCTTTCACCCGTGAGTAAACCAGGTATCGAATCCACAGGGAACGTAAAAGTGTATCTAATCACTAAAGCTGAGCCGGATCGATCGAGTACATAAAGGCTGGGTAGAGAGGATAACTTAGCACTAAGGCTCTGATTATATTTAAGAGAATTCTCCTATGCTTGCTTTAGGCACCGGGGTATCCTAGGCCTCTAGGAAATTGCCGGCCAATAGCCCTACGCCGTACCCGTACGTGGAAGATTACAAAGGACGGACAGGGTTGTCACCACCTGCCGCCTACTTCTACTAATCCGTGGGGCTACGAGGCAAACGAGGGCAGATATATACCTAAGCACCACGCCTGAGATAATATCAGCCATCCTAACCTTGATCAAAGATTAGAATACTTTATAAATAAAGCAACGAATCCACAAGCACAATAGAGACTTAACTTATCTATAACTCAGACTTAATTACTAGTTGAATCCCGGATACTTACTGAGTAGCTTGCATCCGTCGAGGTACAGGTGGAGGGTCGCCGATAGGCCGGGACTCCTCCAGACTCTCCCTCACTCTCTCCCTATTTCTACTCTAGATATGAGGAGGGCTTCGCCTTGGATCTTCACTTCTGCTCGATGATGATTAGCCCTGCCCCGAGTCCAGCTATTTATAGCTTGGAGAGGCAGTTTGGAGTCGGTTTGCAGCGGTTGAGGTGGTCCGGAGATGGGCCCAGGTCGGCCGACTAGGGGGATCGGCCGACCGTCAGATTCACCGACGTTGATGATACACGGCACGGATGAACTCCTGGTGGCGGTTGACAGTTGGTAGTGAAGGCGGTGGCGATTTGGGCGCGCGGCCCGGTCGGCCGACCTGGCTAGGTCGGCCGACCCAGGGTTGTGGCCCCTCGGCCCCACTTCATCAGTGTCACTCTCCAGTGGGTCCTTTGGTCAGTTTTCGGTGGGTAATGGCGAAGATGTGTCAGTTAAGTTAGGGATGTGGGCCCATGAATCCATGTGCTTGCCACATGGCCCAATCCCAACTCTTCATTTCCACCGTCTTGATCTCAACGTGCCTGATCGCTACTGAGTGTGCTTCTTGTTGGTGGGCTGAAGATGGACCTCACCGGGACTGGACCCAGGTCGGCCGACCAGAGAAGGTCGGGCGACCTGGCCCTAAGCCCATTTTAGCTCTTCTTTTGCCACTTTATTCCTGTAAGCACATATGCACCAAAACTCATGGAATTCATTAGTAAACGACCTTATGTCTATTTATTTTATCATGTTTTATATCTTTGTTGGCAGTAATGAGTTGTCATTAAGAATCGCCAACAAGCTCCCCACACTTATCCTTTACTCGCCCTCGAGTAAAGTCTAAGCTTCATCATGGAGATCATTAACAAACATATAGGTTATTCCCAAACATTAGGCTTAGTGGAATTATATGACTGGCTATCATGTCTTCTTGAGTTATTGCAGGAAGGAACAGCCTTTTCTATGACATGATACACTTCACTCTCAAGTACTTGGGGTTTTGGAATTTTGCAAAGAAAACCTATGCCTTGCTCCTCAAAGAGTTTCTCTCTGGATAATTATGGTGGTTGGACAACACTCATACTCTCCAAAATAGAACTTTTTGTGGAGCTCCCAAGATACATACCTTTTCTCACTTATTTTGTCATTCCAAGGATTGGATCCAAATCAGAGACAAGTCATGTAATCAAGTCAAGATGTGCAAGTGTGTGATATGAGATGGACATGTAATGATACTCCTTTGTCTTGGCCTTTCTTCCCCTTCTCTTTTCTTTTGGATATGGGCTATTGCACTTTTTTTTTCTACTCAATGCTCTTTTAGCATGAGTCTTTTTCTTCTCTTTATTTTTCTATGCATTTAGCCCATATCTTCTTTCCATCTTAATTTTGGGAAGAAGGGTCATTTTCAGGAATATTTATTTCATGAACATGAGACAAAGGCATGTTTTGCTTCATCCTCAGTGTAAGGATTTAGCTTTTATGGTGGAATGTACGTGATCTTGACTTTAAAAACATGAAATATCTCTAATAAGGGTCACAAGACTTGAAATAACTCAAAGCTCAAAAGTAAAGTTTGATCATATTTTATAAGTGTTTGTCTCTCAAACCCATGAGGAGCATAGCAAGGTACAAAGTTTTAAAACTTTTCATAAATTCCAAGTACTCAAATAGTAAAGGTATCTTTCATATTAAAGCCATATCTCAAAATGCAATAATCTAGATGACATGAGTTCCTATAAATATGAGGATTTCCATAAGCCAAAAGGTACAGGGAATAAAATATATGTAAGTTAATAAGAACTTCCATGTGATGGTGAGATGCAAAAGGGTTGATTTTACTAAGTTTTTGAATTCCTTGATCAAGTTCTGCAAATATTCAACTGAAACAGAGTTTAGGATGACCAAACCAGCGTGCAGGAGGAAGCAGAGGTCAGGTGGGACCCAGGCCAGGTCGGCCGATCTGGTGGGGTCGGGCGACCTGGGGGTGACTCCCCTGGTTCAGATCTTTCTCGTGCTGCTCTGTTGCGTTCTGATATTCTCTGTTTCGCGTTAGATCTCTCTGTTTCCCTTTGCAAGTTTCCCCCACACTTGTACCTTTCATTCAAAACAAGTGGAAACAAAAAGAAAACACAATCCTAATACACTAAATATTTTATTTTATTCATCAATTCAGAGGCACATTATATGATAATCAAAAGAAATAAATGAAATAAATGAATGGAAGAGAAACTAATGTGCCTATCCTAATCCAAAGCCTAAGGTATCTAGGGTGCATTATAGAGATTTTCATCCCCAGCAGCTTTGGCATAGCGCTTAAGTTTCACGACTGTTGATCTACGAAGCATATCAAAGTCGTCTTGAAGGCTTATGCGCTCAAGTCGCTCTTCAGCGAACTTCTTCTCCAACTTTGCATAGTCGCGACCGAGTTGATTAATCAACTCTACCAACTCAGCGTTGGAGGGAGCCTTGGAGGCCTTCTCATCATCATCACTCTCATATTGGCCCCCAGGCCTGCGAATTGGAGGAGGCTTGATATGCCTCTTGATCTTGCCGGCGGGAGAAGATTCCACCGGCTCCTCCAACTCCTTCCTCTTCTCAGGTGTGAGGGGAGGGAACAGCCCCTTACCATAGCCACCTCCGGGTTTCCTTTCCCCGAAGATCCAGAAACGTGGCTCCGGGGTATTGGCAGGAGAGTAGATGGACACATCAGACGTATAGTGATATGCCACGACGTCCTCCCACTTGTTCCTGACCACCTCCTTCAACTTCTCCCCTGGTTGAAGCTTGGGGAGTCCATCCCCCTTGATCGGAGCGGCTGTCGGTGTCTTCTTTGGGGTTAATTGCCCCGTCGTCGGCCTTCTGTACGGGCTTGATGCCCGTGCATCACGCCTCTGGGTCCTCATCGGAGACTGAGACCGCGCCGCCGAGCGAGAACGTGAGGGGCCACCAGGGCCGGTCGGCCGACCAGGCACATCGGCCGACCCCCTGGTGCGGCCTCTCGTGTCCTCCTCTGGCGGGAGGCTGGCCAGTGGGGAGACAACCATGGCCATGGCTTGCTCCAGGTTGGTGGGCACCAATTGATTGGCCGGAGTGGGCTCTCCATCCAGATCAAAGGTTGATCAGGATTTGGGGTGGCTTTTTCTGGCCATTGATGGAGAATTGGGAGGTGTGGCTTGGTGATTTCAGAATGGGGGCGAAGAAGACTCAGATTCGTTCAACCATTCCGTGTTTAGGATGGCGATCAGCTCCCTCACGGTTTCGTTCAAAATTTCTTTCTCCATATAGATGGAGGGGGTCTTTACCGTAGGCTTCTTCTATATTGAGTAGTTCAAGGTATTCCCAAAATCTTCAAAAAGATCTTCCTCGAACTCAAACGGTAACCTGAGAGGTTGAGTTTCCTCTTCCTCAACGGATGGGGTCTCAGGAGTAGGACTGGGCAAGTCTATGGGTTCTATCTGGGAGTCTTCTTGCTCAGTCTCGGTCGCGTCCGCAGGAGAGTTCTCTCGGATGGCCGCTAGGACTTCTTTTGCTCTGGCCGGGGTTATGTGTAGGAATGAACCCCCGGCTGCTATGTCTATGTACCGGGCATCTTCACTATTCAACCCAGACCGAAAATGCTGCATAAGCATGTAGTCTGGGAAGCCTAGATCTTTTCCGGTTAGACATGAGTCCTGGAATCGGTCCCATGATTTGGCGATCGTTTTCTTCTCTCGTTGCTGGAAGTTAATGATCTCCTTCCGAAGTGCACAGATCCGGTGAACAGGAAAGTATTCAAGACAAAACTTGTCCCGTAACTTTTCCCATTCATCATTCGTTAGTGCAACGGTGTGGTCATACCACTTCTTGCTCTCTCTTTGAGAGAGAACGGGAAGAGCTTCCATCTAGTCGTTGCCTGTGTCATGCCTGATATGACCAGACACGAGCAAAGCAACTCGAATTCGTGCAAGTGATGGTATGGGTTTTCACCATCACCTCCAGAGAAGGATATGTCCTGGACCATAGCTATGAAGGCAAGGCGTAGTTCATAGCTATCGGTTAAAATAGGATTTGACGAGGGGTGCGGCTCCAATAATTCGCCCTTTGGAGTAGAGAACTCATGAATTTGGGTGGAATTCATGGTTGATAAAAAGGAAATATAAAATAAAAGATATACGGGCAACCTTAGATCTTAGATAACAGCTACCGTTCCCCGGCAACGGCGCCAGAAAGCTTGTTGACACCAGCGGTGGCAAACAGAAAGTCCGCAAGCGCACGGCTGTCGAAGTAGCTTTCACTCGTGAGTAAACCAGGTATCGAATCCACAGGGAACGTAAAAGTGTATCTAATCACTAAAGCTGAGCCGTATCGATCGAGTGTATATAAAGGCTGGGTAGAGAGGATAACTTAGCACTAAGGCTCTGATTATAGTTAAGAGAATTCTCCTATGATTGCTTTAGGCACCGGGGTATCCTAGGCCTCTAGGAAATTGCCGGCCAACAACTCTACGCCGTACCCATACGTGGAGGATTACAAAGGACGGACAGGGCTGTCACCACCTGCCGCCTACCTCTACTAATCCGTGGGGCTACGAGGCAAACGAGGGCAGATATACACCTAAGCACCACGCCTAAGATAATATCAGCCATCCTAACGTTGATCAAATATTAGAATACTTTATAAATAAAGCAACAAATCCACAAGCACAATAGAGACTTAACTTATCTATAACTCAGACTTAATTACTAGTTGAATCCCGGATACTTACTGAGTAGCTTGCATCCGTCGAGGTACAGGTGGAGGGTCGCCGACAGGCCGGGACTCATCCAGACTCTCCCTCACTCTCTCCCTATTTTTACTCTGGATATGAGGAGGGCTTCGCCTTGGATCTTCACTTCTGCTCGATGATGATTAGCTTTGCCCCGAGTCCAGCTATTTATAGCTTGAAGAAGCGGTTTGGAGTTGGTTTGCAGCGGTTGAGGCGGTCCGGAGATGGGCCCAGGTCGGCCGACTACGGGGGATCGGCCGACCGTCAGATTCACCGACGTTGATGATTCACGGCACGGATGAACTCCTGGTGGCGGTTGACAGTTGGTAGTGAAGGCGGTGGCGATATGGGCGCGCGGCCCGGTCGGCCGACCTGGCTAGGTCGGCCGACCCAGGGTTGTGGCCCCTCGGCCCCACTTCGTCAGTGTCACTCTCCAGTGGGTCCTTTGGTCGGTTTTCGGTGGGTAATGGCGAAGATGTGTCAGTTAAGTTAGGGATGTGGACCCATGAATCCATGTGCTTGCCACATGGCCCAATCCCAACTCTTCATTTCCACCGTCTTGATCTCAACGTGCCTGATTGCTACTGAGTGTGCTTCTTGTTGGTGGGCTGAAGATGGACCTCACCGGGACTGGACCCAGGTTGGCCGACCAGAGAGGGTCGGGCGACCTGGCCCTAAGCCCATTTTAGCTCTTCTTTTGCCACTTTATTCCTGTAAGCACATATGCACCAAAACTCATGGAATTCATTAGTAAACAACCCTATGTCTATTTGTTTTATCATGTTTTATATCTTTGTTGGCAGTAACAAGTTGTCATTAAGAATCGCCAACAATGATCGCCGTCGCCCTGAGGGACCTCTAGCTGTAACAGAACAGTAGAAATGTAGGGAACTTAGGACTGTCATTTTGTAATTAAATGAGGTTAATTCCCTACAAAGGGTCGCTCCTCTGTTGAGAACTCATTTTTTATTAAGTGGCTCATGCTTTTATCTGTTGCCCACTATTTTCATTTTCTTCCGAATGCTTTGGGACCGCGAGCCGAGATGGTAGAGCTTAGGACTTTGCCAGCCGGGCTCCGTTCTGTAGCGGTCGGGGCGTAGGAACTCGGGAATTAGGCTTGACTTAGTCGCATAGCCGTGTTACTTGGACTCACAGCACCTGAGTGATTTTGGGAGGCCGAACCATATCGGGCAGCAGTCTTAAGTGTCGGAAGCAAAAGTTAATTGGGACGGTTCCTTTGTCGCTTGTTAGGAAAAAAGGAGATCAGTCCGAGGGCTTGGTACTTGCCCGCAAGTCTGGCGCCGTAGCCGCAGGGGCGTAGGCACTCGGGGCTTGGACGGGCGTAATCACAAAGCCGTGTAGGCTGGTCTCTCTTTTTCCTTAAGCGGGAAAGTGTATCGCCGATCGCACACGAGGGCGATCGCTTGTCATGGTTTTTTCGAAAAAAGGTGGGGCACTGTGCCCCGGGTGGAGCCCCCGAGCGGCGGGTGACCCCGTGCGAGGAAGGGGTCACTCGCTGCTCAGTTAGAAAGCTCGAAAGGCACGCTTCGAAAAACGATTGCAGGCTTGCAAAGTACTCAGAAAAGTGCTCGAAACTTATAAAGTTCACGGACTGAAGCTTATAAAGTACCCGGACTGAAGCTAGTACATTTTATTATCGTAAGCGAATTGACAAGGTATGGATACTTTTAAGGGTAAAAGCGACGTAGCTGTCTATGTTCCAAGCGTTGGAGAGAACTCGGCCGTCTTCGTCTTTAAGCTTGAAAGTTCCCAGGCGAAGGACTTGATCGATGATGTAAGGGCCTTCCCATGGCGGTGACAGCTTGTGGCGGTTGCGGTTGCTCTGGACTCATCGGAGGACCAAGTCGCCAACTTGAAAAGCCCGTCTTCTGATGTTGCGGTCATGGTATCGACGCAAGGCTTGCTGATACTTGGCCGAATGGAGCAGAGCGACGCTGCGTGCTTCATCTAGCTGGTCGATAGCGTCCTCGAGAGAGGCTTGGTTCCCTTCGTCGTCGTAGGCTTGAGTCCTCAGGCTGCCGTAGTCGAGGTCCGTCGGGAGGACTGCCTCGGATCCGTGGACCATGAAGAAAGGCGTGCAGCCGGTGTCTCGGCTCGGGGTGGTCCGTAAGCTCCAAAGGACGGATGGGAGTTCTGCGACCCACCTTGCGTGGAACTTCTTGAGGCGCTTGAAGATTCACGGCTTTAGTCCTTGCAGGATCATGCCATTCGCCCTTTCTACTTGTCCGTTGGTTTTTGGATGGCTGACGGCGGCCCAATCTACTCAGATGTTGTAGGCGTCGTAGAAGTTAAGGAACTTCTTGCCCGTGAACTGAGTGCCGTTGTCGGTGATGATCTCATTGGGGACTCCAAAGCGATAGACGATGTCGGTGAAGAACTGGACAGCTTCCTCCGAGCAGACCCTCCTGATAGGCCTTGCCTCTGGATCACCTCGCCGAGCGGATATTTTGACACCACCGTGATGGGATGTGCGTCAAAGTAGTGCCTGAGCTTTCGCTTAGCGATGAGGACCGCGTAGACCAGCTTCTGGATCTGGGGGTATCGTATCTTGGTGTCGGACAAGACCTCGCTGATGAAGTATACTGGGCGCTGTACCTTTTGGACTTTCCCGGGTTCTTCGCGCTCAACGACGAGGGCGGCGCTTACCACCTGGGTGGTTGCCGCAATATAAAGCAGCATGGGTTCTTCTTCAGCCGGGGCCGTTAGAATCGGTGGGCTTTTCAACAATGTTTTGAGCGATTCGAGGGCCTCTTGAGCCTCGGTGTTCCAGGTGAAGGTGTCCGACTTCTTTAACAGGTGATATAAGGGCAAGCTCCGCTCGCCGAGTCGGGCGATGAAACGGCCGAGCGCGGCCAAGCACCCTGTAACGCGCTGGACGCCCTTCACGTTCTGGATGGGCCCCATGTTGGTGATGGCGGAAATCTTCTCAGGGTTGGCCTCGATGCCGCGCTCCGAGACGACGAAGCCGAGGAGCATGCCTCTCGGGACCCCGAAAACGCACTTCTCGGGGTTGAGCTTTACCTTATTTTGCCTGAGTTTCTCGAAGACTGCCGCAAGATCTAAGACCAGGTCGCTGGTGCGCCTGGATTTTACCACAATATCGCCAACGTAGGCTTCGACCAGTCGCCCGATGAGATCGCCAAAGACGCGACGCATGCATCTCTGGAACGTGGCGCCCGCGTTTTTTAGCCCGAACGGCGTAGATGAATAGCAGAAAGTGCCAAAGGGTGTGATAAAAGACATTGCGAGCTGGTCGGCCAGGCTCATCGCGATTTGATCGTAACCAAAGTACGCATCGAGAAAGTAGAGGGTTTCGCACCCAGCGGTGGAGTCGACCACCTGATCTATGCGAGGAAGAGGGAAGGAGTCTTTGGGACATGCCTTATTAAGGCCGGTATAGTCAACGCACATCCTCCATTTCCCATTCTTCTTTTTTACAAGGATAGGGTTTGCTAACCACTCGGGGTGGTAAACTTCCCAAATAAAACCTGCGCTAAGGAGCTTTTTGAGCTCCTCGCCGATGGCCTTACATTTATCCTTATCAAACGTCTGAGTCTCTGTTTGACTGGTTGGGAGCCAGACTTAACGTTTAGTTTGTGCTCGGCGACCTCCCTAGGAATCCACGGCATGTCCGAGGGCTTCCATGCAAACACGTCGAGGTTTGCTCGTAGGAAGTCGACGAGCGCACCTCCCTATTTTGGATCGAGTACTGTCCCGACACGGATGGTGCGGCCATCATCGGCCACTGCAACCTCCTTGACATCCTTGGCCGGCTCAAAGGGCACGCGGCACGCTTGGAGGTCTCGGGGATTTCGAGGTCCCTGGGTGAGGGCTCTGCGTTGAGCTTCTCGGACCGGATGAGTGCTTCTGTGAACTGGAAGCACTCGGTATCGCATGCGTATGCGTGCTCAAAGGAAGTCCCCACCGTAATGACGCCCTTGGGCCCGGGGATCTTCAACTTGAGATACGTATAATTTGGGATGGCCATGAACTTTGCGTAAGCCGGCCTTCCGAGAATGGCATGGTACGTCCCTGGGAATCCCACCACTTCGAAAGTGAGGGTCTCTCTCCGGAAGTTTCGCGGAGTCCCAAAGGTGACGGACAGGTCGATCTGCCCGAGAGGTACCGCATCCACGCCAGGAACGATCCCGTGGAAAGGTGCCATGGATGGCCAGAGCTGGGATCGCGAGATCCCCATCTCGTCGAGAGTTTCGGCGTAGAGGATGTTGAGGCCGCTTCCTCCGTCCATCAATACCTTGTGGATGCACTTCGTCCCGAAAAGAGGGGCGACGACGAGCGGGTATCTCCCTGGCTGCGGAATGTGGTCGGGGTGATCGGTACGGTCGAAAGTAATCGGGGCCTCCGACCACTTGAGGTAGGAAGGCACTACGGGTTCTGTGCTGCAGACCTCCCGTCGAACCAGCTTTTCCGTGCGCTTTGAAGGACAGGCCACGGACCCCCCAAAAATCATCATGACAGCACCGTCCTCCCGAGGATATTCGTTGTCGTCGTCGTTCGGTCTTCTGGCTCCATCTTTGGCCGCCTCGGGTGCCTTCTTCTTCAGAGTCCCTGTGATGAAACTCTTCATAAGCTTACAATCTTTTAAGGCATACTTAACGGGGCCTTCGTTGTTGGTGCAGGGGGCCTCGAGGAGCCTCTCAAAGTGGTCCTTTGGTGCATTTCCGCCAGGCTTGGCAGCTTTTCGCTCGGCCGCGCCACCATGCTGCTGTCGCACTGCCGCTTTTCCTTCTTTTTCCTCTTGTCGGGCTAAGCGGAGGTGCCATCGCCGGCCGCTTCCGACTGCTTGCCCTAGTTTTGGGGCCGATCAAGGGTTGCAGTGACCGCGCCTTCCCCTTCAGCGTGGTCAGTGGCGATGTCGAGGAGCTCTCGGATGGTTCGCGACTTCTTGCGCCCCAACTCATGAATTAGGGTTGCACAGGTGGTCCCGAACCGGAACGCTGAGACGACGTCAGTGTCGGCGGTGTTGGGCAGCTCGGTGCACCGTTTGGAGAAACGCTTGATGTAGTCGCGCAAGCTTTCGTCCTTTCTTTGGAGGCAGTTGCGCAGATCCCATGGGTTTCCAGGGCGGGTGTAGGTGCCTTGGAAGTTACCAACGAACGCATCACGCAGCAGCGTCCAGTTGTCGATCTTGCCTTCAGGAAGGTGCTCCAACCACGTTCGCGCCGAGTCAGCAAGGTGGAGGGGAAGGTTTTTGATGATGAAGTGTGCCCCGCCCGCGTGGCATGCCAATCGGTAGTCTTCCAACCATACGCTGGGGTTTGTGTCCCAGTCGTACTTGGGTACCGTCGTTGGAGCTCGGAAGCGCTGGGGGAAACGGGCGCCGAGGACTCGAGGTCCAAAAGTGCGCGGCCCCCTGGGATCAGGGGACGCACTCCTGCTCCGGTCCTCCCCACTGTCGTAGCGGCCTCCACGCCGCTTGTTGTAGGTTCATCGTGGGCGGTGCTCTTGGTGCTCATCTTGCTATCGGACGTCTCTTTGCACCGCAACCCCATGGTAATGCAGGGACTGCTCCCTGCCACGCTCCCTAGGAGCCCGCTGGCGTGACGCTGAGCGCTCTGCTTGCTGGACTGCTGCAGTCTCCAGGAGCGCGCGGAGCTGTTGATGAAATCTCCTGTCCTCGGGGATCGCTGGTTCAGGATGTTCGCGGAGCAGGACGGCAGCGGCCACGAGGTTTTGGGACGCTCGTTTGAAGATCGGCGCGTCGTGGGCGTCGTCGTTGTCGTCGTCGATTATGCGCTGTCGTACATCCCGCGCCCGTGCGCGGGCGGCCCCTCCATCCATGTTTCTCCCGAGCTCGCGGCGGAGTTGCCTGCGCTCGTGCTCGAGTTGGCGCTGCGCCTCATCGAGCTCCCGCAGCCTGGCCCGCCGAGCATCACCTGCGAGGTCGTCCCGGGGCAGTGCTTGGCGAGGGTCGCCCTCCGTCGAGCTGCTATCGGTCTGTACTTCCGGGTTGTGGCACATGAAGCACTCCCGGTAGGGGTCGTAGAGCGTCGGTGGAGCCTGGTTCGAGCGCGGGCCCGGGTCCCGTTCGTCCGCTGTGCCTCCATCGACGGATGCGGTGCAGGAGTTGAACTTCGTTGGCGGCGGGACGACCACTGGGTCGTGTGGCAGGTCCGGCTGTCCCTCCGGGTACATGGCGCCGTAGTAGCCGAGGAACTCATCCCAGAGGAGCTGCTCTTCCCCTCCAGCTTGGAGGGCGAGGTTGGTGATCATGTAAGAAATGTTGCGGAAATGCTCCCGGGTTGGGTTTCACCCCAGAGCGGCCACCAAATCTTCACCCAACATGTCGAAGATGTATGCTGTGGCGCCCGTTGCGACACGTGGAGGCTCGGGCCTCTCGTCAAGAGTGGGCTCGGGGCACAGAAAGGTGGCCCGACGATGGGCTCCTCCGGCTTGCTGAAAACAAAGTCGAGGGAGCCAAACACCAGGTGTGCGCCTGGCACCAACGGGGTGCCTCCGTGGGCCATCCAGACCCTGGTGAAACGAAGTGACACGCGAAGGCCCCTACCTAGCGCGCCAACTGTCGGGGTTCTCTACCCCCGGCAAGTAATATTTCTACGATCGCGTGTCAAGGCGCTGGATGGTGGCTCAAGAGACACAGGAAATTATACTGGTTCAGGCCTCCGGAGAGTAACACCCTACGTCCAGTGTGAGCTGATGTTCTCGAGTCCAAGTCTGTAGTAGGGGATACAAACTAGTCGGGAGAGGGAGTATGGCCCCAAGTCCCTGTGTGGAGTGTTACAGAGTGGTGCCTGTTCGAGTGTTTTTCAACCTCCTTCTCGACCTTCCCCTGGTCCCCTTTTATAGTGGTAAGGGGAGCAAGAAAGGAGGAGGGTAAAAAGGAAGGAATTACAAAGCTAGTTACAGCGCCGAGGTCCTCGCCGTCATTTTGCGTCCTAAGCCGTACGAGACGTACAGGTACCCACTGTAGTGGTTGGTGTTGACGGAATGGGGCGCTCTGTTTGACCCGGAGCCGGCGGCGTCCGAGTAGTTGGCGATGATGGCTTCTCGGGTACGTCCCCGAGTGGTTTTTAGTTCGTGTTTGACCCGTACTGTTCTTCCTTGGACTCCAGGTGTCTTCCTCGGACTCCAAGTGTCTCCCTCGGACTCCAGGTGTCTCCGCGTGAGCTTGCGAGCGTCTTTTCCTGGGACTGTAGTGTTCCTGTACCGATGAGACGGGCGTTCCTGTGGCTGCCGTGGCGAAGGACAGGCGCCCATTCCGCTCTGACATGGCGAGTACCAAATAGGTACGGTCCGGAATGGGTAAAAGCGGGGAGTGACGCCAAGCAAGCTAGTCAGGCGAGGCGGAGACTCGTCGGGCGAGGCGGAGTCTCGTCGGGCGAGGCGGAGACTCGTCGGAGGACAGTCTCCCACACGGGGCTTTCCCAAGTGGGCCCAAAACTACTCGGACGTAGAAGGTCCGGTCGATCTGGGGTGTTGATTCCTGTTTTTTTTGGAAAGAAGATCGGCGGTGCATCGTTGATCAGAGGGTTGGTTGGCCACCCCTGGTCTAGGCCCTCGTCACTATTCCTAGCCATGTGATGCTTCAACATTTCTGGCTAGGACTTAGCAATGAGTCTGTCCGATAGCTTGATGTCACTGTTGGAGGGTCCTTTATGCACAAAACCACAGCTGAGGGAGTACAACTTCTAGATCGCATTCTAGAAAACTACTCCTTCACGCAGCCTATTGAGAGGAATGTTGCATTTCATCCAGTAATAGGAGATTGGCTTTGCTGTTCCTCCTACATCTGCTCCTCTAGTAGCTCCCACTATGACATGATTAGTCATGGGTTCACATGTAATTTGCTTGATTGTTAGCCAATCAACCTGTATTAGAAGTTGACTGCTGAACATAATTTGGCCACATGTGTTGCCATGCTTGAAGTATCTTGTTGCAATTACTGACAGTTCTCTTGCAGGGGATTGTCTAGAGGAGCAAGAGGAACAGAAGATGAAGCTAAATATGATCTATGAAGCCTAATTAATCTAGGGTATAATATATAGATGGAAAATGAGATTACTATTTAGCTTGTTCTTTATTACCTGAGCTAGCAATTTTTCTGACACAGCAACAACAACCACCTAAATCATCAAAGCAGAAAGCACGTCCGAAACTCACCCAAGTGATTATGGACAATAACTAGATACTGATCCCAGGAGATATATATCAGGCTTGGCTGAAGGATGCATCAAGCCTTTTCTCAACTCTCAAAACGGTGTAAAGTGAACAGTGTAAGTCTTCTTTGATTAACCTATTTTCCTGGGGAATTTTGTGCCGGTGCTTTCTAATAAAGAAAATGATATTTATCTGGCTTATACCTGCAGAATTTTAATTTTATTCCATCAACCAAGATAAGTGATCTCATGGACATGCCCCTAGTTGCTCTAATATTTCACTTGGACAAGTCATCCTCAGAATTGTATTATCCTAAGCCACTTATGCAGCTCTGGAAGGAATGCACTAAAGTGAACTCTGCAAAAGCTTCATCTTCAGGTCACTTCATAATTTGTTATTTTGTGTCACCTTTTTTGACTTGAAGAAATCATACTATTTGAACATGCTAAAAGCCAATTTAAAAACCTTCATTGTTTATTGCTTCCTTAACACAGGGCAGTCATCGTCTTCACAAGAACACAGGGGCGAATCTACGACCCGGGCTGGGGGGGTGGGGCTGCAGCCCGGGTCTAGCCCCAAGTGCTCCATGTATATGAAGCTGTCGCTGGGTGGTTTATAAGCTTCATTACCTATTCTTTTGCATCGAGGCCAACGTGTTCAGCCAGTTCAGCCCGGGGCTTTGGCCAATCCTGGCTCCGCCCCTGCAAGAACAACAGCCGAAAAACTCACTACCTCATGAATTTCCACCTCAAGTTGTACTAGACTCTTTTATTTTCTGAAAAAATAACACCCTTATGAGCTGATCATCATTATCATTAGTTTCTTTTCCTGATGAGTGGTTGAATCTGCAGCTTGAAGGAGAATATGAGCTTGCAATCATAGCCGTCCACCATGACGCCGACCAAGGTGTGGTCCGGGAAGGCCAGGAAGGCCCGCAGGGCGGATTGGACATAGTTGGTGTGGATGATCTGGAAAACGAGGCAGCGGTGGCCAACGCAGAGCTAAAGAACGACCATCCTATTCGCGCCGCGCCCGTCTTTGTCGAAGAGGACCGCCACTCGATGTCCAGGCCAACAGTGAGGGTCTGCCTGTGCTTGCCGCTGCTGACCTCTCGAAAGGAAGCGCTTGACGGTGTCGCTGGAGTTGGTGACGGTGGTGTGGATAATGGTGCCATCGTCAATGACGACATCGGTGTCATACTCGTACGTGCTCTTCATCGCGGGCGAAGGGCCGGATGGGGCTTCTGCTTCTGATCTCTCTCAGCAAACTTGGCCGGAGGCATATTAAAACTGGAACTAAATCTAACATCACGTGCGTGCCGCACGTGCACTTTACTAATTCATTAAACGAGCCAATCCCCCATCATTGCACCAGATTGGCCATGTATGATGTATGTCGCCGACGTCCCACCTGCCACCAACGATCAATTGCACTGGCCTATGTGTTATGGGTAGCCGTGAACGGCGAGCTCAGAGCAATATAGAATACGGTGTGACTGTGGGAGAACCAGTGTGCACCATTTGATTATTGGCAATAATAACAACATATTCAGATACATACATCTCTCTCCGTATCGACATGGCAAGCGCCATGACTTTGTTGGCATTGCAAGCTATCTGCGAATCAGCACACAAAGAGCTTATCGGAATAAGGTTGCAACATGCATGATGACCGTCGCAACCAAGCCTATAGTGTGGTGAACTTGTGTGCAACAAGTCCTTCATCTGCTCCTTGGCCAAGTTCTCTTCACAATGCGTTGTCTTTTTGGTTCTACCAGCCATCAGATAACATTGATAATACTGTTATGTTAAATTGTTACCGTGACCTAGAATTGTTGCATGCTCGAGACAGGGGCAAGTGCCAAGATCTCCGGTGCATGTTCCATGCCTGGCTTCAATGTAATTAGTTCCCAGCACACTTATGGGCCTAGAGGGCCAATCCAATCTCATCAATGCAGTGCGGAGGCGCGCTAGGGCGGCTGCTGCCCTCCTAGGCGAGGCAGCAAAGGAGGCATACTTAGGTGGGGGGCCACCAAGGGGAGCAGCCGCCCCACTAGGAGGAGGGGCACCCAAAGGAGTGGAGCCACCAAGGGCAAGTTGGGCCCGCTTTCCCCCAACAGATACTTCCTTAGATGGATCAATAGATTAGAAAGTAAGAGGAAAGGTAGAAGGAAAGAGTCTAGTTCTAGTTGCCTTAAAGGTCAAGCATTAGGATAATTTGAAAGGTTTAGTTTAGGAAAGGATGCATCCAATGTATAAGGAAATCCAATCCTAGTTACCTTAGGAGTCAAGTCAAGGGTCCCTATATAATTGAGGGAGATGTAAACATTGAAAATCAAGAAGGAAGAAATTTCTCTCAACCCTCTAGCTCTCTTGCCCTCTCTGCTCTTGCGCCCTGTGCAAAAGCAGCCCCACCAGCCCCCCTGCACCACCTCTTCCCCCAAAGGCCAGGTTTTGCGCCACCATGTCTTCCCCCAAAGGCTCAACAATTGACGATCTTAGCACCAAGATGACAGAGATGCATGCTTTCGTCGAGATGCTACTCCTCGCCATGCAGTCCACCGAAGCTTTCCTGAACATCTTGGAGAAAAGGCCGGTCGACGACAGCAAACAAATCCACAAGTCCAAGGAGGAGGCCGACGCCGAGCTTCAGGAGAAATCCCTAACCGACTTGGCCAGGCGTGCTACCGCCACCGCCGGATGCCAGTTCCTTCTCGACAAGTCCAAGGAAGATGGAACTTCCTACACCCCCGACATCATCGACAAAGTTGTTATAACTTTGTTCCCCACCTCATCAAATGGATCACCAGAACAGCCAGTGGATGCGCCTCCAAGCTGGTACCGCGCTTCCACAAGATGAAATTCCTGAGCTATGAAGAGAAAGACAATCCTCTGCTATGGCTCAACAGATGTGAGCACTTCTTCATGAGGCAGTGGATGCCAAGCCACGAGAAGGTATGGTATGCGTCCTTCCACCTCACTGGCGCTGCACAGCAGTGGTACATGTGTCTCTCTCAGGAGAGGCCAATCACAGATTGGAGCGAGTTTGTGCACCACATGAACGTTCGCTTCAGTCCACCTTCCAGGCACTACCCCGTAGGCAAGCTGGTCACCTTACAACGCACTGGCACTGTCGACGACTACATGAAGGAGTTCCTCGCGCATGTGGTGCGCGCGGGACACCTTGGCGATAAATAACAGGTCAACATCTACACCGCTGGGCTAGGTGAGTGTTGACGGTCCTTAATTGCCACTTTTGACCATCCATTCCTGCAAAAAATACTTGAAATATAAACATCAAACATAGTGTTAGGGTTTATTACTAATAATTTCCACAAGTGTTGGTGTTTTATCTTGTTATGAAGGAAAATGCCCAAAATGACACTACGACTTTGAGATGGATCCAAATATATCATTATCATAAATTACCTCAAATGCCCAATTGGAGTTCACCATTCTGAAGAGCTTGTCAAGATGATCGAAATGAATATATTATTTATATATTTTCGGTCTTGGACATAAAAGATATGAAAAGAAGAAGATAAAAGAGGACGCTGATGTCAGCATGACGTCAGCGCCCCCGCAGTTGACGCAGCCAGGCCCAGGCCGGGCCCAGTGGGCCAGATGCCACGCACCGGCGCTCTACCGCGTGAGCGCGGGAGCAGCCAAGCGGCCCAGGGCGGCCCATGCAGCCCGGCCCAGTCATCGCAGCACCACGACGCTCGTCCGCGCGGGTGCGGGACGAACCTGGCTGGGCCACGTGGCAAGCGGCCATAGGCGTGGGCGCACTCAGCGCGCAACGCGCGGGAGATGCCGCCGCCAGGACACGTGGCACCGCGGGATAGGCTGAGAGCTGGTCAGGCACGGGTTGAGTGCCCGAGCTGCCAGTTTTTGCTGGTTTCTCCACTGGTTCAAGTAACCAGCGCGGTTTTCTCTCGATCCAACCCAGGTTCTTCTCGGTTTTGCTCATTACCGGCTGCAGGAGGCCGGTTTCGTATAGCAGAAGGTGGAGGCGCCCTATTCTAGCACCAACCGACGTTCCTACATCTATTTCCTAGCCAGGTGGCATGAGGAGAGAAGGAAGAGGAGAATATTCCATAGAACCAAGGGAGGATCTCCACTCTCTCAAGTCACCTCCTCCACTACAAATAGAGGCCTCCACTCCCTCATTCAACACTCAGAGAAGAGAAGCAGAGCTCCAAAGCCAGATTCAATGTAGTGTGCAGTGATAGTTGAAGGGGTGAGGTGAGAGTCTGGGAAAAGCCGGAGATGTCGGCTTCCTCTCTTCTTCTTGTACCTGGGCGGGTGCGCTCTCTTTGAGTACATCCGGTTCTGCTTAGGTAATTTTGGAATTACTATTATTGAATAAAGTTCAGCTTTATTATATTTTGCTTGTGGGCTCCTTGCTTTGATAAGTGTCCTAGTCTCATGAAGCTAGGACAGTATTAAATAGAATAGACGTGGTGTCTGGTCTTGCGAATACCTTGGAGTGCACCTAGTGCCTCGAATTTGTAGTGGTAGCCCCAGGTAGTGACAGCCTGACGGCCTACGTAGTCCACCACGTGAGTAGCACTAGGGAAAAGTAGGACCATTGCTTGGCTTGACTAGTCCCCTTCTCATCCCTTTCTGAGGCTAGGACGGTTGGGCGTCCCGAAGCAAGCACTTTAATACAAGTTTGATCTATCCTTTTGCTATCCCGAACCCTAAGCTACCCTCTCTATCCTCTGTACTTGTATTCCTTCTCTTGTCCTTGGTCGTTCTTAACTCTTCACTAGAACACACACATTCCCTGTGGATTCAATACCTTGGAATACTCTCGGATGAAAGCTACATGGGTATCCGTATGCTTGCGGATTTATCTGTGGTCGTATAAAATTCCAACAAGCTTTCTGGCACCGTTTCCAGGGAACGGTTACTGTACTAGTGTCGAACCGAGTTTGTCCTTGTATCCCCATCCATGCCGTCACACCATTCCGTTATCTCATTTATCTCAACCCATCCATCTTCATCATCATCGATCCATATTTCCATCTTATCTATTGCTTGAAAAAAAGCTAACAAGAGCTTGTTCTTCAGTTAAGTTGTCCGTTGGGTATTCTTTGTCGCTAACCATTACAGGTTGAAACTGAAAAGAATGAAGGGTATACGATGCTTAAGTACATGAGAGATACATGTGCTACGAGACCATGGTAAGCTTTGGTGATGGAACAAATTCGAACAAGGTCAACACACACACTTGATTTTGTTGTCCTGAGACACAAAAGTCCAAGTGTGGGGGGTGCTCTGTAAGTATATCATGACAACTTCCATTAATGCCAAATCTCTATCAATGGTTTGTAGATGTTGCCAGCTCATGTATCCTTTCTTGCTATTAAAAAATCAAAAAGAATACTCAAATGCCTGCCTGGAGGTAACCAGGCATTATCTCTTGCATTCCGATGCATATGTTTTTCCACATCATATTTGATTTGAATCATAAAAGCTTGTGTGCCTTCTTTTTGAATGGGTGGCTCTTTGGCTTTGAACTGTATTCGGGTGCCGTGCCTAGTCTAGGTGGGTGGTGAAGTCTTTCATCACCTATCTATTCGGGTTCCTAGTCCAACTCATTGCAGCCCCTACAGGGTTGGTTAATTGCCAAACGAGATTGGTAGACCAACCAATAGGGTTAAATGGGACTGACTCCCACCACGTCATTTAGATCAAAAGGTTGATTAGTTTGCGCTTTGAGAAACACCAGGCCTCGAGTTTCTTACAAATTGCATATCATGTTTTGATTTGCCCTCATTTGGATTTCCAACCTCACTGCATATTTGTTTCAGTCAGGTATTTTAAATTAGTTGCATATTTATTTCCCAACCATGAGTGCATTTAAAAAACAAAACAAATATATGTATAGCTAGCGAGGCTCAGTGGGATTAAGACATCTGGGTGTGCAAGCCATTGAGCCGTTGCACCTCGGTAGTCCCCATATGCCTTCTGGCTCCACCTTGCCTTGCATCCTGGGTTCTTGTGCTTACTTCCATGAGAAAAGATGTTTGTTCCATGCTCGTGTTTTGCTTATGTGTCAGCTACTTGTTGGGGGCATCCTAACATTTAGCGCACACACGCCATCCAAGTGCGACCACATGACCTTTAATGATGTCATCAAGGGCCAAGGAACTACCGCGATGGTAATTCTAAACTTGTCATAAACTAACCGCCAGCACTAATATGCTAATGTAAGTGGAATGTCTTGCTTTTGACATAAAACAAAGTTCTTCCGAGAGGTAACCCAAAGTTCACCATATACTCATGTTTATCTCCATTTGAATCATGCTTGGTCATATTCTCATGGTTCCTTTATCTATCCGCGTATGCTGATGAGACTCGGTCCCAATCTTCACGGTGTAGGATCTTGGACAAGATAACTAGCTGAAGAACAGCCAAGATAAGTGCTGCAAGTAGCGATAACTAATGCAACCTGGCAAATAAAACTCGAAGCCAACCACCGTCTTTAACCAGCAACCTGAATCGAGGATTCGCCTAACCACACTCTCAAAGAACCAACCAACATAACCTGGAATCAAATGGATCAGGAGCACCAATTGGGAGCCGATGACATGGCTGCTTCTGTAATCCCTCAAGGAAATCACAAGAGCAAACGGGTAGAGATCACTCTCTGAAATTGTTAGCACATAGCTGAACAATATGGAGTTGTATTCGATTATCAAAAGTCCTTCAATAGCATAGATAAATGGAGTATTTATACTAGAAACATCCCTTCTAGTTGGGTGTGAAATGGACTAGGAGTTTCTACAGATTGGCTAGCTGAAGATTCATCCCGAGATGCAATTCCCGTCAGTTCTCGCGCGTCTCTTCAGCTTCTGGCAGTGCTCAATAAAATGACCATTACTCCTTAGTGGGAATTCCAAATGATGTGCCATTAGTTGTGTTGGAAACTAGACTTGGAGCATTTTCCAACCATAAATATAATGACCCCTGTACCTTCTCGAGATGGTACAGTTTTGCATGGGAAGTTGAACCTGGATAAATTCTCGAGCAGACTCTTGACCTTCTGACATGTCTTCACTAATCTGGTCAAACCTCATAAGTGAAAATCTAAATTTATTCGAAACTTGATGGTGTTGTAAATTAGACTTGACAAGCTTTCCATCAAGTACTTGATGGCCTTCATAGCCTTCGGGAGTCAAGAGAAAAAGTACTCGGACGAAGATCCAAAGTTCTCGAATGAGTATCCAAAGTACTCGGACAAGTTGCATCTTCATGTGTAAACCTGAGTAGGAGTAGATTACACGACTTAGGCAGTATAACATTCTCATCAATATTGAAGTGTAACTTAGAGAGGAAAACATGCACCTCTTGTTGTAGCTTCTTAGCACGACTGCGTGTAACTGGCCCTTCATACACATGTGCTGGTGTATCTGATGGTTGGTGTTGTGTAACATGTGGTGCAGCTGCTGTAGTAGTAGGCGTAACCAGTGTAATTAATTGTTTCGGTGTAACCAAGGCGTCCGAGTTATGCATAGCTGGGATGTCCTCATCATCCTCCCCCTCTTGAAAAGGAATCGTCCTCGACTCTGACTCTTCTGGACCAAAGTATGGTGCTAAGTCAGCAACATTGAATGTTGTGCTAACACCATAGTCATCAGGGAGTTCAATCTTTTATGCATTATCATTTATTTTTGCTAGTACTCTGAATGGTCCATCTCCTCTTGGCATCAATTTTGATTTATGCTTCTCTGGAAAGCGCTCATTGCGATGGTGTACCCAAACAAAATCTCCTGTCTCAAATGTCACCTTCCTACGATGGTTGTTCACCCATTCAGCATAGTACTTGGACTTCTTCTCAATTGCTTCCTTTGTCTTCTCATGTATCTTCTTTACATATGCAGCACGCTTAGAGGCATCCATGTTAATCCTTTCCTGCAATGGCAATGACAAAAGATCTATCGGAGCAAGTGGTTTGAATCCATAAACAACTTCAAATGGACACATATGAGTGGTAGAATGTACTGCCATGTTATATGCAAACTCCACGTGTGGCAAGCAGTCTTTCCATTCCTTCAAGTTCTTCTTGATCATGGTACACAGCAACATAGAAAGTGTTCTATTTACTACCTCTATTTGTCCATCCGTTTGTGGGTGGCAAGTGGTAGAAAACAACAGCTTTGCTCCAAGTTTTGCCCATAATGTCTTCCAAAAGTAGCTCAAGAACTTCGAATTTTGATCTGAAACAATGGTCCTGGGCATCCCATGCAATCTCACAATTTCCATGAAAAACAAAGAGGCTATGTGGGAAGCATCATCGCTTTTATGACAAGGTATGAAATGCGCCATTTTTGAGAATCTATCGACAACAACAAATATAGAATCGCTCCCCTTGGCAAACCCAAAACAAAATCCATGCTAATGTCTTCCCAAGGAACATTAGGAATAGGCAATGGAGTATATAAACCATGGGGTTCAGTTTTGACTTAGCTTTGTGACATGTGACGCATCGCTGCACAAGTCTCCCAATGTCTCTCCTCATCTTGGGCCAATAGAAATGGTCGGCCAGTAGCTCATATGTCTTCTTCCATCCAAAATGACCCATTAGTCCACCTGCATGTGCTTCCTGTAACAACAAGAGTCTAACCAAACAATTTGGCACACATATTTTGTTAGCTCTAAACAAAAATCCATCATGAATATGATAATTTTTCCCATCCTTTTTATGTTGTACATTTGGCGTATGGTTCTGAAAATTCATGATCAGTGGATTATAACTCTTTCAAGCTCTCTAGTCTCGGTACGTTTACCTCAAGTTGGTTCAACAAAATATTTCTTCAGGACAAAGCATTGGCAACAAGGTTGTCCTTACCTTTCTTGTACTTCACAACATATGGAAATGTTTCAATGAACTCAACCCATTTGGCATGTCGACGGTTCAGTTTGGCTTGGCCCTTCAAGTACTTCAAAGCTTCATGATCTGAATGAATAACAAATTCTTTTGTCCACAAATAATGTTGCCAAGTCTCAAGTACTCTTACCAAAGCATACAACTCTTTGTCATACATGGAGTAGTTCAGCTGTGCTCCTCCCAACTTCTCACTAAAATATGCAACGAGTTTTCCATCTTGCATGAGCACACCTCCAATTCCAATCCCACTTGCATCACATTCAACCTCAAAGGTTTTTGTGAAATCTGGCAAGGGTGCTTCCGTTAGACGTTTCTCCAATTCTTGAAAAGCATTTTCTTGTTGCTCTTTCCATTCAAATGCAACACCTTTCTTTGTTAACTCATTTAATGGAGGAGCTATGGTGCTGAAATCTTTCACAAATCTCCTATAAAAACCAGCAAGACCATGAAAACTTCGCACTTGGCTTACATTCTCTGGAGTTGGCCATTCCTTGATTGCTTTCACCTTGGTCTCATCAACTTGTATTCCCTGTCCAGAAACAACAAAACCAAGAAACACAACTTGATCTGTGCAAAAGGTGCACTTCTCAAGGTTAGCAAACAATTTCTCTTTTCTTAGTACATCCAAAACTTGTTGTATATGTTCAGCATGTTCCTCCAATGTCTTGCTGTAAATCAAGATGTCATCAAAGTAAACCACAACAAATTTTCCAATAAAAGCTCCCAAGACATGATTCATCAATCTCATAAAAGTACTAGGAGCATTAGTCAAACCAAAAGGCATAACTAACCATTCATACAGCCCAAACTTTGTTTTGAAAGTAGTTTTCCATTCATCTCCAATTTTCATTCGAATTTGATGGTAACCACTATGCAAATCAATCTTAGAAAAAATCATAGAACCACTCAATTCATCAAGCATATCATCTAGCCTAGGAATAGGATGACGATAGCAAACGGTGATATTATTTATGGCTCTGCAATCTACGCACATTCTCCATGAACCATCTTTCTTTGGCACCAAAATAACAGGGACCGCACAAGGACTTAAGCTTTCATGCACGTAACCTTTATCTAAAAGTGCTTGTACTTGCCTCTGAATTTCTTTTGTTTCTTCCAGTTTGGTGCGGTATGGTGGACGATTGGGCAACGCAGCTCCAGATATGAGATCAATTTGATATTCAATGCCTCGTAATGGTGGCAGTTCAGCCGGTGTTTCCTCCAGAAAGACATCATTGTAGTCCTGCAAAAGATGTGAAATAATACTAGGAAGAGATGTTATGTCGTTAGCTGAAAGCAATGTGTCTTTGTACACAAGTACAATGAGTGCTTGGTTCGGGTTATGTCTCACATCTCTCATTTCAGATTTTGTGGCTAACATGACCAGATTTTTATTCTCTCCATTCTTTTTATCTCTCTCATTTGGCTTGTTGCTTTCACTCACCGATTTGTGGAGGTTGCTCAAATTATTTTTCTCTCTTTCTTTCTCACTCTCAACCTTCCTTCCAGAAATCTTTTGTAAGTGTTCAGCTAGAATTTGTTGAGGTGTCATTGGCTTAAGTATCAAACTCTTCCCCTTCACTTGATGGTGTACTGATTCGTGCGACCACAATGTAGAGATGAACGATCATATTGCTATGGCCTTTCCAACAGCAGATGGCACACGGTCATGGGCACCACATCACAATCTACGGTGTCAACATATTCACCAACTTTGAATGGAACTTTCACCCTATATCCAATCTTCATATCTCCAGCTTCATTTAACCATTGTACATGATATGGGTGAGGGTGTCGCAACAACTTCAAGCCAAGTTTATCAACCATCTCACGGCTAGCAAGGTTGTGGCAGCTTCCACCATCAATGATCACATTGCATACCTTGCCTTCAACCTTGGCTCTCATTTGAAATAAATTATGCCGCTGTCCATTCTCAGCTTTCTTCATTTGCACACTCAAAATTTGAGTTACAACAAGAGCAGTACCTCTGTCAAATTCACATGTGGGCTGATCTTCATTTTCTATAGCATCCTCATATTGTCCTTCATCAGTAGCTTCATGCTCCTCCTCACTATCAGATTCATACACTCCTTGGTCATTAACAATGATAGTACAATTGTTTGGACATTCTCTAATAACATGACCACGACCTCCACACTTGAAGCATTGAATTCCACTACTCTTGCTGTAGAAGCCATTGATGTAGATGATGATATTGCAAGTTTACTTCTCTCACTAGTTGCAGCCAACTCTTTCCCCCTAGAGTTACTCACAGCAGCAGTATGTAACCCGCCACTTGAGTTGGAATTTGAGCCTCGGTTTACATTGGTTCTTGGTGTAAACTTGCTTCCACCTGGGGCAGCTCTTGCACTAAATGAACCTCCTCTATTACTCCTCATGTCTTGCTGCAATTAGCGCTCAGCTTTGCTTGCTTGACGTACCAATTCAATAAGATTGCAGTATGGCTAAAATTCAACTATGCGCTGAATATTGCAATGTAACCCAGACATGAATCTTGCAATTGATTTCTCTTCATCTTCAAACACATTAGCCCTGATCATTGCCTTCTCCATTTCTTTGTAATATAGAGAGATTACCTTGCTTCAAATTCTGCAGCTTGTCAAAAGGGCATTTTGGACATCTTCTTGTATAGTTAATGAGAACAAAATAGATAGTATATGTGGAATGAAAATTACTTGGATCTCACAACCTCACCTTCTCTTACCAACCAAAGCTCTTATGAGTTCCCTGCAGATTACAAAAGTAATTCATGTGGCGGCAAAAGAGTGGTGGTTAAGCGAATACACGATTGGCGTTTAGTTTACGATGGCTTATTTGTGGAGCTTGGTAGGGTATGATTGACAAGGAGCAATCTGAAATCTAGTTGTTGTAAAGATAAGTAGCAACCCAAACTAGAGATCAAATGCCTTGTGCTGATCACAAGATATTAAAAATGTAACCGAAGCAACACACGCGAAAACGAAATTTCAGATTTGATGCAAACAAGGAGTATTCTAGGGATGATTGATTTTAAGGGAATCACCTAGCAAAATTGCACCAAAAGGATGATAGCAAACTGGTTACACAACTTGATATGAATTAACACCACTTTTGCATACAACCAATCTGATCCTTCTTCTTTCTTTCCAACTTTCTCAACACTTTTTTTTGCAATTTTCTTTTCTCTTCTTTTTTTACTGATTTTTTTTAACAAAACTAAAGACAAGATCAGATATAACATTTGCAGACTTTAAGAACAAAAACAAATGCAACCAGCAGCTATCTTGGTAGGATAAAAGTTTATGCAAAAGATAGAATTGGTTTACAACACCTTTTTTTGTGGAATTTTCAGAGATATATGAAAAGGCACAAAAGGACATGCAAAGGATGATATGATCAACAACTAAACAAAGATTCTAATGGACTGAAACTTAACCAAACTCACTAGATAAACAGATCGAAACAAAGGCTATAACATAATATTTTATGGCTTTTTGCTGGATAGGACAAAGGCACAAATATATGTAGCTAAGGGTAAAGAATCCTACCGTGGCAATGCAGGATTTGATACCAAATGATGAGACTTGGTCTCGATCTTCACGGCATAGGATCTTGGACAGGATAACTAGCCGAAGAACAACCAAGGTAAGTGCTGCAAGCAGCGATAACTAGTGCAACTTGGCAAATAAAACTCGAAGCCAACCACCGTCTTTAACTGGCAACCTGAATCGAGGATTCACCCAACCACACTCTCAAAGAACCAACCAACACAACCTGGAATCAAACGGACCAGGAGCACCAATTGGGAGCCGATGACGCGGCTGCTTCTGTAATCCCTCAAGGAAATCACAAGAGCAAAGGGGTAGGGATCACTCTCTAAAATTGTTAGCACATAGCTGAACAATATGGGGTTATATTTTATTATCAAAAGTCCTTCAATAGCATAGATATATGGAGTATTTATACTAGAAACATCCCTTCTAGTTGGGTGTGAAAAGGACTAGGAGTTTCTACAGTCTGGCTAGCTGAGGAGTCATCCCGAGATGCAACTCCCGTCAGTTCTCGCGCGTCTCTTCAGCTTCTGGCAGTGCTCAATTAAATGACTATTACTCCTTATTAGGAATTTCAAATGACGTGCCGTCAGTTGCGTTTGAAACTAGACTTGGAGCATTATCCAACCATGTATATAATGACCCGGTACCTTCCCAAGATGGTACAGTTTTGCATGGGAAGTTAAACCTGGATAAATTCTCGAGCAGACTCTTGACCTTCTGACATGTCTTCACTAATCTGGTCAAACCTCATAAGTGGAAATCCAAAAGTACTTGGAACTTGATGGTGCTGTAAATTAGACTTGATAAGATTTCCATCAAGTACTTGATGGCCTTCATAGCCTTTGGGAGTCAAGAGAAAAAGTACTCGGATGAAGATCCAAAGTACTCGAACGGGTATCCAAAGTACTCGAACAAGTTGCATCTTCATGTGTAAACCTGAGTAGGAGTAGATTACACGACTTAGGTAGTATAACATTCTCATCAATATTGAAGTGTAACTTAGAGAGGAAAACATGCACCTCTTATTGTAACTTCTTAGCACGACTGCGCGTAACTGGCCCTTCATACACATGTGCTGGTGTATCTGATGGTTGGTGTTGTGTAACATGTGGTGCAGCTGCTGTAGTAGTAGGTGTAACCGGTGTAATTGATGGTTTCGGTGTAACCAAAGCATCCGGGTTAGGCATAGCTGGGATGTCCTCGTCATATGCTCTGGTTTGAATGTATTCTCGAGGTACATTCATAGGCTTTTTAAATTAAGCATGGTGCTTAGGTTAAAATGGTCTTCTTTAATCAAATTAGACATGGTGTCAAGTTTGATTAATGAACCTTGGAGTAATGCTTTTATAGATATTGGATATATATATGGACTAACCCTGCAGGAAAAATTTCAAATTTGAGCGGGTAAGTCGTCAAGCTTGATTCAAATTGAAGACAAACCAAGGCACTGGATGCGCTGCAACAAATTTTGCACAACATACAAGGAGGTACATCACCTTTCAAAGGTCCACCATGAGTATTTTGCAAAACCCCATTGTTACCATGCTGATGTGATTCAAATCCAACCTTGTTTGAGTTATGCTTAATGGAAAGTGGTGAAAATAAAATGCTTGAAAATAAGTATTAAAATAATGGCAAACGGGATCTACGCTTAACAGGTTAAGGACCAATCTTGTTTTTAAGTGTGGATGTGAACAACTAACCAGATAGCAATATTGATATCTTCTCAAATTGTCCTTCGGGTATTTGTTGTCACTAGCTTTTTGCAGGGATCAAGTGATGACTAAAGGACGGTGCAGCATCCAAAACCCTTAGTCACATGGAAGAAATTTGCACGCTGAAGCAAGATGAAGAATGGAGAAATCTTCAGGCACTCTTAAGCTCAAATCTCGCTCAAATCTCGCATTCACCTGCAAGATTTTAGTTTGGGGAAGATTCACCAAGGAAGTATCCAAAATACTTTCTGTATCTATTCTCCTTTAATCCCCCTGCTAAGTTACCTTGCAACATTAGTTTGCCATAAAAAAATATATAAAAAAATCAATAAAAATTTGCATAACATAAAAACACCAAAAAAATTTGAATTTCAATAAAGATTAGACTCCCTGGTTCGTAAGGCCAGTAGAGTCATTGTTTTGTTTCCACTTTGTTATGAATAACTGCAGGTACAAGATCAAGTGTGGGGGTCTCTCGGCTTCTTGACAAGCACACATTCAAGACCACCCAAAACTAAACCACACAAAATCGCATGGAACGACAAGAAAAACATCACGACGATCGGGCACTAGAAGGGCTCGAACAAATTCCTTGTCAACTGAAGTCTCCTCTGGCACACCACATCTCCCATTTCGTTCAATGCGATGGTTTGCATGCGAATTCCTCATCCCCTCTCATTCATGAGTTTAAAATAATTCTGTTGAGGCCATAATACCAGGGTGCCCAATCATGGGGATTGCCAACTACCGACTCTATACCAAGAAGACTCCGAACAGGACACGATAGTTGGACCAAAGGAGGAAGGCTCGATAGTAGATAGAGTCCTACTAGGTTTAGGTCTATTTTGTCTTGTAAAGCATGTCTTCCCGGATATAAATAGTAGAGGGTCCTGTATATAGAGGGTATCCCAAGTTTCATCAATCCAGCAGAGGGTACTTGTTACGCCATTGTAATCTGTACTCGACGAGATAATACAAGCAAGCAACTGGATGCAGGGTTTTTACTCGATCTCGAGGGCCTGAACCAGTATAAAATCCTGAGTCTCTTTGTTCATCTAATATGATTGATCTTTGCAAGAAGCAGGGTGCCTGCCGAACAAATATCTGCCGAGTAAAACCTCGACAGAGGTGCGCCAGGTAGAGGCCCTTGCGTGAAGATCAGATCATGCCGATCATCAACAGAGTCTGGTTCGCCGACATGGCGAGTTCGTCGCCACCCTACGTGCCTAGCTCCGTGAAGTCGGAAGCCATTGGGAGTTCAATCTCGGCTTCCGATCTCTACGCTCCAAACCATTGTTGGCATTTCTTAACATCGCCACTAGAATGTTTAGTTCTAGCAACGGCGCTAGGATATGCCTTATGATATTCTAAAAAATGCGAATGAATCCGCAAGCGCACAGATATACCATTGTAGCACTTAACCCATGAGTATTCCCAAGGGTATCGTATTTCCCAAAGGAAGGCGGTTGGTTTAAGAATACTATTGCGATCATGAATATAGCAATAGCATGGATAGAATCATATACAAAGGACAGGGGTAAGATAATAAGATATGATGGTAGTGTGACGCACATGGGATCATCTCAGGATTAACTAGGCTAGGGAGAAGGACTAAGAGATAGCATCTAGGTTCTAATGTACTTCCTATATATTGCACTGATCAAGATAAAGCAAAGCATTCATACACATATACAGTCTAAGCCTATGCACCTAGTCACATGGGGGGATTGCCTCCCGCGCCACTTACGCATGGCGAAGTGACTACTCAATTATGAACTCCTACACCAATACCCGAACATGGGGGATCTCAGAGGGTCCAATAGGGCTGTCACCACCTGCGACATACCCCAGCCAAACCGTGGGGCACACTCATATCCACTCGATGATTCCAACCTGAGCACCATGCTCGCATTGTTCACAACACATTGACCATCTCGAGCTAGTAAGACTATGATCAACGCCACCATAAGAATGGCCGATGGACTAATGCCGTGGCATAGATCATGGAGACTATTATGCATAAGAAACCATACTCTAGTTGAACTAGAGCAAAATCTAACATGTATGAGACCACTCAAGTCTATACTACCGAAGCAAGGGTATATGACTAACTCATGAGCATATAAGCCTAGCAACTTATGATAGCAAGAACACAAGCACAACTCATTCATATCATAACAAAGACAAACAATATATGAAGAAGATATATCATTGAAGTAGAATAAAGTCATCCTAGAACTAGAAGATACAAGAGCCATACCCTTAGCTCCAAGGAGACCTGGAACCTGAATAGAGCTACTCTAGCCTAACTCCACTAAGCCTAGAGCCTAAAGGAAGAGAGCAATTGCCCAAAGATGTGTGTTTCTCATTTGGAGCCCCTCCACTCATATTTATAGGCCTCAAGAGGCAGCATCTCTGAGATAATATTCCAGCATCCACCTCGGACCAACCTTCAGGAGAGCACAAGAGAGCACCACGTGGAAGGCCAAGATGAACTGAGCCAAGGTTGGTTCGGCCGACCCCTGGCTGGCTCTCCTCGCTGTGTGCTTCTTCAGGGTCACTATCATGTGGGTCCCAAAGGGTAGTTGCACGTGTTCACGATGGATTGAGGCAGTTTGGGTCTGTTGTGGGCCCTTCAATCCACGTGATGCACGCAAATGGCGGCTTCCAATTCGTCAGGATGTTGTCACTTGGATCCATGAGGGTGGATTCTCCTTTATTTCTGTAGCAAATCACCTACAACCAAATATTTTCCAAGGACATGTGGACTACATTATTCGGAGGGAAATATGCGTGTGATATTAGCAATCCTTCTCTTTATTTGAGTATATCGACGGCTGTCGTTGGTGCTTAACAGTCGTCAACAACTCCCCCAAGCTAGCCTCTTGCTCGTCTTGAGCAAGCACTTGGACTTAGGTCTATGGCTGATTAGGAGTTGCTACAATGTTGTATTCTTAACTTATGCCAAATATACATCAAAGTACTTCTACCAAGAATTGAATAAGTTGGCATTGATCTTACCTCATACTTTACTCCTGCGGGGCATGTAGCTTCACTTGCCTTGGGCGGTTGTAAGGTATAGTGAGTAATGTAAACCACCATTCACTCATTCATGATCAACTATCAATTTAGAGGTTTTGCAAAATTTTTGAAAAGAAATCAAAGTTCCTCAAATGATTCTCTTGGATCGCTCAATGTATATGATTCCTCACCAAGGCATGGGTTTGCCTTTCTTTTCACATCCTACTCCTAATAAGCTTTTTGTGAAGCTGAGGGTGAGAAAATGAAAGCATACCTATCTCTCATATGTTGCTAAGTCAAAACCGGATCCTTTGGAGAAACAAGTCATACACCATGATCAAGAATGTGCAAGTGTGTGGATGGCGAATATGGTGGATATGAATATATGGACTCCTTTTTACATGATCCTTCTCTCTTTTTTCCTTCTTTTGGGGACTTAGGCTATTTTTTCTTTTCTTTTTTTTGACATGCCTTTTGAGCATGTGGCATACCTTCCTTGGGTATACATATTTTTATTTCTTTTTGCATAGGCCAAGTCCTTTCATGCAAATAACTTTAGAGAGAGAGGTCATGAAACAACTTGGAGTGTTTATTATGGCCGTGGATGGAAACATATGGCGTTGGATAGGAATTTCTCATCATTGAGGAACTTTTCAAATTTGTATTTTTGAAAATAAAACTCCAGATATCAAGCATCACAATAAACATGATCATAGTAGCTCTATTAAACCATATCATACCTCACAACAACTTAGGCATGGGTCATGCTATCGCTACCCACAAGTTTCAAGCTAAGGTTCGATCATGCAAGCCAACGAACTCAAGACTTAGGTATGATACTAAGTTGTATAAAGGTATGTGAGAAGAATAAACAGAGCAAATATTCATCATTTCAGCCATGAAAGATTAAACATTCTCACCGCGCATAAGAAAGCAGTAAATATTTTTGGTTTTTATTATCATGCAAGGTTCTGAAGACAGTAAAAGATACAAATTACCTTCCTGTTGACAGTTCTCCCCCAAGCTAGCATTAGGCCACTGCCGCTGATTGGGATTATACCCCATCAAATGCAGGTATGCCAGTAGCTGCTCATGGTACTTCCGCCGTGCTAGCTTCCAAGTGTAACGGTGCGAACATAGGGTATTCTCCAGATGGATTATGCCTTGCGATTCAATCCAAAAGTCGTTTCCCTTATGATAAAAAAACTCATGGAAAAAGCAAGCTAGACAAGAGAAGTTCTTTGTGCTTTTTTTTCAAGTGGCAATAATAAGAGGAAGAAAGATGAGGGCTGAACTTGGCTAGGAGTGAATGCTAGGAGAGCAAGCTCCTTTCCCCTTATGCTGTTTAAAGGCCTTAGGAGATGTTTTAGAGAGTGGTGACTAAAAGTCACATGGCTACAGTGAGGCTCAAGAGTGATAGGTTGGTTGAGTGACGAACTCTACTGCACTTAACAAGCCTCAATGTCACTCCCCCGCTTAGGTGCAAAAACTCCTTTGCAATCATGTGCAATCATGCAGGAAGAATTTGACCGTAACTATGTTCCAAAAAGAAGTTCAACCAAACTTTCCAAATAAAACCACTCGGACGTTCTCAGAATCTTTTTATTGAAAAGGAAATTAGGATAACTACCGATTTTACCTTTCGGCGAAGGGCTCACCTTTTGAGTCTGACGAACGGGACTCTTCTCCGTAGTTCCAATCATTTATCACCCCACTCTGGAGAAGTGGTTGAGGTTGCTTGACTTACCTTCCGCCACACTTTCTTGATTTCTTGAGGTTGGGTGTGTGCGGTTGGAAGTTTCTTGGACATCCTGGGGTGTACAACGGTTTGTTCCCTTGGTCTCATACTCAATTTTTGCTGCACGGTGATCATAAAATTTTTCATATACGAGACGAGAGTGTCCATACCTGGGGTTTCTGATTCACTTCTATGAGTACCTCCTCTCTGCATGCTTTCGACCATGGAGCACTGCTCCTTCCTTGGACGGAACTAAAACTTCTCCTCCTTGCCATTGATACAGAGTCGGATTTTTTTGGCCCCAACATCAATGTTTGCATCGGCAGTGCTAAGGAATGGGCGCCCAACAATGAGTGGTGATTCCTTGTCAATGTCCAAGTCAAGTACCACAAAGTTGATGGGGATGAAGCAATCCCGGATTCGCACCAGAATGTCCTCAGCGATTCCCGCCGGGTACTGAACCGAAGAATCGGCCAGCTCTAGCTGCATAGGAGTTGGAGACAGATCTGTATAATTAAGGCGATCGAAAACTACCTTGGGCATAACGCTAACGCTTGCTCCGAGGTTGCAGAGAGCATGGTCGAAGCGATGTGTCCTGATCGTACAAGTGATCGTAGGACACCCTGGATCCTTCTTCTTTTCAGGAAGCTTGTTAAGTATAGCTGCGCTACACTCTTCTGTGAGCTTTACCACCTCCGAAGTGGGCATCGGTCGCTTGTTGCTGAGGATGTCTTTAAGATATCGTGCATATGTGGGTACCTTCATTTCCTCAAGCAACGGAACATGGATATGGATCTGTTGAATCATTTCCACAAAGCGAGCGAACTGCTCATCCACCATTGGCTTCCTCTTGCGTCGGGGGAACGGCAAAATGTTGGGGTTTAAATGGTCACATGGTGCCGTGTCTCCCTCTAGCGCTTTCCTTCCTTCATTCGCCTTTCTTACCTATGATGGCTCCTCCGTGTTGAAGTCGCCTTCATCAGAGTTCTCAACCTGTCTTGTCGCTCCACTATTCCTCCCTGCTTGGTCAGGATGTGGTGGATCATGAGTGGACTTACCTCCTCTCATAGTCACTGCACTGGCATTTTCACGGGAAGCTTTAGGTTGCCCCGGTGACTTCACGATCTCTGCAAAAGGAAGAGCCGTGGCCAGCTGAGCCCCGGTGTCATATTGAAACTCAGCTGGTGGTTCAATGTTGAAGAAATCCCATCAAGCTTAATGTTGAGACTCTCTAAGGATTTCTCATTGGCATCCATCTTCTTATTGAATCCTTCGTTGACCTTGGCTTGCCCCCAAAATGAGATCCTTAAAGGATAGCTGGTTAGGATTGAAAGAATTACCATAATTGCCTCCTAGATAAGGGTGTTGTTGATTCAACCCTTGGCCTCCTTGTGGACGGTAGTTGCTGTTGCTGCTCATGTACAACACATTTTTCGTGGGTCTCGGGGCAGTGATTCCCAAAGTGCCCAATGTTGCCACATACTTCACATGTCAAGTGAAAATCTGTGGATTTGACACCATTGAACATGGCAACTTACTCTTGAGGGAAATCATCCATCTTTTTCATGAGGAGGTCTATTTTGGCAGTAAGCATGTCTGCTTCCTTGACAGAATGCATACCCCTATGTCTGGATTGGAGCTTTTCATCACTCCATCCTTGATTGGACACCATCTTCTCAATTAATTCTTTAGCAGCATCAACAATTAGTGAGAAGAAGGCTCCCCTAGCAGCATCATCAACATGGCTTCGGGCTGTCGGAGTCAACCCATTGTAGAAATTTTGAAGAAAGAGCCAATCATCCATTCCATGGTGAGGGTAGGCCAAGATATACTCTTGGAGCCTTTCCCATGCCTCGGGAATTGATTCTGATGCAGCTTGCTAGAAACTCGAAATCCTTCCATGAAGGGCATTGGTTTTTCCCAATGGAAAGAACTTTGCGAGGAACGCAGCGGAACACTTCTCCCACGTATTAATCTCCGCATGGCTCGCATAGAACCACTATCTCGCTCTCCCCAGAAGAGAGAACGGGAACAGGTGAAGACGAATAGCATCTTCACTCACTCCTCTAATGGTGAAGGTGTTGCACAGCTCTTGAAATTGTTGCAAGTGGGCGCTTGCATCCTCGTTGTCTTTTCCAGTGAATGGGCTAGCCTGTACCATCGTAATGAGACCCGTCTTGATCTCGAAGTTTCCGTTCCCAACTTCCACTTCAGGGCCTTTCGGCACCTGAGATGTAGAGGGGGCGGAAAACTCACGGAGAGTCTTCTGAGCCATAGTGGTTGACGTGGATGGAACAAAGGAAGCTGGATCGACTGCCAGGAGAGTGATCGAAGGTGAAATGAAACAAGCTCATGCCCGCCTTATGAGTGACTCTGGGTCTTCAGTAAAATTAGCTAGCAAATGGAAACTAGTCATACACTACCAATCTTCACAAATCAAAGATAGAGAAGACATACTAACATTAGCTTGCCTGAGTAAAGACCTACCATCTATAAATATAGACAAGTGCAAAGTGATTCTTTTAACCAGTGCCTTCCCCGGCAACAGCGCCAGAAATGCTTGTTGGCATTTCTTAACGTCGCCACTAGAATGTTTAGTTCTAGCAACGGCACTAGGATATGCCTTATGGTATTCTAACAAATGTGAATGAATCCGCAAGATACCATTGTAGCACTTCACCCATGAGTATTCCCAAGGGTATCACATTTCCCAAAGGAAGGCGGTTGGTTTAAGAAAACTGTTATGATCATGAATATAGCCATGGATAGAATCATATACAAAGGACAAGGGTAAGATAATAAGATATGATAGTAGTGTGACACACATTGGATCACTCAGGATTAACTAGGCTAGGGATAAGGACTAAGAGATAGCATCTAGGTTCTAATGTACTTTCTATATATTGCACTGATCAAGATAAAGCAAAGCGTTCAAACACATATACAATCTAAGCCTATGTACCCAGGCAGATGGGGAGATAGCCTCCCGTGCCACTTACGCATGGTGAAGTGACTACTCATTTATGAACTCCTACAGCAATACCCAAACGTGGGGGATCTCAGAGGGTCCAATAGGGCTGTCACCACCTACGGCCTACCCCGGCCAAACCGTGGGGCACACTCATATCCACTCGATGATTCCAACCCGAGCACCGTGCTCGCATTGTTCACAACACGTTGACCATCTCAAGCTAGTAAGACTATGATCAACGCCACCATAAGAATGGCCGATGGACCAATGCTGTGGCATAGATCATGGAGACTATTATGCATAAGAAACCATACTCTAGTTGAACTAGAGCAAAGTCTAACATGTATGAGAGCACTCAAGTCTATACTACCGAAGCAAGGGTATATGACTAAATCATGAGCATATAAGCCTAGCAACTTATGATAGCAAGAACACAAGCACAACTCATTCATATCATAACAAAGACAAACAATATATGAAGAAGATATATCATTGAATTAGAATAAAGCCATCCTAGAACTAGAAGATACAAGAGCCATACCCTTAGCTCAAAGGAGACCTGGAACCTGAATAGAGCTACTCTAGCCTAACTCTACTAAGCCTAGAGCCTAAAGGAAGAGAGTGATTGCCCAAAGATGTGTGTGTCTCATTTGGAGCCCCTAAACTCATATTTATAGGCCTCAAGAGGCAGCATCTCTGTGGGAATATTCTAGCATCCATCTCGAACCGACCTTCAGGAGAGCACGAGAGAGCACCACGTGGAAGGCCAAGATGAACCGAGCCAAGGTCATTTCGGCCGAACCAACAGTTTGGCCGACCCCTAGCTGGCTCTCCTCGCTGTGTGCTTCTTCAGGGTCGCTATCATGTGGGTCCCAAAGGGCAGTTGCACGTGTCCACGGTGGATTGAGGCTGTTTGGGTCTGTTGTGGGCCCTTCAATCCTCGTGATGCACGAGTGGCGGCATCTGATTTGTCGGGATGTTGTCACTTGGATCCATGAGGGTGCATTCTCCTTTATTTTTGTAGCACATCATCTACAACCAAATATTCCCCAAGGACATGTGGAACTACATTATTCGAAGGGAAATCTGTGTGTGAGTATTAGCAATCCTTCACTTTATTTGAGTATATTGACGGCTATTGTTGGTGCTTAACAGCCGTCAACTGCCATCTAGTGTCTGCACGCTTCATCCACTTTGGGGATCTCGTGTTCGAGCACCAAGGCGATTACGAGCTCAAGTTGACTGGGATCTATGATCCCGATCTCACATGCGCTAGTCGGGAAGTTTTCACAACCTTCGCGGAGCCAACTCCCGAAGACATTGCTGATCGCACTGCCCATCTAGATCTCGACTACAGTTGTTCAAGCAATGGAACTTAACAACCTGATGAACATCGCATCCACGTGGTTACTGGTGGAGGGGAAAATACTGCGGCCGAGTCCTCTAGCTCACGCAGACCTCCAACTCCTCGCCTCAGTAACGCACTGACCATCTAGATAGCCAAGACCCGCACCGTGCAAGCTCCATCTTCGCTAGCTCCCTGAAATCTTAATGCTGATTTCCGAGGAGTTGAACAGGACAACTTGCAGATCCAAACTCTCCTGGAAACAATGGAAGCCATGGTCCCAGGAACCCCAATGGCCACCATTTCCAAGAAAGCTCGAGAGGCTACAAACAAGGCAAAGGAGCGGCTAGAAGCCGCCGCTGTAGCACCAGCTCCATCAAGCGGACGTGCGGAACCCCAGCCGGTCTGATCTCAGTCCATCAATTGACATCCACGTTACCATCCCCAAGAAGGACGCGACATGAGGCCGCAGCTCGACCGAAGCCGTAGGAATCGCGATGCTCGGGAAACTCTCAACTACAACAGGGATTACCGAGCCCGCGAGGACTACTATCGGTCTCATCCAAATTCCCCGCCACAAGACTCCCGACCAAGCACTGGGGGATGCCTCGCATACTCACCAGGCTTGCGGAAGGTCAGGTGGCCTGAAAAATTCCGTCCTATGAATATTGAAAAGTATGATGGAACAACCAACCCTCGCGAGTGGATCTCGATCTATTCCACGATCATAGACGCCATAGGTGGTGACGATTATGTCAAAGCCAACTACTTGCCAACAGCCCTGCAGGGATCAGCTCAAACGTGGCTCATGAACCTACCCGAGGCCAGCATCAAGTCATGGACTCATCTTCGGGAGATGTTTGAGGCCAATTTCCAAGGCACCTATAAACGCCCTGGACATGAGGGAGATCTGCTCAGCTGTGTGCAGATGCCCGGAGAATCTCTTCGGGATTATATCCGCCGATTTAGCGACGCCCGTAACACCATCTCAGATATGGTGGATGATCGAGTGACTGTATCCTTCAACCAAGGATGTAAAGATGAGCTGACGACGGAAGAACTTGCCGAGAAAAACCCGAAGACGGTGGCCGACCTCTACAAGATTCTCAAGGAGACCGCCAAGATGGCGGACGCCCGAGCAAGGGTGCAATCAAAGCCCGAACAAAGCAAGCCGCCCAGGGAAGGCAAGAAAAAAGACAAACAGAAGAACAAGAAGTGCAAGATCAGGGACTAGCAGGTCCTGGCCGTCAATAAGAAGCCCCCATACCATCGCCAAGGCAAACCTGAAGACCTCGAGGTATACTGCCCAATTCACCGTTCAACAAAAAACAGTTTTGTAGATTGTTCGGTGTACAAGAAACAGAGGCAGGAAGAGAAGAGTCAGAAACAAGGGAGTCCACATGACCAGAACCCCGGCACACTCGACAAGTGAACTATGTTGATGATGGTGATGAGCCACAAGTCCTGGAGAATTTGGAGATCACCACTATATTCAGTGGTTGCACAAATTGAACCTCCAAATCCCAACTAAAACTGGTCGAGAGGTAGGTTGCAAGCACCGAACCTTGCAAACAGCTGCTGAGGTGGTCCAGTGTCCCGATCACTTTCGATCAAAGGGATCACCCGATCACGCTGTACGATGGGGCTCTGCTCTCACTGTGCATCAAGCCATGGATCGGCTTGTACAAGGTCGGGCGAACCTTGATCGACAGTGGAAGCGCCCTCAACCTGCTATTTGCCAACGCCTACAACGAGATCGGTATCCCGAGGAGGTCGTTGGCATCGGTGGACAAACCCTTCTACGGGGTGATACCGGGCATTCAGGCTGTCCCTTTGGGGAGGATCGATCTGCAGGCGACCCTCATGGAAGGGAAAAACATCCGATCAAAATTCCTCACCTTTGAGGTAGCATACTTTATGTTGGCTTACAACTGCATCTTGGGCAGACCATTTCTGAAGAAATTCATGGCAGTCACACACTTCGCATACTCCATGATCAAGATTCCCGGGCCGTTGGGCCCGATCACTATCTGTGGTGACCAGAAGGGTGCAGACCAGTGCGATTTGAAAACCCTAGACATGATCAAAGGGGACGAACAGGAGCCGGCCAAAGCCGTAGAGCCGGCAAAGAAGAAGCCCAAGAAGTAGCCGAACACAGCAGGACCCGGTGCAGATCCGAAAACTTCCCGAGCTATAGAAGCCCAAATAGGGGAGAAAGCACAACCCGTGCTCGCAGCAGAAAAAGCTACTGCAGCGGCCCCGATCATGGTGGCACAAGATCCTAGAAACCTGGGGACACCACCTCTAGCCGCAGGTGATTCAACAGCTGAAGCCTCCCCAATCACGCCTTCTCAAAAGCGTGTTGAGCCAGGTACAAAAGCTGTAGCGCTTGACCCAGCAGGCCCAACCAAGACCACCAATGTGGGCACTAAGTCTGGGTGACAAATAGGAACTCAAGCTCATTGCTTTCCTCCGGGCAAATGCTAATGTGTTCGCTTGGGAACCATCTGATATGCCCGGGATCCCCAGGGAGGTAATAGAGCACAAGCTTGGCATACAAACTGGCATTCGACCAGTCAAGCAAAAGCAAAGAAGATACACACTAGATAAACAAGATGCCATCAATGAAGAAATAACCCGACTACTCAAAGCCGGCTTCGTTCGAGAAGTACCTTTTTCAGAATGGCTGGCAAACCCAGTCATGGTGAAGAAACCCAATGGAACGTGGCATATGTGTGTGGACTACACCGATCTGAACAAAGCATGCCCGAAGGACGAGTATCCATTGCCTAGGATATATCAAATTGTAGATTCAACCTCAGGATGCGAGCTGCTTTGTTTTCTAGATGCCTATTCGGGGTATCACCAAATCAGCATGTGCATTGACGATGAGGGGAAAACTGCATTTGTAACTCCCTTCGGTGTTTATTGCTATACAAAGATGCCTTTTGGTTTGAAAAACAAAGGTTGTACTTATCAAAAGTGTGTTCACATTGTTATTGAGGGCCAAATCGGTCTAAATGTGGAAGCTTACATAGATGATATCATTGTGAAAAGTAAGTTCAAAGGTGACCTGTTCGCCGATTTAACCAAAACATTCAACAACTTGCGCAAAAATATGATGATGCTCAATCCCGCTAAATGCACCATCGGTGTATCATCGGGTAAGCTCCTAGGTTATCTCGTATCTCAATGGGGTATAGAGGCAAATCCACATAAAATCAAGGCCATCGATGACATGAAAGCACCACGTAGCCGCCACGAGGTCCAGAAGCTAGCAGGAATGATGGTATCCCTAAGTCGATTCGTATCCAAGTCAGGCGAATGAGGTATGTCGTTTTATAAGTTGTGACGTAAAACTGATCATTTCGAGTAGTCGGCAGAAGCAGAAAAGGCATTCTAGGCATTCAAACAATACATGCGGAAAATGCCTGTACTAGTCCCGTCGCAGCCCAAAGAAGAGATGTTGTTATATGTAGCAGCAACACCTATATGTAGCAGCAACACCTACTGTTGTCAGTACTATTCTGGTGGTCGAACGACCTACAGAAAAATCGACAACATAGCACCCTATTTACTTCGTAAGCGAGGTGATGCACGATGGAAAGATAAGGTACCCTCAGATTCAGAAATTACTATATGCAATACTGATGACTTCTAGGAAATTCAAGCATTACTTTCTGAGCCACAAGATCAAAGTTGTGTCAACCTACCCTCTAAGCACCGTTTTGCATAATCGAGAAGCCATGGGTAGAATTGCACAATGGTCCATGGAACTAGGGGCTTATGACGTAGAATTCATACCCAAAACTGCTATAAAGTCGCAGGCTCTGGTAGATTTTATTGCAGAGTGGACAAATCCCGAACACTGGACAATGTTCTATGACGGAGCGTCTTGCAAAGAAGGCGTGGGGGCTAGGGTGGTCCTTATCTCGCCACACAATGACATCATCAAGTACGTTTACAAATTAATTTTGTTGATCCTACTCCTACTAACAACGTTGCCGAGTATGAAGGGCTCTTGACATGTCTTCGCATAGCTGCTTCTCTGGGTACCAAAAGGCTGCTCGTGAAAGGGGATTCTGAGTTAGCTGCTACACAAGTATGAAAGAATACAGTGCGTGAAGTGATGTTATGGCCAAATACTTGGAAGCATGCAGGAGGATGGAGAGCAAATTCGATGGGCTTGAAGTGCGACACGTCAAAAGGGAGTACAATGGCGATGCAGACAAACTTGCAATAGAAGTTGCCGAACGAACATAGCTTCCAGGTAACGTGTTACTTGAAGTTCTCACTAAACCATCTGTGTCGGTGTCCTCACCGAACCAAAACACTACGTCCGATAAAGATGCAATCTCAACAACCAACAAATCCATCAAGGAGTCTATGTTGGTTGATACGGCTCGGGCTGCCGCTCTAGTTGGAAACGAGGAGAACTGGATGGAACCAATCCTTGCATACCTCACAAACCAGGTTATACCCGACGATGATATGACATTAGAGAAAATACATTGTAAAGACAAAAATTATCAATTGGTTGACGGACGACTACATAAAGTAGCGCGCAATGGAATGCTCCTCAAATGCATCACACAGGCCGAGGGCATTAGTTTCCTCCACGACATTCACGGAGGAATCTGTGGATCTCACGCTTCTCCCAGATATCTAGTTGGGAAAGCATTCTGACAGAGCTTCTACTGGCCTACAGCTCTTCAAGACGCAAGCAAGTTAGTTAAAAAGTGCGAAGCATGCCAATTCTTTGCACGAAAGACAACTAAACCTGCGCAAGCTTTAAACACAATCCCCTTGTTGTGGCCTTTCGCCACATGGAGGATAGACATCCTCGGTCCTTTTCCTAGGGCCATCAGGGGTTATAAGTTTTTGTTTGTCAGCATCGACACATTCACAAAATGGGTTGAAGCTGAACTAGTTCCAAAAATAACAAAAGATGCAGCTGTCAAGTTCCTGTGGAGCATTGTCGTTCGATTCGGTGTCCCGAATAGGATAATTTCTGACAATGGAACACAATTTAAAAGTAAAAAGTTTTCTGATTTTTGCTACGATCATGGGATCAAACATGATCGGTCATCGGTAAATCACCCGAAGACGAACGGGCAAGTAGAGCGCGCTAATGGCATCGTACTCTAGGGCATCAAGAAGAGGATTTTCAACAGGTTGCAAGCTTATGACAAACGATGGATTCACGAAGTCCCAATGGTCTTGTGGTCAATGAGAACCACAATGAACCAAGCAACGAGAGAAACACCTTTTTTTCTTGGTGTATGGTGCTGAGGCAATTTTACCTACCGATATCCGGCTACAAGCCCCACGTGTGGCAACGTTTTCAGAAACTAAAGAGCCTAATTGATGAACCGACGAGTTGCTCCTCCTTGAGGAGGCTCGCGATGCTGCTGCTTTCAGAGTAGCACAATATCAACAGAAACTACAACAATACTATGACGCTAATGTTCACAAGAGAAGCCTGTGCATTGGAGATATGGTGCTCAAACTAGATCAATGCACTAAGGACAATACAAAATTGTCCTCTCCATGGCAAGAACCTTATATAGTTGTGGACATCGTGCGACCTGGAGTTTATAGAATCGCGGAGATTGATGGAGATACTGCCCAACACTTGGAATATGGATCAAGTAAGAAGATTCTACGCCTAAACTATGGTAATTGAGCAATTTCAAGCCTATCCAACAATTTTGTAGGAATCGTCACCATCGGCGATAGCTTCAACAACAAAAAAAGAGATAAGTTATACACACTTTACTCACCCCTCGCATTTATGCTCGGGGGCTGGGTTTTCTTTTTCTACTTAGTTTCTACTCTTTGTTATCATACTGCATATACTAACAAAGAGTCGGGGACTACCATGTTGAAAATTTTCAGACCTATTCTATAGACCCCAAGTGCAACGCTCGGGGGCTCCCCTTGTATTCGGCTAATTCTTGTGAAAAAGTACTTCTTGACTCTTTTCTAGCATGTCTACATACTAAAAAAGAGTCCAGGGGCTACTATGGTACCATTACCTCATAAGAATTAAGATTCACTAAATGACACAGTAAAACTACGCTAAAAACACTAGATATTGTGACTACAAGGGGTTTCACGGTTCAGTAGACCGCTCAAGTCTCATTAACTAAACAATCCCAAATTAGCTACGTTAACACTGCCATTTGGAGAAACATGCACAAAAGCCCGAACAGCTCTAATTCTAACAAAGAGCCGGGGATTACCATGTTGAAAATTTTCAGACCTATTCTATAGACTCCAAGTGCAACGCTCGGGGGCTCCCCTTGTATTCGGCTAATTCTTGTGAAAAAGTACTTCTTGCCTCTTTTCTAGCATGACACATACTAAAAAAGAGTTCGGGGGCTACTATGGTACCATTACCTCATAAGAATTAAGATTCACTAAATGACATAGTAAAACTACGCTAAAAACACTAGATATTGTGACTACAAGGGGTTACACGGTTCAGTAGACTACTCGCGTCTTAGTAACTAAACAATCCCAAATTAGCTACGTTAACACTGCCATTTGGAGAAACATGCACAAAAGCCCGAACAGCTCTAATTCCTACGTGAAACATGCAAAGCATATGTTCATCAAAAGGAATACAGTTCACTGATTAACCACAAGTTTTCTGCCCTATTACCAGAATCCAGATCAAGTTCCAGATGAGTCTTCCGAATCCGACAGGTGAAGACCAAGCTTCTGAACAAAGGGTTCGACCAAGGGATAGAGATCGTCGAACATCACCTTAGCCTCTTCTGCTGAGCACTTGAAACCTTGCGAGAGCACCGCAGCATCAACTTCTGGAACATGGCTTTTCATGGCCCCCAAGGTGTGGGTCGTAGCAACTACAACACCTTCCATGAGCTTGTTCTCCAGAGTCAGATTGCGTGCCTCAGAAGCCTTAAGCTTGGCATTGAGCGCTGCCACCTCTTCATCCCGAACTGCAAGACGGCCCTCCAGATCCAAGCTTTTCTTCAATAGCAGCTCGATGCTCTTGGAATTCTCTATAGGATCAAAGGCGCAAAATCAATAATGTCTTGTAGTGTGCGGATAAAAATCAAAGGAAATATTAGTACCTTCTTTCTCGATCTTCAGAAGAGCAACCTAGGCCTCCAGCCTCATTGCAGATGCCTTTGCATCGTGAGCCCGAGCGCTCAGCAAGCGCCACTGGTCCTCAGCTACATAGAGCGAAGTGATGATTGGGCCTAAAGGCGTCAGGTCTGGCAGCACGACCTCGGCAGTTTTCTCCTTTGGCTTTGTGGTCGTCACTAAAGATTGATCGGGAGATTTTTCTTTAGTGAACGGCGAGGCTGGAGAAGAGGCTTTGGGTTTTGAGGGCCTACAGACCAGGATAGAGAAAAATAAGGAATTACTTCATAAAGCCATTTGGGTGCTAATCAAGCTGTCAAAACCCTTACTCGGTCGTCGGGAAGGTGACTTTGAATATCTTCCATGAACCAAGAGAAGGCTTTGGCGGTGTTCGAGCGGCACTAGTTTCCTGACGAGAAATCTCCCAAACATGTTTATGTTTTCTTACGCATGCAAACTTTGCAAATAAACACCCGAAAACAATCATGCTAGGTACCTGGTCTCTAGGACGAGGTGGGTCACGCATGGCGGGCAGCTCAGTGGCAGCTGGTGGCCCAAGAGAACCTGATCCAACAGGACTTTTCTCCGTACTAGCGTCCCTCAAGCGCTTGCTAGAGCGGGACGGGACGGTGACTTTGGCGCTGGTCAGGGCTTTCTTTTCCTGGGCAGGCGGCTACTCGGGCACTTCGGCTGAGGGGACCTTATCGCCTAAGGCTGACTATGCTTCCTTCTCATCCTCCAGATTGATTGCTCCACTTTGTTCAGGGGCATCATCAATTGGAGGGGCCTGATCGGGAAAAAGAAATAAACAAAAATGTAACAAGCAAAAAGGTATTTTTCTGAAATTGGGATTACCTCAGGAGCAGGGATATCGGTGTTGTACGGGGTTGGGACGTTCGCCCAATCAGGGATCTTAGTGTTCACCATTTTCTTGAGGAGGGCCGCCACCTCAGATTTGGGAACAACTGCTGGATATGAGTCATGATATTTCAAATGACCGAACACTTTCAGAAAAGAGACCAAACAAAGAACTCAATTTACCTTCATGGTTCGTTCGATTTGGGTCAGTCTGACCAGTGAAGGTGTGGGCAAGGCGATCATGGACCACGAGCGGAATAAACCTCCATCTAATGAAGGTCTCCACCACATGGACTGCTGTCAAACCTCCTTCACGAAGAGCCAGGATCTGATCAATATGCTTCTGCATTTCTGGAGTTTCTTTTGGAAGGACCTTGGTTTCCTCTTTGAGATAAGGCATCAGATACTTCCCTTTTGCTAAAGAGGATTGGGGAAGGTTGATGTAAAACCAATGGTGCTTGTATCCTTTCCAGGAATCCTTAACTTGGAAAGTGATATAGGAGTCTCTATCCCTCAAGGAGAATCCAATTGACCCGACCATGAGTTGCTCTTTGTAGAAGGCAGGGGTCTAAAAGTACCTCCACAGATTCAAAGATGGCTTAATCCCCAACCAAGCCTCGCACAGAAAGGCAAAAATGCTAAGCATAGCTATAGCGCCAGGCTTAATGTGCATGAGCTCGATGTGGTAGAAGTCACGGATCCTATGGAGGAAGTCCAGTGGATAAACCCCGAACCCATAGTAGAAGAACTCGATAAACAAGACAAGCTCTAAAGTGTCAGGCATCAGATGAAGCTGACCTTTAGCTAGCCTACGGGGGAATGTGGTGGTGTCTAGGAGCAATCTGAGGTCTTCCAGCTTCTGCAGCTGCTTCGCCGTCGTGCTCGACTTCGCCTAGTACTTGTCTGTGATACAGATGCCCATTCCTCTGCGCAATTCACTATGCGGGGCGGCGCTGCTCTGCTCCCTGGAGGATTCGTCTCCGAAAGCGGGCTGGCAAGAGGAAGTCATGGTGGCGAAAGGTGGCTCGGAAAGCTGGAGGAGCAAGAAACCAATCTAAGATGGAAAATGGCGGCTGCTAGCTTACGGGAGCGAGGAAGACGAAGGCTTGGAAAGTGAATAGACGGCCGCGCTTGGGGGCTTTATGGTTTCGATAGGGAGCATGAACCCCGAGAAGACCTCCCTCGACCCGCGTTGTGCGCAATTATTGTTAAGACAAAGATTCTTTCCTATACCTGTGGCAGACGTCGTTTCAAAAATTGTGAGGGTTGATTCCAACGCATTTGATGCTGATAGCTTTCTAAATAAGCTAACAGCTGTAAATGACCAATCATGGTGTGTTTGCTAGAAATTCCCGAGCATTCCTGGTGCGGGGCAAATTTCCTTAACATGTTACAAAGATAGGGTGATCTGTTAGCAAGGACCTGTTCAGGGTTTATTCTCTTGGCAGGTGTTTTTGAATTATATTAATGGCAATCAGAAAGATTCGAACATGAAGGGCAGAGTGTAACATCCTCCAATCAAAAATTCCATTATTAATTCAAAAGAGATACATTTTGTAGGGGATCAATTACCATCCTAACACTAAAACTCTAAAATCATCCCCGCACAAGTCTAGATGCTTGGTGAGGATGATGGCGCCGCGGGACTAGGCGTCGGGAGCACGCCGTCTCCTGGAATCCCGATCAGCTCGCGGTCAAGAGAGTCAAAGAGGCGCTTGGCGAATTCCTCATCGCCGCTGGTGTCGACCGGAGCAGAAGACGAAGAAGCACCCGCTTGCAATCTCTCTGCCCTGGAGTAAGGCCCACCTATCACCTTATCTGACTCGTCATCGGAGGGGATGATGATAGGGGACGCTGGGACAGGGGACGGGGAAACGGGCCTTTTCCCGGCGGCGGTGCTTGTCGACGCGGCCTCAGGAACAGGGGGCGCCATCGCTGGGACTTCGCCTTGGGGCTTGGCTTTGGCTCCTTCATCCTTATACCAGGGGAGACCAAGGAGCGAGCCCTGAGGAGAAGCGGAGGATGGAGTCGCCATTGGCAACGAGCACACCGGCGCACTCGATGGAGCTCTCTTAGGACGACTGGGGGAGGATGGAGTCGCCATTGGCAACGAGCACACCGGCGCACTCGATGGAGCTCTCTTAGGACGACTGGGGGAGTCTCCGAAGAGCAGGCGGGGAACATTGTACCAGTGGCTGAGTTTCTTTTCCCCATTGTGTTGGGGCGAAGGAAGCTTAAATGGGAAGGTTTCACTGCAGATCAGGGTTCTCCTATTTAAAGACTCAGGGGTAACGCTTCGCACGAAAATCAAGGAATCGATACAGTACCGCGAATTAAGGCGCGTGCTCTGCTATAGTTTCGTGAGGCATACGTAGTGGGGCTTAAATACGTGGACAGAATTCAACAGCCCATGGAGGTTCAACTTTTGAGATTAAATGTTTCTTTATTCACCTAAATTATGGCTATTATTTTCTCTGACCTTATCATTCAGATGCAGGTTATATTATTCAGAGTTCAGGATCTTTTTCTAACTCTCATTTAGTAGTGATGTTCGAGATATTTTGCGTATCCAAAATCACCCGAAGAGTAAAAAGAACCGAAGAGTCTCCAAGGAACAAATTTCTCTGAACAAGATAAGCTCGGGGGCTATTGTTGAGGCCATAATACCAGGGTGCCCGATCATGAGGTTTGCCGACTACCGACTCCATACGAAGAAGACTCCGAGTAGGATACAACAGCTGGACTAAAGGGTGAAGGCTTGACAGTAGATAGAGTCCTACTAGGTTTAGGTCTATTTTGTGTTGTAAAGCAAGTGTCCCCGTATATAAATAGTAGAGGGTCCTATACATAAAGGGTATCCCAAGTTTCATCAATCCACCATATGGTACTTGTTATGCCATTGTAATCTTTACTCGACGAGATAATATAAGCAAGCAACTAGACGTAGGGTTTTTACTCGATCTTGAGGGCCCAAACTAGTATAAAACCCTGAGTCCCTTTGTTCATCTACTGTGATTGATCTTTGCAAGAAGCAGGGTGCCTGCCGGACAAATATCTGCTGAGTAAAACCTTGACAAATTCCAATCTTGAGATGATCATTAAAACTAAACTCAAATGAAACTTGATGCTCCTTTGGCTTATATGTTCATCCTTGATTGGCCGGCATATTCTTTATTCCTTGCACATTGGCCTGTTGCTTGTGACTTATATCACTAGGGAAGCATATTATCTAAATTGTTGACGAATGAGATATGGTATGATAAGGGAAATCTTTCTCTTTCTGGCATAAAGTACTTGGGACAATTTTCTTGCAAAAGTATAAAACTTTTAGCCTTGCAAAGCTCCTCCATGATATTCCATTCCTACCAAAGCCATATGTTGCTCACATTGAAAACCTTATACATATGCTGCTTGTTATTGCATTGAGCTTTGTCAAATTGTTGTGACCCTTGTATGATGCTCTTCATGCTTTCTTGATCAAGATCACGTGCACTCCACATACACATGCTAAACTTCTACACTGGAAGTTAGCAATATCCATTTATCCACCAAATAATGCTCCATATGTTTTATGAATCTCTCTCCAAATATGCTTTGCAAAAGAGAAATGGGCTATGGAAAAACATTTTGGACAATGAAGGTCCAAGAAAAAAGAAGAAAGAAAAAAGTACATGCTCATAAAAGCATTAAGCATGAAAAAAAAAGAAAAAGAAAAGAAAGAAAAAAGAGAGAAAAAAAGAAAAGACAGCCATGTTCTCAAAATAAATTCAATGGAGAGAGATCATAAAAAAGGAGTTCTCATACACCTTCCATTTTCCCATACACGTGCATATCTTGATCAGTTTGTATTAATAGTTTTCTTCGTGGATCTGCTCTTTGACTTTGCAATATATGTGATACAAGTATGCTTTATCTTTACCCCTACCTTGAGCTCCATATAAGCCTATTCGAAATAGGGTGAAGAGAAGAAAATTAATGCTTTGGTGAGGAATTATAAACATTGAGCAATCCGAGAGAATCAATTGAGATGCTAGGTATGGTTTTGTGTTTGAAAATCTATCAAAAAGCAAAGTTGCTTGACAGAGGAGTGGAGATGACTCGAATCAACGCCGTTCCATTTCTCAACCATCTAAGATGACATGATAGATACTTCAAAATTCACAAGTACAGGTATGTCTTGAAATAACTTATATGCTTGCATCATATCAAAAAGAGTTATGTTGTTCCACCTTAGTCTTAAACTTTACTCGAGGACGAGTAAAGGCTAAGTGTGCAGGAGCTTGTTGATGGTCCTTAAGTGCCACATTGACCATCAATTCCTGTAGAAAATACTGATATAAACATCAAACATAGTGATAGGGTTTATTACTAATGATTTCCACGAGTGTTGGTGTTTTATCTCGTTATGCAGGAAAATGTCCAAAATGACACTACGACTTTGAGATGGATCTAAATATATCATTATCATAATTTACCTCAAATGCCCAATTGAAGTTCACCATTGCGAAGAGCTCATCAAGATGTTGGAAACGAATATATTATTCATATATTTTAGATCTTGGACATAAAAGATATGAAAAGAAGAAGATAAAAGGGGACACTGACGTCAGCATGACGTCAGCGCCCCCACAGTCGACGCAGCCAGGCCCAAGCAGAGCCCAGTGGGCCCGGTGCCACGCACCAGAGCTTTGTCGCGCGTGCGCGGGAGCAGCCGAGTGGCCCAGGGCAGCCCACGCGGCTCGGCCTAGTCACCGCAGCACCACAGGTGCTCGTCCGCGCGGGCGCGGAACGAACCTGGCTGGGCCACGTGGCAAGCGGCCACATGTGTGGGCGCACTCAGCGCGCAGCACGTGGGAGACGCCGCCACCAGGACACATGGCGCCACGGGACAGGCTGAGGGCTGGTCAGGCTGGGTTTGGTGGCCGAGCTGCCAGTTTTTGCTGGTTTTTCCACCGGTTCAACTGGCTAGCGTGGTTTTCTCTCGATCCAACACCGGTTCTTCCTAGTTTTGCTTATTACCGACTATAGGAGGCCGGTTTCATACGGCAGAAGGTGGAGGCACCCTATTCTAGCACCAACCGACGTTCCTGTGTTGGTTTCCTAGCCAGGTGGTGTGAGGAGAAGGAAGAGGAGAATATTCCATAGAACTAAGGGAGGATCTCCACTCTCCCAAGTCACCTCCTCCACTATAAATAGAGACCTCCACTCCCTCATTCAACACACATAGAAGAGAAGCAGAGCTCCAAAGCCAGACTCAATGTAGTGTGTAGTGATAGTTGTGGGGTGAGGCGAGAGTCTGGGAGAAACCGGAGATGTCAGCTTCCTCTCTTCTTCTTGTACCTCGGTGAGTGCGCTCTCTTCGAGTACATCCGGGTCTGCTTAGGTAATTCTGGAATTACTATTATTGAATAAAGTTCAGCTTTATTGTATTTTGCTTGTGGTCTCCTTGCTGTGATAAGTGTCCTAGTCGTCATTAAGCTAGGATAGTATTAAATAGAATAGACGTGGTGTCTGGTCTTGTGAATACCTTGGAGTGCGCCTAGTGCCATGGATTTGTAGTGGTAGAACTAGGTAGTGACGCCCTGACGGCCTACGTAGTCCACCACGTGAGCAGCACTAGAGAACAGTAGGACCATTGCTTGGCTTGCCTAGTCCCCTTCTCATCCCTTTCTGAGGCTAGGACGGTTGGGCGTCCTGAAGCAAGCACTTTTAATACAAGTCTGATCTATCCATTTGCTATCCAGAACCCTGAGCTACCCTCTCTATCCTCTGCACTTGTATTTCTTCTCTTGTCGTTGGTCGTTCTTAACTCTTCACTAGCACACACACGTTCCCTGTGGATTCGATACCCTGGAATACTCTCGATGAAAGCTATATTGGTATCCGTACGCTTGCGGATTTATCTGTGGTAGTATAAAATGCCAACAGCGAGCCCCTCCGCACTGATGTTGAGCTACAAGAACCACATGATATAGAGCACGCCATGTCTCTCACCAGATCCTGTGAGCAGTGGGCAACCGTGGTGACCGAGCTACCCAAGACGACATCAACAACAACAGGAAGACCCCAACCCTAGCGCACAACTTCATCTATGCCGAAGAGTACGACTACATTGGTGACTACACCGGCAATGGCTACGACGACGACAACAGCTACAACAGGAGATCGCCCGTTCAAGCATCTCACACTAGACGAGATGACGAAATGGTGGCGCTTGGGTCTTTGCTTTAACTGTGATGAATAGTTCAGCAAAGGGCACAACTGCAAGCACATGTTCGAGATCACCATCATCAACGACTTTGACAACGATGAACCATCCTTGATGGTGATCGTAGCTGACTGTGAGATGCTCCAAGGTTGGTGCACCATGCGCCTCGTGCATGCCATCTTCGGAGAAGGTGCACGCATCCTCATTGACTCAGGAGCAACACACAATGTCATCAACTTCAACTTCACCCAACAAGTGCAGATTCTGGAGAGACACACCAACATCAGCATCACCATAGGCGACGGCTCCCGAGTCCCCAATCGCGGCCTGTGTCGGGGTGTGCCTATCCACTTGGATCTGGAGGTCTTCCCTCTCGACGCGTTCATCTCCAACCTCGACAGCGACATGGATGTCATCCTCAGCACACCATGGCTAGCATCATTAGGCCCAATTACTTGGGACATTTCGACCTTGACCATGTCCTTTAGGCGAGGTGACCGCACTGTGCAGTTCATCGGAGTCCTTCCAGCGCCAACTCCAGTGCTAGCTCTACCAGCTTCATCAGCAACACCAGCAACAAGGCATGGGAACACCTTCGACATCATTTCCCCAAGCTTGGAGATCTTCACCGACATCCGGCATGGGAACACCTTCGACATCATTTCCCCAAGCTTGGAGATCTTCACCGACATCCGATGAGCAGTTCAGGAAGAGCCTGAATTGGTTGCCATAAGACTGGCGATCAATTCACGCCAGGCGGCCCGTGCATGGACCAACGATGACGGCATCATCTTCTTCGCCGGGTGCATCTACTTGCCCGCTTCTTTGTCTTTACTGACAACCCTCATCAGGTCATTGTTGGCAACAGGAGAGTGGAGGCTCCTTCGCCACCTTGCTGTGGGCGGCCACACAATGATGACCACACCAACAGCATGCGACTTCCCAACGATGATGATCTTCACACAAGAATGGCAACACTCGGTTGTACCACAAGCCGACATCATCTTCATTGACCTAGCAGACTGTGACTTCCTCTCCACAGGGTGCACCTTCATCGGCTTCGACGACATGGCGGGTGCCCCTCACATCTCGTCCTTACCACGGGATCCTTCGACTGTGCTATTTGGAGAAATGCTCAATCGATCTCACCGCAGCAGGCATACATCCCCATACATCTTTTGTCTATAGGGTCCCAGGAATTCTTCTACCTCGTGACGGTGCATGCCCACGCTTCTTCACCAAGCCTCCACCACCGGCGACATTGGAACTCGACATGGGAGTTCCCCGATAGACTATAATGGTGCCAGGTGCAGAAACCAACCACGAGTGACACCACCTCCTATTGACTGCTCGCGACTTCATCATGCACGGCTACATCGGCAACCTACGCTACTTTCTCCACTTCCGCGTCGACAGGACACTGTGCAACATCACCACAATCATGCCCATCAAAACTATCCACATAATTGTTGTAGCTCGTCGCATTGTGGAACCCCTTCCATCGGCCGACGTTGAAGGATGGCTGTCACTGCAGCGTGAGGACACACTGCTCATAAATTCGGCGGGAGATGTTATGGGCCTAGAGGGTGAGGCAGCGTGGAGGCGCACTAGGGTGGTTGCTGCCCTCCTAGGCGAGGCAGCAGAAGAGGCACCCTAATGTGGGGGCGCCACCAGGGGGAGCAGCTAGCCCCACCAGGAGGAGGGGTGCCACCAAGGGAAGGCTGGCCCCACTTTCCCCCAACAGATACTTACTTAGATGGGTCAATAAATTAGGAAGTAAGAGGAAAGTTAGAAGGAAAGAGTCTAGTTATAGTTGCCTTAAAGGTCCAGCATTAGGATAATTTGAAAGGTTTAGTTTAGGAAAGGATGGATCCAATGTACAAGGAAATCCAATCCTAGTTACCTTAGGAGCCAAGTCAAGGGTCCCTATATAATTGAGGGAGATGTAATCAATGAAAATCAAGAAGGAAGTGATTTCTCTCAACCCTCTGGCTCTCTTGCCCTCTCTGCTCTTGCGGCCTGTGCAACAACAGCCCCACTAGCCCCCTGCGCCACCTCTTCCCCTCCCTTGCGCCCTCTACCCCACCCCCGGGCAAAGGCCATAACAACTCATCTTTTTGTCTTGAATTTTCTTAATATTTTTCTTGCTGATCCATCTGAGTTGTTGTATATATTTCTGACTCAGCAATGTAATGATACGAAGAATTCGTGCTAGCAATTGAGAACACATACATCATGCCTTCCCTGACACTGAATTTTAGCCAGGAGTTTTTCATCGAACACTGTCCACACCGGCCAATAGTAACAAAGCAAGGATGATTAGGGAGAGACCTTGCACCAACCTACGACTGGAAGAATTGCACAAGGAAATCTACGAGCTTGCCTTTGCCTTCATCCCCTCATGGAGCAAGCTCTATCTGAGATTAGGGAGCAGGTCATCCAACATCGAGATCAGGAAGCACGAAGCAGGTCACGCATCAGATTATGAACTTGTCTTATATACTCCCTCTGTTCTAAATTATAGTTCAATGTTGAATTTTCTAATATGCATTTGATCATTCATCTTAATCAAAAAATTTACATTAGTATCATTTATTTTGTTATTACTTGTTTTATTATTAGAAGTATTTTAAGTACGACTCACACTTCTATTTATTTGTATGTCCATTAAGGATTCAGCTATGATTGTCATTTATAGATAAACAAAAAATGGAGAGATTGCACACCCATGTCTATGATCTAATAGCTTAACATTTCGCAAGGAAAATAGGTTAACCCATTCAGAATTTTTGGTAAAAAATATTTATCGTTTTTAGTGAATGAAAGGTAACATAGTCATTTGATCTAATTTCTTAGTTTATTTGAATAAAATTTAAATGGCATAAAATTGTGATATGGAGTATCCTTTTCATCGCATCACCTCGATGCTTAATATCTGTGTCCCCTCTATTTCCCGGTCCGTAGATTTGTACATTCTGGGATATTGTAGTATCAATAATTGCATCAAACACACACTCTCATCGGGCTAATTTCACAATGACATCACATTTGTTCTGGAATGTAAGAATACTGGATATCGCATTTTCTAGTTCTGGAGAGGGAAAATAAAGAAATACGCCACATGAAGCTTCCATATACATGAAGGGTGCCCTTTGTTATGATTAGATGTCTCTTCCCAAGAGAGACCTCTCTAGATGATCTCATTTATTAGAATAGGAATGTTCAGAGAATATATCATCTGTATTAAAAGGTTCCCTCTGCCACTTAAAGGGGCATGTCCTCGGGCCTTTCCGGGGGAACGGTTGCCATCCCTTCGGAACCGACGTCTTTTCCAAAGGGGTGTCTGTTTCTCACTCCCTTTCCCCCTGTATATATATCTAACAGATCAATGCAATACACAGTTCTAGTTTCTCATTCTCTCTCACTCATTAATAACTACATGTCTTACATTTAACACATTATCAAGCACGCTCTCTACTCAGCACGAGAGTAGAAGAAAGGAAGGAAGGACTACAGGGCTCCCTCACCGGTAAGCCATGGATCCTCTAGTTCATGCTTTCATCAATGCCCTGCATCGCATTGGAGGCACTCGTCATGGACCCATTCGTCGCTTTGGAATCCCCCTGATCAGGCGCCACCATGGATTTACCCACCGTTGTGGCTTCGTCCCTGTTGACGGTCCATAGACGCACCAGTTGTGAACCGCAAGCGCACGGATCATCGTAGCTTTTCTCTTAGAGTATTCCATCCAAGGTTATCAATCCCTGGATCGACAATGAACTACCTAGAGTTTTCTATCTAGCCAAATGGATCTAATCCCAACGTTAAGCATAGATTGCATATAAAGGATAAAACCTACTAAAAGATATGAGTGGTTTGTAGGTTGATCGCACCCAAGAACATAGGCAAAGATTAAGCACAACCAAAGGGGTAAACGAGCCTATCGCCTTCTAGTTGTAGTTCTAGCAAATAGGAGCAAGCGCATCATGCATCTCATCCAAAGCCGTCTTTAAACTACTATCCTCCGATCAAACCCTCGAAAGCCCCACCTTACTGTTGGGGGATTGGCCTGTCAGAAAACGCCTTCACCCGGTTACCTTATTTCAGGGTTCGAGGAAATTGCCTTTGCTACCTGTCCCCGAAAGGAAATTGCCTTCGTTTATGATAGATAGAAGCTCACCGTACTCACATGCGAAGGCAGTCTGTGAGCATCACCCACTCGAGTTCGGTTTCTCTTACCTTCATTAGGAGATTAGCATTGATTGATGGCCTGCTGCGCACGGCACTAAGCAAACACTTAATGGTGATGCGAAGGCATTGCGAGGCCTTAAAGTGTCTTCGCCACCATGACCATTTTTGAGGGTGCGAAGGCAATTCCCAGATTTTACTTGTGTATAGTTTGGTTCAGCTTTTTGTATAGGCCTAAGACAGGTTTGGGTGATGGTGACGCATTTCTTCTCTGAGCAGGAGAAGGCGCCATTCAGCCGAAGGAGCTCAGAAGTGGTGAAGGCAACAGAGGTCATGGGAGGCACGGTGAAGGCAGCGTGGACCAAGTCCAAACCGAGTCAAAGACGGAGTTGTTGGTCTACGCATTCACATTGAGACGTGCGAATGTACTCTAATACCCCTAGAAAATATATGTTGTGTAGTCTAGAGGATGATGCCTGATTTCCAGGGGTATAAGAGAATGTAAAATGTGCTTCTTGACCTCCCTATAAAAGGGGACCTCCCACCAACGTGTAAAAGGCTGATTCTCGAGAACATTGTTGATCAGTAATTTACTGTTGCTTATCTCTATTCTCTGTCTTGGCGGTAGTTTGGGCTCATTGGCTTCGGCTATATCCCAACAACTGGCGCCCACCGTTTGTGCTGTGCACGAAAACAACCCACGAATACCACCATGCCACCAAGAAGAGCAATAAAACCACCAATCAACATCATCGAAGACACATCCCCAGCCGGCGAAGCCGATCCCCAAGCCATAATTCCACCAAGCACCCTATTACCCATAACGGAAGCCGTCAATGAAGACACGGAAGTCGATGAAGACACTCTCACCACCGAAGAAAAACTGCGCAAGGTGGAGGACAGGCTCCGCCTTCGCCGTCTGGAGTAGCGAAGAGAGCTCGAAGCTGCTCAGCTTGAGTTGCAATAGCAAATGCAGGAGGAAGAGAAAGAACAGCAACACCAGCTGCTGCAGGTTAGGAAGCAGTTGGGGAGCTGAGACAAGCAAAGCAAAGAAGATTGAACTCCACTGGTTCTAGAGCTGCGAAGCTCCGAGAAGAACTCGAGAAAGCCAAGAAACAAGTTGCTCAACTCCAAGCCGAACTCAACGACCCAATTGCCTTCGCCAGCGCAGGAACAAACCACATTTCCACATCAGAAACTGGTTTCCAAGTGCTGCACACTCGTCCCATTGATCGTACTTGCCCTCTCTCAGAAAGTCTGCAACTGGCAAGATGGCCGCCTTCATACAAGCCTATCTCTTTACCAAGGTACAATGGCCTCACCGACCCCAAGCAATTCCTCATGAGTTATGAAGCTGCAATAGCTTCGGCCAGGGGAGATGATGTGGTTCTGGCAAAATCTTTCATCATCATCTGCGATGGCACTGCAATGAACTGGTACACCAAGCTCCCAGGATTATCTATCACCAGCTGGTATGATCTGAAGAGAGAGTTGATCAAGAATTTCAGCATAATGGGAGACCAAGCACTATCATATGCCGAGCTAACTCGAGCTAACTCTACATCAACAGCCGAAGGAATCTCTGGAGGATTACTTTCGCAGGTTTGTGGGACTGCGATCTCAGGCTCCTCATATTCCTGACGAAGCCGCCAAATTTGTTGCTATTCAGGGGCTTCGGCCAGGTCCTTTTGCCCAGCACATTTCAAGGGAAACACCAACAACCCTTGGAGATCTCTATGAAGAGTTCAAAAAATATTGTTGATCCGACAATGATAACCGAATGCAGATTGCTAGAGAAGCCGTCCTGAAAAATCAGTATGATTCCCAAAACAAGCAGCATCACTACAACCAAAACTACCAAAACTACCCATCCCAAACCATCATGAATGTGGAGAGCCCACCTTCGCTCCCACAGAGCAAACCCACCTACCCAGAAAACCAATCCTAGAGCCAAAGAAACGAGCCGACCCAAAGGGGTGGAAGAGCCGGCAGAGGCCGAGGAAGAGGAAGGGGTCCACCTTTGGGACCAGAGCTATTTCGCCAATATCACGGCAAGAATCACACCCATGGCACGGAGCCGTGCCGAGACATCAAGAGAACCATTGACAAGTTGAAGGCAGACAAAATCCAAGCTACACAAATGAAGCCATCCTCGGCTTCGCACCCCAACTCCCAAATCCAAACACAAACTCACCCTACCCAGCCATACTGCCCAGTTTATCCCTCTCTAACCTCAAACTTTGTCCATCCTACAACGGCGATGGCGACTCAATTTTCGCCTTCGCTGCAAACATTCCAACATTACTATCCACAAACACTGTACCCCCAATTTTACCCCCAAACCAGTCAACCCATCCCAAATAAAGACATTAAGGTAGAGGAATTACCACCTCCACCTCCTCCGCCACAAAAACAACAAGACCAAACCACAACAAATCCCTTGCCCAGCTATGGCCTCATCATGCCTATAACTGGAGGATCTTCGCTCGCCTTCGAGATGAAGAAGCAGAGAAAGAGCTATTTTTGCCAAGTCAACAATATTTCAGTTGACGGTCCCTACAAGAAATCGGAATGGTCTCACATGCCAATCACCTTCACCGAAGAAGATCTGAAACTCCACAACTTCCCACACAACGACGCAATGTGAAGCCAACATTGCCGGCTGGAGAATTGGGAAGTGCTAGTGGACACAGGCAGCTCTGCGGATATCATCTTGGCAAAAACTCTCAAATCAATGACCAACATTAACCCAGATAACTTGGAGCCATCAGATACGCCTTTGGTTGGCTTTGGAGGGAAGCGCACTGCAACATTGGGGAAGATTACACTGCCAGTATCCTTTGGCGATACATCAAATGCAAGAACTGAGTTCATTACCTTTGACGTTGTTGACATGTTCTTCGACTATAATGTTATCTTTGGTAGAGGAGTCATAAATGCCTTCAATATTATCATAAGGCAAGCTTTCCTGTGCATGAAAATGCCAGCTCTCAAAGGTGCCATCACTGTCTTCGGTGATCAAACAGAGGCAAGAAGAATTGAATATGCTAACACCCCAGGCCAGAGAAAAGTTCATGTACTCGAAGAAAGAGAACCTATCTATCCTGAAGAGAAGCCAATCACTGAGAAAGATAGCAAAGCTATGCAAGGTGCAACAGAAACGAAGGAAGTGCAATTGCAGCCTGATGTCTTCGACAAAAAGGTCATTATCAGTTCAGATCTTGAGCCAGACGAAGAAGAAAGACTCATTGAGTTCTTGAGAAACAATAAAGATGTCTTCGCTTGGTCGAGCAAAGATTTGCCAGGCGTTGACAGAGTATAATTGAGCACAAACTCACTATCAGCCCTGCCATGAAACTGAAGAAGTAGAAACTGAGAAAAATGTCCGAAGAAAAAATAAGCACAGTCAAGGCCGAGGTGCAAAGACTGCTCGATGCAAATGTAATACGCGAAGTCAAGTACCCCCAATGGCTTGCAAACACGGTGCCAGTGAAGAAGAAAAATGGCAAGTGGAGAATGTGCATTGATTTCACAGACCTCAATAAGGCGTGTCCAAAGGATGATTTCCCACTCCCACAAATTGATAAAATCATTGATCAAGTTGCTGCAAGTGAGATGATGTCTCTGCTAGATTGCTTCTCCGATTATCATCAGATATGGATGAAGAAAAAACCAGCTTCATCACTCCAATTGGCATGTTTTGCTTCGTCAGAATGCCAGAGGGGCTTCGCAATGCTGGTACCACTTTCTGTCGCATGTCAAGCACTGTATTCAAGGAAGAACTATTCAAAACTATACTTGCATATGTTGATGACATCTTAGTCAAAAGTATCAAAAGACAAGATCATGTCTCAGATCTGGCAGTTGCCTTCGCAAGAATGAGACAAGCGGGTCTCAAGCTCAACCCGGAGAAATGTGTCTTCGGAGTAACCAAAGGGAAGATTTTAGGCTGTCTGGTGTCAGCCAACGAAATTGAAGCCAATCCTGACAAGATCAATGCAATTCTCAACATGGAAGAACCAAAATGCATCAGAGATGTGCAGAAACTCTCTGGCAGAATCGCAACACTTAACAGATTTATTGCAAAAGCAGCAGAACGCAGTTTACCCTTCTTTGCAACTCTCAGAAATGCATCAAAATTCGAATGGGAAGAAGAACAGTCGAAGGCATTCCATGAGCTAAGGCAATACCTGATGCAGCTCACGAAGCTGAAAACACCTGAACTGAAGGCACCTTTATTATTATACATTGCAGCTTCGCAATCAGCTGTCAGTGCTGCACTCATCTCGAAGAAGCTGATCGAAGGCAGAAATATACAGCAGCCTGTGTATTATGTTTCTGAGGCATTGAATGGGTCGAAGCTATTCTATACGGAGATCGAGAAAATGATATACGCTGTAGTGATGGCATCCAGAGAACTAAGGCATTATTTTGAGGGGCATAACATCAAGGTGCTCACAGATCAACCACTAAAAGAGTTATTGAGCAACAAAGAAGCTTTAGTGAGAATACGCAAATGGGCCGCAGAGCTATCTGAATATGTTGTTGATTTTGAGCGAAGAACAGCAATCAAATCACAAGTCATGGCTGATTTCATTGCAGAATGGACATCGCCTTCGGCAGGAAACATGACCAGAGAGGAAAGCTGGTTAGTACACAGTGATGGCGCTAGGGGGGGACAAAGGAGCTGGCATCGCAGCAATTGTGCAATCACCTTCGGGCATCAAAATGAGGTATGCAACGAATCTAGAGTTCTGCAGAAACAGTGACAGGAGTACGAACAACGTTGCTGAATACGAAGCTGTACTATTGGGGCTCAGGAAGGCGAAGGCGCTGGGGGCTCAGCGCTTCATTGTGAAAACTGACTCCAAGGTAGTAGCAGACCACATTGAAAAAAGAGTGTTGCAAAGCAACCTGAGCTGATCAAATACCTAAATACAGTTTGATCAATGGAGAAAAATTCAAGGGTTTCACAATCGAGTACATCCCGAGGGCAAAAAATGAAGAAGCCGACGCACTGGCTAAAGCAGCAGCAAAGGGAGACAAGCCGACGTCTTCTTCCAGACATTGACAATGCCTTCGATCAGAGAGCTTGACGAGCAGCCGAAATTGATTAATGCAATAAACTCAGAAGATTGGCGGTCATCCATAATGGCATATCTCAAGGGATATTATGAACCAGTTGATGAAGAAGATCTGAAAACAATGCAGCAGAGGGCAAGGTCATATCAAATCATTGACAACGTCCTATACAAGAAAGGAGTTGTAGCTCCTTGGCTTCGCTGCGTCTCAATAGGCGAAGGCAGAGAACTCATTCAAGAGATACACAGTGGCCTATGCGGAGCTCACTTTGGAGCGAGGGCAATTGTGGGTAAGGCAATGAGACAAGGATTTTATTGGCCTTCGATCATCAATGATGCAACCAACACTGTCAAGACTTGCGACAAATGTCAAAAATGTGCAGCAACCAGAAAATCGCCTTCGGAGCTATCACAGCTGATAACTCCAACCTGGCCATTACAAAGATGGGGCATCGATCTGGTGAACCCCATCCCACAGCTCAAGGAAATCTGAGATATGCAATAGTTGCAGTGGAATATTTCACCAAGTGGATTGAGGCAAGGCCATTAGCAAACATCACAGCGAAGACAGTCATCAAATTCTTTTGGCAACAAATCATTTGCAGATTTGGAGTCCCAAGGGAAATAACAGTGGATAATGGGAAGCAATTTGATTGCGACGAATTCAGGCAGTATTGCATGTCTATTGGGGGCGAAGGCAAGATTTGCATCAGTATACCACCCCCAGTCCAATGGCGCAGTTGAAAGAGCAAATGGCATCATTTTCACCGCCATCAGAAAATGCCTTGCAAATTGTAAGAAAAAAGGCAAATGGGTGGAGGAAATGCCGAAGGTAATCTGGGCTCACAACACATCTACCTCAAGAGCAACTCAGTTCACACCATTCAAACTGCTTTATGGCGAAGAAGCAGTATGCCCGGAGGAAATTCTTCATAAGGGGCTTCGCACTCAGTAGGAAGCGCCCAAAGATAGCGAAGCTATAGACAAAGATGTCACAGAAATATACAGGCTACAAGCAGCCAAAAACATCTCCAAGTACCAGGAAGAAATGAGAAAATGGAGCGACAAGAAAGTAGTAAGAAAAGACATAAAGACAGGTGACTAGGTGCTAAGAAAGAGCCCGAGTATGCCTTCGGGAAAGCTGCAGAACAAATGGGAAGGCCCATTTTTAGTCATCAAGAGTAACAGACCAGGATCATTTCACCTGGGCGACGGAGAAGGCAATGAGCTGCCGCATTCATGGAATGCGGACAGCCTGCGAAGGTACTACCTGTAGGCGCAATGTAATAATTGGCTTCGTAATATATAAACGAAGTCAATTAATAGAGTAGATCTTTACTTTCTTCCTTCAAAAGCCCGTACTTTTTTCCTCACAGGGGAACCCTTACCAAAGGGGTGAGGTTTTTATCGAGGCGGTGCTAATTGTAACTCGTGAGAAATATATGAACGAGCTATTCCCCAAAGAAGTTGCATCGAAAGTGATTGGCTTCGACCAAATCGCCAGTATTCGATAAAACAAGTAGAACTGAACTGACCCTACCAGGGGTAAGGCCAGTTCAGATCTAAATTGCTTACTCTAAGGAGTAAAAGGGGCTTCGGCTCAAATCGTTTCCAAATACAAAACTGCTTACTCTAGGGAGTAAAAGGGGCTTCGGCTCAAACAACTCTCAAAATTAAAAACGCTAATTGGAGCATGAACTCCAAAGAGTAAACCCGGAGACAATTCCCCATCTAAATGCCACAAATCGCCATTTGAGCGCGTCGAACAATAAACACAAACTTGCTTCAGGGGGAGGAGGCGTCTCTCTCAAAAACGAAGGCAAACCGAGTTTGATCTTTTTCATTCAAACAAATCAAACTTATACACGCGAACGGTTTTTCACGCATCATAAACAAATTCATCTTCGCATGAATAAACACAAGCTCGCTTCCGGGGGAGGAGGCGTTTCTCTCAAAAACGAAGACAAATCGAGTTCATATTCATTCATGCGAAGATATAATTACATCACGAGCTCCATACATTTACACTAAGCATTCTCAAAACATTTCAAACACATATCCATAAAACTGCTCGCCAGACCTCCTAAAACGAGGAGCGTTGTAAACGCAAGCAAAGTCCTTGACATCGGGTCCAACATCCAACGGCTCCATCTTTGGAACGCCCAGGGAAATAGCTTCGGCATTTCACCTAGCAGCGAGCTCAACTCGATCTGAGCCGTGAGAAACAAACGCCATGAAAAAATCAAAAATACTGAATTCCGTGCGACGATAAAACTCGTGACAATACTCCAAAAAATCATGATGGCTTGAGTTTGGATAAAGTCATTGAAATTCCTTCCATGCGAAGCCAGAAATACAAAGCGGCCCATCACGCATGACCAGCGGAGTAAGTGATGAGGACATGAGAACCATGGATATACCCATGATTGCTGGGCTTGGAGGAGTCCAACATGGGTGTCCAAATCAAGAAGTAGGCCCGAGGCTAATTCGGTTCGAGTCTCCAAGGTGGGGGCGCAGAAGACTAGAGGATGGCCCAACAGGAGGCCCATGTGGGCGCCTAGGGTTGGGCGCCACCCATGCTACAGTACCCATGGCACTGTTCACGCCGCTGCCGCTACAGTAGCGCACGTGAACAGTACTCGCACGTGAACAGTAATGCCCTAGGGGCTGCGCCCCCTTGCCCCTATTTAGATAGACCCCTCGTTTATTTTCAGACTTGAGTTTTGTTTTACATCTAGCTTTAGCTACCCTCGAACACGCACAAATACGTGCTGTCCTCGTGTGATTCAGAACTCCACCTTCGAGTGATATTAAGATTGCTCGCTTTATTTTCTTGTTTGTTCTTCGATTGCGGACAGGAAACGATCTTCGTGATCAGGCTGATCTTGCACCGGCAAGGTTGGTAACCATCGGGAGTTGGTTCAGCGATTGCATTGGCGCTTCGGGTTCGCTCGTCGTAGTCGGATCGTGAGGGTCTACTTCCACCAAGTCGAATTTATCTCCACTCACCGAAAGATCGGGCACTCCAGCTCTATCAAGTGGTATCAGAGCTTCCAGGTTGATCGGTGAGTTTATCGAGTGTTTTCCCATTACCTACAGTCCACAAAACCAAAAAAATTATCAGGTTAGATCTTTGTCCCAGCACCCTTTTGAGCCTTGCACTTTCTTTCAATAATTTGCATTGTTGAATTTGTGTGCTTACGCATTCAATTGTTGCTGGTTACTTTGTGTCTAATCCTTGTTTTTCTTTTTTCTTCTTGAAACCCTATTTGCGCCGCCGCCAATTTCCTTTCTGCCGCTTGCCATCCGCCGCGCCAACTCCCCTGGAACGCGCCGCAACCTTCTGGTGCGCGCCCTCTGGTTTGCGCCGCCCCCTGGCCTGCGTGGCCCTCTGTTTTGCTCCGCCACCCCCCTGATCCCCATCCCTGTCGTGTCCGCTTTGGCAAGTCAAAAAAAAAGGAAAGAAGTCAAAAAAAAGAAAAAAAGAAACAAGAAAGGACGCAACAACACGCACGCGCCGATCGCGCCTCCTTCCTGGATCGCTCTGTTTCCCTAGATCGCGCCTGCCTTTTCTCTGAGTTGTAGTCCTTTTGGAGAGTCAAAAAAAAACAAAAAAAATAAACAAAAGGAAAGTAAACCTGAGCACAGAAGGACACGGACAAGGAGGTGGGCGCTCTCCTTTTGGGGGGCCGTCGGTCTCCTCACGCAGGACGTCACCGTGCGCGCCTCCAACTTATTTTTCCTGTTTTTTTTCCTTTCTCTTTGTCTCCTTTTTGCACTTTGTGTCCAGCAGCATACTTACGTGTTTAGCACTATAATTCAACTTTGCATTATTGTTTGATTGTGCTAATCCTTGATGTGAGTGCAGCCTACCCAGAACTCCACATATTCCTACGACGAGCAGATTTTGTTTCTCCAGGCAATCGCTGCTCCAATCTTTCGCGAGTTCCACCGGTTGGTTGCAGTTCGCCCCTGTGTGCGTGGTAAGAACGGATAAGAATTTGATAACAGCACTGTAGTGAGCGCCTTGTGAGCCGTTACACCCTTGTAGTCGTAGGATTTTGTTTTGTCTTTGCGCTAACCATGGCAGGAGACGTCGACAAGACGGATGTACAGCTGCGGGATATGCGGACACAGGTTGATGGAATGGCCGCAGACATTAAGCCGATGCATGCACGGCTTGATTCGATGATCACTTCTGTGAACGAGCGGTTCGATCAGATCGACCTCGCGCACACAGCCACCAAGACAACGCTCGACACCGTCGTGGCACGACTCGACGCATTGAACACCGCGATCACGGAGTTGCGGAAGGACTATGGTGCTGACACGGAGCAGGAGGATGGAGATCGCCGCGGTCGTGCCCACCGCGTGGTACGTCATCCTAATAATGATTCATTTGCTAAGATTCAATTTAAAATTCCATCTTATAATGGCAAATATGATCCTGCTGCATATCTTGATTGGGAGTTAGAGGTCGAACAAAATTTTTCATACCATAATATTCCTGCAAATTCTCAAGTTAAAGCTGCTATTAGTGAATTTACTGATTTTGCTTTAATTTGGTGGCGTGAATATAAACAAAAACATCCCACTACTATTCCCACCACTTGGGCTCAATTAAAAGCTGCTATGCGACATCGATTTGTACCTTCATATTATAAATGGCATACAAAGGGCATTGTGCAGGATCAGTCCATTGTTGTATCTCTTGCCACACCTAACCTTTTGCAGGATTCTGAACAAAAGCAAGAGGATAAGGACGACATGGTGGAAACTGAGGAGCTCACATCCTCTTATGCAATTTCAGAACCATCACTTCCCAATGAACCTCATACTCCTACTAAAAACACAGGTACTGCTCATGGTGCTACACTCATGGATGGTGAGAATTGTCTTAATGTGCTGAATTTTTCCACAAACCATGCTATCATAGAGCAATTGTTAGTGGAACCATCTCTTGATGCATCTTTGTCACATGATGATGTGCTTGTTGTTCCTTGTGATAAAGATGAATTGTTTGATCATGCTTCAGTTCTACATGTTTTGGAACCAACCATTTGTGCTGAAAATAAACATGTTATGCATATTGCTAGTGCAAATGATGAGCTAAAATTGTTGTCCTCCTTACATACATTGGGTTACATTGAATTTGATGATTTGTGTAATCTAGATTGTTTGCAAGCGAGACTTTTTCAATATGCTGATTTGCCTTGGTTTGCTAAACACACTTATCATGTTATTGGCAAATATGACAACAAAGGACAATATATGATACAAAGAGTCTACATTTGTTGCAATATGAGTACTCCTTTTGTTGTGAAAGATTATGATCAGTTAGAGGACAGCTATACTACACATCATAGTTTATATTCCTCTAGTTCTATTTTCATGACACAAATTTACTATAAAGAAGGGGAGCCTTGCTGGTTGCTACCTATGCCTGCTTTTTCTTTTGTTGGTACTAATCTTGTGCAGGATAGTGTTGACAAACATCGTGTGTCGTCCGATCAAGAAGCCTACATGCTTGCTAAAAGTTCTATGCGAGATGACACTTTCGCCAATTGGAAACATGGTGACATCCCTCCTCTCAATATTGTTGGTTTCCTTTGTTTTCGCAACCCCATTCTCCTTTGTGTTGTGCAGGATGGGCTTCAAGTACAATCGACGCCGAGGACGGCTTTTTGTCAAGAAGGGGAGGATGATGAGGACATGAGAACCATGGATATACCCATGATTGCTGGGCTTGGAGGAGTCCAACATGGGTGTCCAAATCAAGAAGTAGGCCCGAGGCTAATTCGGTTCGAGTCTCCAAGGTGGGGGCGCAGAAGACTAGAGGATGGCCCAACAGGAGGCCCATGTGGGCGCCTAGGGTTGGGCGCCACCCATGCTACAGTACCTGCGGCACTGTTCACGCCGCTGCTGCTACAGTAGCGCGCATGTACAGTACTCGCACGTGAACAGTAACACCCTAGGGGCTGCGCCCCCTTGCCCCTATTTAGATAGACCCCTCGTTTATTTTCAGACTTGAGTTTTGTTTTACATCTAGCTTTAGCTACCCTCGAACACGCACAAATACGTGCTGTCCTCGTGTGATTCAGAACTCCACCTTCGAGTGATATTAAGATTGCTCGCTTTATTTTCTTGTTTGTTCTTCGATTGCGGACAGGAAACGATCTTCGTGATCAGGCTGATCTTGCACCAGCAAGGTTGGTAACCATCGGGAGTTGGTTCAGCGATTGCATTGGCGCTTCGGGTTCGCTCGTCGTAGTCGGATCGTGAGGGTCTACTTCCACCAAGTCGAATTTATCTCCACTCACCGAAAGATCGGGCACTCCAGCTCTATCAGTAAGTGCAAGCATTTCATCACCCTGAATATGCACAAATGTATAAGTTCAAAAGAACTGCCCGCTCAATAAGTCCTAAACTCTAATTACAATTCAAAAGGTCCTTAGACCTGTGGATCGACCCTGGGGGCCCCTTGGTCACCCTGTCCTTGCGAAGAAGAAGCACCAGCTTCACCGGCAAAAGCACCGGTAGCAGCAGAACTTGTTCCCGCACCAGCTTCGGCAGCTTCTTTGATAGCAGCTTCCCTCGCAGCTGCTTCGACTTTGACCTTCTGCTTCTTCAGTTCCTTTGACTGAGAATACAGAAGCTACCAAATAAAATAATAGAAAATTAAAAACAAAAATGAAACAAAGTAGACCATGACGGCAATTAACAAAGTACCTTCGCAAGCCGGTCACGGACAATGTTCTGAGTCGCTTGACGACCACTGGCAACCCAGAAATATCTCAAAAAGAGAGCCTTCGCAACTAACAGCTGCTGCGGAAAATAATCAGTGTCGGCAGGATCTCGGGGAAACGGATACGGATAGCCTTTCCGAACCAAGGCACTATAATGATCACAGCCGTTGTCTGAGAGAATCTTCAGCAGGTTGCTTGAACACAGGTTGACAGCGAAGTCACTGACAACTTCCATGACATTTGGAAGCGAAGCAAATTCATTATCAATCCAATTGAAAAGCTTGTCCAAGCTATACTCTTTGCTGGGAAAAGGAGCAGGTTCCGTTCCAAACTATCGCAGGGCCTCCTTGTATAGGCGATACAGCTTTAGGCCACGCTCCCAGGCAACATCAACTACACTTTCATTTTCCTTGCGAAGTGAAAGATTCACAGTTTGCAGCGACAAGGCCTCACGCTCAAAATTTTCACTACGAGACCGATATGTATCAACATCGCCCGAAAGTTTTTCCTTGGCATCATTGAGTGTATTCACCTCACCCTTTAGGATGGAAATCAACTCAGTATCTTCAACAATTTTCTTGCGAAGGCCCTCTAGGGTGTCATCCATGTCAACTATCTTAGCCTCCAAGGCAGAAACTTTCTCCTTAAGCAGGCTGGCTTCGCCAGCTTGAGTTTCCAAAGCAGCAACCTTGTCCTTTAAAGATTTGTTCTCACTAATAATGGACTCCCGGTCCTGGCGAAACAAATTCTTTTCTTTTTCAATATCTTCCTTGATCCTGTCAATAGTGGCTTGGATCTGAAGAAGCTCATCTTTTTCCCTTCGCAACTTCACTAGCTCTGCGCGCTCAACAGCAACCAAGTTGAGGTTGGGAACTTGAGCTGTCAACTCATTGATAGCCAAAACAACCTATAGTAGGAAAAAAACTTGTTCAGTATTATGAGACCGACGAAACGAAGCTAAGGTCAATAACATAATCACAGACGAAGGCGATAAGGTCATACCTTCATTCCCGAAGCCAAAATGTTAGAACTTATGCTTTCAGGATCCAGTGTTTGAATAAGTCGTTGATATTCTGCAAGTAAAAAATAATGATAACACTGTTATCTTTGCAAAATAGCCAAAGTCAAAAGCCAGCTATAATCCCAAACAAAAAACACCTTCCCAAGCAAAGTCTTGCAGAGGCCCACCTTCGCGCATACGAGCAGGTCCCTCTCCTTCGCCACCTACTTAAAAATCTCCTTCGCATTAGCATCAAACAGCAGAATAAACAAAGTCGCTAAAGGAAAAAATGAAGCCATACCACAAGTACCTTCGGCAAAAGAAGGAATACCCCCCATATCAACATCCATGTAAGCTTGAGAGGCAGCGGCCCTCTCAGCGGCTTTGGAAGTTTCAGCTTCGGCAACCTCTTTCCCCTTAGCCTAGGTATCCATGTCAACTGTCCCGGCAGCATGGGCCAAAACCTCCAAAGAGTCTCTGGCAGGAGGGGCAGAAGCCAAGGCAGGCGATGGAGGGCTAACCGGCGGAGTGTCCATAGGGGCTTCGGCTGTAGGCTTTTCAACGTTGGCTTCGACATGAACCTCCTCCGGCACATTCCCAATAACGGGAGCATCCCGAATGGGGGTGTCCTCAAACATACTAATATCAATGCCATCGTCAAATGGATTCGGAACCCGAATATCCTCAGATGTTTCAGCAGCGCCTTCACAAGTAATATTGATATCAATCACGGGATTCTCTGTTAGGTACCTCGCTAGAAAAGGAAGACTTGAGCCCTGAAAGTAATTGCCAAAGAGTGCAACCTCACCTAAAAAAAATGTCATGATGCTCCCTATCCCAACACTTACACGGGATCACACCCTGCCACGATGCTCCCTATCGGCGTGGGTAACTTAAGAGCACGTTCGCAAAGAACTTGTTGAACCTCTTGGTAGATCTGGTATGAACCTCTACACACCATGGCTACAAGATCACCCCGAGCAATCTATATGCATAATAGATTGGAAGCAAAGCAAGCCCAAGAAAAGCACAAGATCGTAGAAGGAGGAATCGAGTCGCTAAAAGATCGGATGACATGAATAACATTACTCATATAATAGACGTTTACGGATCATCACCACCGAGCGCATACCATTGATGATTCCAACTAGATCTTGAACTCCACCATGGCACAACCACACAGGGAGGCCATGATGGCTAGGGTTGGCCTAAGCCATCCCCTAGACAACTTCGAGGACTTGTGGCGGTCGTCGTCTCCCTTTGATGTATGCCCTAGGTTTCACCGAGTTCTGGTGGATGGATGCCAATTCCCCTCGGCACACAATTATAAAAAGTCCGAGGAGTCCGTGGTTCAAAGGGGAGGTCGAACCGACGAAAAAACGCCCTAGGCCGGCTGGCCTAGGGCTCTTTGGGCCGGCTGGCCTAAGCCCTTTTTGGCCCAGTTCGGCCCCATCTTTTGCGTGCGATCTTCTCTCGACGATCCTTGTCCTCATGTGCATGATGTCCTATATGAAAGTTGCTCCGAAAACGTTGGGTTGGGTCTCTTTTGCTTGTCTTGATTCCGTCGTGTCTGGGTTGCTTTTGGATTTGAATATAAATGCCCCATATTGGACCATTTTCCTGCAAAAACACAATATGCTCCAAAATACAACACATATACGAAAATGGGGTTATTTCAAGTGCCAAGTGGCGGGTTAGTATATGAATTGGTCCCAAAACACCACTTAATTAGCACTAAAATTGTACATATAATGAGCGTCAACATTCCCCCCATGTTTAAACCTTGCTAGTCCTCGAGTAAGTCCAAGATCTTCGCTTGACAAGGAAATCAGCGTTGCCCTTTAATGTCACATTGCTCTCAAGTGTTTAACATTTAAAGTTCAAGTTGTGTCCAGCTACTTTTCATTATGGAAGATAGACTAGCAATAAAGAACAAGCCACAATAATAAATAAATGCAATGCTCTTGAACTTAAGCGAACTTTAGACCTTTACCTTGTTCCATCGTGAAGAGTTTTTCAAAAAGATGCATATCTAACATAAGTGAGATTCTCTTGCAAAAGCTCATGGGAACACTCATCTCATCAAGTCGCTCAAGCCTATACTAGATTATTTTCAACCTATTCTACTCATATATGAAAGTGGAAGGCTTATGTGGAGCTTGGTAGGTAAAAACAATCCTAGCAAAACATTATATTCAAAGTATTGTCAAACTAAGAGAGAGATCTATTGGAATTACCGAGACTAGTCAAAAAGGCCATGGAGAATAAATGTTGGAAAGGGAGAGGGATGGAACACACACATTTAGATAGGTGGACACGTGCAAATGGCAAGTGGATGATCCCGAGGCACAAATGATGTCCTCGTTGTCGAATTGCACATGGTTGGAAAATTGAGTATGGAATTGTCTTCAAAGCACTTGGAATTTGATGAAGCTAAAAGAACTAAGGAGCATTATTTCTCTCTTTTTTTCTTTCTTTCTTTCATTTTTTCTTTCATCTATTTTTCTTTTCTTCTCCTTTTTTCTTTTTCCACATTTTTCTTTCTTTTTGCTCCTTAGAACCTTTAGCAACATAGTACTTACTCAGTATCCTCCCCCCATGCTTAAACGATTGCTCGTCCTCGAGCATAGAAGTGAGGGTTGATAATTCCTGAAGTAAGTACACAAAGTCCATCTTGATCTTCCAGAAAATCACTTGAATCCTTAGGGAGTTTCTTGTCGATGCCTCCCAAATTGATGTTCTCTAAATTAAGCTCTCGATTCTTCTGGATTTTCATCGAGAAAATGATCCATACTCAATTGTGGGTTGTGGTCAAGGAGGTAATCACAAAAAGATATTTGGGTTTAGGGTGGATATCCAGCGAAGTTTGTGAAGTTTCCGGTGTAGAAACTCACAATGCATGGTTAGAAAGGCTAGCAAAAGGAAGGTACGCAAAATGGAATGGCCAGCTTCTTAGTCTCAAACCATAGAAATCAATCTTAATCCAACTCATCAAAATATAAGTTTGCAAATCTAAAGGTTTCGTCATGAAAGATCATGTATATGTAAAGGCTTAGGTAGGTAGAACTTTGCAAGAGATTCACGAATGTAGATAGCATAAGATCAAGTTTTAAATAAAATAATACAAGGCATAAAGTCCTCGGTAAACTTAAATCAAAGAGCAACATAAGGAATATGTGGGTCTAGAATTTAGTCATTTAACCTCTATAAATAAAAGTGCTGGTATTTAATCAATTTAAGATCATTTAATAGAGAGCAAATGGTCAAGTCATATACAACATGGTGTAGGTAGAACAAAGCGGCAACTTTCATCACTTTTCCATAAGCAAAGCATTCAAAATATGTCATCATGGTGAGCACAAAGTGGTGGTGATCACTATTTATTGAAAATAAAAACAAAACTAGGTTGTCCTCCTAGTAGCCATGTTATTAACAAGAGAGATATACAAAAGTTTCTAACCTATGGTTGATGGCATACATATATACAAGCATTAAAAAGGAGATGAACAAAGAGAAGGTTGAGGAAGAGTTACCGTCCTTTTCGATGCTTGCAATGAAGTGTAGCGCAACTACCCCCATGCTTAAGCATTGTGCTTAGCATGAAAGAAGAGAAATGAGCATCTTGTGTTGAACACGATCATTATACTCCATATGGCCTTTTTCTTTTCATCCAACAATTCCTCCCTCATGCTTAGCATGTTGCTAAGCATGGAAAAAGATGGTAAACCATCATGTGATTCTTGAAGTTCTTCCGCCATGCATTTGAAGATTATATTTATACTTCTTCACCTTTGTTGCCATAATTTTCCTTCAACGACTTCCCATTGTCACTAAGCCATGGTCCCAATCATTTTTCTCACCGTCATTCATCTCCTTGCTTGTTGTCCTCATTGCTGCTTCATCTTCCACAAATTTTTTCTTTATTTTGAGAACAGAACATGTACTGAACCATTGCTCCATTGCAAAGTGCACAAATTTATCTTCCAACGAGTCATCATTCTCCTAAAACGGATTCCGAACAAGAGAGTTATGGCTATTTTATTCTAGCTCTGCAACCTGTCCTGAGCTGATTTCAGAACATGCAGCGCCCAATGTTTTTGTCATATCTCCTTGTACGGGTTTCCAAATTTGTTGATCTCAGATGCGTTGGAACGAGAATTTGATGGACCCTCTGAATATCCACTTTTTATTCCTTGTACATCTCTGAACATGTGCAGATTTTTGATGAAAACAGCAGCATCCCTTTTAATCTTTGGAGATGTTAACGATCTTGGTTCGCAACTTTGATCATGAATTCATGGGATTCCTTCGTCATGCCTGCAAAACACTTGAGATGCACAAACTACCCCCGGGGTGACGGTCGGGAGTATAAGCAAATGCCAACAACCAATGACATCCCTAAGACCTTAACTTGTGGCATAATTAACCTAGTGAAAGAGAAAAATAAAAACCTAATGGGTGTGTGTGTGCGAAGTGAATGCAGATGAGAGGAAGATATATAAACCAAGACAATGTTTACACCTAGTTCTAAACACCATGTTTACAACTAGGTTGCCTTATCTTTCCATAGTCACAAAGATCTATTAACCAAGGTTAAAACACCATGTCTATCCCAAGGTCAATAATTCCTTATGGCTCAAGAAAAACAAGGCGCATTGCAAAGCTTATAAACCAATCAATGCAATGTAAATGCTAACAAGGTTCTCAAAACTAATTGATGATGGTCCGCGATCATATGTAAACAACATGTTTACACAAGACCGTAAAGGGAAAATGCCCGATGAAGCGTTGACATGGATATGAAAGCATTCATCATAAAGTTTTGTGAGAGAGCCAAGCTAATAAATGCAAGATGGAACGATGGAATGGATGAAAAATGCAAAAGCAAAGAGTTAGCAAAAACAAGGGTTAGCAGTTCGAAAGGTCTTTCGATGTTGTTCCGCAATCAATTCATTCAAAAAGTAATTTCTTAGAGCAACAAAGCTTGGCCAACCACCTGTCGGATTTATGGACCCGGCAGTCCACATAGGGTAGTCTGCGTGGTTGATTTGTTGAGAGACAGATCGAGGATCACAAGTCGATGGTAACACAAGACGCAAGGATTGAACAGGTTCGGGCCGTCAAGATGACGTAATACCCTACGTCCTGTGTTGGGTGTATGTATTGCTGTGTATGAAGTTCCTGAAGGATCTCCGTAGTTGGGTTCTAGTCTCGAGGTGTGGATTGGCTGTTGTTGATCGTGTTGATCTCGTGCTNTTCCTTGAGTTACAAGTCGGCTAGAGATCGTAATCTACCCGGAATACAAGGATTCGATCCTACAATGATTACAGATATCTTTCCCTAGAATTCCGATTAGTTTATCTTGATCTCCGATCTTCTTGCGAGATACGCCGTCTCCTTCCTTATCCACGCACCGTCGTACTCATCCCGGCTTGCCCGACTGGTGGGCCTCTCGACTGATGGGCCACCCAGTCTGACAACCCGGCCCGATAGCACTCGGATTGGGCCGTATCTTGCTGGTTGGGCCAATCCGCCTTCTGGGTACCCCCGGAGGTCTATCCCCGACAAGCCCCCGAGTAGTACGTGGTTGAGTGACAACCCGGTGAGGTCCTGCTATCTCCTGAGCTTCGAGTTTGCTGCGGTTGGAAGCAAAACCGCATGATACTGGAGAGAAAAGAGAGCCGTCTGCAAGGAATGCACCGCGAGGTGCGTCCGTTGGCCGTAGCCCCCGAGCCTTGAAGCGATTTCAGAGGAATCGGTCCAAGGGTTTGTAGCCTTGTTCTGATCATTTTCATCATGGTCGCCAGACAATCAACGGATGCGCCGCGAGGTGCGTCCATTGGCCGTAGCCCCCGAGCCTTAAGGCAATTCCGTATGAATCGGCTCAAGGCTTATTCGAGGATCATCTTGACATTTCCTTCTGGCGTCAATTTCGGCAGCCTGCCCCCTAAACGTGAGGGTCCAAGCGTGCCGACAAGTCATCCCGGCGCCAGCCCCCAAGCGTGAGTGCCGAGGCATGCTGAGTTGTCGTCCCGGCGCCAGCCCCAAGCGTGAGGGCCGAAGCACGCCGAGTAGTCGTACCGGCGCCAGCCCCCGAGCGTGAAGGCTGAAGCACGCCGAGTAGTCGTCTCGGCGTCAGCGCCCGAGCATGAGGGCCGGAGCACGCCGAGTAGTCGTCCATACCCTGCAGCAAAAGCATGGTGCAAAGGCAGTATATGGTGCAACAAAAATACAAATCCAAGAGGAAAGGCGACGTATTGAAAGTGACGCCTGCTCCTCACTTTTAAGTCTTTTAATTTCTCCGGGTAGTTAGCCTGCTACATTTATGCTCCTGATTCCCGTTAGCCATAGTCCGTAGCACAGGGAGCTAGGCCGCATGCACGTGTAGGAGCGTAGGCGTACGGAAGAGTCGAGGTTTCATGAATTAAGGCGTGTGCTGCCCGAATACTTTAGCGACTTGTATAAAAGCTCACAAAATAAATTGATTTAATACTTAGCTCCACGAACGTTCTGAGTCCTTGAGGATTCCCTCTTTCTTGAATGCCCCAAAGGGAACATAAATGGAGGAGCGTCGTTCCTGGCATGCGGCGACAAGAACAGTTTCCCCCGTGAACGCACAGGGCACGCCCGTGGTCGAGTAAAACCAAAGGCGATAAGGGTGACCTGTGCGCCTTGGGAGAAGGAGGGACGCGTGGCTTGTAGCTCACGCGCTTCACAATGCAAGGGGAGTTCCTCGTCCCCGGTAGCCCGAGGCCATAAATACTCACCGGGAGCCAAAGCTGCCAGCCCGAAGTGAGTATGTATAGGATCCTTGTAGCGAATGTGCTGGAGGTTCACTGCTGGGTTCATCCACCGGGGAAAATCCATGGAGTCATAAAAGCGTGGTGCTAGAAGAGTGCTTGCGATGTACTTGAGGTGTTGATGAGCGTCTGGATGCTGCTCCATTAGCTCCTTGCCTTGCCTTTGGTTTAGGACTGTCAGGGCGTAATGCTCCGGCAAACCAAGGGGTACCCAGAGGCATTCGCTCTCAACCCTCGGAAGGGACTGCCTCGTCGATGGCTGCAGTGGTGCTACAAGAGAGCTTGCGATAAGCTCATGTGGACCAAGCTTGCTGCGGATGCAACACTTGGCGCGCCGGCGAGTGCCCTAAGCCGTCTCCGTGACGGTGAAGTCTTTTTATTCTTGTACCCGGTGCATGACCAGCTTCGTTGTAACTGTATAATCTGCAAAAGAACTTCTCTCCTGGATTGTCTCGAGAATGGAGCTTCTGCGTTTCCTTTCTTGGCAGCGCCAGCCCTTGAGTTGTCGGGGCTCGGCCGCGCTTGTCCAATTGCCGTGACTTGTTTGCAGCGTTAGCCCCCGAGCACTTTGGGGCTGATCAAGCCCGAGAGGCACGCTGTCTGTGATGCAGTGCCAGCCCCTGAGCCTGAGTGCTGGTCGAACCTTAGCGACACACCACTCGTTTTGCAGTGTTGGCTCTCGAGTGGTTCGGGGCCAATCGAGCCTGAGAGGCACACTGTCTTTAATGCGGTGCCAGCCCCCGAGTCCGAGAGCTGGTCTAGCCTTAGCGGCATGCCACTTATTTTGCAGTGTTGGCTCCCGAGTTGTTCGGGGCCAATCGAGCCCGAGAGGCACACTGTCATCAATGCGGCGCCAGCCCCTGAGTCCGAGAGCCGGTCGAGCCTTAGCGGCACGCCACTTATTTTGCAGTGTTGGCTCCTGAGTTTTCGGGGCCAATCGAGCCCGAGAGGCACACTGTCTTCAATGCGGCGCCAGCCCCCGAGTCCGAGTGCTGGTCCAGCCGTGGTGGCACGCCGACTTCTTCGTCTTGCCCGAGTGCAAGGGGTCGTTTTTAACGTTGACGTTTCGAGCGTAACGGTCCACGAGGGTGCTCAATGGCTCTTTTTACCGTTGCGCTCTCATCCGTTAATCGCGCCGTCTTGCGGTAATTTTGGGCGTTGTGAAGTGCCATAAAAGGTGAGGGTTAGGTCTGACGGGGAAATCCCTCTGTTTCCAGATCCATTCCCCCTCGCTCCATCCTTCATTCCGCCGCCACCAGAGCCTTTCTTTGCTTCTAGATCCGCTCCGCGGATTTAGCCACCACCAGGAGCGTAGCCTCGCAGATGCGAAGGAAGGTCTCCATGCCCAAAGCCATGGCACCGAAGAGGACGCTCGCCGACCTCCCCAAGTCTGATAAGATCCCCTCCCCCGCCGTCGCATGGGCACGTGGGAAGGTAACCGAGGAGGTGCTGGAGGAAATGGTGGAGCGGAGCATCCTTCCGCCTCAAGCAGTGGCGGAGTGGCGCCAGAGCATCGGGGAGGCCTTCCCGTCGGAGAACTCCGGCGAACTGGTGCTTTTCAAGCTGTTCTTCGAGGCGGGGTTCGGCTTGCCGGCAGAAGCCTTCTTCCGGGGCCTGCTCCACTACTACGGGATCAAGGCCATCCACCTCAACCCCAACTCGGTCATGGCCATCTCCGTCTTCATCCACCTGTGCGAGGCCTACCTGGGGATTACTCCCCATTTCGACCTGTGGAGGTACCTTTACTGGTTGAAGCCTCAGCCAAGCGAGGAGAAGATGGTAGTGGTGGGAGGCACCGGATTCATGCTGCGTCAAGGCCGGAAGGACCAGTACTTCGACATCGCCCTGAACACCTCCAACAAGGGCTGGAAGGCGGAGTGGTTCTACATCGGGAACCACGTGCCAACGATTCTCTGCCATCGCGGAGCGCGGCCGGAGATCAAGACCTGCTGGAATGAACTTCCTGCGGATCACCAGATGCGCGAGGTGGAGGAGCTCCTTGGGATGATCAAGGAGCTCAAAGATCGTGGTTTGACAGCGGTCGGCGTCGCCTGCAACTTTAGCCGGCGGCTAGTTCAGTCGATCCAGGAGAGGAAGCACCTGGGTTTCGAGTACTCGGGCCGAGAGGATCCTACCCGGGGGGCTCACCGGACGGTGGGCAAGGAGGAGATGAAGGCGCGCGTAGGTGGCTTCTTCCTCTGCCACGTGTCGGAGAAGCATAAACCGCGCCCGTTCTCTTTGAAGAGGCCAGCTCCACCGGTAAGTCTTCGTTCTGAGTACTTTATCGTGTTCATCTTGATGCTGATCTTTGATTTTGATCTAATCGTCCGTTGGCCGTCTGATTTTGCGACTCTCGCAGGATCGGGTCTTTGAATACTTTCCTCCTTCTCTGCTTCCAGAAGATTCGCCTAGGAAGGCATACCTGGGGGTAGCAGCCCCGAGTGATCAAGGCGACGCCCCTACGAGAGGTGCAGTTGATCCGCCTGCTCCTCTGGAGTGGGCAACAAGCGACACGGAGGGCTCCCTGAGCCCTTCTGATGAAGATGTAGAGGAGACCCGCCCACGGAAACGGCGGGTGGCCGTGGCAAAAGTCGGGTCTCGTAGGGCCCGCGTTTCTAAGCCGACGGCGCCTGAAGCCGGCGATGCGGCTGACGACGACTCGGCTACGTTGTCTGACGAGGCGCCCTCCATCCAGGAAGCAGTGGCGCATACGGCGCCGTCTCCCAAGCGAAAACGCACAAGGAAGGTGACGGCAAAGAAACCGCCTGCGCAGCCGGCCAAGCAACCAGTGGCGGGTTCGGACGCCGACGTTGATGAACCGGGACAACCTTCCCCGGCCGTCGTGGAGGAAGGGGAAGAGGAGAAGGACGAAGCAGTGTCCGACTCCTTATTCCAAGAGCAGGAGCACGCCCGTGCCATGGGCGTGTCGGTAGAAGAAAAACGGCGGATGGTGGCGGAAGCCGTTGTCCAGGCTGCCGCGGATGCCAGGCCAGTCTCCAATCTGGGGACCAGGCCGATCCTGACGACGGCCATGGCGCAACAGCGACCCAAGCTTCCGATCTTGTGGCCTTGAGTCGTTGTGGTGAAAAGTACCCAGTAAGTCTTCGATTCTCGTGCTTCTTGTACGTATCATTATTTCCGAGTTCCTGTTTTTAACTGCCGAATGCTTTTTTCACCAAATCTTCTGATGTTGATGGTAAGGCGGCGGCGGGCGGGGTCGTCGACTGCTACCCCGCAGAAACCGAGTTCCCCCCCGGTTACACCCGTTGGCACGCCGCTCTCGGGCGTGGTGCCCGGTGTGACGGATTCGGCCCAGGGGTCGATGGCGCCGCGACTAGAGCAGGTGCCAGCCGGGCCTGCTCCGGAGGAGAACGTGGTGGTGCTTGGGACGGAGGACGTGCAGGGTGGGGCAGGAAAGGCGGCGGCTTCCCCGAGCGGTGGCGCTGGGTATCCTGTAGTGGATCCCTCGGTGCCGGCTCTACGCGCGGACAGAGATGCCGCTGCTCAAGGAGAGGTCCAAGGGGAGGGCCTCCAAAAGCAGTTGGACGACTCGGGGGCCATGACGGTCCCCGCGATTGATGCCAACGCGGCAGAGGAGGAGGCGGTGCTTGCCGAGCTACAGCTCGCAGTCGACCAATCTCGGCGCTGCGTGGAGGTTTGTCTCCTCATCCGCTTTGTTTATTTGTCATTCTTCATTGTACATTGCCTGAATTCTCCGTTTTTCGCTGATTGGTGCAGAGGTTAGCCACGCTATGGCAGTCGTGCCTCGAGCAGCTCCGTGATGTGCAGTCGGTGCGACGGCGCGAGGCAGAGCTGAAGGCGGAGTTCAAATGGGTCAAGCGTCAGCGTGACGTCGCCCAGAAGAGTTTGAACGACGCCATCGTGCAGCATCGCTCGAGTCTTCATGGTAAGGCCTTGTCCTTGTAACTTCCTGAGTGCTCTTTCTTTGCCGTCGAGTTTTGCCGTGTACTTTTCGTCCTGACCGAGTGCTCCCCTGCTTTTTCAGAGAAGGAGATGGAGAGGGCCCGTCACCTCGGTGAGCTAAAGGATTTGTGTTTTGCAAACACCAATCTGCAGAAGTCCAAGGAAGTCATGGCGGGCAAGCTGAAGAGGGAGCAGGAGTTCTGAAAAGGTGCGGACATGACGATTCTTCAAGCGATGTATACTATCCAGAATAACGCTCAAATCATAACAGGCTTGGAGCAAGAGCTAGCTTCGTCACACCAGGCCTTGACGGAGATCCACGACGCGGCGAAGGACCTTCTGGACGCCATTGCTCCGGAAGAGTGTGAGCCGACAGCTCTCGTCGCCCGACTGCAGGCCGCGCCAGCCCGGATCGCCGACCTGGTCAAGGAGTCGGCGGTTGTGTGTGCGAACAACGCTCTCGCGCGTGTTTGGACGCTCTTCCCGCGGATCGACCTTGCACCAGTTGGTGATGGGGTGGCAGCGGATGCTTCAAGCGAGCAAGTGAAGGAGGCACTGGCTCAGACTCACCCGATCGCAGAGAAGGTCGGCGAGGCCCTCAAGCTGGAGTAGGATCCTGCGTGGTGGAGTAGAATAGAGTAGATTTTGTATGTATAGATATTCAGAAATGAATAAAATGGGGGTTTTGGATATTTTATCTCATGTTTTAAGGTTGCCTGAGTTGTTCTTTTGCTTGAATGTGCTTTTCCCTTCGCTTCACTTATCCTAAGTTCATAACGTCGAGAGCGGATCCCGTGCACATGTAGAGAGGCTTAGGCGTTGTTCCAGGCCCGGTTACGCAGCATTTAGTTAGGAACTACTCGGAATGGAGTAATACCGAGTGGTTTTACTAAGAGAAAAAATATTAAATAAAAAAGGGATATCTTTATTGAACTTGGTGATACATAGCTTTGTTATGGGTAGAATCGGCGTAAGTGCTCTATATTCCACGGGTGCGGGACTTCGGAGCCATCCTCGTATTGGAGTCGAAAAGTACCCGGACATATGACCTGGGTCACTATGAATGGTCCTTCCCATGGGGCGGAGAGTTTGTGAGCTCCTGTTGTCGATTGCACTCGGCGTAAGACGAGGTCACCGATGTTGAAGTCCCGTTGCTGGACGTTCTTGTCATGGTAGCGTCGGAGTTGTTGCTAGTAGCGCGCATGCTGTATGAGGGCGTTAACTCTATGTTCCTCGATGGAGTCGAGGACCACCTCGCGAGCTGCTTCTACTTCGCCTTCCTCGTAGTTGTCGATGCGCGGTGATCCAAAGGCGATGTCGGTCGGGAGGATTGCCTCGGAGCCGTAGACCAGGAAGAAGGGAGTGTGGCCTGTGGCCCTACTCGGCTGAGTCCTGAGTCCCCAAATGACCTGCGGTAGCTCTTGGTGCCATCGTCCAGCGAACTTCTTCAACGGGTCGAAGATCCTTGCCTTTAGGCCTTGGAGTATCATGGCGTTGGCTCGTTCCACCTGTCCATTGCACCTGGGGTGGACGACCGAGTCGTAATATACATCGATGCATCTGCTCTTGCAAAAATCCCAGAAGGCGGATCCGGTGAACTGTGTTCCCAAGTCAGTTATGATCCTGTTTGGGACCCCAAACTGGTGCGTGATTTCTTCGATGAAGGCGGCGGCTTGCTTTGACGTTGGAGATCCGACAATGGCTTTGTACTCTATCCATTTGGAGAATTTGTCGATGGCAACGAGTATGTGCGTGTAACCTCCCGGAGCAGCTCTAAACGGTCCCACCTTGTCCAATCCCCAACAGGCGAAAGGCCACGAGGGCGGGATTGTGCGTAAAGCTTGGGCTAGGAGGTGTTTTTGCTTGGTGAAGAACTGGCACCCTTAGCACCGGCGGACGAGTTCCTTGGCATCAGAGACGGCAGTAGGCCAAAAGAACCCAGCCTGGTATGCTTTTTCGACTAGTGTTCCTACGGCGGCATGGCTTCCGCAAACTCCCGAGTGGATATCGTCAAGGATCTGGAGGCCGACTTCTTTCGTGACGCATTTGATGAACACCTGGCTTGTAGCGGCTCGTCTGTATAGGGCGTCGCTGACCACCACATAGTTCCTGCTTCGACGTTCCAGAATCTTTCGTGCTGTGGGGTCTTCTGGTACCTTGTTATGGGCGAGGTAATCTATGAACTCGGCCATCCACTCTTCTTTGGCGTCGACGGTCATTACCTCACAGAGTTCAGGGGCAGGCTCTGGTTCATCTCCCAATTCTTTAACGGAGGGTTTAAGGAGACCTTGCACGAACACACCTCTGGGTACTTCTGCGCGGGTTGACCCTAGTTTGGCGAGTGCGTCAGCTGCGAGGTTGTTCTCTCGTGGAACGTGATGGTATTCTATTCCATAGAATTTTCCCTCCTGCTTGTGTACTGCCTCACAGTAAGCGTTCATCCGTTCGCTGTGGTGATCCCATTCTTTGTTGTCTTGGTTTATAACGACGGCGGAGTCACCATAAACCAGTAGCCTCCTTATTCCGAGTGAAGTGGCGATGCGGAGCCCGTGGAGGAATGCTTCGTACTCGGCGGCATTGTTGGTGACGGGGAAATATATTTGAAGGACATATTGGAGTAGTTCCCCTTTTGGTGAGATGAAAAGTACGCCGGCGCCCCCGCCGTCGATCATTAAGGAGCTGTCGAAGTACATCTTCCAGTGTTCGCCGCTAGTGTCTTCCTTCGCGTCCTGGCTCTCGGTCCATTCGGCGATGAAGTCGGCGAGAATCTGTGATCTGATGGCGGTGCGCGGGATGAAATCTATGACGAACGCGGCGAGTTCGACGGACCATTTGATGATTCGTCCGGTGACATCCCTGTTATGGAGGATTTCGCCGAGTGGAAATTGCGTGACCACCTTGATGCTATGCGCCTGAAAGTAATGGCGGAGTTTCCTTGACGTAATCAGTAGTGCATAGAGTAGTTTCTGCACCTGAGGATAGCGCGCCTTGTGTTCGCTTAGTACTTCGCTCACATAGTAGACTGGTCGCTGCACGCGTTGCACCTTTCCCTCCTCTTCCCTCTCCACAACGATCACAGTGCTTACCACATTAGTTGTGGCTGCAATGTATAGGAGCAGTGTCTCATCATTGTGCGGGGGCGACGAGTATCGGTGGGTTGGAGAGGTAGTTCTTGAGGTCGGTGAAAGCTTGCTGCGCCTCCTGGGTCCATTCAAACTTGTCGGTCTTCTTGAGGATCTTAAAAAATAGCAAGCCCTTATCCCCTAGCCGGGAGATGAACCTACTCAAGGCCGCCATGCAACCAGTCAGCTTTTGGATCTCTTTCTTCCCAGTCGGCGGTTTCATCCTCTGGATGGTGTCTATTTTTTCTGGGTTGGCTTGGATGCCTCTGTTGCTGATGATGAAGCCGAGTAGTTTCCCTTTCGGTATGCCAAAGACGCACTTGGTTGGGTTTAGCCTCCAGTTGAGTCTGCGGAGATTGCTGAATGTTTCGGAGAGGTCGGCGATGAACTCAGCTTCATTCTTCGTCTTGATTACTATGTCGTCAACGTATGCCTCGGCGTTGTGGCCGATCTGTGTATCCAGGGTCAGGTTTATGGCCCTCTGGTAGGTGGCGCCAGCATTTCGGAGGCCGAACGTCATCTTGGTGTAGCAGTAAGCGCTGATCGGAGTAATGAAGGACGTCTTCTCTTGGTCCTCTTCTTTCAAGGCGATTTGGTGGTAGCCAGAGTAGCAATCAAGGAAGCATAGGAGTACGCATCCAGCGGTGGAGTCGACAACTTGGTCGATGCGGGGCAGGACGAAGGGGTCCTTAGGGCAGTGCCTATTGAGATCCGTGTAGTCAACAAACATTCTCTATTCATTATTCTTTTTTCTTACAAGGACTGGATTAGCAAGCCAGTCGGGATAAAAGACTTCTCTAATGAACCCAGCAGCTAACAGCCTTGTAATTTCTACCTAATGGCCTCCTTGCGGTCCTGCGCGAAGCGTCGGAGCTTTTGGCGGACTGGTTTGGCGTTCGCGTCAACCTTCAAGGAGTGCTCGATCACCTCCCTCGGAATACCCGGCATGTCTGATGGAGTCCATGCAGATATGTCAGCGTTGTTCCGGAGGAAGGCGACGGGCGCGCTTTCCTATTTGGCGTCGAGCCCTGAACCGATTAGGGCGGTCTTGGAGGAGTCGGTGAGCCCGAGTGAGACGGGGCGTGCTTCTTCGGCTGGCCGCATGGTGGTCGGCGCGGCTCTCCTTTTGGAGGACTCGGGGATGGAGCCGGGATCGCCCTGGAATGTTCTCGCATCGTTGACCACTTCCATCTGGAGTACGCTGCGTTCGATGCCGGTGCAGAGGTGGAGCCCTTCCTTGTCGCATCCCTTGGCGGTGTGCACATTGCTGCGGACGGAGAGGACGCCGTTTGGTGCTGGCATCTTCATCAGTAGGTACGTGTAGTTGGGAATCACCATGAATTTGGCGAGCGCCGGCCTTCCGAGTATGGCGTGATAGGCGGTGGTGAAGTCGGCGACCTGGAAGTTGAGGTACTCGGTTCGGAAGTTACTTTGATCGCCAAAGGTGACGGGGAGAGGTATATGTCCGAGTGGTTTGGAGCCCTTGCCCGGAATTAGCCCGTAAAATGGGTGAGGGGAAGGGGCCAAAGCGTCGAGGCCGATGCCCATGTCCCTCACTGTTTGGGCGAAGATGATGTTGAGCCCACTTTCGTCGTCGACGAGTACCTTGGTGAGGCGAGCGTTGTTCACGATTGGGCTAAGCACCAAGGGGTACTCGCCAACGTCGGAGATCTGAAACCATTGGTCCTTCCTGGAGAAGGTGATCGGCTGCTCTGACCAGCGGAGCGGTTGGATCGGCGATGTGTAGCAGGAGAATATCTCCCTGTCGCGCACCTTCTCCCGGCGCTTGTCATCCACCTGAGGCGGTCCTCCGAGGATGAAGTTCACCTGCCTCTCGACGTTTGGGAAAGCAGGGTTTGCGGGAGCCCTTTCCCCTTGTCGCCCTTGTCGTCTTTGCGTGGCGGCAGCTTCCCTTCCTGCTTCTTGTAGGCGTCGGCGAGTCCCATGCAGTCGATAATACAGTGCTTGGACTGCTTATGTATGGAGCAGGGCCCTTGGAGCATCTTGTCGAACTCGCCGCTGAAGTTGGTCCGCGGGCGAGGGCCTCCGCGATCCATGGCGGCGATGGTGCGATCTCCGAGCGCTTTCGGTCGCCCATTCTGCTCGGTTCTGGCCGAGCTCAGCGCGGGTCCTCCTTCCTTGGTCGGTCTTCTCGGCGAGGCGGCCGATCGTCATCCCGAGTGCTTCTCTTGTTGTAGTGGAGGCGAGTGGCTTCTTTGGCGTTGGCCAGCTTGTTTACCCGCTCAAAGAACTCGCCGGAGGTCTTTGGTAGGTCCTCACAGAGGCGCTCGAAGACCACCGACTCGGCGAGGCCGTCAAGGAAGTAGTGGATGATCTCGGACTCGGAACAGCCGGGGACGAGGTTGCGGTTCTCCATGTACCTGTTGGTGTAGTCACGGAGGCTCTCCCCGCGATTCTGCTTCACCTTCCCTAAGTCCCATGCTGTGCCTGACCGGACGAAGCTTCCCTGGAAGTAACTCTTGAACTTGCGACAGAGTGTGTCCCAGTTGTCGATGGAGTCGGGCTCGAGGCTGTGGAGCCAGCTTAGCCCCACCTTGGTCATGGCGACCGGGAAGTAGGCGCACATGGAGTCGTGGTCGCCGTTCACATTGTAGGGTCCGCCTTCCCATCGTACCTTTCTATGCCTGTAGGTTTAAAGTTAGCAGGCATTCGGATGGATCTTACTCGGGCGGTAAACACTGGGAATCCGTCGCAGTCGTTGAGGTTCTCGGTGCTCTCGCGTCCAGAATCAGCGGAGAGATCCTCAGGGATGCGAGCCCGTGGCGGCCTGTGCTGCTCAAGTGGAGGTCCGTATTTGCGGTCGAACTCGTGGTGGCGCGCGGCCTCATTGGCCTCCAGTTCTCGGCGCAGGCGGGTGTCGCGGTCCAACCCCGGTGCGCCGTGTTCACGGTTGTACTCGGCGCGTCGTCGGAGCTCTTCCTCGTCCCTTCGCCGGTGGCGGTCGTCAAGGTCTCTGCAGAGGTCGCGGTTGCGAAGTCGTTCGCGGAGGTCCGGTTGGTCGACCATGTCTTGATCGGCTTCACGACGGCTAGCCGACCTGGAGTGAAGAGACGAAGAGGCGGCGGCCTTCTGGGCGTTGGCCTACCTGGCGCGCCAACTGTCGGAGTTATCGTCCGGCAGTCCACCCGGGGGTACCCAGATAGTAGATTTATAGGTAAAAGGCAATCGCGAGACTAGGGAGCTCGAGGTAACACAGGGACACAGGGATTATACAGGTTCGGGCTACCCGGAAGTATAATACCCTAAATCCTGTGTTTGGTGGTGTTGTATTGATCTGCTCGGTGAGTTCTGGGGAACAACGGCGAGCTCTCGGCTACAATGGGGGATCTGATAGCTAGGAATCGAATGAATGAAGGGGTCGACCTAGGCCGCCTTATATAGGCTGACGGCGTAGGGTTTACAAGTCGGTTATCTCTAATTATGGTCCGGCTCAGATCAGGAAACTAATCCGAGTCAGTTGTCGTGTAATCTCCGTGATCTCCGGGCGGGATCCGAGTGTGTCGCCAAATGCCTTGCGAGCCAAGTCTTCTACATTCTTGTCCATCAAACCGAGGATCCTCGTGGGCCGGCCTGGGGTCGGCCCACATCCTTGTCAGATATGGGATCAGGCCGACTGGCTACCCGGTCGGTAGTGGGCCTAGGGGTACCCATATCCCACAAGTCTCCGAGCAACGTGCAGGCGCGTGTCGGACTGTCGATGACGAAACAAAGCCTTCTAGGTCGGCTGAAGCATCTTGGTCGGCAGACCGACACAAGGGTGGACGGTGCTCAAAAAAGAAAACCGCAGGCCATCCGGGGATGACCCTGGGCAAACCCGGGGCGGAGCCTCGAGTGGCATAGTACCGAGTTGTAGCCGAGTCGGACACCATGAGTAACTGCACCACTTTTAGAAAAGTGACACATTCTGATGGGGCATATGGAGAGCGACGCAAGGTGCTCTCCATATGGAGTAGTCCCCGAGCATTGGGTCGATTAGTAGAATCGAGCCAATGGTCAAAAGAAGAATCATCCGAGCTTCGAGACAGACAGGCCACCTAGAAGATAGGGCGGTCTGGCGCCCCGAAGAGAGGAGCTTGTCCCAAAATCGTGGTGCCCAGTCCCCGAGCGTGAGGGCCGGCCGAGTCACGAAGACCCACTGACTGGTGTCGTAGCGCCGAGTCCCCGAGCATCGGGGCTAGCCGAGTCACGGAGACCCATTGACCGGAGTCGTAGCGCCGAGTCCCCGAGCATCGGGGCTGGCCGAGTCACGGAGACCCGTTGTCTGAAGTCGTAGTGCCCAGTCCCCAAGTGTGGGGGCTGGCCGAGTCACGGGGACCCGCCGTACGAAGTCGTCGAGTTGCCTCCCGCTCCGAGCCGAGGTCGGCTGGACGACAGGAAGCACGCCGAGTCGTCGTCTGGGGCGCCCAGACCCCGAGCTTCGGGGTTGGGCGAACCGCCGAGTCGTCTGTGGCACTCAGCCCCCGAACCTGGGAGCCGAGCAACCGCCCAGTCACCTCCCACACCCAGCCCCCGAGCTGGGAGGTCGGCCGAGTGGTAGAAGACGCGCCGAGTGGTCGGCCCGCGCCAGCCCCGAACTTGGGAGCTGGCCGAGTCAGTCGAAGTACACCAAATAATGCCTGAGCTGTACGAAGACAGTGCAAATATTATGTAGCATAATATTCAATAATCTAAATGATAAACAATGTTTGTCGTAAGGTCATAACAGAAACAGGTCTGTGAATGCATTGTGCATATGTGTAAAACCCCTTCCCTCTAGCAAAAACACCGAGTAGGACGCCGTACGGCCCCTGCCTTGTGTCGCTAAGCACCTTTTCCCGCTAACCACTGTTCACGGAGAGGATGGCTTACCACAGACTACACTGCTCAGCATGGAGGCTTAGGTGTAGGTGGCACACGGGGCGAGTACGGAACTCAAGGTTTCACGATTGGGGACTTGAACCGCACGGGTTAACCCAGGAATTACTAGAGAGACATAGGGTCGGGCAGGGACTCGGAAGTCAGAGTCAGCAGGGACTCTCCCGAATGCTGAAGCAGCGCGCCGTGTTGAAGAAAAGGGAAACAGGTCCCAGTTCCCGAGCATCGACGAGGGAGTCGGGGGAAAGCACAAAGGGTAGGTTCACAATGACCAAGAGGTCGTAAAATAAGAGGTCAGGTACTTAGCGGAGTTTTCGGCATCTGGCAGCAGGCTCGTTTAGAAGTCGGCGATCCTTCCATCCATACACCCGGGTCTGGGGTCGGTGATTTTCCAGCCGGATTGAGTCGTGCGGCGCAGGCTTCGGTTTAGGACTGCTCCGCCACCGGTACCTGGGCAGGTACTCTTCCAAGTACACGGTCATCCGCCGATGTTCATGCAGGTAGACAAGATAGGAAATAGATAGAAAATTATTAGATACTACTTGCAGATGCATGCAAGCAAACGAGATAGGAGAAATAATTAACAAGGGCATGCTCATCACAGATGGAATTTGCATACACAATTATAGGAAGCATAGATTAGAATAGTCTTTGTCAAGTTACGAGTAAAATAGATGGCTAAAATTGGATCGGTAACGTAAAGCAAAAAAGGAAGGAATCTTCCCTATAGTCGAATCGTCGATTAATGGAGAAAAAGGCGCTGGTGATGGATAGGCACTCGGCAGCTCCATGATGTAGCTTGACGCCGGCGGCGGGCCCTGGCTCAAAACTCGGCAACATGCACACGCATACGCACGGGCAGGTAGACAGGGACGGTCTGATGCCGCGAGAAGTTGCCGCCGCCGCCGCCGCATAGGTCTGGTCGACGCCAGCGCAGATTGAATTTACTAGTAGACGAGTCTGCCATCGAGTTAGCTGTAATGCCCCGCGATTACCCCTACCTGGCGTGCCAACTGTCGGATTTATGGACCCGGCAGTCCACACAGGGTAGTCTGCGTGGTTGATTTGTTGAGAGACAGATCGAGGATCACAAGTTGATGGTAACACAAGACGCAAGGATTGAACAGGTTCGGGCCGTCAAGATGACGTAATACCCTACGTCCTGTGTTGGATGTGTGTATTGCTGTGTATGAAGTTCCTGAAGGATCTCCGTAGTTGGGTTCTAGTCTCGAGGTGTAGATTGGCTGTTGTTGATCGTGTTGATCTCGTGTTCTGGAGGGGGGTCCCAAGGCACCTTATATAGTCCGGTTGCCTTGAGTTACAAGTCAGCTAGAGATCGTAACCTACTCGGAATACAAGGATTCGATCCTATAATGATTATAGATATCTTTCCCTCGAATTTCGACTAGTTTATCTTGATCTTCGATCTTCTTGCGAGATACGCCGTCTCCTTCCTTATCCGCGCACTGTCGTACTCATCCCGGCTTGTCCGACTGGTGGGCCTCTCGACTGATGGGCCACCCAATCTGACAACCCAGCCCGATAGCACTCGGATTGGGCCGTCTCTTGCTGGTTGGGCCAATCCGCCTTCTGGGTACCCCTGGGGGTCTATCCCTGACACCACCTCATAAGAAGTGAAGCATTGTTGACCAGAAAATCATTCATCGAAAAGAACCGAACAACCTAGCTAACGAGGTTTAGGGGAAGGTTCATGGGTATCCTATATTTTTGGCTTAAAACAAGAATTTTGAAGAGAGAAGTCAAGTTTAGAAAATCTACCTAAGGTGGTTGAAAACAAAAAGAAAAACAAAGGTTGTTTCATTGGGTAGAAAACAAAACCTATGGTTTTAGGATGGCTATAGGTATGAGAGATTTTTCTAAGGGTTTAGGATCTCGTAGGAGGGCTAGTCAAAGTTTTCAGTTAAAACAAGGAATAGAAATAGGCTTGGCTAATTCAAATGGTGACGGCAAGCAAATCAACACAAGTCGATCCTACTCTTGTTGGCTCTGGTTTTTGGTGGGGGTGATAGGAAGGCTTAGGTGGGTTTGACAAAAGGTTAGATCAAAACAAATATGCAATGCAAGGGTGTGAACGACATGGCATGAAGTGCAACACGAGGTGGATGAACAAAATGATATGACATGATGTGGTGGTCTAAAAACAAAACAAAAGTTAGCCTAGGTCAACTAGCCACAAGTTTAGAATCAAAGGGTGGTGTCATACCTCATATTTCTCTCTAAAAAGACTCAAAAGAAAAAAACTCTAACGCTAATAGCAATAGGCGCACAAAAGGGTCTACAAATTTTCTAAGATCAAATAACAAAGTGCTCCCTCAATAACATTTAGATCATTCAACATAAAGTTGTGGCATTTATTAGAGCAATGGTATAATGTTACTTGATGATTCGATTGAAGAGCACAATATAGACTGTCATCATATATAGATAATAAACAAAAGATCAGGTTACCTCCCGCAAAGCGTTTCATTTAAAGTCATAGAGCTAGACTTCTCACCTCGATTATGTTCATGCGAAGCCATGGTCTTTCGTGCGAGAATCCGAAATATCCATGCAGCTTGATGTCACTTAGTGTAATTCATCGTGGTTTGCTTCTAATATCTTCATGAATCTAATGTCGCCGACTTGTGTCTTCATATGCCAATGTTCTTGGGTCTTTCTTTTGTTCTAAGCTTCTGAATTAGATCTTGTATGCTCGATGAAAGCATTGCCCAAGCTCCTCTTCATTGTTGTCATCATTATCTCCTCTACCTTGTTCTCATCACGTTGCTCCTGCCTCTTCTTCATAGATTTTCCCCTGTGTCCAGAACAGAGCATATACCAAAGTATAAATCTATTGAAAATTTTATGAAATTACCTTTTCAACGAGTGGTCATTCATCTTAAACGGAGTTCAAACGAGAGAGTTATGTCCATTTTACTTTAGTGCTGCGTGCTGTCCAGAAAATTTCAGAATGCACGACCTTTGATGTTTTGATCATAACCACTCGTAGGAATCTCCGATTGACTTGATTCTTGTTTTGTTGGAACCGGAACCTCATGGGGCTTTTAAATATCCAAAAATATTCTGTTATTTTTTTAGAGGTTGTGCAGAATTTTGATGTAAACAGTACCTTCTTGTGAATTGATTCGGAGATGTTGATGATCTTGATCGTGTGATCTTTGGAGCGTCGTGTTGTGCATCCCTAGGATTCAAGGTCGTCACCATTGATTCACTAGCGAGTAGCATAGTTTCAATTATGAGTCTTCTCCATAGTTCTTACTTTACCCAAGGTGCCGGGATCGTAGGGGGCTCTTGTGCTTTGTGACGATGATCTGAGAGGTTTTCTTCGTTTGTAGCATCACTCAATTAGAAGCTTCTTGAGCATCCTACTGAAGAAGATTGGTGGTGTCATGGTGCTTCTAATCTTGTTGCCTCCAGTTTTGATCAACTTCAAATCATCATCTTTTGTGCTCATGGCCCTCCAATTTTCTCTTGACATTATCATCACCTTCTCGGTTGTTTACTGCTGCCTGTTCTTTGTTGAATTCTTCTTCACCCAGTGCAGAATATGTACCAAACTTCTACTCCATTACAATGTGCATCAAATTCTTTTTCCAACGAGTGCTCATTCACTCCAAAGGGACTTCGGATGAAAGAGTTATGATTGTTTTACTCTAGTACTACATTCTGTCCCGAACAGATTTCAGAATGCGTAGTGTTGAAAGATTTTACCATAACTCCTTGCACCAATCTCCAAAATTTATGATTTTTGATGCATTGGAAAGAAGACTTGATGGAGCTTCATATTTTATAATTTTCCTCCATGGTACCCCTCTGAAGATCGGCAAAAAATGGGTCTCAACAGCAACCTTCTAGAGATGTTTGATGATCGGATCTCACGACTTCTTCGGGGCATGATTCATCACCTATAGCTTGGACGAGCAAATCTCCAAGAAACATTAGTCTTAAAAATTGATTGACATAGAGGCATACCTTGTTTTATCTTTAATTATTTTGAGTGTGTGCTCGATAGCGGATGATGGGCCTCTAACAAATGTTAGCACCTACCACTAATTATTTTGGGTGTGTGCTCGATAGCGGATGATGGGCCTCTAACAAATGTTAGCACCAACCACTAAAGAGCGGATCTTGATGTAGCCATCAATCTTGTGGGAGTGAGTTTGGACTTGTTGAAGCCCAAGCTTAGTGTCTAGATTTCCACCTGCTTTCAAGGACACAAACAAGAAAACAAGGGTATATGCAATAATAAAAATTAGGGTTAGTCCAAAAAATTAGATAGATCTCCCTAGGGTTCGAGTTGCCGATCCCCGGCAACGGCGCCAGAAAAGCTTGTTGATGGTCCATAGACGCGCCAATTGTGAACCGCAAGCGCACGGATCATCGTAGCTTTTCCCTTAGAGTATTCATCCAAGGTTTATCAATCCGTGGATCGACAATGAACTACCTAGGGTTTTCTATCTAGCCAAACGGATCTAATCCCAACGTTAAGCATAGATTGCATATAAAGGATAAAACCTACTAAAAGATATGAGTGGTTTGTAGGTTGATCGCACCCAAGAACATAGGCAAAGATTAAGCACAACCAAAGGGGTAAACGAGCTTATCGCCTTCTAGTTGTAGGTCTAGCAAATAGGAGTAAGCGCATCATGCATCTCATCCAAAGTCATCTTTAAACTACTATCCTCTGGTCAAACCCTCAAAAGCCCCACCTTACACGGGATCACACCCTGTCACGATGCTCCCTATCGGCTTGGGTAACTTAAGAGCACGTTTGCGAAGAACGTGTTGAACCTCTTGGTAGATCCGGTATGAACCTCTAGCCACCATGGCTACAAGATCACCCCGAGCAATCTATATGCATAATAGATTGGAAGCAAATCAAACCCAAGAAAAGCATAAGACCGTAGAAGGAGGAATCGAGTCGCTAAAAGATCGGATGACATGAATAACATTACTCATATAATAGATATTTATGGATCATCACCACCGAGCGCATACCATTGATGACTCCAACTAGCTCTTGAACTCCACCATGGCACAACCACACAGGGAGGCCATGGTGGCTAAGGTTGGCCTAAGCCATCCCCTAGACAACTTCGAGGACTTGCAGTGGCCGTCGTCTCCCTTTGATGTATGCCCTAGGTTTTCACCGAGTTCTGGTGGATGGATGCCAATTCCCCTCGGCACACGATCTATGTATAGTCCGAGGAATCCGTGGTTCAAAGGGGAGGTCGAACCGGTGAAAAAACGCCCTAGGCTGGCCGGACTAGGGATCTTTGGGCCGGCCTACCAAAGCCCTTTTTGACTCGGTTCGGTCCCATCTTTCATGTGCGATCTTTTCTCGACAATCCTTGTCCATGTATGCATGATGTCCTATATGGAAGTTGCTCCAAAAACGTCGGTTTGGGTCTCTTTTGCTTGGCTTGATTTCGTCGTGTCTGGGTTGCTTTTGGATTTGAATATAAATGACCCATATTGGGTCATTTTCCTGCAAAAACACAATATGCTCCAAAATACAACACATATATGAAAATGGGGTTATTTCAAGTGCCAAGTGACGGGTTAGTATATGAATTGGTCCCAAAACACCACTTAATTAGCACTAAAAGTGTACGTATAATGAGCGTCAATAGTCCCATGCCATGTCTTTGCACAGAACCATGGCTCTGTCTTCCAACGCTTGGGCCCTCGTGGTCCTAGCGCTGCCCGCCATGGTGACTTCGCCAACCAGGGAAGTCGCGCTCCTCCCCATGGCCGATGCCAGGTGCTATCTCGCCCTCATGGCGCTGGCCCTCGGCCCTTCCATGGAGCAAGACCCTTCGTAACAACATCCCTGTACCATCTGCTTCTCTGCCACGCATATTGGTGGCGTAGATGCCAGCACCAACATGGCCTCTGGAGGACGCGCTCGCGCCGATGTCGCCTATCTTGCCGTTGCCAACCCCGGCAGGACCCTCTGGCTTCGGCACCATCGCCGGGAACCTATCCCTCATCCTCGGTGGCACGATGGCAGCCCGCACAGGCGCTCCCCGCCTTTTCTCCTACCCGGAAATTGGCTCGAGCAGCATACCTGTGATGGGAATGGGCGAGGTGCCACCGCCACCCCCTCCAGGCTTTGACCAGAACATCGACTTCAACCCGGGCGGCACCATAGCAGCTCACAGAGGCGTCCCTCTGTTCTTCATCCATGCCGCCACGGGAGCGGATTCAGTTGGCGCACTGGTGGCTTCCTCCTCGACTGCTGCACCTCCGCCCGCTGCTCTTCCCTAGCCGAACCCGCTGCTCCTCCGCCGCACTGCAACGGTGGCAGCGAACCGCCGGCCCGAGCTGCACCTCAGGAGCCCGATGCCATCAAAGCTCCCCATCGTGGAGCCCATGGCAGCCGGGCCCATCTCCTCCCCTGACGAGGGTGAGTACTTCCCTTTCTGATTTGAGCATGGGTGCCGGAGGGCGGCTGCGGTGGCAGCACAGAGCAGCGGCGGCGGCGGCGCAGCGCAGAAACGGCGGTAGAGCATTGACAGGCCACACGCATGCGCTGGGACACCGGTGCGTGCGATGACCAGGGCTGGATTCTGCTGCACCCCGCCCTTGTATGCGCCTAGTGGGCCGGACAGGCGGCCTAGGCCCACGACGCCCCTCCCCCTCTGCCCAAAGGCCGCGCTTGCATGGACCGAAGCAGGCCGAAAGGCTGTGAGGGCCTGAGCGGAAGTTGGCTTGGCCCATACGGCCATTTACCTTTTTCTTTTGTTATTTCAGCAGCAAATTCACAAAAATCCAGCTAGGATTTCTAGTAATTTAGCGCTGCTTAGTACAATGTATTAATCTATGTTGTATATTTCTGTTTTAGTCCCAGACTTGACAATAATTGTACTCATATTATGTACCATTGTAATATATCCATAATTATATTTGTGGAGATTTTCTATTGTGTTTAATGTGTTTGCTTAATGCATTCCCTATCACATAACATTACAATGGCTACCAAGTTAATTTTGCAATTAGTTATTCTTGCATTTTTAACAACATTAATTCACTTTAATTAAGCAAAAAAGGCTAAGAAATGCCCCAATATGCTTAATTCAAGTAGAATTAATTACAATAAATGCAAATTAATAGTGCTACCTCTTGTTATATTGGGATGCTAAACACAAGGTCATGGGAACTATGCATCTACTGCACATGCAAATTATGCCCCATTACTGAGAGGTCTACACCACCATGGTGACTACCTTCAAAGTGTTTTTTCCCCAACATTCAAATTTACATACACAAAAGTTGTAGGAATCATGCATCTACTGCACACATGCAGACTATGCCCCACTACTGGGAAGTTTACACCAAATGGTGATTACTTCCATAGTGTTATGTTTACAAATTAAGAGAGGTCTACACTATTAGTAATTCAAGACCTATCTTGTTTTTCACAAAATTTGTATGCATTGTTACAACAAGACCATGATGATTTTTAATTTACTACAGTAAATTAATTAAATCTCTGGTTCTCCCATTTAGGATACAATAGTCAGACAAGAGTTTGAAGAACTTCAACTCAATGGACACAATTATCCAACATGGGCAATGGACGTGAAGGTCGGTTTATCATCACGCAGACTTATTTCGGCTATCAACCCCCCTCAAGCGGGTGTTGCACCAATTACAAATGAAGCAAGATACACTGCCCTAATGCTCATAAGGCTTCATCTCCATCGAGATCTTAAAGCAGAATACTTGATGGAGGTAAATCCACACACTTTATGGAATGCACTAAAAAGTCTATATGAACAGCAAAAAGTGATCATTCTTACTGATGCCAGTTATGAATGGACACATCTCCATCTCCAAGACTTTAAGTCTATTGGAGAATATGACAATGTTGTTCATCAAATCTGCTCCAAATTGAGTTTTTGCGAAAAAGAACCTACAGACGCGGAAAAGATAGAGAAAACACTCTCTACCATGCTTCCTGCTGATAGGATCTTATAACAACAATATTGTGCAAGGAATTTCCAAACTTATTCTGAATTAATTCACACTCTAATCCAAGCAGAGAGACATGATGAACTTCTGTTGAAGAATCATCATCAGCGTCCAATTGGCGCACAACCACTCCCGGAAGTGCATTATAATTTTCAGAATAACAAGTTTGATGCCTCTACTTCAGGCAATAAAAAGAATTCCCATGGTAAAAATAAACGCAAACGCAACAGAATGCGTATTCCAAGTGCAAATGAGCATGGTAGTGAAAATAAGGGTAATGGTAATTCTAAGTCCAAACTTGACAAATCTAAAGTTTGTGGCAAGTGTGGTTGTTACAAACACACGACTAAGAAATGCTGAACCCCTAAACATCTTAGTGATTTGTATCTTAAGTCAGTTGGATGTGGCCGTTTTGCTCCCAATTCAAGATATGAAGCCCACTTCAACAATCTTGACCAGGATGTCTCCTGGGAGGCCGGTTGTGGACCAGAAGATCTACCAGAACCTAGCACCAACCCAACTCTTCAGAAACAAGAGGACCTCATGAGCACGGATGACATGCTTGTTGAATTTGCGTCACAAAACATATTTGGCGACCTAAATTAGTTTCTAGTTACTTAGATACTATTTTAATGTTCCAATATATGTTGTAATAAAGCTATATTATCATCATTTTATTGTATGTCATGTACTCATACATTAGATATTCAATAAATTTATGTATGTATTCTATGCATTTGATAAGAGTTTTATATCAAAATTCTTCATTCTGTATATAGATTTCTATGGGAGTCGATCCAATGGAAGAGGAAATGTGCCTAGTGGATAGCTGCACCACAAACTCTATACTTAGGGAAATTAAATATTTTCACACTCTTACTAAGAGAGAAGGAAATGTTTTAACAATCGCTGGACACGATGCTATGATAGTAGGCTCTGGTCGTGCCACTATTGTGCTCCCTATGGGTACTGAAATTACAATCGAGAATGCACTTTTATATCCCGATTCCACTCGTACCCTATTAAGTTATAGAGATATCCATCAAAATGGTTTCCATGTCGAAACCTACGATGACAACAAAGAGGAATATCTCCTCTTGACCAAAACACACGGACATGGCAAACAAATTCTTGAAAGAATTCCTTCCTTAACATCTGGATTGTACTACACATACATTAAACCCGTAGCACATGTTGCATATAAGGTAATGTTTCAGAATGTTGATACGTTCCATACATTGCATGATCGCATTGGCCATCCTAGCATCCGGGTGATGCAGAAAATTATCCATAATTCAATAGGCCGTGGTCTAAACGCTACAAAATTTCCACAATCTTCGGATTTTGTATGCACTGCATGCACCACAGGGAAATTAATTTTAAGACAATCACATCTTAAGATCAAAGATGAACCACTTAAATTCCTTGAACGTATTCAAGATGATATTTGTGGTCCCATACAACCATTATCTGGACCTTTCAGGTACTTCATAGTTTTGATAGACGCATTTACACGATGGTCTCATGTGTGTCTACTATCCACACGAAACCATGCATTTGCAAAAATAATGTATCAAATCATTAAGTTGAGACCATATTATCCTGAACATCGGATTAAATCCATTCGCATGGATAACGCTGCTGAATTTTCCTTGTATGCCTTCAATGATTATTGCATGGCTCTAGGAATTCAGGTCCAGCACTCAGTCCCATATGTCCATACTCAAAATGGTTTAGCGGAATCCCTTATTAAGAGGATAAAGCTAATAGCGAGACCATTACTATTGAATAGCAATCTACCAACCTCATGTTGGGGTCATGCAATTCTACACACTGCTGACTTGATTCAATTGCGACCAACTGCATATCATAGTACTTCCCCTCTACAGCTCGTACGTGGAGATCAACCAACCATTTCCCATTTGCAAAAGTTTGGTTGTGCTACATATGTACCAATCGCTCAACCACAACATACATCCATGGGCCCCCACAGGAAATTGGGAATATATGTGGGGTATCAATCACCGTCGATTATCAAATACCTCAAACCTCTTACTGGGGATGTATTCACGGCTCGGTACGCTGACTGCATCTTCAATGAGGATCATTTTTCGACATTAGGGGTAGATTCTGAGTACCAAGAAAAATATGAGGAAATCAATTGGAATGTCCAAGGCATTCCAGCCTCAGATCAACGTACTCAAGAGAATGAACTTCAAGTTCAAAAAATAATTAATTTGTAAAATATTGCAAATAACCTGCCAGATGCATTTGTTGATTACAAAGGTGTCACCAAATCCCATAATGCTTCACGTAATGTGCCAGAAAGAGTGGCAATACCAAATAAATCCACTCAACTCCCAACTGAAAACAAGAGGGGGAGAACTACTGCTACAAAGAAGGATTCAGCTCCTTGCAAGCAAATAGGGAAACAGAGGAAAACATCCTCTAAATGAAGGAATGCACGTCAACCTCATGTTGATAGACACCAAATGGTTATACAAAACCAAGTGGGTGATCAACATCCATAACCTAGCTTAGGAGTGCACCTAGAAACTGACGCTGGGACATCGGAGTGCCTCGATTCTTTCGCGTTGGGATATCGCGAGGAGTCATCAAGGGTACAGGAGATTTCCGTAAATTACCTCTACTCAGGAGAAACATATGACTGTAAGACTACACTTGTCGACAATTACTTCTCAGCTTCAATTGCAATCAACCTTCATGATGATCCAGATCCAAAGACCATGGCAGAGTGTAGAAAACGCTCAGACTGGAATCTCTGGAGGGATGCAATATAGGCAGAGATAGACTCGCTTACCAAAAGGGAGGTATTCTCGTCAGCAATACCAACTCCCCCCACGTGTCTTTCCTGTGGGATACAAGTGGGTTTTCGTCCAGAGATGGAATGAGAACCATGAAGTGGTAAGGTACAAAGCAAGACTAGTAGCACAAGGGTTCACGTAGAGACCCGGCATTGATTTCAATGAGACATATTCTCCAGTCATGAGTGGAATCACTTTTTGATATTTAATTTCATTGGCAGTAGAAAATCATCTTTTTATGCAGTTGATGGACATAGTGACAACCTATTTATATGGCTCACTAGATTCTGACATATACATGAAGGTTCCTGACGGAATCCCAATACCGAATCCTAACGCAAACCGCAACATGTATTGTGTAAAGCTTAAAAGGTCTTTGTATGGCTTAAAGCAGTCGGGGCGAATGTGGTACAACCGAATAAAAGAGTTCCTTATACAAAAAGGTTACTCTAACAATGATCATTGCCCATGTGTATTCATCAAGAAATCCTCAAGTGGATTTTGTATCAGCTCAGTGTATGTTGATGATCTTAACATCATTGGCAACCCACATGACATAGATGAAGCATGTAATCATCTGACGATGAAATTCGAGATGAAGGATTTGGGTAAAAACAAATTTTGCTTAGGTTTACAACATGAGCACCTTCCCTCAGGAATATTTTTTCATCAAGCCACCTATATCCAAAAGATATTAGAAAAATTCAACATGGATAAATCTCATCCATCTAAAACTCCTATGGTGGTTCAATCTCTAGACGTAAAGAAAGATCCATTCAAATCACGGGATGATGGAGAAGAGATCTTAGGACCGGAAGTTCCTTATCTTAGTGCTATTGGAGCGCTTATGTACATTGCAAACAGCACTAGGCCTGATATCACTTTTGCAATGAACTTACTAGCTAGACGTAGCGCTGCTCCTACCAAACGTCATTGGAAAGGAGTTCATATCTTTCGATATCTCCAAAGCACCAAAGACCTAGGACTTTTCTTTCGTAGAAACCAAGATCCATCCATGATTGGATACACTAATGCTGGCTATTTGTCTGATCCCCACAACGCCAGGTCCCAGACAGGCCTTGTATTCCTACACGGTGGAACAGTTATTTCATGGAAGTCTTCCAAACAGACTCTTGTGGCTAGATCGACAAATCATTCTGAATTAATAGCATTATATGAGGCTTCGCGTGAATGCATGTGGCTTCACAGAATGATAAACCACATATAACAATCATGTGGTATTGGTTCAATAGAATCACCGACCATTATCTATGAAGATAATGCAGCTTGTGTTGCACAGATGGAAGCAGGCTATATAGAGAGCAATATCACTAAGCATATAGCTCCAAAATTGTTTTGTCCTCATGAACTACAAAGTAGTGGTGAGATAAACATCTTGCAAATCAAAACTTGCGATAACCTTGCAGATTTATTCACCAAGTCTCTACCAACATCGATGTTTGAAAAATATGTTTATGGTATTGGTATGTGACGACTTCGGGATTTGCAAGGTTCAGGGGGAGTTTCTCTTTGAACTATGGCCTGATCAAACATCATATTGTACTCTTTTCCTTTTGTAAGTTTTACATACAAGGTTTCTCATAAAAGGTTTTTAGCGAGGCAATATCAATACAAGCAAATATGTTATATCTTCTATTTTCCCCATAGGGTATTTTAAGGTAGATAATCAAAACATATCTATTGATCTACTTTTCCCACAAGGGTTTTTAAGATCATAACTATTGTTCTTTAAACTCTCTTATGAACTTTTCCTTTGAAAGGTTTTTATCATATGAGTTTAAATTGAATAGTAATCTCTATATCTGTATCTTTTTCTCCTTATTTTTTCCATTGGGTTTTCAAGAAGTTTTCACAACATACCATATATAAATATATATATATATATATATATATTCCTCATATTTTTCCCATAAGGTTTTTGGAGGAATAATTGGAGCATTGGTCATCGAGCTAGATTCGATCAAGGGGGAGTGTTACGATTGGATGTCTCTTCCCAAGAGACACCTCTCTAGATGATCTCATCTATTAGAATAGGAATATTCAGAGAATATATCATTTGTATTAGGAGGTTCCCTCTGCCACCCGAAGGGGCATGTCCTCGAGCCTTTCTGGGGGAACGGTTGCCTCCCCTTCGGAACGGACGTCTTTTTTGAAGGGGTGTCTGTTTCTCACACCCTTTCCCCCTGTATATATATCAACAGATCAATGCAATACACAGATCTCGTTTCTCATTCTCTCTCACTCATTAATAACTGCATGTATTACATTTAACACCCTTGAATATCATATATCCGGGTTTCTTAAAGAGAGCTGGCTCCTTCTCGCTCATCCGTGTTTTGCGTGTACGGTGAGAGCCTCCGCGCGCTCCTCCTGCTTCGTAGGACATCAAATAGAGAAAATAAAGGCCACATGGCAGACCCCACCTTATCTCCTCCTCCATCCCTCCCACCGTTCTCTCTCACCCTAATTCCTCTTTCTCTCCATCTCTCTGCTGTCCAACTCTCCATAGCTGTTCGGATCAGTGGTGGGCAATGGAGGTCACATGGCCATGCTGAGGAGTCGTAGTCCCGCCTGCTGCCGGCCCACCGCTCGATCTCGCGCCACCTTTCCTTTTCCTCCCATCGCTCTACTTCCCGTAGCCACAGGGCACCGTTGAGGTCGTGGTGGCCTGGTGGGGCATGTAACATCCTAGGAAAAAAAGAGAAGAAAAGCAAAAAAAAAAGAAATGGCAACTATGTGCCTCCCTGGTCAAATTTGAAGGACGTGACATCTAAACAATGATGGATCAAAATCATAGTTTCTCAAACATTACAAAAATATTGAGTACAGATTCTAGTAGCAATGCCATGACACCGAAACTTTCCACAGTTCAGAGTCATAAGCCTGATAAGAGAAGCATATGACATATGAACATATGAAAAGCAAGTTTTGAATGGACAACAATGGGAATGAAGAAAACTAAAATTCATATAAATACTGTCTAAAGGAAACATAAAAATAAATCTAAGCATGGAAGGGGATCTTAGCTTGATATAGTATAGCCCAAAAGTAAAGCTGGAAGTTCTAAATGTGCACATGAGCTTTTGAAGAAATAATTTGGTACATGTACTTGTCGGTGAGCGGCGACTCTTCATGGACTCTTGAATGGGATGGCAGCTTGCCACAGACTCGTTAGGACGGCGGCGCTCTTCGGTACAGGGATCTGACAAGATTGGCGGCAGTGGGCCCCTGATGAGCCGGGCATTGTGAACTCCACCGTGCCAACATAGAGGAAATCGGCGGTCGCCAGCGCCATGTGAAGGTGCAGAGAATGGCATTTAGTTGCCGATCAGCTTCTGCGAGTCCCTAAATTAGGTACCCTTTGTTAGTTCACATAAATATATGACATCATATTCCAAAATTCAGTTGCTAATGTCCTAAGTCAAACAACCACACACACATCTACTGAACGAGAATACTTCATATCATAGGCATATCGTGTTTTGCTGCATGTGACATATTTCGCATGATTATACCGGTTGTACTCCTAACACACTTCTCTGTATCACTACACTATTTTACTGAACAAAAGAATCACAAAAGTCAGCACCTCACTGCAATTTGTGACCTTGCAATAGCATCCAGAATGCAATTAAAGCAACGTGTACCTCCTTCCCACCATCAGTTAAGCTTCTGCTTCCATCTCCTCAGTTGCATCATGTTATACTCTAAAGGTGCAAGGTGAGTAGGGAAGTGTGAGCAAGTTGTTCTTGGGAGGGGGAAAATTGATTTGAGCATGCGTATCTAAAGAAAAAAAAATAAGCTCCCTCCCTCTCTCTTCTTGAATCCCTTCTCTCCCCCAATCTCTTCATTCTTATCCCAAATCTGCACCCAATGAATGGAAACTATAATAATCACAGCAAACCAAATTAATTTGCTAAATGATGGGAAAGCACACGCACTCGTGCGCTAGCTAGTTAGTCCAAGAGCCAAGCAATAATCTGATGTAATCTAATAGATTACAGAAAAAGTAGAGGGCACCAGGCATGGCATGCATGCAAGCAACAAACAGACTAATTAACCTGGATGCCCTTAGCTGAGTTGTCCATGGTGTCTACTACATGTGCTTCGGCCACAACACGCACGCCATGGCGAGGCCTGATTGGAGGGGGGCCATGAGTTAAACCCACCGGCTAGTCTAGGACATGCTCAGTCCAGTAGTTCATGACATGAGGAACTTCTGGCAAATACCCTGCACATAGAAAAGAATGGAAATAAACATTATTCAGGCAGCTGAAATCCTAAGCATGGATGTACAAAATCAATTTCTCCTAAGAATGAGTCATGATTTTTTTTCTATTCAATCATTTCTTTCCTGAACGGCCCCATGGAAGATATTTGTGCAAAGAACTGAACACAAGACACCAACAAGCTAGTACACAGGAATTTCATATCAGGATTACACAAAAAATTAGATATGTAAAAATTATTTTGTATGCATAGATTGTAGCAAGTTTCTCTACCAGAATCTAAAGAACCTCTTGGCTAAAGCAGAAGGAAGTTCAACAATCATCATGGCACAACTGCATAAGTTTTGCAACAAGCACAGGATCAAACAAAGGAGGATAGGCTTGGATATAGATAGCATCGTCATCGACAATGGACCATCTATGCACACACTAAAAAAAAATTAGAATCATGAATACTCCAATCAATTTTATTTTCATGCATAATCCTTGAAGATGTGCTCGCTAAAAAGTAAAACACATATAATGCCCGAAACACATATATCGCATGTTCCCTTGGGGGCGATCCTGTCGATGCAAATGTAAGAGGCCTCCAATATCGGGTGGAAGAGTACCAAGAAACCAGGTGCTCCAAAGCCACCACTCTGAAATTTCTGATAAAAACCTCTTATTTTATACCAATGAACCAAATCAATCACAGATTAATGATAAAAATATGAACAGGAAAGAGGACAATATACTCTTCATGTCCTGCATCCCTGTGGACTACTCCCTCAGCTGGAACATGTTGTTTGTTCATTCAACACAACAAAACCGACCCTCATAGAAAGTGGGAAGAGAAAAGATGAAACAAGTGAACCTAGCATGCATCTCAACAAATAGCTGGTATAAAATATATGAGATTTTGGACAGGTGACCCTCATGGTGCAGCTGGCCAGGGCAAGTCCTGAGATTTTGGTGGCCCGGGGCAAAACAAAATATATGGGCCCTTGACATATAATGTATAAAAAGTTAATATATCAATATACATTACTGAATTGGACCAAGAACAATCCGATTTCATCATACCAAAAACAATACGATTTGCACAAAATTAACTTATCTAGATGCTAAGTCATACTGATGATGCTACACATGTGATGCTAAAAATTAGAGAAAAAAACATTAGGAATTGTAATGAATCGTTTTAAGAAAATCTAACCAATTATCATGTAAGACTTGAAAATTGTAATAATATCTAGCTTAACCTAATATCTAGCAATTGATGATTATCGATGCTTTGCAGCAACGAAGGAGCAATAGTGATCCTCATTGGTCAAAGAATCAAAGATGCAAAGACAATAGGCGCATACCAGGATAGGATGATTGGATCAACGAATCAGAGATCCTCCGTCAGGATCTTTCAAAAAAATCCCCCATCAGTTCCATACGTCATGCATCAATTACCCTCGCCTCACCGGCCCAGGCTGCCGCCGTCGCGCCATCCACCTCCTCTTTCGCGCCGCCGCCGTGGAGTCCCTCTCCGACGCCCTCGCCTCACCGGCCCAGGCTGCCGCCGTCGCGCCATCCACCTCCTCTTTCGCGCCGCCGCCGTGGAGTCCCTCTCCTCCACCCTGCGTCGGAGAGGGGGCCACTGTCGCGTTCCTCCTCCACGAGGGACCGTGGGCAGCATCGTCGCGTCCACCTAAGGGACGCCGATGGCAATGCAGGAATCACGAAAAATAGTAGATGCGCGACATCCAATAAACTGAAACAAGTTAAAACAAGACGATGGCAGTACTTTCATCACCTGCAGGGAACGATGATGGCGCACGGCTGGCTCACCCCTCCGCATCGGACGGCGCCTCCCGCCTCGCCGCGAACCTGAAGCGCCGATCGCTGCCGTGGGACTCTGGGCAGGTGCGAGGCGTGGCTTTGCCTTGGAACACGGCGAGGAAAATAAACGAAGGAGAAGGAGGCGGCTTGGCAAATGCCATGCACACCGGCGAGGAGGGAAAACAAAGGAGGAATTTGCGCGTCTCACTTCTTCTGAACCTCAATTCAAAGCCTTTCGAAATTTAACCCTCTGCTCACCAAATCTTTTGATACGAGGGATTTTTTTTTTCTCTATTTCTCATCTTATCTGCTCGCTTTTATTTACCAGCGCAAGTGAACGCACTATGTTGCCCCCGTTCTTTTCCTTATCATCTGGATCGAATCGAGCAGCCCTGACTGCTCGTTCTTTGCCTCTCACTCCCCTCGCTCCTTCTCCCCTCCGCAGCCCAACGCCGCCGTCTTCTCCCCTCCGCTGCCCAATGCCGCCGCCACGTAGACCGGCCTGAACGAGGCCTGAACGGAGGCCATGATCCCCTTCGAGGTCTCTCCTAGGTAAGCCCTCTCATTCAAACCCTAATCTCTCTCTCATCTGTCTCATCCAATGTTGTTAGTCTGATTCGAGGAAGAAGCATGCGTGAACTGAAAGGACGACTTAGCATGTAGCTGACTGATGCATATGCTTGTTTCTTTTTGTTGGTATTCGGTAGGCTGGATCCGGATGTGGCTTTTAGGCTCTGTGTTCAGTTTTCACAGTTCAGATCCAAGTTGAGTGATGGTAGATCTGTTGATATGCCACGTAAATATGTTGAATGGGTAGTGGACTCACGATGTTACACTATGGATGACTTAGAAAAGGACATGGCATCTAGGGTGACCTGGGGAAGCAACCAGCAGCTTGCAATATGTGAATTTGATATGAGCAGTGGTGGGGAAAGAAAACTAGTGGATGATAAGTCCTTGTCACTCAGTGAAAGACAGAACGAAAAGAAGATGTTTCTTTATGTTGATATAAATGACAAGCCTGTATCATCACTGTCAGCCTCAGTTGTTACAGAAGTCATGAGCAACATGGTCACAGATAATGCTAGTGCAGCAATGGACTCAAGCACCGAGCCATTCTTTCCACAGGTAATTGATTGGGACAGTCTGGAGATAGTTGATTGGGCCTGCGCACGGCCAGCAAGCGGGCGGCCAAGGCACGACCACTCCTGGCCAGCAGGCGGCCTGCGCATGGCCAGCCAGCGAGCGGCCACGCCCGGCCAGCATGCGGCCTGCGCACGGCTCGCCAGCGAGCGGCCAAGGTAAGGCCAGGGTCGGCCAGCGCACGGCCAGGACAACTGTGAATTTTCTGAATTGCACTTTATTG
>CM014278.1:18790535-18804795 GCA_004135705.1 Alloteropsis semialata | reverse complement strand
TGAGAGGCGGTTCGACCTGCAGCATCTTGCTGACATTGCTGGCGCCAAAGACCTTGTGCACGATGGCGAACTTCTGAGGATCTTCAGGAGGGAAGTAGGGTGCGAACACGCACTCCTGGGTGCACCGCCGCCGCAGCAGCTTGCAAGATGCGCAGGGCGAGCTGCTCCCACTGCTGCTTCCGCTCCCGGCCATGCCAACCTCTGATTCCTTTGGAGCCTCCGCAAAGGGAAGGGGGGAGACTGGCGGGTGCAGAGCCTCCTCTTTTATAGAATCAGATAGAGGAACACGGTGGCAGGTCACGACAACCATGATAGATTTTATATTTGTGCTTAGTATTGTATTGCAAGCTAATGACCTTCCTTCCTGCTGGATCACAGCAAGCATGTTATGGGCTAGCTCTACTGGTTGAGCAGTGTGTATGGTTTCATGGCTTCTTTTGTCTGTAGTTAGCAGCAACAAGAAGATTGATTGGTGGCAGCATATACAACTGAGAAAAGTCTTTATCTTCTTAATTAACTAGAAAAAACAAACAAAAGGGAAAGATGGCCTGCGCGTTCATGCTTCATGGACTACATCTCCTAATCGGTACAGTTGTGGCCTGGAAATACTACCTTCTCCTTTCACTCCATGCAGCAGCCTGCCTCTAATGCTTCTAGCTAGACTGACATATGGAAATGCATGTCTAAGCATCACTTTTTTAGGTTTCAAACTCTGATGCACCACGCGAATGTGTTGTCCGCATTTGACAAACTAACCATGTTAATCGATCGACATTTTTCAACCACACATACAATAATCGTAATTCTCTTGAGAAATGAGTCCAGCCTGTTCGTTTGGCTTATCAGCCACCAGCCAGCAGTATTTCAGTCTCACAACAAATCAGCACCAGCCACCAGCCATCAGCCAGCCAGCAGTACTTTTCTCTCACAACAAATCAGCACCCGCCACCAGTCACCAGCCAACTGAACAGGCCGGAGTTGACCTTAATTATTAGGGATGAAAAACTAGTCACATCACTCGTTACAGACATATATAGTCGATGCTGCCAATATAAATCTAGCTCGCTCTAGTTAACACCATGATAGCCCTAAATATTGCTAGTAATTTTTACTAGCATATGGTAGATGTTACAGCTTAGAAGACAAGACCAAGCATGGATGGAACAGAGAAATTAATGGCAGGGCTCGGTTACATGGATGTGTATGCAGTGTTTATCTAGACATTCACGTGGTCAGGGCACCCACCTCTCCCAATCTCATCACCCGGCCAACCCATATTTATAATAGCTAGCTTCAATGCAGTTCTCGATACATAAGTGGTATAAAATGATCAATCAGCAAGAGAAGACGACAAGCAAATTGAGATGACGAGGAAAGCTGACACGTAAGTAGGCAGCAGGTCAGGAGCAATAGGACAAGAGCAAGATTAGGGATTTGTCGTGCATTGCAGCAGTAGGGATTTGTCGTGCATTGCAAGCGTGTGTTAATAATGCACTAGTACTACTCCCCTAATAGGTTGTGGCATCTACTTGAAACGACCCGGATTTTCAATTACGAGAATCCGAATCCCTGTACCATTGTGATAGTCCCAGAATCAACAGCTATCACGTACAGAACTCATTTCAGCTGGATATCACATCCATACAACGAAAACAATCATCAGAGTTAGCTTACAACAAGGATATATAATGGAAAGCGTACTATTACAAGCCCCTTGGGCTAAGCGACAATATGAAAACCAACGCATCGGTAACTAAGCTTCAAGCCAGCTTCATCTTTAGGACGCCACCTCCACAGGCAACACTTGAGCATAGCACTGCAACCTTCTCACCAACTTCAACGGAGTTGGTCTTGCACTTCGGATCTTCACCTGTTCATTCACAAACTGCCCCCAAGGATTGGGACAGGTCCACGTCACCATCCGTAATGCAAGCTTTAAGGTGGCCTAAATCTAGTATAAGAAATATCAAGGATAGGCTTAAGGTTATTCCTATGCAAGCAGCAGCATCTCCATCCCAAAACCATTCTCACAACACCACGAGCGATCCTGGCGCACCAGGTACCCGTCACCAATATCTTCCACTCATCACTCTCTAGGCGATGTGAAAGCTCCCACCCTTCACATCTCAACTGCCCGAGGCAGGCCCTACTCTAGAGGGGAGGTAGAAATCCCTAAAACAATGGCGGATTGTGTGAAATTCATTGGAGCGTCCATTGACCGCGGACGGCGGCTATATATAGATTAGACTCTGCAGAGTTTTGTACACCTGGACCCACTCGGGCTTGAAAGTGCATCTAGGCCCTCAAGTGGATTTTGGTGAATTGAATGACAAAGCGATTAAAGGACTAATGTGTTTGTTAAAGTTATGAACAGGGATTAAAATGAATATTTTATGATACACTATTGTTCATGGGTTGAATGCAATGTGTATGGCTCATAATGTTGCATACCAACGAGTGTGTGGTCCCATTATGCAAGGATATGATAAATGGCAAGCTATGGTGAAATAAGAAAGGAGACATGTTGACATATGTGAGATATTGGTCTCTAAAATAATGAAGGCTTGTTGAACATATACATATGGGACATCTTGGATCATGGTTGATAAAGATTGCTAGATATTGCAAGATTAGTTGTCACTATTGAAATCTAAATGCAATACAAACCGATATGGAGCTACATGAGAAGCAATGATGAAGCAATAATTCGAGATATGTTATGTTGGTCTCCAATATTATGAGATGATCCAATTGTCAAAGAAGAATGATAGTGCAAGACTTCATGTATGAATGATAAAAATGACATGAGCATATGTGTTACATATTGGTCTTCAATTGGAAGCTTGCATTATGTGGGATATTCTTTGTCAATCAAGAACAAGCATTTGAAGATTCTTTCAAGTGGAATTCATTCAAAGGCAAAGCAAAGTCAACTTGATGATACAAGGGTAAGTGATGAAGAAGCAAATCGAGATGACTAGAGCGAGGGACTAAGCAAGCTAAGGTGCAAATTGCTAGGGTGAAGCATCTAGTATCCGGGGTGTGTTCGAAGTATCATATCCAAGTCTCATCAAGAAAAGCAATGCAATGCATATATATGTTATGATTGATAAAGAGGGTGACCTAAGGATTAAAGTGAACTCAAATATAAGTTATGGAAAATCCTAAGTCACTAGCTCAAGGTGGATATGCTCAGTTGAAGATACAATGTTGAAAAGCCCTCAAAGAAGTGATTGATCAAGTAATGGCATGATCATTGACATACAAGCTCAAGTAGTTGAATTATGATTTATCTTATGCCTTGAGTATAGGTATGCCGTACTATCAAGAGGGATGCAACATTGGTTGAATGACAATCTCCAAAAGTGCTCAAGTGAACCCTTGTGAGTTTAACCATGAGAGATTCTAACTTAGTGGGGGTTCCCTGGGTAAACCGGTTTTACCGGTTTTGGGAACCGGTTTATGTGGCCTGAGCGTCTAACGGCTAGTTTGTTTGAAATCCGGTGAAACCGGTTTTGGTAACCGGTGAAACCGGTTTTCACTGACAGAATAACGGCTAGTTTTTGGAGGGATGGGTATTTATACCCATGAGCTCCTCTTGGAGGTGCTGCTGGTTCCTTGCGTCCCTAACATCTTTCAGAGGCCAGCTGAGCTCTCCCCAACCTCTCTTTGTGAGATTTGAGCTATCCTTGTGAGATTCTTGAGTTGGGTTGAGAGAGTGACTTGTGTGTGAGCATTGGAGAGCAATCCATTCCTTGAGCACTTGTGGTTTCGTCGATCAGCTGTTGAAGCATTTGTTACTCTTGGAGGTTCTTCCTCCTAGACGGCTAGGCGTCGCCTGGTGAGCTACCAAGTTGTGTGGTGAGCCACGGGATCGTTTGTGAAGGTTTCACCTCGCCTCCGCAAGGGAAGAGGTCACTTAGTGGAAGGAGGAGATAGCTTGACCTTGGGTGGTCGTATAAGCTTCCTCAACGGAGAGTAGGATTCACCGTGCCGTGGTGGCTGCTTGGTGCGAGCGGTGAATCCGAACTTCGGGAGAAAAATCTCTTGTCTCTTGGTTTGAGCTTTTTCCTCATATTGTCTTTTCTAGCATATTACTCGTGCTTCCGCTACGATCTACTTTGGTGTGTTGAGCTGTGTGCAGGAGCTTCATTGGAACACTTGGAAACATCCCTGGAAGCTTCACACCATTTGTGGTTTGTGCTAGAATTCGTAGAGGGGAATTATACTTGTTAGGGCAATCTGTATAGGAACCGGTTTTACCGGTTTGGGAAACCGGTAATACCGGTTTTGGTGCTGACAGTTGGAATTAGTTTTTGTAATTTGCAGATTCGCCTATTCACCCCCCCTCTAGTCGACATCAAGGTCCTTTCAATTGGTATCAGAGCAAGGCTTCACATAAAAGCTTAACCGCCGTGAAGTAAAGATGTCGATTGAGGTACATTTTGAGCCACTTGAGCTTGATGGCTCAAACTATGCTTCTTGGTGTGGTAATGTTCATAATGCACTCAGAATAGTAGATCCTGTACTTGAACATATCTTAGTTGCTAGCATTCTACCCCTTGAGTTTGATTATGACAATTTTGTTTTGTCAAAACTCACTCAAAAGGAGTTAGCTTGCTCGCAACTCAATGCTTGTGTTACTGACTTTTTGCGAAGATCTGTTTGTGAAGATATATGGGACATCGTCTCTAGCAAAAGGGAAATTTGTAAAGATGCCCATCTCATTTGGTCTCTCATCACGGGGATTTTCGAAGATTTTGAAAGTGATGATGAGGAGCAAGAAGTCATGGAGTCACCTGAGAAATGCTCATCTACATCAACAATATCTTGTGAGTCTCAGGTGACCTCATCTATGGAGCAAAAGAGCAACAAAGTGCAAAACTTGGTTCCTGTGCAGGAACCGGTTTTACCGGTTTGCAACCCCGGAAAAACCGGTTCTGCCAAGGAGACCGAGTGCAGCTCTGCTCAAGGCACAAGCGACGACTCAAGCAAGGCCTCCACGTCAACATGTTCATCTTCCAGTGATGAAAGCATAATGTGCTTGATGACCAAGAAGAAGGAGCAAAAGGAAGAAATAACAGTCTGCCTGGAGGAACCGGTCCAACCGGTTTCTGGAACCGGTTTGACCGGCTCTGCCCAGGAAACTGCTCCCGAGTGTGCTCAAGACATTCCAGCTGCAAGCGTCACTCCGTCAACTTCAGGTACATCATTATTCAATGATAATGGGGCTAAATGTTTTATGGCTTGCAGAAAGAACAAGAAGACCAAGAGAGATGAATTCCATAGAGTTGGAACCATCAAGGCTCTAACTCAAGAACTTGAAATGCTCAAGTTGTCACATGCCTCCTTGGTCAGTAAGTATGAAATCTTGTCAAAGGATTATGCTTGTGCTACTGATTTATCTACTTGTGTAGCATCCTTAGAACAAGAAAAACAAGTGCTTGGTTCTCAACTTGAAAAGCTTAGTAGTGAGCATATGGCTTTGCAAGCAACTCACAAAGAACTTGAGTGTTCTCATGAGAAGCTTGTGGAATCATATGCTGTGCTAAACATTGCTCATGAGGTTGTACTAACATCGGTAAAACATCTGAACCTCGTACACACACATGCACATGCTCTCACATCAATTCTATTTTATTATGTGAAAAACCGTGTTGCTCCCAAGCAACCAAATATTGTGGTGAGCATGTTGTTGTAGAGTCTTGTGATGATCTCCTTGCTGAAGAATTGGAAGATTTGAAGCAAGAAAGAGAAAAGATCAAGAATGACTTAGTCAAGCTTAAGGGAAAGAGCCAAGTGCAACCTTCTCAAGATAACCGTGAACACATGGTGAATAAGCTTGAGAAGGGATCAACAGTCATTGGTTTAGTCCCTAAGCATGACAAGCAAGTCAACAAAAACAAGACTCAAGAAATGAGGAAAAAGGGGCTTGACCACATACAATGCTTTGAATGCTCAAACATGGGGCATTACGCATCCATGTGTCCCATCAAGCTTAAAGGCAAGACAAATAAGCAGAGAGGATCCAAGAAGAGGGCATGCTACAAATGCAAGCAAGTTGGACACTTGATTGATGCATGTCCTTTGAAGAAGGTAGAGCTGCCTGTGCAAAACCGGTTTAACCGGTTACAGGAACCGGTGAAACCGGTTCTGGCTGGGGCAGCAGATCAACCTCTCAAGAAGTGTGATCAAGCTACATCCTCAAGCAGAAAGGCTAGCAAGGGACAAGTGATCAAAAAGAAGAGCAAATCACCAACTAAGATCAAACACCGGATTTGCTACACTTGTCGCTCAAAGGGACATTTGGGTAAGGATTGTCCTAATGGTAACATTTCCAAATCTGATCTTGTCCATTATAATTTTGATAGGCTTGGGAATGACAAAGTTGGTACTTATGCTACTAGAGTGATTAGTTCACCTCAAGCTAGCCTAAGAGCCATTTGGGTTCCCAAGCATCTTGTGACTAACCCTAAGGGACCCAACATGGCTTGGGTACCTAAAAGTTCTTGCTAGACTTGCAGGGGTAAGGAGATGTATTGGAATCTTGGCATAGAATGAAGATGAGTCAACTCAAATAAGTTTGCCAAGTGTAACAAAAGAATTCAAGTTTGTTGTTTTGTAGTTCAAGCACAACAACAACTACTTTTATTCCAACGACATCTCGGTAACATGCACTAACTGAATATCTTACTCATTCAGTCCTCTGAGAAGACAAGTGCTTTAACTTGGGGTTGAGCACCCGGTAATGAGTAAGACCTTCAAATTGTTATTTATTTCCCCTTATGCCATGTGATGCTTTTAATGGCTCTCTAGTAGAGCATATTACTTTGAAGTGCAGGAAAGTAATAAATCAATGAAGAAAGAATTTCTTGGATCATGTAAAGATACATTTCCACTTACATGTGAGCTGCCAGGAAAAACCGGTTTCACCGGTTTGGTAAACCGGTTCCACCGGTTCTGACCCAGTAAGCTGAATTGAAGTTCCGGCAGCCTCTGTCCTGTATCAGAAATTTCCGACCCAAAAGTCCGGTAGCCTCTGTCCCGCATCAGAAGTTCCGGCAAGTCAATACCAGAAATTCCGGCAGAGTTTTATTTGTCAAAGCTTCATCTAAAAGTGGAATATTGTAAGAAATTCTCTCAGCACTTCAATGGCATACAAATTCATATGCTATCCTTCTGGTAGTAAGTCTTCTTGGCACCTATTCAATAAATGCAATTTATTTATGTGCCGGGACCAAATTGTGAGATAAGCTCCTCAAACTCATTAAATTGATCAAGTGCATGTGACATGGTATTCAAATACATGATGCACCTATTTAGGGGGAGATTATCCAACAATTTGTGTCCTAGAGACTAACATTTTCTTTTAGTGATTTTGTAGTCTCGTTTGTGAGAGTTTGTCTCTCTTGAAGCAAGCTATGCTTATTGTTCAAAATTGGTAAAAGTGTATCTATCTCTTTTTGGACAATGACTTATCTTGATAAATAGCTGCTTGCCATAATATAGATTAAATTCCTTTGCTTGGCTTTGTGACAAGATTGATGCACGTGAGTTTGCCTTCTACCCATATACACATGTGCATCAAGAAAGAGGAATCTAACCTATATTGTGGGGTTTTATCTTTTAGTGATCCATTATGTCTTTCCAATCCAAAGGTCACTAAATGATGAAACTAGGTCTTGTGCCACTTAATGCATTTCTTTTCATGATGTATATAAGGAAAAATCACAAGTGAAAAGATGCATTTGGATTATATGGATAAAGCACAAGATTTGAGAAATCAATCTTCACCAATGTGAAGAAAAATTAGCTAGAGGCTGAGGTATGTTTTTCAAATTCATATATTCATTTCAATGCATCTAGGCCTTCCCTCATGCTAGTGTGTTTAGCATGAAAAGTTTTATGTGACTATGATTGAGATCCTTGGCATAATTTCAATTTGTTTATTACCTTCTATATGCCTTGACCAAGATTGTGAATAAACTCCTCAATATTCATAATTGAATAAAGTGCAACTCAAAAGAAATTCAAAATTCTTATGCACTATCTAAGGGGGAGCTTATTCCAATACTTGTGTCACTTGTGGTACTAACAATCTCTTCTAGTGAATTTGTAGTCACATGTGCTAGTGTATCTTGTGCTAACTCAATACTTGAATAAGAAAAATAATTATGAGAGCTAGCACCATGCTAAATTGAAATATGCACAAATTGAATGGGCTTAAGGCAAAGGTATGTTTTCATGAACCTTCTATTCTTATCTTTTGCATCTAGGCCTCATATCCATGCTAGTGTGTGCATTCTTGCATGCAAATTTATCAAGTCTTTCTCTTGTGACCTATTAGGTGTTTAGTAAATTCCTCCTTTAAAATTGACTTGGTGTCAAATGTTCCATAACAACGGTGAAAGGAATATGCTAAATATTCTAATATGGTTCTTGACTTGACTTAGTTGCATGCTTGTGTGACATAGGATAGAGTTTTGAAAAATCCAACTAGTATGATAGGACTTGTGTGTTTTTGAGAAAAATATTTGGTTCTTGGTCTTTGTGACCTAATCAATCTGTTTGTGACTATTGTTGCCCTTGATTGATTGATGGCTAGTCACAAATGGTGAGATTTTCCTCAAGTCCATAAAATTCTTTATCTTTCCCAACTCCCTTGGAAGAATCAAGGAGGTTTGTTGAATATTGGAAAATCTCAATCTATCAATACTAAATCAAGTTCCTGATGCATTCCTAAACTTATCCATCTCATCAAATCAGGATTCAAGAGTAAAGGAGATCAAAATCAACTTTTTGGGTTTCCCAGTCAAAACCGGTATTACCGGTTTGGCAAACCGGTTTTACCGCTTTTGGCCGGGCCCGCAACCTTATCTCTTTAACTCAGCATCTCTTACCCTTTCACCCTCATTCTCTCCTCTCCCGACCCAGGACCGACCCTCTCTCTCTCCCAAGGCCCTCACGGCCGAACCTTCTCCTCCTTGGCGATTTGAAGGCACCCCAAGCAAGGAAGCTCGGCCCCCTTTGATTCTTGAGGTGACATTGGAGGTCTAGGTCGGTTTCACCGGATTGGAAACCGCTTTGGATTCAAGAGCTCATGCGGCCTAGGTATTCCGAGGTATAAAATCTTCCCATCACCCGATCTATCTCCTCGGTGAATATCTATGAAAACCCTTTGAGGAATCATGTCCTAGTATGCTCAGGAAGCTTTCCCTTGATTGGTTTTGGATTTGGTGGGCTACATTTTGAGGATGAGCATTTTTAAGTATCATATGTCCCCATAGCCCGATCTATTTCCTCCTTGCATATCTATCAAAACCCTTCAAGGAATCATCTCCTAGTATGCCCAGGAAGCCTCCCTGTGAATGGATTTGGATTTGGTGGGCTGCATTTTGAGGATGGGCGATTTAGGGTTCCACTGCCGAGGAACCGGTTTCACCGGTTTATGAAACCGGTTTCACCGGTTTGAGGCTGACCAGCAGCAATCAACTTCATATCGGCCAAGTGAGAAGCCTTCATCTCCCATTCGTCGAATCTTGAGCTTTCTCACTGGTATATGCAAAAGTCAGAGGGACATAATGGTTGAACAGCAGAGGCAAAGGGTGGCAACCAAGAGAATAAATGATTCAATCAAGTTGATGCACAATTCTATGAACTTGCAGCCACCAAGGTCTCCACCCTCTCCAGCACCTGTTGAAGAAGAAATTCCTTCTGTTGAGGACTTAGTGGCCAACTATCAGTCACAGACATACTTTGAGCCACTCCAGCACCACTTTGGATATGGTGCATATCAGCCCCCTCCTCCTCCACCTGCACCTGGCATGACTGGTATGGACTTCCCTGGAGCCTCATCTTCTGCAGCACCACCTCCTCCTCCCACTCATGGTGAAGATTTTGCCTCAAGGGCAACAACAGCTTTCTTTGGTCCTCCTACTGGTCCTTCTCCTTATGGTATGTCTTGATCTACAACTTTTGAATCTTAAAGTCTGTCCTTCCATCTATTCTCTGAATGTCTCAATAATTTAGGTCCTTCTTTTTGTCAAGAAGACTCTCCAAGCCACAATGGTGATGGCCAATGATGGATTGACAAGTGTGGGCAGCACTACTCTTCTTATGGCCCTTATTGGATGATTAATGACAAAGGGGGAGAAGAGCAAGGATTAAAGCTTAGATTTTTGAGTTTTGTGTGCTGTCTCTGGACAAAGCGGTTTTACCGGTTTGGAAAACCGGTGAAACCGGTTTCTGCTGTGTTGCAGAAACTTGTTGTAATAATTCAAATCTATCGAACCTTTATCTTTTGTGGATTTGAGGAAATTGATTGTGTGCTACTATGTGTAATGAACCTGTATTTCAATTAAGTTATCCTTTGCTAGTGTGATATGCATGTTTGGGTGATGAATGTTTTTGTTTGTGTGTTGACTGGGTAGAACCGGTTAAACCAGTTTGTCAAACCGGTGAAACCGGTTTTGGCCTGGGCAGTGCACAAACATCTTCTTTAAATTCTGTGATATGCATGTCATATTTTATTTCAAATCATGTTATTGTTTATCTCAGTACCTTGTTGTATCCATGATGCTTAGTTTTAGGGGGAGCTCCCATGTTTTTCTCTTATATGTGCATTTGGCATGTGAGGCCAAATTTTTTGAAATTCCATTCAAAGCACACATTAAGGGGGAGCTCACAACTGATCTAAGAATTCTTTAATGATTATTTAATTTTGTTTGTAAGCTTTAATCGAGTTGTCATCAATCACCAAAAAGGGGGAGATTGAAAGTGCATCTAGGCCCTCAAGTGGATTTTGGTGAATTGAATGACAAAGCGATTAAAGGACTAATGTGTTTGTTAAAGTTATGAGCAGGGATTAAAATGAATATTTTATGATACACTATTGTTCATGGGTTGAATGCAATGTGTATGGCTCATAATGTTGCATACCAACGAGTGTGTGGTCCCATTATGCAAGGATATGATAAATGGCAAGCTATGGTGAAATAAGAAAGGAGACATGTTGACATATGTGAGATATTGGTCTCTAAAATAATGAAGGCTTGTTGAACATATACATATGGGACATCTTGGATCATGGTTGATAAAGATTGCTAGATATTGCAAGATTAGTTGTCACTATTGAAATCTAAATGCAATACAAACCGATATGGAGCTACATGAGAAGCAATGATGAAGCAATAATTCGAGATATGTTATGTTGGTCTCCAATATTATGAGATGATCCAATTGTCAAAGAAGAATGATAGTGCAAGACTTCATGTATGAATGATAAAAATGACATGAGCATATGTGTTACATATTGGTCTTCAATTGGAAGCTTGCATTATGTGGGGATATTCTTTGTCAATCAAGAACAAGCATTTGAAGATTCTTTCAAGTGGAATTCATTCAAAGGCAAAGCAAAGTCAACTTGATGATACAAGGGTAAGTGATGAAGAAGCAAATCGAGATGACTAGAGCGAGGGACTAAGCAAGCTAAGGTGCAAATTGCTAGGGTGAAGCATCTAGTATCCGGGGTGTGTTCGAAGTATCATATTCAAGTCTCATCAAGAAAAGCAATGCAATGCATATATATGTTATGATTGATAAAGAGGGTGACCTAAGGATTAAAGTGAACTCAAATATAAGTTATGGAAAATCCTAAGTCACTAGCTCAAGGTGGATATGCTCAGTTGAAGATACAATGTTGAAAAGCCCTCAAAGAAGTGATTGATCAAGTAATGGCATGATCATTGACATACAAGCTCAAGTAGTTGAATTATGATTTATCTTATGTCTTGAGTGTAGGTATGTCGTACTATCAAGAGGGATGCAACATTGGTTGAATGACAATCTCCAAAAGTGCTCAAGTGAACCCTTGTGAGTTTAACCATGAGAGATTCTAACTTAGTGGGGTTCCCTGGGTAAACCGGTTTTACCGGTTTTGGGAACCGGTTAAACCGGTTTATGTGGCCTGAGCGTCTAACGGCTAGTTTGTTTGAAATCCGGTGAAACCGGTTTTGGTAACCGGTGAAACCGGTTTTCACTGACAGAATAACGGCTAGTTTTTGGAGGGATGGGTATTTATACCCATGAGCTCCTCTTGGAGGGGCTGCTGGTTCCTTGCGTCCCTAACATCTTTCAGAGGCCAGCTGAGCTCTCCCCAACCTCTCTTTGTGAGATTTGAGCTATCCTTGTGAGATTCTTGAGTTGGGTTGAGAGAGTGACTTGTGTGTGAGCATTGGAGAGCAATCCATTCCTTGAGCACTTGTGGTTTCGTCGATCAGCTGTTGAAGCATTTGTTACTCTTGGAGGTTCTTCCTCCTAGACGGCTAGGCGTCGCCCGGTGAGCTACCAAGTTGTGTGGTGAGCCACGGGATCGTTTGTGAAGGTTTCACCTCGCCTCCGCAAGGGAAGAGGTCACTTAGTGGAAGGAGGAGATAGCTTGACCTTGGGTGGTCGTATAAGCTTCCTCAACGGAGAGTAGGATTCACCGTGCCGTGGTGGCTGCTTGGTGCGAGCGGTGAATCCGAACTTCGGGAGAAAAATCTCTTGTCTCTTGGTTTGAGCTTTTTCCTCATATTGTCTTTTCTAGCATATTACTCGTGCTTCCGCTACGATCTACTTTGGTGTGTTGAGCTGTGTGCAGGAGCTTCATTGGAACACTTGGAAACATCCCTGGAAGCTTCACACCATTTGTGGTTTGTGCTAGAATTCGTAGAGGGGAATTATACTTGTTAGGGCAATCTGTATAGGAACCGGTTTTACCGGTTTGGGAAACCGGTAATACCGGTTTTGGTGCTGACAGTTGGAATTAGTTTTTGTAATTTGCAGATTCGCCTATTCACCCCCCCTCTAGTCGACATCAAGGTCCTTTCAGGGCTGCGAGGCGGTGTACGGCCGCCTCGAGACGCAGCCCACAGCACAGACCCTAGCCAGTGAACGGTACCCTCCTGCTTTTCCCGGCTTAGGATACACTGAAGACGCAACTCGGTGTCCGAGAACTGTGATGGCCTCCCCCGTGGTGGCCAAGTCCCAGGGTATGAGCCTCCTTCGGGGGACAAAGGTCTCCGCCTTTTCCCCCACACACTTCCGCTAACTCCTTACAGTCCGGGTACCGCACTTAACTAGGCTGGCTGGAACACCCCCCAGTAGGTGTAAGTGGTGTGCACGAAGTTCTGTGAACCAGGCAATCCAACTCGGTTTTTGGTGCCGGGGTGAGCGTCACCGTCAAATAGCGTCTCCACCTCCAGTGGTCCGCTCGCGCACCCATTACAGGTATTGCCGCCAAACTCCTCAAGTAACACAAAGAACATGTACCCGCCACAGGTACCACATAGGATGCGCCTAAGTTCGCACCCTAAGCCCTCGATACGAGATCGAGTTAAGCTGCTCACCCCCGCAAAGTTCCCAAAACCCCTTACTCCTTTCCCGGGTTTTTGCCCCACACACGCCAAGAATCCTATCACATCCATCCCATACACATGCAAGCATAGCAAGTTCATAGCATCCAGTATAATAGGCTATCAAGGTTAACGGTAAGTAAATAAGGCCATGCAATAGGTCAAGCATCATCATCATGCGAGAAAGTAAAGCGCTAGCATACTAGAAGCAATGCCTAATAGGATTCAAAGTAGGATGGGCGTGGACACCTGTGACTTTACGATCCAAACTCATCTTGACGTAGTCGTACAAGTCTTCACTTGCTGATGTCCAAGTTGACGAAGTCCACGAAGTCTTCTAGATCTTCCTCAGATCCTAGCACACGTTTGCATAAATAAACAACGGCATCTAATGCGAATAAACTCCAAATAAGAAGCAATAAGAGCCAAAAAGCACCAAACCTCACACTAACGCGTAGGCCATGATTTTAGAAGAATTATGAAACTGGATTCACATTATTCTGAGCTACGATTGATTTTATATGATTTTCACTTAATAAAACCTTATCTAGATTTTCATTGATTGCGCAAAAGGAAAAAGAAAACAACTAACATGTGGCCACACCGAAATGCACCACATGCCAGGCCCGGGTTAGCTGTGCTAACATCGTCGTGATGTCATCACGTGGGATTAGTTTTGGACACCGGTAGTGGGCCCTACCGACGTCGGGGTGGACCAAGTCAACAACCAGGGTTGATATGGTCAACGGCTCAAGGTTCGGTCAGCGATCAAGCTGGTTAGCGGCCAAGTTAGTTGGCTAAGTTAGAGAACAGTTAGCGAACCCTATGCATCATTGTATGGGTCCCATTGGTCAGAAGGCTAGGCT
>CM014278.1:18750647-18789535 GCA_004135705.1 Alloteropsis semialata | reverse complement strand
TAAGATTGATATAGATTCCCTACGTCGGAGCTAGATCAATATTGATTATTCAACAGATTATCGTTATCGGACTACACTTTAAGCCTAGATTCCCTACGTCGGAGCTAGGTATCAAGATTAGTCTAGATTCCCTACGTCGGAGCTAGAGTAATCTTGGTTACTAAAGGTAGTCTTTGCGGTTTGTTGGAGTTGCTAGATTGGTTTAGATCTACACCATGTGAATCAATTCTACTTCTTCAACGGCTTTGAGCATTGGCCTTGGTCCGATTTAAGCAATATTTATCTTACAGTATCGTTCTATGTCCGATCCTGCTTTGTGGTTTAATCTGGCTGTTCTTTGAGTATTGCACTGGTGTAGATTCCCTACGTCGGAGCTGAATCTTTGTAATACGCTTAGATTAATCTTTGACTGTCATGCTTGGTCTAGATTCCCTACGTCGGAGCTAGGTTCATCTTGATTAGTTAAAGGAAGCTTTGGTTATGCCTTATTGCTATTTGAATATTAAGTGTGGTGTAGATTCCCTACGTCGGAGCTGGATCTTGCTTAATTATTTGGTAGCATATCTTAGAATCAGATCGATCCTGTTAATGTTTTGCTTGCTTATTTGCTTAATCTGATCAACACCTATGCGAGCATCTTGTTTAATTAACAGGTTGATAAGTCGAGTCTGATTATCTAGCTATCTGATCTGATCATAGTTGGAGAAATCTAGATTCCCTACGTCGGAGCTAGATTTCTCTGAAAAAGCTATAGTCCGATCGGTTGGTTAGATAGTCCGATAAGACGAGTCAAACTGGTAATTAGACAAGGTGGACAATGTATCGGCTTACACTTTGATTATTTAATATCTTGTTTCAAGACACAGCTGATCCATTATTTTACATATTGGCCTTGTTTTATGCTTTATTTTATTATTCAAAGGCTGATCTGTCATATCAATCAAGGTCCGATCCTGATTGGTCCGATTCTGAGGTCCGATTTGGTGTCTGATTGAGGTCCGATCACTCGGTCCGATTGACGTCATCAATGAGGTCCGATTTTGAGGTCCGATCGGTATCGGCCGATACGTGTCTGATTGGGTCTTGGCTAAAATTCGACGTTACTCCATCGTCTGAAATAGAGCCGGCACAATCAAAAAGCAATTTAACTGTTTTATCCCCTTGTCAATTTCAGGTCAAATTGACTGGCACGCTGCGAACCTAAACTGGAGTGTAGACTGGCACTGGAGCGAAGCTGATCTCCCTGGTCTTCGTGTGCTGCACGCGGAGGATACGATCGCCGATTTTCCGTGTCAACAATTACCACATAATAATTATAATAATATCTAAATTTAGTTAATGAAATTCTAAAAATTGACATGACAACATATTTTTGGTCCGTAATCTTGCCATAACAGACTTAAATGATTTTCATAAAGTGAGACAATACATTGTTCACAAAAGGATACATCTTTCCAATAGTTTCTTACAACGCAAGTTAAATTTTAATATTTAAATACTCATAATATTTTGGAACTCATATGCACCTTAAATTTGGACACAACCTTATATTTACTCTAGTACAAGAAAATATGAAGTTACAATAATAATTGTTATGCCAACAAATGAATTTATGTTCACTACTCAAGGGTAAGAAAATAAGTAATATAAAAAGATTCCAACAATAGCAATTTAGATACAACAAAGTCTAAGAAGTGAAAGAGCGTGATTTTACAAAAAAAAATAGAAACAAGAATCATTAATTTGGAGTTTCTTTGAGGAAGAAATACCAATTACAAATTTTAGTTACAGATTAAAATGAAAAAAAATGAACCATCCATATGTTCTTCATCTTCTCCTCGGCGTTGCCACATGGCGGAACAGGATTGGTCCAAGCGGTTGTTCTAGTCAACAGCCCACCAAAAGTACTCTCAAATATAAGAATAAATAATATAAATACCGCGAATTGCCACAAACTTAGTTGTATTGCAATGGTAAGGCTTGTTAGTCTGATCCTCAAGACCTGAGTTTGAACCCTATCTTTGGTGCATTTTTTGGTTGGGGTCACTGGCTGGTTATTATTTATAAAATAAAATAACACAAAAATCTTATCCCAAAAATTTGTAAATTCTCATATCATCATTTTATGAATGTATAAGCTTATCATAAAAATATCATAAGATTTTACAAAAACTGGAGTATACGTTGTTCATAAATAGGACATCTGTTACATAGTTTCATATACTTTAACTTAAACATTGTAGTTTTCATATCTCGAAAAATTTTCAAACTCGTATGCTCCTCAAATTCGAGCATGACCTTATGTTTACCTTAGTATTAGCACATATGAAGTTACACTAGCAATTATTATACCAAAAAAAAGGATATTATATTTTGTACTTAGTTGGAAGAAATCAAGTTGAATGAAAGAGCTTGATTTTAGAAAAAATAGAAAAAAAGAACCATAAAATTTGGATTAGTTATGACAAAGAAATACTATATAAGAGTTTTAATTCTTGATTAGAAAAAAAGATCAATGATTCCTATGTTCTTCATCTCAATCATTTGACCGAATTTTTGCCCATTTTACCTCAGCCATGTGGTGCACTGGAATGTTTAATTATAGTTAAACAATAAGTTTGGGCACAATTGAGGAGGTGGCCTGGTGGTAGGTGCACTCAACTCTAAGTCACTGGTGCAGGCTTGAAATACCAATTTTGCCGTATTTTTTGGGTTATTGTTTCTAGACACTAGCTAGCTGATATAAGCTTCTCAAAAAAAAAAAGCTAGTAGCTGAAATCAGTATTTTTTTGGGTTATTGTTTCCAGACACACTAGCTGCTATCAGTATTTAAACCAAAACACCATTGCTCAACCGAAACTCATGCATGCAAGTCGAACTGGCAGACCTAGGTTCGAGTCCTCTATGTGCGGCTGATTTTTTATTTGGTTTGTTTTTTTGTTTATTTTCACCGTGTTGTGTGCACCTGTGCTACGTGGTGCGTGCACCCGTGACGTTAAGGAGTCGAAGATGAAGAGATGGCCTGGTGGTAGAGGTGCAGCCAAATGAAATAACTAAAACTGAATAACAAAGCTTGACAGAAATGAGGTGGTGGTCTTGTGGTAGGTGTGCTCCACTCTATTCCACGTGGTGGTCTTGTGGTATGCTCCACTCTATTCCACGTGGTGGTCTTGTGGCAGGTGTGCTCCACTCTATAGCCACAATTTTTTATGATTTCCTAGGTTTAGCTATAAATATTATCCTTTACCTGGTAGGGCATTTAGGCGACGTTCAAACCCTCCTGTGCCATGATTTGTTTGGTTTATGCTTCGTGTAAGTAAGCAACAGGGAAGAGACAATATAAAAGTGCTAAATACCAACAAGATAAATAAAGCAAGTGTTAGCTCAATTGAAAGTCCAAAGCTTCTTGTTTGTGAGGGTCTAGGTTCAATCCTTGGCCTCTATAACTTTTTTTATTTTTTTTCCATTTTTCTCATATAGAACATGACAACCAATGGATAACAGCAAGGTCGGGCTGAAAAGCAAAAACAGAAAATAAAGAAAAAAGCTGATGTGTTGGGCCCACTTGTCCAGGACAAGCTCTTTATCTTTTTCTTTGGAAAATAAATCTATGATAAGTCAACATTGTCATGCTACATTGGAACATTGAAATATTGTTGCAATAGGACTTTCTATGTAGCAACGATTCTGGTCTTCGTTGCTATATCTAAGTCTAGTTGCAACGATTCTTGTTAGTGTTGCAATAACTAAAACTCATTTGCAACATCATTGATTCTCATTGCTATATCCAAGATTTCAATCGCAACGCTCTCATTTCCATTGCTTTATCTAAGACTCTTTTGCAACACATGATAGCACTAATAGCAACATGTTATAATCGTTGCAATATTACCACCTATTGCAACCATTGCAAAATTTTGTTGCAATAACAATGCCAAAATTGCAACAAAAAAATATTCATCGCAATATATCCTACTTATTGCAACCAACAAAATTTTAATCGCAAAACTACACATTTGGTGGCAATATGCCCTCCTATTGCAACCAAAATCAACAATTGTCGCAATAACCCTATGCATTGCAACCAAACACGTGTGTTGCCTAAAAAAATTACATGGCATTAGGGCCAAAACCTTGTAGTTGTTGTCCCTGCTGACGAGGAAGAAGATGACTTTGATGAAATGGATGGATCTGATTCTGAAACTAACACTAACTCTGACTATGATGAGGATGAGGGAGATGTGATGGTGGCAATCAAGAATGAGTTTGAGTATAACATTGAGATGAGTGATACATATAGATACAAGGTGTACTGCTCTAGAAGAAATAAGGGTTGTATGTGGAGAATTCAAGCTTCTATAATGGGTGACCAGCGGACTGTTATGGTATGTATTTAGAGCTACTTGTGCATTGTTGTGATAATTTTTACAGTACATGTGTATTACTCATATACTATTGTCTATCTGTGCAGGTGAAGAAGAACCCTCATCAATATGAATGTCATAGTACCAGGAGGAGTGGGAAGGTGAAGGATGCTTACAAGTTCTAGGTTGGTGAGAAAGTGAAGGACCAGTTAGTGGATAATCCAAAAGCCATAGCTAAGGAGCCTCAGTGGAGGATAAAGGATTAATTCAAGGTGCTTGTGCACTACAAGAGGGTGCGCTATGGTAAGGAGCTTGATCTAACCCAGTTATATGGTGATTGGAAGGAAAGGTTTGACAACTTGTATAGGTTCAAGGAACAGACAGAGCGCTCTTGCCCTGGTAGATTTGTAGTTATTGATCATCACACTATTAATAGGAAGATCAAGTTCAATACGCTATTCTTTGCAATGAAACCATGTATTGATGAGTTTCTTCAAGGTTGCAGGCCATATTTGGCAATAGATAGTACCTTTTTAACTAGCAGATTCAGGGGTCGGTTGTGTGTGGCTTGTGTAGTAGATGGTCATAACTGGATGTATCTAGTTGTTGTTGGAGTCATAGATTCAAAAACTAATGATGATTGGATTTGGTTCATGGAAAGGCTAAGGGATACTATTGGGACCACTCCTAGTATAACATTCTGCACAGATTGTGGGCAAGCAGCAATGGCATGTGTTAGTGAGGTCTTTCCCAGTGCTAAGCATAGAGAGTGTATGTACCATCTTGTATAGAATTTCAGGAAAAGGTTTAGTGGAAAGGTGTTTGATGATCACTTGTGGGCATCTACATATTCATGGAACCAGTACATGTTTCAGAAGCATTGGTTAGCAATGACAAAAGCCAAGCCACAAGCATTGGTTTATCTACAGCAGAATCATAAGAAACTTTGGACTAGGATTTAGTATTCAACTCTTTCAAAGCTTGATTATGTGACAAATAACTTGGCAGAAAGCTTCAACAATTGGATCAAGAATGACAAGAGCAAGCATTTGGATGACTTATTGGATACAATAAGGCAGAAGATTTTAATCAAGTGGAACCACAGAAGAAATGTTGCAAGAAAGATGGAGAGCAAAATTCTAGTACATATTGTCAACAAACCGAAGGAGCAAAATAGGAAGCTAAACATTGAGGTGATTACAAGCTCAGATGGTGTTTGAGAGGTTAATGCAAAAGGAGGATCTGGCTACAGATTTATTGTGAACCTAGATGGAAGGACTTGGTAATGCAGAGCTTGTCAAATATCAGGCATTCCATGCAAGCATGTTATAGACTACATCACCTCCATTCGCAGGGAGAAACTTGAAGATCATGTGACCACTATTTCTCAGTTGAAAAGTTGCAGAAAGCTTATGAGGGCAGAATCCCATCATTACCAGACAAGTCCATGTGGCCTAAGTCAAACCATGGCTTCTTCATGCATCCTCCTCTCTTGAAATCCATAGCTAGTAGGAGGAAGCAGACAAGGTACAAGGGATCAGCAGAGGCTAGCACTAGAACTAAGGGTAAGCACCAATGTCCAATATGTCATGCATATGGACATCGTTGGTACACTTGCAAGGATGGAGATCCCAAGGATATAGCAGCTATGCTTGCTGAAAGTTGATGCATTGTGTTCAATTGTGTTCAGTACTTTTCCTTTCAATTGTGTCCACTAATTTTCCTATTTTCCTTGCAGGGGCCCACCTAAGAAGAAAAAGAAGGCAGTACAAGCCACAACTGAGACAAGCATTGTGCCTATAACTGCTCCATCAAGGATGATATTTCCTGACTTGCCATCTATGGCTACTACATCCACAAGTGAACACAAGAGGAAAAGAACCTCAACTGCATCAACTACTGGGAAGAAAAAGAAGAAAAACACCTCCACCAGCACCAGTTCTACACCTTTTGTTGCATCAGTTAGGTAATGTAACTCTTGTTGTGCCTCAGTTAGCCTTCTAAACCATGTGAAAAATGTTCTAACTCACCTATACCTTTGACTATTAAGTACCCTTCTGGAGATATGCATGCACCTGACACACAAGCTGAAGAGATGAAAAAGAAGGAAAAGCAAAAGAAAGTGGCTCAAGCCAATCCAAGTCAAGAAAACATTGGTGGCAGTCCTGCCATGAGTACTACAAGTAGATTACCATCTTCTTCCACCCTTCCATAAGTACTAGAAGCAGAGTTCCAGCTTCTCCTTCCAGCCCTGCCATGGGAACTAGAAGCAAGAGGAAGCTCAATGTGTGATGATCTTTGTTGCTTGGATTCATATTTTGTTGTGCTCTTATTGTAATGTGGCATCAAATTGTAAGAGGCCTAAACTGCAATGTGGCATGTACTATGTCACTATTTTTTAAAGATAATGGAACAAACAGTCCCTGCCTCTGCACGACAAGTCGTGCACACAGCAAAACGCCAACATCCACACAGGACAATAGGAGCTCTGAGGCTCACACCCACCCTAGGAGGATTAAAGTCACTATGTATTTTGCAAACTTGGTAGCAAAATTGTGCTGTAAGGTGTCCTATGTCTGTCTTTTGTGAACATGTGGTCTTGATGCCAAATGTTATGTTGAACTTGTTCCTGTGTCTATCTATGAAGTGGTCTTGATGCCATTGAATGAAAAGGCAATTTGACAATCATATTCCTTAATTCTTAAACAACATATTACTGGCATACAACATTGACACTGCTCGCTGCTGCTTCTGCTAGTACTACTTGTGCTGCTACTACCATTCATCACTTCTTACAAATAGCATACGGAACAAGAATGGTGCAAACACAGACAAGTTTTTCAATCCATTTTAGGTGCTCTTTGACTCTTCGTTGAGCTCTTTCTTCAACCAAAGCTCTGTCATGTTCGATTGCTCCAACACCTTGCGCAACTGCTTCTCCAAGTGGAACAATAGGAGATCCGGTGCTGGTGGAGGTAGAACACGAGCTGCAGGAGAGAGAACAGGAACTCCACGACCACCTTGCTACATAGATGCCTACCCCATCAGGTCCTCCCACTGGAAAAACTGGCAGCCCCCAGCCTGAAACAAAAAGATGCGGCAAAATCACCAATGGTCAAATCCATGAGTACAAACACCATTAATCAAAATAGCTGAGAACCATGAACACTCACGATGAAGTAGGGACACTTGTAGAAAACCCGACCTTCATTCTTTTCAGTCGCAACCCTGTTCCAGTTTGCTTATACCCTACAGTTGGGGCAAAAAACTCTCCTAACCCTCCTATCACAGCTTGATGCTTGGGACATTGCTTCGGTACAGGAGGAGAAAGAGTGACAAAGAATGAGCAGCTCAAGAAGAATAGGACTAAGGATAGAGAAGAAGAGAGGAATGGATGCTATATAGGCAGATTTGGCTCCAGCCGGGTGCTATTGGTGCCAATTTTCCCGCCACAAAAACAGCTTAGAGTGGCACCAATGGAATCTGTGAAAATTTTCCAACACACGCTTAGATGAAGGGCAATATGGCCATTCCATCTCACTGTTAGCTGTCGTTACCTCTCAAGTTGACAGGAGTGGCACTGAAGGAAATGAAAACTTGGGTCAATGGCGCAGAAGGCGCAACGAGATTTCCAATGGCATTTGAGGAATTTGAACAATTTATAATGGCTCCAGCGAAATTGGCTCAAAATATTATAGGTGAATAGCAAACCCCTCAAATAGAATCTGAGAATAAACTCAAAATAAAAATAATTGTTGTGATCCAGCAATCGATCTTGGTTAGGCTGATTTACCTAATTAATTCAAAAATTCTGCGGATGCACTCGAATAATTAAACGTTTCACAAGTAGTTTGAAATTATTGTTAACTTTATTTTCTATTAATATAAATTTTATTTTACTATGTTTTTGAAAACATGTGCCTACGGCACCTGCATCTGAACTAGTTATGGGGACAATAACGGTCAAAGAAAATCCTAGTTGATACAAAGGGTGGTAACTGTTGACGGTCCATAGGCACGCCAATTGTGAACCACAAGCGCACGGATCATCGTAGCTTTTCCCTTAGAGTATTCCATCTAAGGTTTATCAATCCGTGGATCGACAATGAACTACCTAGAGTTTTCTACCTAGCTAAATGGATCTAATCCCAACGTTAGGCATAGAGGGCATGTTTGGATGGAGTCCTGGACTCAATTGCCTGGCTAAGACCCCTACCTGTGATCTGCCTGGGATATGTTTGGTTGCAACCCTGTGATTTTTGCCTAGTAGAGCTTGCCTGCGTTAGCTGCCTGGCTGCCAGGTCGAGAAAATCGGTCGCCTGGGCTTCTCGCCTAAGGCCCTGAGCTGCCTGGCTCTAATCACTCCATGGACCCACTTTTTTGCTCACTTTTCCATTGCGTGTTGACTTCTATCTTCCCTCTCCTGTCACCCGTAGCTAGCTTCTTAGACATGGGAAATCCAAAAATGGATTCTCTGAACGTGAGGATGCCCGGCCCATCTGCTTTAGATTTGGTGATTGATTTTTCTTTTGCTTCTTGTATCAATCAATCAACCTCCACAAGTCGATCGATAGAGGTTACGAATGTAACATGCATCGAAAATTGATACGGATCACCATGGCATGTGCGTTGTTGTTTTCACCTGCAACTTCTAAGCTTTAGATTCGAGCTCTTCTTTTAATTTCAGTATGCTAATTACATAGTTTCACTTCCTCTGATGGATGTGCTAGCTAGTATATGTACTTGCTCTAATGTTAATTTGGTCTACAATACGTTTATATTTAAATATTATTATAATCTTTAATGCTTTGTCACACATATATGCTGAATGCAAACAATATACTTCATCTATGGTAATCTCACCACACACCTCTAACCAATGCTTGAGTGCACTGGCAAGCAACTTACGAACCAAACATTGCCTGTCATTTTCATCTGCTCAGGCTTCACTCCAGACCTTCAACCAAACGTTGCCATGAAATCACATGTGCCTGGCCAGGCAATTTTGCAATCAATCACAGGCAACCCACAGGCAGCTCAAATGCCTAGGCAACTCAGCCAGGGTCCTAACCAAACATGCCCAGATTGCATATAAAGGGTAAACCTACTATAAGATGTGAGTGGTGTGTAGGTTGATCGCAGCCAAGAACATAGGCAAAGATTAAGCGCAACCAAAGGGGTAAACGAGCCTATCGCCTTCTAGTTGTAGTTCTAGCAAATAGGAGCAAGCACATCAAGCATCTCATCCAAAGCAATCTTTAAACTACTATCCTCCGGTCAAACCCCCGAAAACCCCACCATACACGGGACCACACCTTGTCACGATGCTCCCTATCGGCGTGGGTAAATTAAAAGCACATTCACGAAGAACGTGTTGAACTACTTGGTAGATTCGGTATGAACCTCTAGCCACCATGGCTACAAGATCATCTCGAGCAATCTATCTCGATAATAGATTGAAAGCAAAGCAAACCCAAGAAAAGCACAAGATTATAGAAGGAGAAATCGAGTCGCTAAAAGATCGGATGACATGAAGAACATTGCTCATATAATAGATGTATTTGGATCATCACCATCGAGTACATACCATTGATGACTCCAACTAGCTCTTGAACTCCACCATAGGCACAACCACGCAGGGAGGCCATGGTGGCTAGGGTTGGCCTAAGCCATCCCTAGACAACTTCGAGGACTTGCGGCGGCCGTCGTCTCCTTTTGGTGTATGCCCTAGGTTTCGCCGAGTTCTGGTGGATGGATGCGCCTCCCTTCGTGTACAGGGACTATAAATAGTCTGAGGAGTCTGTGGTTCAAAGGGGAGGTCAAACCGACGTAAAAACGGCCTAGGCCTTTTTTGGCCCGGCTCGGTCCTATCTTTCATGTGCAAGCTTCTTTCAACGATCCTTGTCCATGTATGCATGATGTCCTATATGAAAGTTGCTCCAAAAATGTTGGTTTGGGCCTCCTTTGCTTGGCTTGATTCCGTCGGGTTTGGTGTTGCTTTTGGACTTGAATATAAATGCCCCAAATTGGGCCATTTTCCTACAAAAACACGATATGCTCCAAAATACAACACACATACGAAAATGGGGTTATTTCACGTGCCAAGTGGTGGGTTAGTATATGAATTAGTCCAAAACCACCACTTAAATGGCACTAAAAGTGTACGTATAACGAGCGTCAACATTCCTCCCATGCTTAAACCTTGCTCGTCCTCGAGTAAGTCCAAGATCTTTGCTTAATAAAGAAATTAGCGTTGCCTTTCAATGTCTTCCCTACACTTAGTTATACACAACAAGACACATTTCTCTCAAGTGTTTAGCATTTAAAGTTCAAGTTGTGACCGGCTACTTTTCATTATGGAAGATAGACTAGCAATAAAGAACAAGCCACAATAATAAATAAATGCAATGCTCTTAAACTTAAGCGAACTTTAGACCTTTACCTTGTTCTATCGTGAAAAGTTTTCAAAAAGATGCATATCCAACATAAGTGAGATTCTCTTGCTAAAGCTCATGGAAACACTCATCTCATCAAGTCGCTCAAGCCTATACTAGATTGTTTTCAACCTATTCTACTCATATATGAAAGTGGAAGGCTTATGTGGAGCTTGGTAGGTAAAAACAATCCTAGCAAAATATTATATCTCAAATATTGTCAAACTAAGAGAGAGATCTATTGGAATTACCGAGACTAGTCAAAAAGGCCATGGAGAATAAATGTTGGAAAGAGAGAGGGATGAAACACACACATTTAGATAGGTAGACATGTGCAAATGACAAGGGGATGATCCTGAGGCACAAATGAAGTCCTCGTTATCGGATTGCACATGGTTGGAAAATTGAGTATGGAATTGTCTTCAAAGCACTTGGAATTTGATGAAGCTAAAAGAACTAAGGAGCATTATTTCTCTCTTTTTTTCTTTCTTTCATTTTTTTCCTTTCATTGTTTCTTTTCTTTCTTTTTTTTCTTTTTTCACATTGTTCTTTCTTTTTGCTCCTTAGAATCTTTGGTAACATAGTACTTACTCAGCATCCTCCCCCATGCTTAAACGATTGCTCGTCCTCAAGCATAGAATTCTAGAAAATCACTTGAATCTTCAGAGAGTTTCTTCGATGCCTCCCAAATTCATGTTCTCTAAATTAAGCTCTTGATTCTTGTGGATTTTCATCGAGAAAATGATCCATACTCAATTGTGGGTTGTGGTCAAGGAGGTAATTACAAAAAGATATTTGGGTTTAGGGTGGATATCCAGCGAAGTTTGTGAAGTTTTCGGTGTAGAAACTCACAATGCATGGATAGAAAGGCTAGCAAAAGGAAGGTACGCAAAATAGAATGGCCAGCTTCTTAGTCTCGAACCATAGAAATCAATCTTAATCCAACTCATCAAAATATAAGTTTGCAAATCTAAGGGTTTCATCATGAAAGATCATGTATATGTAAAGGCTTTGGTAGGTAGAACTTTGCAAGAGATTCACGAATGTAGATAGCATAAGAATCAAGTTTTAAATAAAACAATACAAGGCATAAGGTCATCGGTAAACTTAAATCAAAGAGCAAAGATATGTATGTGGGTCTAGAATTTAGTCATTTGACCTCCACAAATAAAAGAGCCGGCATTTATATGAATTTAAGTTCATTTTATGGAGAGCAAATGGTCAAGTCATATACAACACCATGTTGGTAGAACAAAGTGGCAATTTTCATCACTTTTCCATAAGCAAAAGCATTCAAAATATGTCATCATGGTGAGCACAAAGTGGTAGTGATCATTATTTATTAAAAATAAAAACAAAACTAGGTTGTCCTTCTAGTAGCCATGTTATTAACAAGAGAGATATACAAAGGTTTCTAACCTATGGTCGATGGTGTACATATATACAAGCATTTAGAAGTAGATGAATGAAGAGAAGGTTGAGAGAGAGTTACCGTCTTTCGATGCTTATAGTGGAGTGTAGCGCGGCTTTCCCCATGCTTAAGCATTGTGCTTAGCATGGGAGAAGAGAAATGAGCATCTTGTGGTGAACACGATCGTTGTACTCCATATGGCCTTTTCCTTTTCGTCCAACAAGTCCTCCCCCATGCTTAGTATGTTGCTAAGCGTGGAAAAAGATGGTGAACCGTCATGTGATTCTTGAAGTCCTTCCATCATGTGTTTGGAGATTATCTTTATACTTCTTCACCTTTGTTTAAATTTCTTTAACCTCTTCTTGTCATCAAGCCATGGTCCCAATTATTCTTCGTATCATTATCACCTCCTTGCTTGTTGTCTTTATTGCTGCTTCATTTTCCATGAATTTTTCTTCTAATTACAGAACAGAATATTTACTGAATCCTTGCTCCATTGCAAAGTGCACAAATTTATCTTTTCAACGAATCATCATTTGCCCAAAACGGATTCCGAACAAAGGAGTTATGCCCATTTTATTCCAGGGTTGCAATCTGTCCCGAGCTGATTTCAGAACACGCGGCGCCCGATGTTTTTGTCGTATCTCCTTGTATGGGTCTTCAAATTCGTTGATCTCAGATGCGTTGGAACGAGAATTTGATGGAGCTTATGAATATCAACTTTTTGTTCCTTGTACAGCTCTGAACATGTGCAGATTTTTGATTAAAATTGCAGCATCCCTTTCAATCTTCAGAGATGTTAACGGTCTTGGTTGCAACTTTGCTCACGAATTCATGGGATTCCTTCATCATGCCTGCAAAACACTTGAGATGCACAAACTACCCCTGGGTGACGTCGGGAGTATAAGCAAATGCCAACAACCAATGACATCCCTAAGACCTTAGCTTGTAGCATAATTAACCTAGTGAAAGAGAAAAATAAAAACCTAATGGGTGTACGTGTGTGCAAAATAAGTATGCAAATGAGAGGAAAGCATATAAACAAAGACAATATTTACACCTAGTTCTAAACACCATGATTACAACTAGATTGCTGGATTTCTCCATAGTCATAAAGATTTGTTAACCAAGGACAAAACACCATGTCTATCCCAAGGTCAATAATTCCTTATAGCGCAAGAAAAATAAAGCGCATTGCAAAGCTTATAAACCAACCAATGCAATGCAAATGCTAACGTGGCTCTCAAAACTAAATGATGATGGTCCGCGATCATGTCCAAACACCTTGTTTACACAAGATTGCAATTGGAAAATGCCTTGCAAAGCATTGACATAGATAAGAAAGCATTCATCATTAAGTTTTGTGAGAGAACGGAGCTAACAATGCATGATGGAACGATGGAATGGATGCAAAATGCAAATGCAAAGACTTAGCAAAAACAAGAGTTAGCAAGATTTAAAAGGTCTTTCAATGTTGTTCTGCAATCAATTCATTCAAAAAGTAATTGCTTAGAGCGACAAAGCTTGGCCAACCACTTCATAAGAAGTGAAGCATTGTCGTCAAGAAAATCATTCATCGAAAAGAACCGAACAACCTAGCTAACGAGGTTTAGGAGAAGGTTCATGGGTATCCTATATTTTTGGCTTAAAACAAGAATTTTGAAGAGAGGAGTCAAGTTTAGAAAATCTACCTAGGGTGGTTGAAAACAAAAAGAAAAACAAAGGTTGTTTCATTGGGTGGAAAACAAAACCTATGATTTTAGGATGGCTATTGGTATGAGAGATTTTCCTAAGGGTTTAGGATCTCGTAGGAGGGCTAGTCAAAGTTTTCAGTTAGAACAAGGAATAGAGATTGACTTGGCTAATCCGAATGGTGACGGCAAGCAAATCAACACAAATCGATCCTATCCTTGTTGGCTCCAGTTTTTGGCGAGGTGATAGGAAGGCTTAGGTGGGTTTAACAAAAAGTTAGATCAAAACAAAACATGCAATGCAATGCAAGGGTGAGAACAACATGGCATGGAGTGCAACACGAGGTGGATGAACAAAATGATATGACATGATGTGGTGGTCTAAAAACAAAACAAAAGTTACCCTAAGTCAACTAGCCACAAGTTTGGAATTAAAGGGTGGTGTCATACCTCATATTTCTCTCTAAAAAGACTCAAAAGAAAAAGACTCTAACGCTAATATCAAATAACAAAGTGCTCACTCAATAACATTTAGATCATACAACATGAAGTTGTGGCATTTATTAGAGCAATGGTACAATGTTACTTGATGATTCGATTAAAATGCACATTATAGAACGTCATCTTATATAGATAATAGACAAAAGATCGGGTTGCCTCTCGCAAAGCACTTCATTTAAAGTCATAGAGCTAGACTTTCTTACGTACCTTCTCATTGTTGTGAAGCCATGGTCCTTCGTGCGAGAATTCGATGTATCCTTGCAGCTTGATGTTGTCCTTTTGTAATCCATCGTGATTTACTTCTAACATCTTCATGAATTGGATGTAGCCGGCTTGTGTCTTCATATGCCAATGGTCTCAGAGATTTTCATTTTGTTCTAAGCTTTTGACTTTGATCATGTATGCTTGATGAAAGCATTGCCCGAGCTCCTCTTCATTGTTGTCATCGTTATCTCTTCTACCTTCTTCTCATCACGTTGCTCTTGCCTCTTCTTTGTGGATTTTCCCCTGCATCTAGAATAGAACATATATAAAAATATAGCTCTATTGAATAGTTTATGAAATTACCTTTCCAACGAGTGGTCATTCATCTTAAACGGAGTTCAAACGAGAGAGTTATGCCCAATTTACTTTGATATTTTGATCATAACCGCTTGTAGGAATCTCCGATTGACTTGGTTCTTGATTCGTTGGAACCAGAACTTCATGGGGCTTTTAAATATCCAAAAATATTCTATTATTTTCTTTAGAGGTTGTGCATACTTTTGATGTAAACAGTAACTTCTCGTGAATTGATCCTAAGATATTGATGATCTTGATCTTGTGGTCTTTGGAGCATCTTGTTGTGCATCCTTAGGATTCAAGGCCATCACCATTGATTCACCAGTGAGTAGCATGGCTCCAATAATGAGGCTTCTCCATAGTTCTTGCTTTACCTAAGGTGCCGGGATCATGGGTGACTCTTGTGCTTTTGTGTCGATGATCTGAGCGGTTTCCTTCGTTGGTAGCATCACTCAATTAGAAGCTTCTTGAGCATCCTACTGGAGAAGATTGGTGGTGTCATGGTGCTTCTAATCTTGTTGCCTCCAGTTTTGATCAACTTCAAATCATCATCTTTTGTGTTCAAGGCCCTCCAATCACCCCTTGACATCATCATCACATTTCCCGTTGTTTGCTGCTGCCTCTTCTTAATTGAATTCCTCTTCACTGCACCCAGTGCATAAAATGTACCACACTTCCACTCCATTGCGATTTGCATCAAATTCCCTTTCCAACAAGTGCTCATTCACTTCAAACGGACTCCGGATGAAAGAGTTATGTTTGTTTTACTCTGGCACTACGTTCTGTCCTCAGCGATTTCAGAACACGTAGTGTTGAAAGATTTTACCATAACTCCTCACACCGATTCCAAAATTTGTGATTCTTGATGCGTTGGAAAGAAAATTTGAGAGCTTCATATTTTCTAATTTTTCCTTCAAGGTACTTCTCTGATCATGGGCAAAAAACTGGTCTCAACAGCAACCTTCCAGAGATGTTGATGATCGGATCTCACGACTTCGTCGGGGCATGATTTATCTCCTATAGCTTGGACAAACGAATCTTCAAGAGACATTAGTCTTAAAAATTAATTGACATGGTGGCATATCTTGTTCATCTTCACTTGTTTTGTGTGTGGGCTCGATAGCGGATGATGGGCCACTAACAAAAGTTAGCACCTACCACTAAAGAGCGGATCTTCATGTAGCCATCAACTTGTTTGAGCGAGATTTGGGCTAGTCAAAGTCCGGATGTTGAGAACTTCTTGATTGTTTTGTGTCTAGGGTTTTACCTACATTCATGGACACAAACAAGAAACCCAGGATATATGCAACAATAAAATTAAGGTTAGTCTGAAAAATTAGATAGATCTCTCTTGGGTTCGTGTTGCCGATCCCCGGCAACGGCACCAGAAAAGCTTGTTGACGGTCCATAGACACACCAATTGTGAACCGCAAGCGCACGGATCATCGTAGCTTTTCCCTTAGAGTATTCCATCTAAGGTTTATCAATCCGTGGATCGACAATGAACTACCTAGAGTTTTCTACCTAGCTAAACGGATCTAATCCCAACGTTAGGCATAGATTGCATATAAAGGGTAAACCTACTATAAGATGTGAGTGGTGTGTAGGTTGATCGCACCCAAGAACATAGGCAAAGATTAAGCGCAACCAAAGGGGTAAACAAACCTATCGCCTTCTAGTTGTAGTTCTAGCAAATAGGAGCAAGCGCATCAAGCATCTCATCCAAAGCAATCTTTAAACTACTATCCTCCGGTCAAACCCCCGAAAGCCCCACCATACACGGGATCACACCCTGTCACGATGCTCCCTATCGGCGTGGGTAACTTAAGAGGACGTTCACGAAGAACGTGTTGAACTACTTGGTAGATTCGGTATGAACCTCTAGCCACCATGGCTACAAGATCACCCCGAGCAATCTATCTCGATAATAGATTGACAGCAAAGCAAACCCAAGAAAAGCACAAGATTATAGAAGGAGGAATCGAGTCGCTAAAAGATCGGATGACATGAAGAACATTGCTCATATAATAGATGTATTTGGATCATCACCATCGAGTACATACCATTGATGAGAGTCCAACTAGCTCCTGAACACCACCATGGCACAACCACGCAGGGAGGCCATGGTGGCTAGGGTTGGCCTAAGCCATCACCTAGACAACTTCGAGGACTTGCAGCGGCCGTCGTCTCCTTTTTGGTCTATGCCCTAGGTTTCGCCGAGTTCTGGTGGATGGATGTGCCTCCCTTCGTGTACAGGGACTATAAATAGTCTGAGGAGTCCGTGGTTCAAAGGGGAGGTCGAACCGATGTAAAAACACCCTAGGCCTTTTTTGGCCCGGCTCGGTCCCATCTTTGGCATGCAAGCTTCTCTCAACGATCCTTGTCCATGTATGCATGATGTTTTATATGAAAGTTGCTCCGAAAATATTGGTTTGGGCCTCCTTTGCTTGGCTTGATTCCGTCGGGTTTGGTGTTGCTTTTGGACTTGAATATAAATGCCCCAAATTGGGCCATTTTCCTGCAAAAACACGATATGCTCCAAAATACAACACATATACGAAAATGGGGTTATTTCATGTGCCAAGTGGCGGGTTAGTATATGAATTAGTCCAAAACCACCACTTAAATGGCACTAAAAGTGTACGTATAACGAGCGTCAATAGTAACTTATTTGGAATACGACATGGTAACTTGTTTTTTCTACATTATGATTTTTATTTTTACATAAATGATATTATATTTGCATGATACACTATGTTCAAATATTTGTAGGCCTTTCTTCCAATAAAAGCTCTAATACACATTGGTATCTAGTGGTGATCAATGCCCGTAAACATCAAGTACATGTGCTAGATTCTTTTGGAATTCTATTACACCGAAGGGCTCTCAAAGATATGGTGAGTTTTTTCCCTAAAGCTATAAAGGAACCTGTAGAATGATTAATTGTAACACGATTGTGAAAGCTCCAAAAATTGATTTATCTTTTCATATGTAAATAGCTGAATAGAATGCAGAGAGAACTTGAGGTTGTTACACACGAGGTGGGGCTTAATTTGGACAAGTGGCCAGACATCAATGTGAGTTCTTGGCCAATTCAAGAGATTCTCAAACATCTAACACAGAGATATGGGTAAGTTTCAATAGTCATGCATACATATTAAAGTGTTTAGCACCATTTGATCGACTATACATATATTTTGATATTTGTTTACATATTGTAGTGTTTCATGCGGCCTATTCATGTTAAACTATATGGAGTATTGGACTGGAGATGTTCTCTATGATGATGTGACTTAGGTACATGACATACAGTTGCCTCAACTATATGAAATATGACGTCTCACGGTGTAATTTTGTAAGGCTGATACTCTTTGGTTACTATTTCTTAGATTTGTAGGTATACTAATTACTATCATTTTGTAGTTTCTCATGCCATGGATAGAGAAACAAGAGTTTATGCTATTTGAGATCAACCACAAGGACAAACCTTACCTGGATTGACCTGAAGCCAATTCAAGATTTGTTTAAAGACATGCCAAACAAGAAGTATGTGAGGCAATTACTATTTATTTGGGAAAAGTATATGTCTGCAATGAGAGTATATGCTGTGACATGATTCCATGACATTTGGGCTTGGCCAGCAAAAAGTGCGGACCATATTCATCAGGACCAGGACGAGTAACTTATTTTGAATCAAAATCGCATAGTGTACAAGTTTCATATTTTATAATATATATAGTTTATAGTTGGTTCTGCATAGGTACTTAACTAGATTTCTAGTTCTACAATACATGTCTGCATGGAACCGTTTCCAAACTAACTCATATGTATGGTAAGATAATATATGTTTTGTTGCATGGTCAATAGTACTTCAAAATATATGTTACTACCTATTATTGCATATGAGACATTTATCAATAAACATGTTTTGTATATAGAATGGACAGAGAATGCAGCAGCAATTCATCATCGATGTATTGCTGTCGGAAGGAAATGCTTATGAAAAACTACTTCCTCAATGTGCGATATGGGTACCCTTGGGCCCACTACTGACAAGGGTGATAGTCGCCTGGGCCCAAATCTGACAGCGGTGTGGGCCGACCCAGGGCCAGCCCACGAGAATCTACGAACTTGATGGACAAGACTGGTAATGACTTAGCCGACAAGGCGTGCGGCGTGATACTCGGATTCCGCCGAGAGATCACGGAGATTATGTTGTAATCGATTCAGATTAGTTTCCTTGTTGTAGCCGGATAGGATTAGAGAGAACTGACTTGTAAACACTAGGCCGTCAGCCTATATAAGGCGGCCTAGGTCGACCTCCTGAGGGACATCGAATACTTTCACCCTGTAACCCCAAACTCGCCATTGCTCCTCGATGTTTTGTTGAGCAGATCCATTCCAAGACACCGAACATAGGACGTAGGGTATTATACCTCCGAGTGGCCCGAACCTGTATAAACCTTTCGTCTCCAGTGTTACCTCGAGCTCCCTAGCTCTATGATCACGTTTGCCTACAGATCAACCACTTGGGTACCCCCTTGTGGACTGCTGGTCGTTGGGTCCGACAGTTGGCGCGCCAGGTAGGGGAGACCACGAAGCATCAACAGCTAGCTTGATAGCAGATCGTCCTCACATCATCTTCCCCGAGAGCCTCAAGGACTGCCCTAAGCAGCTTGAGGGTATAAGCTTCTTTGCCGAGAACTACACCGCCTCCACCATCTCCAAGTCGTCGCTCAACGTCGCTACAGAATCGGCTGGGTCTGACCCGACCGTCCTGGCGGCCTCATCCAGGATCGTCGCCCTGCTCTAGCAGCAGTTCAACGAGATGGCTCTGCACCATCAGGTCCTGGACCTGTTCGCTTGGCGTAGCTTCCCACTCCCGATGAGCTTTCACCAGATTAGATCGCATCAATGACATCATTTTTGAGTGTATTGCCATGTCGGAGGAGGCTCTACGCTGGCCTCACGACCAATCTCCTTTCAGACTTCGCAACATGGCTGTGACCTACTCGGCGTAGCTGCACTAACGCATGCCTCAGATCCAATCTGAGGCCCCACCTAGACCCACCCAGTCTCCGGACTGTGGCGAGTTTCAAGTTGATACAAGTGTTCTCCTACTGGGCCTGGCCGACCCGAGCGATGATTCCAGCAACATCACGCCTCCGGGACATGAGGTCTTCATCTCTGAGGATCAGCCCACCCAAGATGGCGAAACCGACTCGGCCGGTGAACGACGCCGCGAGCTCAATGTGGACCGAGCCCACCGACCCGCCCTAGAGGCCCAGTCTCCCAATGGGGCAGTCGTAGCGGTTGCGGCCCTGGAGAACATCGCTCCTGGTGCACTCGCTAGGTAGCAACCACAAGCCCGTCGAAGGCATCAAGGCATTGATCCGAGCAACCATGATCCCCACTTCCATGGGGTCTTTGGCGCGTTCCGTATGCTGCAAGCCAACATAGCGGCAACATTCGCTGAACTGGAGAACATGGCCGATACCCCTGAGGTTCGCCGGGCCAGGGCACGCCTTGAAGCCACCCAAGAGCAAGTAGATCGGACAGGGACCACCCTCGCCAGTGGAATCCCTCACTCCCTGTCATCGACGAAGAGTGGCTTAGAACTACCACGAGGAGCATGACCAGGAAGGGCACAACCTGCGCAACGTGGACCATCACCGCGCCTGACCCCAAGATCGCGCGCGAGCCGGGCGACGCGACAATCCCACCAACCACACAGACGGCGATCTCCGAGATCGCCTGTGTGACTACGATCGTGGCATCCGTGGCAACTTCAACAATCGCCACCATGAACGAGATGCGGCCGAGCTCGAGCGTCATGCCCGTTATGACCGCGATTATGGCAGACCCGATCGCAAAGCCCAGCCAGACGACGCCGATGATGCTGAAGCGGAGGAAGAGGAGCGTCGCGCCGTCCATGAGCTCATGGAGTGCGAGCACTACGACCAACAGTATGGGCCTCCGCAAGATGACAGACGACCATGACACGACGATGCCCAACCCCGAGCCATGCATGACCGACTGCGCCACTATGGGTAGAACCGCCACGATGCAGAAGACGACATCTTTGATGGTTTCGCCACTTTCTCCGTTCAGCCCCGAGCCGTCCAATGGCCCGATTCATTCAAGCTGGCCCAATTCGAGAAGTTTGACGGTCGTTCCGACCCCAAACTTTGGCTCAAGACATATGACATGGAGGTCAAAGCCGGCCATTGCTCCAACGATCAAGCCGCCGCCAACATCCCCATGATGCTCGGCAAGGAAGCCTTGCTACGGCTCGAGGGCCTCCCTATAGACACCATCAACAATTGGCGGATCTCTACCTAGCCTTCACCAAAAACCACCTGATGAGGACATGATACCATCAGATACGACTATTGATTATAAGGACCAATCTCGAAGTGCAATTCCATCAAAATTGAACACTCGATTCGCTGGTAATTTGGGAGTACTTCATTGGGAAGGCCATGGGTCCTTCATCTGGAGTGTGTTTGAGGTCCATGAGCACTTGATGGAAAGCTTATTTCATAACCTTTCAAATGGATCTAATCTCACCTCAATATCATGTCGGCAAGGCCTCGAGATCATTAAGACATGTTATCTTTGTTTCTGACGGGTGCTACTATGTCGTCGTGGGCTTCTTATTCACACTTGGGACCCTGGCCCAAGTTGGAGCACGCCTCCACCATATGGGGAACACATCAAGGAAGCCCTTGTAAATCCTCCTCCTTGGCCACCACCTTAGAGGCCAGCAAGGGCGTCCATGACAAGTTTGAGGCCCACTCCATGTCAAATTGTCCAGGAGCAGCCTGCACAAAAAACGGTGCCCAGGTCGCATACAGGCATTCTACATATGGTTAGAAAGCTAAGGAGATAGGATTTCCAATGCCAACGGTCCCATATCTAAATTCGATCAGAACTGATGGGAATCGACAAAACAATTGGACGTCCAGAATCTGTCGAGGTGCCACGCCGCCGTCTTTTGGGCTGTTGGCCTGTGTATTGCTTTGGAGTCCAATAGGGACATGGCAAGGGGGTTTAGCATGACCTAATCCTCATATAATGAGTAGCCGCCACCACATTAGGGTTTGGATTTTGTTTAGATGCAAGTTTCGCCATTGCTACTTTCTTGTTGACACGTGTGTCGACTAGACCATCCGTTCTACTCGATTCAGAACCCCAAATTCGTGTGTATCCCTTGGGCAAGGTATGTGCATTGTTTGCTTGTCCACTTGTTGTTGCTTGTTCTTTAATTTTCTTGCAGGTACAAGGTTTTTCTTGGCATGGCAAGAACAACAACAAATTCGAGCCGGGGTAACTATCGCTAAGGCGCAACATCCCTGTGATTGTTGTAGTCGGACAGAACAACGTCGAATCCACCCTTAAATTGAGTTATCCACCACTCACCAAAAGATCAGCACCAAACCCTAGAGTTGGGGTTACATCATGTGGTATCAGAGCACGGTTTATCGGTGAGTGATTTACCGTTTCTAATTTACCTACAGTCCAAAAATCCCAAAAAAATAGGTTAGATCTCAAAATCCCAACAACAAGTTTGAGCCTTTGCTGTTCTACTTAGTTCTTTGCTTGTGGAATTTTCAGTTGCATTGATTGGACTAGTTGCTAGTTCTTAGTGGTTAATTCTTTAAAGTTTCAAGTTCTGCTCTCACTTTAGGTCACCACGACATCCACTAGAACCATTTACATCTCCGCCGCAAGTTTCCCCCAATTTAGTTCAGGAAGAAAATATTCATATGTTTTGTTTTTGATATCCAATTCAAGAGTTTAAATACAATCTGAAAAGCTTATCTTGGGACCTTTCCAACAGATCCAGCCTTGCCACATAATTCGTTTTGAGCACTTCGCAATTGTGTGGGAGATTCACGATCCACAATCTAAAACTAGAGTTGTTAATCTGATTTCAAAGGGGTTTTGTGCAGTAACCCATTGTATTGATTTGTCTTGATACTGAGAAAAAGAGTTTAGTCCTCTGAAAAGGGAGAAGAAAGAAAGAAAAAAAGGACAGAGTGTTGTTTTCCTTGTGTTCCTTGGTTACTTTGGTGTGTGACAACACTTATGTTCAGGCTTGCGTCTCTAGCATGAATTTATCCTAGAACCAGCACAAGACCATCTTTGAATGCTTATTCAACTTGTATTGTCTAACATGGTTCTAGTTGTACCTTGACTCTTTGTCCTTGCAGGCACCTATAGCTCCACAAATTTTCCACAACGTCATAGCCTATGATTCATAGGGTGTGCTTGTGTCATCGTTTGTGTTGTTCTTGCTGGCTTCCAACACCTTTTGCAAGTGTGGTAAGAACAAGTAAGAACTTGGTTGCACAAGTTTGAGAGAAGATATAGTGTGCCATCACCTATTTATTTTAGTTGGTAAGAAATTTCTTGTGAAGTTTGCTGTTGTTCACTAACGATGACAGGATTGGAGTGATACATGGGAGCTAGCAGCCTGCATCATGAGTCTTCACAACCTCAACAACATATGAGAGCACATCCACTGGAAGTTCATGATGATGCTCTAACTAAGATAAGTTATGATCCACCTTCTTTTGAGGGAAATTTTGACCCTCATGCATACATTGATTGGGAGCTTAAGGTAGATGCAAAATTTGATAATTATGATATGTCTGAACATCAAATGATTTTTGCTGCCTCTAATGCTTTAACTTAAGATGCCTGTAACGAATGGAAACATCTTTGTAGGCACAACAAAATTCTACCAACTTGGAAAGATTTTAAAATGCATTTTTGAGATGTATATATTCCTGAATATTATGTTGATTATTTACTTAAGAAATTGGAGAAACTAAAACAGGATAGTAAGACTGTGAAACAATACTGCCACAATTTTAAAACTTGTATCATGTTTGGTGGGATAAATGAATGCATGGAAGATATTATGAGTAGGTTTGTGAGAGGGCTGAGTTTTAAAATTAGAACATTGCTCAGTAACAAATCATATAGCCATATTGGTCACTTGTTTTGGCTTGCTCTCAGTGCTGAAAAATAGCTTCTATTATCTGTGAATCCTTGCAAGAATGATTTGAGCCATAGTGTCCAAAATTTGTCCACTCTACAAGCTAATGAAGAGCAAGAAATTGTGGAACCTGTTGCTAATTTACCTTTGTCACAAGATGAATTACTTGATATTCCTTGTGATAAAGAGGACTTGTGTGCCGATGCTTCTTTTGTTCCTATGCCTCTACTAGTGAACAAGTATGATACTTTTGCTTTAGAACCATATCAATGTGCTAAGGATAAACCTTTTCTTCCTATTACCTATGCACAAGATGAACTCAAATTGTTATCTTCTTTAAATTCTTTGGGTTGTATTGAATTTGATGTTTTGTGTAATCTGAACTATTTAGAGGAGAGAATTTTTGCATATTCTGAATTGACATGCTTGTCTAATCATACATATTACTTTATCGGCAAGTATAATTCTAAAGGAGAATATATGATACACCGAGTTTATATTTGTTCAAAATTGAAATCTTCTAGCTATGGAACACTATGATCAAGTAGACAACTGTAATAACACTAATCCTATAATGTCACATTTGTCTAGTTTTGTCTTAAAGAAACAGGTTCAATTCCAAGAAGGAGAGAATTGTTGGATGCTATCTATGATCCCTTCTACAACTACAGTGAAACAGAGGACGGCTTGCTTTCAAGAATGAGAGAATGATGAGAACATGACACCTTTGGATACGGCCATTGATTATAAGGACCATTCTCGAAATGCAAGTCCATCAAAAGTGAACACTCGATTCGCCTGCAGTTCGGGAGTACTTCATTGGGAAGGCCATGGTTGCTTCATCAGGAGTGTGTTTGAGGTCCATGAGCACTTGATGGAAAGATTATTTTATAGCCTTTCAAATGGATCTGATCTCACCTCAATATCATGTCGGCAAGGCGTCCAGATCATCAAGACATGTTATCTTTGTTTTTGCCGATTGCTACTATGTCGTCGTGGGCTTCTTATTCACACTTGGGACCCTGGCACTGGCAGAAGGCAAAGGCCGAGTGGAATCCAGGTTCCTCTCGGTAGATTTCCATGACACCCTTAAAGACCAATGCCCCTTCCAAAAGGATGAAAAGCACACTCTCCATGAGTGCCATGCACTGCTCAAAAAGCTCGATGCCCTACCGTCGACCAAGAAGCAGCGCTACAACAACAAACCATGCTACAACAATAGTGCCCGCTACTATCACCATGACGGCCACAATTGCCGTGAAGCCTACCGCCGCGGCGATGATCGCGATAGCCGCGATGATCACCTTCGCGGTGACGATTGTTGCCGCGACGAGCAAGCTCATCATGATGCCCCACGCCACCAAGGCAACGAGCGCTAGCCAGAGCAGAGGGAACCAGCTCCCAGATGACGAGACAATGGCAAGTTCCAACCGGCCGACCGTGAGGTGCATGTCATCATTGGGTGGCCCGGTGCCTTCCCAAACACGCGCAAAGAGAAGCTCCACAACATGAGGTCAGGATGGTGTCCGCCAAGCCAGTCGAGTATCTCCAGTGGTCTGAGACGCCTATCGTCTTAAGCGGCGCCGACCACTGGGTCCATCTCCCCGAGCCCGGGTATTTCTCCCTCGTGGTCGACCTCATCGTCGATCGCGTACTCCTCTCCAAGGTCTTGGTCGATGGTGGCAGTGCCCTCAACATCATCTTCACCAGCATCATAAACAACATGGGATTTGACTATAGCCGCCTTCTGAGTGCCGACGACCTTTTCTTCGGCATAGTTTCCGGAAAGATCTCCTACTCGATAGGAAGGGTCGTCCTCCCAGTCACATTTGGCACGGCCCACAACTACCACACAGAGTACATATACTCAAGGTGGCCAACTTTCAAAGCTCCTACCATGCCAAATTTGGTAGGCCCATGTTGGCCCGATTCATGGCTATACTGAACCACACCTACCTCATCCTGCAAATGTCGACACCCAATGGGGTTCTGTCCATCCGCAGAGACATCAAGACCTCATTCGAGTGTGATGGGGAAGTAGTCCGGATTGTTGAGCTCTCTCAGCAACTTGGCAACAGCGCTCCGCTGACAGAGGCGGTCCAAAAGCCAACGCTGACGAACCGGTTCTCCCAGAGCAACGCTGAAACCCCACAACGCTGGCTCCCACAGAAGCACCCAAGGTAATCAGCCTGGGCCTCGACGACACAGCCAAGACGGCCCTCATAGGGCCCGGACTCACTCCTAAATAGGAAAACGCGCTCACCTCCTTCCTTCGGGACAACTAGGACATATTCGCATGGAAGCCATCAGACATACCGGGTGTCCTAAGGGAGAAGGCTGAGCTCTCCTAGACTTGAGCAAAACCACTGAGCCGATCAAGCAGAAGCTACGTCGTTCCACCCAAGATCGCAAGAAGGCCATTAGTGTAGAAATAAATAAGCTCTTAGCAACCGATTTTATCCGAGTATGCAAGCACCCTGAGTGGCTTGCAAATCCTGTACTTGTAAGAAAGCATACCGGTGAATGGAGAATGTGCATTGATTATACAGATCTCAACTGCCCTAAAACCCCTTCCCTCTTCTGCGAATCGATCAAGTAGTGGACTCTACATCTGACTGCGTCCTCCTATGGTTCCTCGACTGCAAATCAGGCTACTATCGGATCACTCTCAAGATGTCTGACCAGGAGAAAATGACATTCATCACCCTGCATGGTATCTACTGCTATAAGATCATGACCTTTGGGCTGAAGAACGCGCGCGCCACGTACCAAAGGCAATCCAGAGTTGCCTCGAGACCCAAATCGGCTGCAACGTCGAAGCTTACGTCCATGACGTCGTAATCAAGACATACGACGCCGACTCACTTATAGTTGACCTCCAAGAAACGTTCAACAACCTACGATGCTTCAAGTGGAAGCTGAACCCGACGAAATGCGTCTTCAGTGTACCATCAGGAAAGCTATGGGCTCCCTGGTCAGCCATTGCGGCATCAAAACCAACCTGGTCAAGCTCGAGGCTATACGCAAGCTAAAAGAGCCTACATGCAAGAAAGACATCATGAAGCTCACAGGCGTGATGGCGGCCCTGAGCTGATTCATCAGCAAGCTAGGAGAAAAAGGCCCGCCTTTCTTTAAGATCCTCAAGAAGGCCGACAAATTTGAATGGACTCTCGAAACTAGTAAGGCTCTGGCCAACTTAAAAGACTTCGTGATTACACCTCCAATAATTACGGGGACTACACCCAAAGAGGAACTACTACTGTACATCTCTGCCACCACCCATGTGGTTAGCATGGACCTGGTCGTCGAACGATCGGAAGAAGGACACACCTACAAGGTCCAACGCCCCGTGTATTTTGTCAGTGAAGTACTCGGTGACTCCAAGGTCCGATACCCGCATCCTCAGAAGCTGCTCTACGCACTCCTGATGACGGCCCGAAAATTGCGCCACTACTTCCAAGCTCATACCATCCGAGTCATCTCCAACTTCCCACTCGATGCTATATTGCACAACCGCGACGTCAATGGGAGGATAGTCAAATGGGTTGTAGAACTCGGTGAGCATAACATCAAATTCGAATCATGTGAGGCCATTAAGTCTCAAATCCTGTCCGACTTCATTGCCGAGTGGACAGAGATACAAATGCCGACTCCCGCTGAACGTCCCGAACACTAGAAAGATGTACTTCGATGGTGCCCTCAACGTTGAAGGAGCTGGCGCAGGTGTACTGTTCATCTCCCCAGAGGGGCAGCACCTCAAGTATGTATTGTTGATACATTACCAAGCCACCAACAATGGCGCTGAGTACGAGGCACTCATCCATGGTCTCCGGATATCGGTTTCACTTGACATCAAGCGACTCATGTGCTACGGTGACTCCAAGCTGGTCATCGAGTAGGTCAACAAAAAACTGGGATACAACTAAGGAAATGATGAGTGCATATTGCACCGAGGTCCACAATCTCAAAGCGCACTTCTACGGACTAGAAGTCCATCATGTCAGGCGGGAGGACAACGTGGCCGTTGACGTCCTCTCCAAACTCGGCTCCACCTGAGCCCAAGTACCAATCGGCGTCTTTATCCAAAACCTTCGTACCCCATCCATCAAGATGCTTGAAGAAGGAAGCCCATTGCCTGACCCAGAACCAGCCCAGACGGCCTGCCGACCAACAAAGTTCTGGTGATAGAAGCAGACTGGCGCGCCCGCTTCATCGCTTTTCTCACCAAGAGCTAGGCCCCGAGGACAAGGAAGAAATTGAAAAGCTAGCCTAGCGCTCAGCAAACTATGTTGTCATTGGTGACGCTATATACAAGAAGGCAGCCTCCACAGGCATACTTATGAAGTGCGTCCTCCGTGACGAGGGGATCAACCTGTTGCATGAAATCCACTCAGGTTCGTGCAGTAATCACGCAACAGCAGGTAGTCTGGTCGACAAAGCTTATCGCGCAGGATTCTACTGGCCCACGGCCCTCTGTGATGCCAAAGACCTAGTGCGCCGTTGCACCGGGTGCCCGTTCTTTCAAAAGCAAAAACACCTGCCGGCTTAGGTGCTCCATACTATACCTCCATCATGGCCCTTTGCCGTATGGGGGCTCGACAATGTGGGCCCATTAAAAAACACCCAGGTGGGCTCAAGCATATCTTGGTGGCAGTCGACAAGTTTACAAAGTGATCGAGTACAAAGTGGTCACTGACACCAAGTCGGCCACAGCTGCCAAGTTCATCGAAGAGCTTACGCACCAGTTTGGAATCCCAAACTGCATCGTCACTGACCTAGGCACACAGTTCACAGGTCATAAGTTCTGGGATTTCTGCCAGGTCAACTGCATCGACATGTACTACTCCTCCTCTACTCATCCTAGATGGAATGGCTAAGTCGAGCGGGCTAACAGGATGGTCCAAGACTACCTCAAGAAAGCCCTATACGACGACCTTAGCAAGCACGCTGGCCACTGGGCCAAGGAAGTGCCCCATGTCGTTTGGGGCCTACGCACTCAGAAAAGTCAGGCTACAGGCTATACCTCCTTCCTCTTGGGTTACGGCTCTGAGGCCGTCCTACCTTCCAACCTTGACTCCGGTGCCCGGCGCATTTAGTACTACAAGGAAGGCGAGGCTAAGACAAGCCAGCGCTTCCACATCGACAGTGTGGAGGAGCACCGTCTCGCCACTTTGATTCAGCATGCCTACCACAAACAGCAAATACGACGCTACCGTGACAGGAATGTGCGAGAAAGATCTCTGAACGTCGCTGACTTGGTGCTACACCGAGTCATGTCTACAAAGGACCAACACAAGCTATCAGCACCATGGGAAGGGCCATTCACTGTCAAATAAGTTGTCTCACCCAGCACTTACCACCTCCAGTTGGCCAACGCTGACCCCGTCCCGAACATGTGGAACATCCATCACGTCGTGAGGTTTTACCCCTAGATGTTTACAACTATGTACTCCAGCCCCTATATTAATAAAGTATTCATTTTTCTATAGTGACTCCTAGTCACACGGTCAGTCCGTCTACCATTGCCCGACATCCCTGTAACACCACAGGTGTCAATGAGACACTAAGAGAATCTTTAGAGCACTAATGAGGAGAAGTATAAAGATTAAGAGCTTAAGCGCTACTAAATGAGCACAAGTTTGCCCTAGGGTCATTTTGGTAATTTCTCACTTTGAAAAGGTTGACCAAGTCAAACTCAGGAAAGTGACTCCAAATATTAGTCATTGATCAAACCTGTTTGGATTGGTTAGGTTTGAGAAGAATTCAAACCTAAACACTTGAATGTGGTTAAGTGTTAAATCACATGTGATGATGGTTTTGCTCAATATTCAAGGGCTTGTAACTTTCAATCTAAAAGGATTTAACCCAAAATCATATTAAGAGAAATGTAGCCCTATGTTATGAATACAACTTTGGTTATGGAAGATTCAAAAGTTTACATTTGGTTTTTGGATAAAACCTGGCCTAAAGGTGGCAGCTTTGAAAGAGCAAACTGAATTGGTGAAGTGTTCATTGTTTTGGCCTAAGTTCAGAGCAGAATAACTTGTGATCTAGAAAGGTTTAGCTCAAGTTCATATAAGGAAAAGTGTACCCCTATCATTCCTCTATAACTTTGGTATTTGGATCTCATGAGGTTTATATGTGAAGTCGGGAGTAATTTAGACTTAAAGATGGCAGATTTGAAAGGATTCAGAAATTCAGCATTTCTGTCCAAGTTCCAGGCTTTGTAACTTTTGATCCCTCGAGATCTAGGCCCTGATGTTTATAAGGGAATTGTAGCCCTATGGTTCATCTACAACCTTTGTATTTGGAGTTTTAAGAGTTTACATTCGAAATCTTAAGAAAATGTGAGTTGAATTCGGCCTTTGTGACTGAAATTTGAAGACATTCAGAGTCGAGCAGAGCAGCTCGGGCAGCAGCTAGGCAAGCTGCTCACCACAGTTGGTCGGCGTGCCACACGCCGTCGTGACCGAGCTCAAGCACAAGCATGTAAAGCAAGAGGTGGCGAGCGCAGCAAGGAGTTTGAGATCGATATATATGCGAGTCGGTCGTCCTCGTCTTCTCCTTCTCCTATTCTCTGCTCTCACCGCCGGCGAGTTCCTCCTTCACCTCCGGAATTCGCCACCCGTGCTTCACCTCTGGCCAATTCCTTCCACCCAGGTCTTCCCCAGCTTGTGGCCTTTGCTTTCCACTCTTTCTTGCTTGGAGCTATCCACCGTAGTCGCCGAATCGCGTCTTCTTCTACCTCCAGCCGCCACCGAGCCCGAGCGAGCACCTCCACGGTGAGGACCATCTTCCCATCGTTCTCATCACCATCCGACCTCATGGCCGTGTTCCTCGTGTCCTAGCGCAGATGTCCGTGGTGTCCGTGGCCCGAATCCGCGGTCCGGATGACCGGAACGCCTTCGCCGCCGCGAAGCTCGCTCCTCCATGGCCTCCACCAGCGAAACCTAGGGTAGGGTCGCTTAGGCTTAGAGTTAGGAGTGCAGAAGCTTCACAGTGTCACACTGATGCTTTTAGGGTATACCCCGACTGAGTTGTTGCCACCGGAGAGCTGATCACCGCTCGCCGTCGCCATTTTTCCGTCGCCATCCATGGCTGTCGCCGTGCGCCGCCATTCCACCTTCGTCTTTAGGGGCTTAGCCCTTGAGTGCGTGTGCGAGGTCGGGGAACACCTGTCCATGGAGTTCTCGTGCCGAGGGGCCTCGCCGCCGGCGGTTTTACCGCCGATCAGCGCCGGCGCCGCGGCCTCAGTCGATTTTGACCGAGTGCATGCGAGCGTGAGAAGGGGTGAGGAAGAGAGATGGGTCGGGCCTGCTTGTAAGAGAGAGAGGGAGTGAGGACCGCGAGTTAGATTCCTAGAGAGTCCGAGGGGCTTTTTGCAAGTTGTTTTAGGTTTTAGTTTTAGTTTCTAGATTTAGTTTTAAATAGGTTTTCATTAGTTTAATTCACAATAATAATTAGATTATTTATTTAAATACCTTTCTTTTTGGGTATTTAAATAAATAAATTAGTTAAGTAATAAATAAAATTTTGAATAATGATTTATAATAATAAATTAATATAATAAATAGGATAATTCTTTTTATTGTTTGGAATAATTCATTAATGCTTTTAATAATTATTAAAATTCTAGGAAAATAGAAATATTTAGGAAATAATCTGTGTAGGATTTTTCAGTGTAGGCTTGAAGTCTAGCTTTGTTCTTAGGTTTTGCATGTTGTTAACTTATGCATCATATCGTTTAAAAGAAGAAGCTTCAGGAGTCGACCTCATCGAGCTTCTGAAAGTGCATCTAGGCCCTCAAGTGGATTTTGGTGAATTAAGTGAAAAAACGATTAAAGGACTAACTTGTTTGTTTAAGTGCATGAGCAGGGATCTATTTTTATAGTTCATTTACAGTTAATATGCGCATGATATATATGTGGTTGTTAATCAAGAAAGCAAGAATGATCCCATGATTCTAGATTGTTGAAAATGGCATGTCATTAGTATTCATGATGAAGACATGGTTCTATGCATGATACATGGTCCCAAATTGTTTAAGAAGGACTGTCATTAAAAATTGGGATGATAATTTCAATGAAGTTGGTTTGGATCATTATTTGTCTCATGTCATGGATGCTCTTTGGACAAGACATGAGACACTATCACTATGATGAAGATAGAGATTTATGAATCAGTTAAGAAAAGAAGAAATAATACATAGAATTGGATATTGCAAGACTTCATATGGTTATTATAGAAGGACATGGGCATATTTGTTACATATTGGTCTTATGGATTGGAAGCTTGCAATTCATAGGGTATTCTTTATTAATCTAGAACAAGCATTTGAAGAATCTTTCAAATGGAATTCACTCAATGGCAAAGCAAAGCTAACTTGATGATGCAAGGGTAAGTGGTGAAGAAACAAAATGAGATGACTAGAGCGAGGGACTAAGCAAGCTTTGGTTAAGTGACGACTTATGACCATGTGCGAATTGCTAAGGTGAAGTATCTAGTATCCGGGGGGTTTCGAAGTATCATATCCAAGTCTTGTCAAGAGAAGCAATGCAATGCATATATGTTATGGTTGATAAAGGGAGTGGCTTAAGGATTAAAGTGGACTCAAACATAAGTTGTGAAAAATCCTAAGTCACCAGCTCAAGGTGGATGTGCTCAGTTAATATGCAATGTTGAAAGCCCTCAAAGAAGTGATTGCACAAGTATTGGCATGATATTTGACATACAAGCTCAAGTGGTTGATTTATGATTCATCTTATGTCTTGAGTATAGGTATGCCGTACTATCAAGAGGGATGCAACATTGGTTGAATGACAAACTCTAAAAGTGCTCAAGTGAACCCTTGTGAGTCTAACCATGGGAGTTTCTAACTTAGTGTGGGTTCCCTGGCTAGGAACCGGTTAAACCGGTTTTGTGGCCTCGAGCGTCTATCGGCTAGTTTCTTTGAAATCCGTAGAAACCGGTTTTTGCAATCGATGGAACCGGTTTTCTCTGACAGAAAAATGATTAGTTTTTTGAGAGATGGGTATTTATACCCTTGAGCTCCTCTTGGAGGGGCTGCTGGTTTTGCTCATGTTTGACGCATTGTAGAGGCCAGCTGAGCTCTCCCCAACCTCTCTAAGTGAGACTTGTGTTCATAGCTTGAATCTTTGAGTTGGGTCGAGAGAGTGACTTGTGTGTGAGCATTGGAGAGCAATCGTAATACTTGAGCACTTGTGGTTCAGTCAAGCAACTCTTGAAGCATTTGTTACTCTTGGAGGTTCGTCCTCCTAGACGGCTAGGTGTCACCCAGCGAGCTACCGAAGTGTGTGGTGAGCCACGGGATCGTTTGTGAAGGTTTCACCTCACCCCCGTAAGGAAAGAGGTCTCTTAGTGGAAGGAGGAAATAGCTTGACCTTGTGTGGTCGCATAAGTTTCCTCAAAGGAGAGTATGATTCACTGTGCCTTGGTGGCGGCTTGGTGCAAGCAAATCCGAACTTCGGTAAAACAACTCCTTATGTCTTGGTTTGAATTTTCCTCACTTTGTCATTTCTAGCATATTACTTGTGCTTACGTTTCGATCTACTTTGGTGTGCTTGAGCTGTGTGCAGGAGCTTCATTGGAACACTTGGAAACATTTGTGGAAGCTTCACACCATCTGTGTTTTTGTAAATTTTCAGATACGCCTATTCACCCCCTCTAGGCGACATCAAGGTCCTTTTAATTGGTATTAGAGCTTGGCTTCACATAAAAGCTTAACCGCCGTGAAAAAAACATGTCAATGTCATTTGAGGTACAATTTGAGCCTCTTGTAAGTGATGGCTCAAACTATGGTTCTTGGTCTGCTCATGTGCATAATGTACTTAGGGATTTAGGTCCTGCTGTAGAGCAAATTTTAGTTGCAAGCATTTTACCTCCAAAATTTGATATAAACAATACTGATTGGTCAAATATTACTCAAGAGGAGTTAAATCGCACGCAACTCAATGCTTGTGTCTCTAACTTCTTGAATAGATCTGTCTGTGGAGATCTACAGGAAATCAACAATGGAATTCTAAAAATCTGAAAAGATGCACATCTCATTTGGGCCTCTCTCTCTCCAAGTTATATTCAATGCCTAAATGTGATGATGAAGAGCAAGGAGTTATGGGATCACCTGAGGGGTGCTGAACTTCATCAACAATATCTTATGAGCCTCAAGTGACCCCATCCATGGAGCAAGAGAACAAAAATATGCAGAACATGGTTCCTGTGCAGGAACCGGTTTTACCGGTTTGCAACCCCCGTGAAACCGGTTCTGACAGTGAACCTATGTTCAGCCCTGCTCAAGGCACAAGCGATGACTCAAGCAAATTCTCCACATCAATATATTTCATCTTCCAGTGATGAAAGCATAATGTTCTTGATGGCCAAGAAGAAGCAGAAAGACCAAGAAGGGCAACGGTTAACTTAATGAGAGACTAAGTTCTTTGACCAAAGAACTAGAGGCTCTTAAATCATCATATGTCTCCTTGGTCAGTAAGTATGAAATCTTGTCAAAGGATTATGCTTGGGCTACTGACTTATCTACTTGCGTAGCATCCTTAGAATAAGACAAACAAATGCTTAGTCCTCAACTTGAGAAGCTCACTAGTAAGCATATGGAATTGCAAGGGACTCATAAGGAACTTGAATATTCCTATGAGATGCTTGCTGACTCATATGCTTTGCTGGAAACAGCTCATGAGGTCATGGTTACATCGGTAAAATATCTTGAACCTCATACACACACGTACACATGCTCTCACATCAATTCTACTTTATTAAGTGAAAAACTGTGTTGCTCCCAAGCAACCCAATCATGTGCTAAGCATGTTGTTGTAGAGTCTTGTGATGATCCCCTTGCTGAAGAAATGGAAGATATCAAGCAAGAGGATGAAAAGATCAAGAATGACTTGATCAAGCTTAAGGGAAAGGGCTAAGTGCAACCTTCTCAAGATAACCGTGAAAACATGGTGAATAAGCTTGAGAAGGGATCAATGGTCACTAGCTTAATCCCTCAGCTTAACAAGCAAGTCAACAAGAACAAGACTCAAGAAAAGAAGAAAAAGGAGCTTGATCACATACAATGCTTCAAATGCTCAAACATGGGGCATTATGCATCCATGTGCTCCATCAAGCATAAAAGCAAGGCAAAGAAGCATAGAGGATCCAAGAAAAGGGCATGCTATAAATGCAAAGAAGTTGGACACTTGATTGATGCTTGTCTACTGAAGATTGAAGTGCTGCCTGTGCAAAACTGGTTTAACCGGTTCCAGGAACCGGTGAAACCGGTTCTGGCTGAGGCAGGGCATCAATTCCACAATAAGAGTGATCAAGCCAAGTCTGTAAAGAAAAAGACTAGCAAGAAACAAAAGATCAAGAAAAAGAGCAATGCATCACCAAGCAAGATCAAAAGCCGCATTTGCTACATTTGTTGCTCAAAGGGACATATGGTAAGGATTGTCCAAATGGTAATGCTCCAAAATCTAATCTTGTCCATTATGATTTTGCTAAGCTTGGGAAAGACAAAGCTAGCACGTACGCTATTAGAGTGATTAGTTCACCTCAAACTAGCATAAGAGCTATTTGGGTTCCCAAGTTTTTTGTTACTAACCTTAAAGGACCCAACATGGCTTGGGTACCTAAGAGCACTTGCTAGACCTGTAGGGGAATAGAGATGCATTGGGGCTTCGGCAAATAAATCAAAATATGTGAACTTCACCAACTTGCCAAAGCATCACTAAATCTACTGTACCATTTTCAATGACATCTCGGTAACATGTTCTAGTTGGTTGACTTATACATATTCTTCTTTGTGGATACAAGCATTTCATATTTGGTTATGGATGCTTGGACATGTCTAAGTCACTTATCTTTACTATTTATTCCTCGTATGCCACAAGATGCTTTTAATGGCTCTCTAGCAGAGCGTATTACTTTGAAGTGCAGGAACATGAGAAATAAATAAAGATAGAATTCCCTAAAAGGTCCGGTAGGCTCTGGCTCTGGCTGAGATCAGAAGTTCCGGTCAACAGTGCCAGAAGTTTTGGCAGGGGATTTAAGTCTATGTTGATAGTTTTCATCTAAGTTTGAATATTACAAGAAATTCCATCAGCACTTCCATGGCATACAAATTCATATACTATCTTTGTGGTAGTAAGTATTCTTGGCATCATTTCAATAAATGCAATATTTTTTATGTGCCGAGACCAAATTGTGAAACAAATTCCTCAAGCTCATTAAATTGAACAAGTGCATGTGACAAGTGATTCAACCACTTGATGCACCTAGTGAGGGGGAGTTTATCTTACAATTTGTGTCTTCAAGACTAACATTTTCTTTTAGTGATCTTGTAGTCTCATTTGTGAGAGTTTGTCTCTCTTTGAAGCATGCTATGCATTTTGTTCAAAATCGGTAAAATTGTATCTATTTCTTACTTGGACAAAGAATTTTCCTAATAAATAGCTGCTTACCATAATATAGATTAAATCCCATTGCTTGGCTTTGTCACAAGGTTGATGCTTATGAGCTTGCCTTCCATCCATATACACATGTGCATCAAGAAAAAGGAATTTAACCTATATTGTGGAGTTCCATCTTTTAGTGATCCATTATGTCTCTCCAATTCAAAGATCACTAAATGATGAAACTAGGTCCTGTGCTATTTAATGCATTTCTCTTCTATGGTGCATGAAAAGAGAAAAACATAAAGAGAAAAGGCATTCGGATTATATTGACAATGCACAAGCTTTGTGATAAAAATCTTCACCAATGTGAAGAAAGGATTTGCTAGAGGCCAAGGTATGTTTCTTTGATCCATGTTCTTACATTGAGCATCTAGGCCTCATATTCATGCTAGTGTGTGCTTTCTTGCATGTAACTCTCTCAAGTCCCGTTCTCTGTACCTATTAGATGTTTAGTATATTCCTTCTTTAAAATTGACTAGGTGTCATATGTTCCATAAAAATCGTGAAAGGAATATGCTAAACATTCTAATATAGTTCTTGACTTGATTTGTTGCATGCTTATGTGTCATAGGATAGAGTTTGAAAAATCCAACTAGCATGATAGGACTTGTGTGTTTTTGAAAATATTTGTTTCTTGGTCTTTGTGACCTAATCGATCTGTTTGTGACTATTGTTACTCTTGATTGATTGATGGCTAGTCACAAATGGTGAGATTTTCCTCAAGTCCATAAAATTCTTTATCTTTTCCAACCCTCTTGGAAGAATCAAGGAGGTTTGAAGAATAATAGAAAATCTCAATCTATCAATGCTAAATCTAGTTCCTGATTTAATCCTAAAGTTATCCATCTCATCAGATCAGGAATCAAGTATAAAGGAGATCAAAATCAACTTTTCTGATTTTCTGGCGAACACCGGTTTCACCGGTTTAGCAAACCGGTTTTACTGGTTTTGGCCGGGGCCACACAACCTTATCTCTTTACCACCGGACAAGTTACCCCTTCACCCCTCATTCACTCCTCCACATACCCAGGCCTGACTTTTCTCTCTCCCATGCTCCCCTTGGCAACCTCAACTCTCCCATGGCGATTTGAAGGTTTCCCAAGGAAGAAGGTTCGGCCCCCTTGAGCCTTGAGAAGGTTTTGGTGCTGGGAGTCGGTGGCACCGGTGTGGACCCCGCTTTGGATTCAAAATCTCATGCGGCCTAGGTATTTCGAGGTACCAAAAGTTCCCCTCGCCCGATCTCTTTCCTCGTTGCATATCTGTCAAAACCCTTCAAGGAACCATCTTCTAGTATGTCCAGGAAGCTACCCCATGAATGGTTTTGGATTTGGTGGGCGACATTTTGAGGATGGGCGATTTAGGGTTCAACTACCATGAACCGGTTTCACCGGTTTGCGCAGGAAAACCCTAGATAATCCATCTTCAACATGTAATCCTTTCTCATGGCTGTAGGATTGTTTTTCTTGGATATATTCTTTAAATTCCTACACTTTTATCCATCTATCTTGCTCAGCTAACCCCATTTGTGAATAGCTTAAGTATGGTTTGTTAGTTATGGAATATAGCATATGGACAAGGATTTAAATTCAATTGATCATATCTTTCAAATCCATCTTTTATCCATGACCTAAAACCAGTTCTTGGTGCTCTGTGCAAAACCGGTTTCACCGGTTTCTGAAACCGATTTCATCGGTTCTGGACAGAGCAGTGCCCAGCAGATCTTAAATATCCATCTTGTGATCTTTTTGATCTCCAAAATATTCCTGAGTTTTGATCATAATATCCACATCCTTTTTGTCTAGGAAATTCTAACATACGAAAAGAGAAAGAAAGAAATGGCTGATGATAAAAGTGGTTCTGGATCGGGAGCTATGCCATTTGATGATCCTCCTAGGAGCAGTGGGCGCAATCTGAGGCCAAGAAAGAAAAAGAGTGCAGCTTCCAGAGATATTGAGAGAGTTCATGAAGAAGCTGTCAATACTTCTAGTGATGATGATGAGGTGAGTAATGAAGATTATAGAGTTGAACATCGTCAAGGAAAAGGAATAGCTATTGAGAGCAGTGATGATGGGGCTGATGGCAGTGATGGGGAAGAAGAAAGTGGTGATGATGTTGGGGAAGGAGAAGAGGAGGAAGAGATGGCCATGCCAGAAATCAAAAAACCTGTTGGGCCAGCCTCTAGAAGGGGAGAAAATTTTATTGTTGGTGGGATGACAGAGGTGGCTAGGAGAAAGAGGAGAGAAAGCTATCTTGGCACTCCTAAGACAGTCAGTGATTATAGATTTCATACTGTGTTCCATCAAGATTACTATACTACAGCTATTATTGGCAAGAAGGGACATATTGAAGCTGAAGCAAAATGGGTTGATTGGGAAGGGACATATTGAAGCTGAAGCAAAATGGGTTGATTGGGACTACATGGCAAAGTTTGATCATCCTACCTTCA
>CM014278.1:18735647-18740647 GCA_004135705.1 Alloteropsis semialata | reverse complement strand
TTTTTATTTAAATAAGTGATTCCTGCCGATGATCCACATTCACCGCTTCAGCCCTCTCTCAGGTCACAGAATGGCGGCAAACCATACAAGCAAACAAGCAGTGGCCAGCCAATGTAGGACTGTAGGTACAACACATGGCAGGCACTGAGGCACAAACCACAATGTAAGATATACAGTAACTCTGAATCCTGACTCTTTTGTCTCCATTTTTCATTTGTTTGTTTCATTATTAGTTGGATATTAATTAATTTTGTTAGTTACTTTTTGGAGCTGAGGTATATTTTGTAATTCACAGATTGATATAAATTTGACATTTCTGCGATTATATTTATTGTGCTCTTGAACAATTTTAATTTTAAATCTTATTTTGCTTTATTAGTATTAGTTTTGCCATTCCTCAAATTATATCCATCCATTGTGTCTGTGTGTTTTAGACAGAATCCCCTGTATTATTATAAGTATAAATCTTTAAATTAATACAGGATACATGCTTGCCGATTTGCTTTGAATCTCCACTATCTGAATGACTGAACCTGACAAGTGTACATGTCATACCATAAGAACATATATATGAACCTGTGATGCACATCTATCTGTTCCTCTGAATGATTGATGTTTTAATTTTTAGTGTAAATAATTGAATTCTACAAAGACTATTTGACTTCATTATTATCATTCTCTAAATATGAAAATTCGCTTGCTGCCAACATTGGTCAAGAATTGCAGTTGTTAATTGGTACATTTTGTTAAGCCTACTCTGGATAGTGTAAAATAGTTGACGGAGACTGGTGCTCTATATGGAAGGAGATGCTGCTGACCGATGACACAAATGACTTCAACTTCCCACCATCTTACAGTGACGACCTAAAGCAGTTGACAGGATGCACGGCCACTGCCAGCATATCGAAGGAGTAGTGAGGATGTTGCCCGCAGGAAGTATGAGACATGGTGCTAAAATTCTTTGATATTAAATAATGCTTACTTTTGAGTATATGCTGTTGACGTGAGCATTCCTAGATGTTCCTCTTATGCTTATGTATGTACAAACCTGTTCTACTCAAATCACACTAACAATGGGCAATCATATTAATTTAACAACTTTATGCTATATGTTTTGTTCAACCTCGAGACTTATCTTGATAGGCTGTCACTTCTGTGACCTATTTTCTAATTCTTTAGTACTTTCTCCAAACAAAAATTAAATTTATCCTGTCATTGATAATTAAGGCAACATCTTGTTTTAAACAATATGTATTTTAGGTGATTGTTGTAGCAAATATCTTGTTCATTTAGGTGTTTTAAGTCAGTTTTGTTCACAAACTTTTCTTGCAATGCTGCTCTGTTCCATTATGCTTTTGTTCTCACTACCCTCCAAATGACATGAGACTATCTTTGTTCAGTTAAACGTTGTCATTAATATGTTTCAAAATATGTCCTCTCAGGTTTAATTTTCTCAAGGTCAGAGCTCTGTCATCATTTCGAATGTCTATAATGATTCTGATATATCTCTATTGGAGATTCTTCATTCTGAATGCATAGGTGCCTTGAAATGTATCGTCAAGAAGACAAGAAATTGTCGATCCTGTTTGCCATTCAACAAAGTATATGTAGACGAAGCATATAATCATACTAGATTATCCAGGGTAGTTAGTATGTCAAGTATGTATGTATACGTAGAGTATGTGGATGTAACGCAGTGAATGGCATTTTCATAGTATATTAAAAAGTATGGGTTCCCTTGAAAAAATTTTGCATGTTAAGATTTGAAGTACCATAAATTGAGTATATAAATATACTCAAACTGATAAATTAGTATATACATATATGTAATATGGTTTTTTAAACATGAGAGTAACTACTCAGGGAGTATAGAAAACTCATATATGATCATAGAAGAGGAAAAAGCTAAGCTCCTAGAAGCAGGCTTTATCAAAGATGTGCTACATCTTGACTGGTTTGCCATGTACACTAGAAAAATAGAAATGAAGTATTGAAGTATTTGATTACATATGCATTAATAAGGCATGCATGTCCCAAAGACTCTTACCTATTGCGGCACTGCCTCATAATCACCGGGTGATAGATTCCACACTGGTGGGTTGCGAAAGCCTATATTTCCTTGATATCTACTCTGGATATCACTAGATCCGGATAAAGTAATCAGAAGCTCTCGACATTGTTCATCAGCCTCACCCCTTTGGCTCATTTTGCTATGTCACAATGCCCTATGGGTTAACAAACGCCGGAGCCACCTTTCGATATGATTCAAGCATGCAAAGATGCTGCTTTCATACACGGGCCTGGATCAGGTGGAAACTACGATTATGTGCAAGCTTTAGAAACTATTCATCTAGACCTTACACTGGACATCCGATGGATGAGGTGTTGCAATTTAACGCCCGCCTCCTCCATTGGTAATCACGTTGTTTTGCAAATACCCCCCCTCCTCTAATCACGTTGTTGCTGGTTGCCGGCGGCGGCGCTGGTTGCGAGACTGGATCGGCGTCCAGAAACGCGATGTTCATTCGCTACACTCCCACAGTCAGACTAATCAAGACGCCGCCGGAATTAATCGCTACGTCGATATTCCTACATGAGTCTGCTCCTCTTGTTCGTAGTGATTCTGGCATGTAGTCCACAGCTTGCTTATACATACGTGAGTCTGATTTCATACGTCAATCTTGTAGGCGGAGGAGGCTCGTCAAGGAGCGTTGCCACCACATGGAGTCTGGCGCGCCTGTCATCGCCGTTGATCCTGTCTCCGTCGAGGCCGCCACCATGGATCATGTTGTTGATGTCGTCGTCGCTGCCGAGGATCATGCCGTCATCGACGCCGGAGTTGGAGCCCACCTTGAACATCCAAGCACACCACGATCAAAATCTTTTTCGATTAGAGCACTAAGTTCCAAAGAACATTTGAAGCCAATGGTTGGAATGATCTTTGATACACTCGTAGATGTGGAGGGATTTTACAAGTCGTATGCACATGAAGCTGGTTTCTCTGTTCGTGTTGGCCAGCACAAGAAGCAAAATGAGGAAATATTATTCAAGAGGTATTGTTGTTGAGGGGAAGGGTATAGAAAGGAGAGCGCAACAAATGTTAGTGATGGTTCTGGGAAAAAAAAGAAAGACACATAATTTGATGGAAACCAGATGTGGTTATGAGGCACATACTATCGTCAAGCTTGGTAGCGACAAGAAGTATCATATATCTTCGATGGTTGAGAAACACAGCCATGGTTTTGTGTCGCCAGATAAGAGGCATTTGCTAAGATCCAACCGTTATGTTAGCGAGAGGGCTTTGTTCAATTGTCATAAGGCTAGCATTGGAGCCAAGAAGCAAACAGAGATACCATCGTTATATGTTATTAAGCGATGGCAGAAAAGATGTAAAAGGTGTGTACTTATTTTTTCCCCCTTTTCGTTCACCTATATTTTCTGTTTTGTACAATAGTCATGATCAGATCTTCAATTTTTTAGGGAACTATTCTTTGATGAGGAAGGTAACCTACAAGATGAGAAGCCTAAAGATCTTATGGAGATGGCTATGCAGAAGAAGATTTCAGATTCACGTAACAAGTTTGAAGATCTTATTCAAATGGCCAAGAACTCTGAGCAAGGGATGGACTTTTTATATTCTAGTTTATCCAACCTAGTAGAGCCTCTCCAAAAGATCATGCCTGCTATGACAGTTCAAAAATAGGATGAATATGATTCTTTCCTTGATAGTAAAATTCCTAAAGAGGTTGATATACATCCACCAAATGATGTCAACTCGAAAGGGAGATGCAAAAGAATTAAGAAGAGCAAGGAGACGAAGGAGAAGAAGGCTGGAAGTAAGGGTAAAGACAAGCGGACGTGCCGCAAATGTAAGCAAGAAGGGTATCATGATGCACGTAATTGCCCAAACAATGTTATTGGCTGATATTTCAATTGAACAATGCACTCTTGTGCTTCTAACATTGGCAATGTACTTTGATTTTGAGTTAATTGCAATGTACTTCTTGAATTCTAAGTTCACTGCAATGTGCCATGGAAGATGACGCCCAGGATGGTGGCGAAGCAGATGTAGAAGTCGGCCCTGTCCACGCAGGCCAGGCCTCGGCGGTGAGGTGCGACGGCGAGAGGCACAGGTCTGTGGGCCGGCAATGACGTCGATACGGCTGCGCTGGGTGAGACTCGAACGGCGGCATCGGAGAGTGGCGAGGCGGAGGGCGGCCTGCCGGCGAGTCACGGGCACGCGGCTGCTGCGCTGGGTGAGAGTCGCACCGAGGCTTGCAGGGAACGGCGACAGTGGAGAGCGGCAAGGCGGAGGGCGGCCTGCAGCCGGCGAGTCACTGGCACGCGGCGGTGAGCCGTCCGAAGGGAAAGACGAACGGGCCAGGCGACAAACGGACTTGTTCGCTGGGTGCCTGGGTGCGATGTGATTAGAGGAGGGGGGATTTGCAAAACAACGTGATTACCGATGGAGGAGGCGGACGTTAAATTGTAAAATTAACAAACATCCACAGCATCCATTGGATGTCCAGCGTAGGTTCTAGATAAATAGTTTCTAAAGTTTGCAAATAATCCTAGTTTCCACCTGATCCAAACCCTTCATACACATATTAACTGAAATGTTGAGGCTTACGTGGACGACATTATAGTTAAATCCGAAAAAACTAACCAGCTCATCGACAATTATTCAACATGAAGGCTAAATCTGGAGAAATGCACCATCAAAGTACCATCCGACAAACTTCTCAGATATGATGCATGATGTCCGAGTGAGGCACCGAAGCAAATCCAACAAAGATCAACGCTGTAATGAATATGAGACCAATCAGTGACTTGAAGGATGTACAAAATCTTACAGTATGCTTGCCACTTGACAGCCCTGAGACGCTTCATGTCAAGACTCAAGACTCTGCAATGAGGAATGGTCCTTTACAAGGTCCTCAAAAAATGGAACCGGTTCCGATCGAATAAAAATAGCGCGGGACAGTTCTTCACATATAACA
>CM014278.1:18708773-18734647 GCA_004135705.1 Alloteropsis semialata | reverse complement strand
TCTTGTTATCCGAGTTCTTGTACTAACTTCCGATTGCTTTTTTCAGTAATGCCTCCGATCTGGACGGAGAGGCGGCGAGTGGAAGGGCTCCCCCGACTGATGCTCTGCGAGATCCGAGTGCCCCACCCGCCGCACCTGCAGGCCAGTCATCCTCGGGTGCCTCGCCCGAGGTGAGGAATTTGGCGGATGGACCGGGAGCGGCGCAGACTGCGGAGGTCCCAGTCAGGCCTGACCCGGAGGTGGCGGTGGAGGTGCCGGCGGCCGATGAAACGGCGATCACTCCAAGCGTCGCTGGAGATCCAGTCGCGGACACGGTGATTCAGTCGCCCGTCGGCGCCGGTAACATTACTCGGGAGGAAGTCCAGGAGGAGGACTCGCCGAAGGAGTCGGACGCCTCGGGGACTATCACTGTCCCTGGGGCGGATGCCTTGGCGGAGAAAGAGGGCTCGGTGATCGCCGAGCTTCAAATTGCTGTCGACCACGCGCAGCGTCTTGCAGCGGTTAGCTTCCTCCCCTGTCTTGTTCATCTTTTCTTTCTCTTTGTTGGTTTTCTGAGTCGTTCGCCTTTTCGGAATCTTTGCAGAAACTGGCCACGCTCCGGCAGTCGCGCCTTGCGCAGGCTCAGGACGCGGAGTCGGCGCTCCTTCGTGCGGCGAAGGCGGAAGCGGAGCTCAAGCGGGTCAAGCGTCAACGCGACGCTGCCAAGAAGAGCTTGAATGACGCTGTCGTGGAGCATCGGCACATTCTTCATCGTAAGGCCTTTTCATTGTGATTTCCGAGTAGTTGCTGAACTGTACCGTGTTATTTTCATCCTGACCGAGTGCTTTCTTGCCCTTTCAGAGAAGGAGATGGAGAGGGAGCGCCACATCTCTGAGCTGAAGCAGCTGCGGTTTGCAAACGCGACTCTTCAGCAGTCGGAGGAGGTGATGGCGGGCAAGTTGAAGCAGGAGCAGGACTTCCGGAAAGGTGCGGACATGACGATGCTCCAAGCCATGTATACCATCCAGAATAACTCTCAAATCATAACAGGCTTGGAGCAAGATCTCTCATCGGCGCATCTGGCCTTGACGGAGGTCAACGAGGCGGCGANCGCGCTCCTTCATCTCCTCCTTCCCCACGGTGCGGTTAGCAGCCCGAGTGGGGTCATCTCGCCCCGAGTACTCGTAGCCCGGGTGCTTCCGCTCCTGGATGGGTTGGACCAGCCGCCTGCTGAAGTTGCAGGCGATGCCGATCGCTGTCAGGCCTTGAACCTTCAACTCCTTGATCAACTCAAGGAGCTCGTCAACCTGATCCATCTCCGAGGCGTCAGGAAGCTCGTTCCAGCAATCTTGGACCTTCGGCCGCTCGCCAGTGTGGCAGGGGATCGCCGGCTCGTGGTTCCCGACGTAGAACCACTCGGCTTTCCACCCTTTGTTGGAGGTGTTAAGGGCGATGTCGAAGTAGTCGTCCTTCCGCCCTTGACGAAGCATGAACCCGGCTCCTCCGACCACCACCATCTTCTCCTCACTCGGCTGAGGCTTCAGCCAGTACAGGTACCTCCACAAGTTGAAGTGAGGAGAGATACCCAGATACGCCTCGCAGAGGTGGATGAAGACCGAGATTGCCATGATTGAATTGGGGTTGAGGTTGATCGCCTCGATCCCGTAGTAATGCAGCAGCCCAAGAAAGAACGCCCCCGTGGGCAAACCAAGCCCCGCCTCAAAGAAGGGCTTGAAGAGGACCAGCTCGCTGGAGTTCTCCGACGGGAATACTTCCCCTGCGCTCGGCCGCCATTCCGCCACGGCCTGAGGCGGCAGGACATTCCGCTCCACCATCTCCTCCAGTACCTCCGAGGTCACCTTCCCCCGCGTCCACGCAAGGACAGGGGAAGGGATCTTGTCAGACTTCGGGACGGCAGCGAACTTCTTCCTCCCCGCCATGGATCTTACGGCAGGGGTCTTGAATCGCATCAGCGAGGCTGCGCTCCCCGTGGTGGCTGAGATCGCGCAAAGGACTTGCGAGCAAGGGGAGCTTTGGTGGCGGCGGGATGAGAAGCGAAGAGCGAGGAAGACGGATCTGGGAATGGGAAGATTTCCCTCTGGGTTTAACCCTCGCCTTTTATAGCGCGCCTTGATGCCCGAAATTACCGCGAGATAACGCGATTAGCGGGGGCGGGCGAAACGGTACAAAGAGCCGTTGGGCGCTCCACCTTCCGTTACACGTCAGGTGTCAACGGTAAAAAATGGCTCCAGAGCACTCGAGCAAGACAAAGCAGTCGGCGTGCCGCTAAGGCTCGAACAGCTCCCACGCTCGGGGGCTGGCGCCACGATCAAGCCAGTGTGCCTCTCGGGCTCGATTGGCCCCGAACCACTCGGGAGCCAACACTGCAAACCTAGTGGTGTGCCGCTAAGGCTCGAACAGCTCCCACGCTCGGGGGCTGGCGCCACGATCAAGCCAGTGTGCCTCTCGGGCTCGATTGGCCCCGAACCACTCGGGAGCCAACACTGCAAACCTAGTGGTGTGCCGCTAAGGCTCGAACAGCTCCCACGCTCGGGGGCTGGCGCCACGATCAAGCCAGTGTGCCTCTCGGGCTCGATTGGCCCCGAACCACTCGGGAGCCAACACTGCAAACCTAGTGGTGTGCCGCTAAGGCTCGAACAGCTCCCACGCTCGGGGGCTGGCGCCACGATCAAGCCAGTGTGCCTCTCGGGCTCGATTGGCCCCGAACCACTCGGGAGCCAACACTGCAAACCTAGTGGTGTGCCGCTAAGGCTCGAACAGCTCCCACGCTCGGGGGCTGGCGCCACGATCAAGCCAGTGCGCCTCTCGGGCTCGATTGGCCCCGATCCACTCGGGGACCAACACTGCACAATTGGAGGCGTACCGCTAAGGTTCGACCGGCACTCAGACTCGGGGGCTGGCGCCGTATCAAAAGCAGCGTGCCATGCGGGCTCGATCAGCCCCGAAACGCTCGGGAACTGACGCTGCGAACAAGTCGCTACAGGCAATACAGTCCTTTTCCAGGAAATACAGGTACAACGGAGCCGGACTTGCGCCGGTTACAAACATCAAACACATCAACCGCCAAGATGACGGCCTGGGGCACTCGTCCCTGCGCCTAGTGCTACATCCGGAGTAAGCTTGGTCCACATGAGCTCCTCGCAAGCTCTCTTGTAGCACCACTGCAGCCGTCGACGGGACAGCACCGGTGGAGGGTTGATGGCGGATGCCTTCGGCTATCCCTTGCTCTACAGAGCATTTCACCCCACATGGCCCTCGTCACATGGGAATGCGGGGGTGAACGGGGCAGTACTCACACACCGATCAACGCCTCAGATCCCTCGCAAGCTCTCTTCTAGCACCAAGCCATGATGACTCCATGAACTCTCCCCGGTGGATGGACCCAACAATGGGCCTCCGGCATATTGACCACAAGGATCCTATATCTATTCGGTCTTGGGTAGCAGCTCAGGCTCCCCAACGGGTATTTATAGCCCCTGGTCGCCGGAGGACGGAAGATTTACTCCACGATGACGAGCGCGGGCTCCGCGCCACGCGTCTCTCCTCCAGCCTGAAGCGCACAGGTCACCCTTATCTCCTTTGGCTCCACTCGGCCACGGGAGCGCCCTGTGCAATCACGGGAATACTATTCCTGACGTCGCCTTGCCTGCCTCTCCTTGGCATACCTGATAGGGAAGGATTCCTCCGGGACCCGACCCTTTCACCAAGATAAGTTTCAAACTGATTATCTTCGCCGATTCCGCGAGCTTAAAACAAGTTGCTAAAAGTACTCGGGGAGCACACGCCTTAATTCGTGAAACCTCGGCTCTTCCGTACGCCTACGCTCCTACGCGTGCACGCGGCCCAGCTCCCTGCGCTATGGGCTACGGCTATCGGGGATCAGGTGCATAAACGTAACAGGCTAACTGCCCGGAGAAATTAAAAGACTTATAAGCAGGAAGCGGAATTCATTAATATTTATATATCGCCGAATGCTTTCTCCTCGAATTCTTTACTTTGTTGCAGGGTACTGACGACCACCCGGCGTGCGGGACGACTACTCGGCGTGCTCAGCCCTCACGCTCGGGGGCTGGCGCCGGGACGACTACTCGGCGTGCTCAGCCCTCACGCTCGGGGGCTGGCGCCGGGACGACTACTCGGCGTGCTCAGCCCTCACGCTCGGGGGCTGGCGCCGGAACGACTACTCGGCGTGCTCAGCCCTCACGCTCGGGGGCTGGCGCCGGGACGACCACTCGGCGTGTCTCGCAGGACTCCGCTGGCCCTCACGCTCGGGGGCTGGACGCCGAAATTAACGTCGGATAATCTAGCCAGATGCTCCTTGACTAACCCTTGGACCGATTCCTACGGAATCGCTTCAAGGCTCGGGGGCTACGGCCAACGGACGCACCTCGCGGCGCATCCGTTGATTGTCTGACGACCTCAGAAGAAGGCTACTAACCCTTGGACCGATTCCTTCGGAATCGCTTCAAGGCTCGGGGGCTACGGCCAACGGACGCACCTCGCGGCGCATCCGTTGCAGATGGCTCTCTTCTCTCCAGTATCACGCGGTTTCGCTTCCAACTGCAGCGGGCTCGACGCTCACCAGGCAGCATGACCTCGCCGACTTGTCTCTCAACCACGTACTACTCGGGGGCTTGTCGGAGGTAGACCCCCAGGGGTACCCAGAAGGCGGATTGGCCCAACCGTCAAGGGACGGCCCAATCCGAGTGCATCTGGATCGGTTTGTCGGACTGGCTGGCCCACCAGTCGGGAGGCCCACCAGTCGGGCGAACCGGATGGGCGCGACGGCGCGCACGGCAAGGAACAACACGGCGTATCCCGCAAGAAGCTCGGAGATCGAGATAAACTAGCCGGAATTATAGGGAAAGATATCTGTAATCGTTATAGGATCGAATCCTTGTATTTCGGGTAGGTTACGATCTCTAGCCGACTTGTAACTCAAGGCAGCCGGACTATATAAGGCGCCTTGAGACCCCCCTCCAGATAAACAACCATCCACGACATTACGAGCAACCATACAACCCTAGGACAGAACCCAACTACGGAGATCCTTCAGGAACTTCATACACAGCAATACAATCACCCCCAACACAGGACGTAGGGTATTACGTCATCTCGACGGCCCGAACCTGTTCAATCCTTGCGTCTTGTGTTACCATCGACTTCTGATCCTCGATCTGTCCCTCAACAAATCAACCACGTAGGCTACCCTGTGTGGACTGCCGGGTCCAAACATCCGACACATATATTCTGATTCATGTCTTGATCCAAATTAAAATTTGCTTAATACATTATATCTGAAAAGTAGAGAAAGAGGAAGTATTTGAATCATGACTTAAGAATCATTTATATAAAACTTTTCTAGGAATCATGTTACTGTTGAAAACTTTTTATAGGGACCCCATGATTGTTTAAGTAGTTGTGGAATAAGAGATAATAGAATAATGAGATTTCAATCCCTGATGTTTTATCTTTTGGAGTTTTTCATTTTTGAAAATTTAAATAATTAGTTGCACCTCTCCTTTGTGGTAAACATTTTGTCCTAATAGAGCCATATAAATAAACCCATACACTTTATAGCACTTGTCCTTGTATTGAGTTCGGTCACTTTGAAGAAATTTGTCATGTTTTCGAATCAAGTGCCATCTCCACATAAGCATCACTCTAATCCAGAGTTGTTGCAGAGTTTTTTGCTTATAAGTCATTTGATATTGCTCCAAGTTTCCTTAAAGGTCTCTCAATTCTAAATTATAGAGAAGTATGAGCTATGCAAAAAGAAAAGGAAGTATAAAAAAATGGACAAGTGTCTAAAGAAATTAAAACATTGGGTACTCAGATGCCCGCCTCCCTCAAAAAAAAAGAGAAAAAATAGCTCATATCTTCTAAAGTTCATTAAAGAGACTTCTTCCCTTAAGGAGCAAGGTTTGCAGGTGGACTAGATGATTGTGGATATCAAGTGAAGTGTGGGCTACTTCTATTTCTATCCTATCTCATATGCTTAAAGATGGTCCACTATTTGGCACAATATTTGAATAAATAAAATGTGAGTAAATATAGTTGTAAACTTTTAAGCTTCCACAAATCTAAGTTTTAATATGCCTGTAAAACTCTTGTGCGAACTCCGTATTTGTGAATCTATGTAATATGAATGGATGTTGTTGAACCATGTACGATCTTGGTTGTGTAATCAGTTGGTTTAAAATCCTTCGAGATTTCACGGACTACCGGGTTTATATGGGCTCAAATGTGGTCGATTTTGCTCTTTCGATGGCTATCGCCGTACTTGTGCTCTTATAAATTGGGCGGTTCTGTCACAGCTGGTATCGGAGCAAGGTTCAACATACGCTATTCATATTAATATGTATTTGAAAAATAATAGAGTTTGATTTACAAAATTAATTGTGAATCATTAGCCAATAGGTTTTGAAACTTGAATTTTAAAGTTAGTTTGTGCCAAGGATCATTCTTGTGTAGCCCTAAATTAGGACTATAGGTGGCTTATATATGTAATGACTGGGAGGAAATGCATCATGTTTTTGAGTGCTTCTTATTCGCCCTTGTTTCATTTTTTTTATCGACGTCCAAGTAAGTTGAAGATGGGCCAATTGTGCCACTTCGGACTCAGGTAAGGTGAGATGTGAGTGTAAGATCGAACAACCGTCGATCGATGGTGAGTGCTTATTATATACGGAAGTAGGTACATCTGTCCATATGTGTCTATAGATGTATTCCTGTGTGGAGTAATTACTTTTTTGGGGTCGTAAATGCTCGTGGGAGTATTTTCGGCAAAAAGTGCTTCTTATGGCCTTGCATACATATGGGATCAGGGCTGAAATGAAATCTTCTGCAGGTACGCTAATCATGTGTAGCACGATTTAGTTACGTATATGAGAGCGAAATGTATGCCACCGATCAGAACGTTAAATATTGTTAGGTGTGTGAGGACGTATGGTATGCTCATGCATCATGTGCATTCATATTCATTCCTTGTCTAATCAACTCTATAAGATGTTTAAAATTGTGACAAACTAAAAATGCGAATAATTTCTTAAAAACTATTCTTATGCATCTCCCAAAAATTTTCTGCAGCATGGCTCGTCCGAAGAAGGTTGCTCGTAAGTCAATGGGACCAAAAGGTGTTCCTCATCAGCAGATTGCACCCCGTGGTGATGGTGCAAGCAGCAGTCGCCCTCGTAGCAAGAAAGAGCTTGAGAATGAGGTTGCAAGGTTAATCGCAGAGTTGGATTTTGCCACTAGGGAGCATCGTCGTGATGTTGCACGCATCAAGGAGCGTGATAAAAATCTAACGCGCTTGATGAGGGAAAGGAATGAAGCCTGGTTCCGAGAAGATGACGTTAGAGCTCTATATCATGAGTTAGAACTCTTTGTGGATACCATCGAAGAAGTTAACGATGAGCTGCGTGAAGAGGTGCATCACCTCCGCAACTTGCTAAATCCTAATTTTCAGCCTCAAGCAGCTGAGGGTGATTTAGGAGTTGTACTGCATCCTGATGAAGAAGTTGAAGATGAAGAAGCAAGTTCAGAAGACATCATGCCTATTGACAGTGATGAGAAAAATAGTGGTGCTTCTGATGCCAACAGTGGTCAGGAGAACTAGAGCCCTTTTTAGGAAGTGATCGTATGTAATATTTTGTAAAAATACTCTCGACTGTATCTCGGCCATGTGTGATGTCTAAATAATGTATAGTGAGAACGGTCACTTCCAAAACTCTAGTTTGCTGGACATCGTAGTTGAACGCTTAGTTGTGGTTTGTAATAGCTACTATGTAGTTTCCCTACTTTTAATATAGATGTGTTGTGGAGTTGTATTTTTGTGCCTTCCTTAAGTTATGTTTAAATTCCGTTTACCATATCTTATCTTGGCATAAATGTGTAATAACCGTAACCATACCATTATTAATCCGTCCCTCTTTTGACAAAAATTTTCACAGATGCCGAATAGAACTCGTGTCCATGAATCTGGTAGTGCTGGGACAAAAAGAAATGACGAGAATGAGGAAGTACCAGCGCTTCCACCCGTTACTCCAGCGCAAGTGATGGCTCAATTTCTTGGAAATCAGTGTAATCTGGAAGCTGTGTTATGAGAATTGGCCGCAAATAATGCACGCAACGCTGATCAAAATCGTAGCAAAGATGAAAATCAGCTTAGTTCGTATAAGGATTTTATAGATACCAATCCGCTAATTTTTCAGAAAGCAGCTGAGCCCCTCCAAGCAGATGAATGGTTGCAAGCTATTGAGCAAAAATTTACTGTGCTGAAAGTGAATGATACTTTGAAAGTTAATTATGCTGCACTTCAACTTCAGGGACCGGCAGGAATCTGGTGGTTGAATTATAAAGCTACCATTTCTGCAGGTACTGAAATATCATGGGATCAGTTCAAGTCTGCATTTCGAGGAAATTATATTCTGCCTGGTTTGGTAAAAATAAAAGATGCAGAGTTTCAGAAATTGACCATGGGTACCAAAAGTGTGACCGAGTATCTTCATGAATTTAATAGTCTGTCAAGGTACGCGCCAAGCTGTGTCGACACTGAAGAGATGAGAATTGAGAGCTTTAAAAGAGGACTTAGCATCAAGTTGATGAAAACCATGGTAAATTCTTCGAGAACAATTTTTAGTAAGTTTGTTAGTGATACTCTGGTTCAAGAACATCAAAATAACCTTCATACTGCTGCGAAAGAACATCAGAAAGCAATTGAAGCAAGTGGGACTAAACAGAATATTTCCTCTGTGAATTATTCAGTTTATCTTCCATCTGAGTCAAGTTCTGCGAATAGGCCACTAATACAGAAGTTGAACAGGAATCACCAGCGGAATCAGCATCGTAGGTCCGTCAGGAAGTCCATCTCCGAAGGAAAGTCTAGTGTAGAGAATCACACAAGTAGTAAGGGAACAATTAGTAATGCACCGTGTTATAATTGTAGACAGATAGGTCATTTCTCCAAAAATTGTCCCCATCCGACGAAACAATCTGAGAAGAACATCGTTCAGTATGGTTGTGTTTATTTTACTAATGTTGAAGAAGTTTCTGAAGGTGAACCAGTGACAGCGAGAATATTTCTTGTTAATCAGAGTCCTGCAATGGTACTGTTTGATTTAGGTTCTTCACATTCGTTTGTCAGACAAGCGTTTGCGCTGAAGCATAGTTATCAGATAACAGAGTTGAATTATGGGTTTCGTATAAGTTCTGCGGGAGCTGATGTCTCCACTAGACAATTAGTTCGAGGGATAGTGATTAATATTGGAAATCGGAAGTTTGTGACCAGCTTGATAGTGTTACTAGGATTAGGAGTAGATGTGATTTTAGGAATGAGTTGGATGAAAAGTTGGGGAGCAAATCTTAATCTGGCTGATCGAATTCTGTCTTTGAATGAACCTCGAGGTAGTGGAAAATTTCAGGTATTTCTACCTCAAAGTAGTGATCTTAAAAGCTTAGCTTGTGCTACTGAATCTGTGAATTTGCTTGATATACCAGTGGTATGTGAGTTTCCGGACGCATTTCCTGATGATTTGCCGGGACTTCCGCCAGATAGAGAAGTAGAGTTTGCTATTGAATTGATTCCTGGTACCACACCGATATCAAGAAGGCCGTACCGAATGCCACCGGATGAATTAGCAGAAATGAAGAAGCAAATCAAGGAATTGTTAGATAAAGGTTTCATTAGACCCAGTGTTTCTCCATGGGGATCACCAGCTATATTTGTGAAGAAAAAGAATAACACACTGAGAATGTGTGTGGATTATCGCCCTCTGAATGCCATGACCATTAAAAATAAGTATCCTTTGCCTCGGATTGATATATTGTTTGATCAACTATCTAGGGCTAAGATATTCTCCAAGATTGACTTGAGATCTGGATATCATCAAATCTAGATTAGACCTCAAGATATTCCAAAGACTGCATTTTCAACAAGACATGGGTTATATGAGTATCTTGTTATGTCCTTCGGTCTGACAAATGCTCCAGCATATTTTATGTATTTGATGAACTCAGTTTTAATGCCGGAACTGAATAAGTTTGTTGTGGTCTTTATTGATGATATATTGATATATTCAGAAAATGAGCAAGATCATGCAGAGCATTTGAGAGTAGTTCTGACCTGACTCAGAGATCATAAGCTATATGCAAAATTTGGCAAGTGTGAATTTTGGTTGAAAGAGGTACTATTTCTAGGTCATATCTTGTCTGACAAAGGAATATCAGTCAATCCTGCCAAAGTTCAACAAGTGTTACATTGGAAAGCACCAACTTCAGTCACCAAAGTCAGAAGTTTCTTAGGGTTAGCGGGATATTACCGTCGTTTTATTCCTGATTTCTCTAAGGTAGCTCAACCTATGATTAAGTTGCTGCATAAAGATAAGAAGTTTGAATGGACACCAGCGTGTGAGAAAGCATTCCAAACTTTGCGTAATCTGCTTACTACTGCTCCTGTATTAGCACAACCCAACATTGAGAAACCGTTCGATGTGTATTGTGATGCTTGTGGAACAGGTTTAGGGTGTGTTCTAATGCAAGAAGGCCGTGTTATTGCTTATGCATCTAGACAACTGAGAAAACATGAAGAGAATTATCCGACACATGATCTAGAGTTAGCCGCTGTAGTTCATGCGTTGAAGATTTGGAGACATTATCTGATGGGTAACAAATGCCATATATACACAGATCATAAGAGTCTCAAATATATTTTCACACAGCCAGAACTCAATATGAGGCAGCGAAGATGGTTGGAACATATTAAAGATTATGACTTGGAAGTACACTATCATCCAGGAAAAGCCAATGTGGTCGCTGATGCACTGAGTCGTAAATGACATAGCATGACAGTAGAACCTTTGATGGAAGAGAAATTCAATCTTTTGCATCCAGTTATACTACACAATATTGAGGTTAGATGTGCTTTGGAAGATAAGATTATTGAAGCTCAGAAGACTGATACCGGAATATTTCATATCAAACGCAAGATGAAAGAAAAAGAAACTAAACATTTTAGGGTGGATGATAATGGTATTTTATGGTTTAAGGACCGCTTGGTAGTGCCAAAAGATCAGAATCTTAGAAATAAGATCATGAATGAAGCTCATTGTTCTCCTTTATCCATTCATCTAGGTAGCAGTAAGATGTATCATTATTTGAAACCTCATTTTTGGTGGACCTAAATGAAGAAAGAGATTGCAGCCTATGTTGCTAGGTGTGATACTTGTTGCCGAGTTAAAGCCTTTCATATGAAGCCTGCTGGTTTGTTACAACCTTTGTCTATTCCCGGATGGAAATGGGAAGAAATCAATATGGATTTCATTGTGGGTTTTCCTACAACTCAGAACGGATATGACTCAATCTGGGTAATTGTGGACCGTTTAACCAAGTCTTCTCATTTCATTCCTGTTAAGATCACTTACCCACCGAGCAAATATGTAGAAATTTATTATGCTCAGATATTGCGATTACATGGAGTACCAAGAACTATTATTTCTGATAGAGGATCACAGTTTATTGGTCATTTTTGGGAACGTCTGCATAAATTGATGGGTACTAAATTGGTACGAAGTTCTGCATACCATCCTCAAACTTCAGGTCAAACTGAAAGGGTTAATCAAATTCTGGAAGATATGCTTAGGGCATGTGTTTTCTCATCAAAAGGTTCGTGGGAAAAGTGGTTACCATTAGCTGAATTCTCGTATAATAATAGTTATCAAGAGAGTATTCAGATGGCTCCATTTGAAGCCTTATACGGAAGAAAATGTAGAACTCCTTTAAATTGGGTTGAAGCAGGTGAAAGAAGGTATTATGGTATTGATTTTGTTAGAGAAGCAGAAGAAAATGTTAGAATTATTCAGCAACACATGAAAGGAGCTCAGTCTTGTCAGAAAAGTTACGCAGACAAAAGAAGAAGACCGATTGAGTATAAAGTTAGTGATTCTGTTTATTTGAAAGTTTCACCAATGAAAAGGGTACAACGTTTTGGTGTTAAATGAAAGTTGGCACCAAGATATGTTGGACCATATCAGATTATTGAGAAGTGTGGAAAAGTCGCATATAAAATACATTTACCTCCAGAAATGCAAGCTATATTCAACATGTTTCATGTTTCCCAACTCAAGAAGTGTCTCAGAGTTCCTGAAGAACGAATTAGAGTTGAAGACATCAAATTGAAAATAGACTTGACTTATAAAGAGAAACCAATTCGTGTAATTGACACTAAAGAGAGAGTTATTCGCAGCAAGATCATCAAGTTCTATAAAGTGGTTTGGAATAATCAAGGTGAAGAAGATGTCACTTGGGAAAGAGAAGATTATTTGAAAGAAGCCTATCCTATTTTCTATAAAAACTGGTACTATCCCTAATCTCGAGGACGAGATTCTTTTAAGGGGGGTGGGCTGTAACACCCCAGTTTTTAACATGCATTTTACTTACACTTCATATCACGGCATGTGCATCATGGCATCATCTCATGATGAATTAATAAAATCTTGAGGATGTGATAACAACAACTTATATATATATATATGCTTATGTGTAGGTATGAATAGACAACTCAAGTAAAAATTATTTTTCATAGATTCAAAGATGATAATCTTGTTTAGAGTGTCAAATCAAACATCTTTCATGTTGAAACCATCACTTGGTTTGGTCTCTAAATTAAATGATACTTGACCTAGGGTTTAATTTAAGGTCATTTAAAGTCTTTTGCAAATTCAAATTAGAAGTCTAATTTAAAATATTTAAATGACCTAGCGTCCTAAATAAAGTTTGTTGGAAATTAAATTCGTGACAAAAGTTATTTTGGGTCCATGTCATGAAAATGCATTTTTCTTGGTGAAACACTAGCCCTAATGCTTGTTAAGGTTGAAAACCCCAACTTCGCAGACACCTTCGCCACATCCCTCTCCACCTCCCTGACACGTTTGCCGAGCCCCTCAAGTTGCATGGTAAGCGGTGACGCGATCATGTCGCTCCAGAGCTCGCCGGAGTTCCGCCGCCGTGCAACCCGACGTGGCTAGGTTGCTTTGATCCGTCTCTTTCGCGCCCGATTCATGTTTCTAGCTCCATGTAAGTTCAATTTCATGGTGGTGGTGTGGGTTGTCTGGGTTTGGTCCATATTCGCCGGAACGCGGCCATGCCGTTGCCGCTCTGGCCACCGTCCGCCATGGACGGGGCTGGGTGCGCTGCAGTGCTTCGTTTCCTAATTGCTTGCACAGATAGAGTCCCTAGATAATCACGAAGGTGGTCATGTAGTCATTTTGAGCTGTTTCTGTCGGAGGTAGTCGGCGCAGCGCCGCCCAGCGCCGCCACCCGCCATAGTCACCGCCGAGCTCACTCCGGTGTGCTCCTGGCTCAACCGACCGCATCACTCGATGCATCTCAATACCAGGATCACGTAGATGTGCTCACCTTGGCCAGAAACCTCGCCGGCGATGAGATAGCCGCCGGTCAAGGGTGCGGCCATTTCTGTGTCACTGACTCGTGGGGTCGGTTGGCCTCGGGACCCCACTTGTCGGCGCCTGAGCTGAAGAGTTGGGTACGTTGCTGGGTGGATCTAACATTTGGGGTTCAGTTAAATTCGAAAACTATTTTATTTCCTGTTTTTCAATTCTCTCCAGTGCTTTTGAAAATCATATCTGCAGATCTACTTGTCCAAATGAAGTGAGACAAAGTTTGTTAGTTTCCTGTTGATGAGATCTACTCAGGAAAAATATAACCTTTACATGTTTTATACATTTTTTATTTTATAGTTAATTAATTCTATTACTGCCCTAATCTTAGTAAATCCATAACTAATTCTAGGATTATGAGAAAAATATGAAACCACTTTTGTTAATGTCCTATTGTTATGTAAAACCTAGGAAAAATGTGGTATCACTACTAATTTTTGACCCTATCGCGTCGACACAATTTTGTTGTAATAGGACCAAAATTGATGCAATAGCTTGGTAAGACATCAATTTCGCGTTTGATGCGAGCCGATGCAAAAAACCTTGATGCAATAGCCTATCGCATCGGCTTTTTGTGACCAATGCGAAAGGCTTGCTGTTGCATCGGTCATTCTTTGTCTCTTGCATCATAATAGTTTGATGCAAAACGGTTATTGCATAAAAAAACGTGCTGATGCGAGACCGCTATTGCATCGACAATGGATGTCTGTTGCATCAACATAGATCAATGCAAGAGTTTATTGCATCAATGTTTGTTGATGTAATAAATCTAAAAAAATCGATGTAATAAGACCTGCTATTGCATCGACAACTTTGCGATGCAATAGGTAATATTGCATCACCAATAGGTTTGGTGCAGTACAACCTATTGCATCGCTGTTAGGTTCAATGCAACACATATTGTTACATCAACATTAGGTTTGATGCCACAAATACTAATGCATCAAAATTACTATATCATAGCCTATTGCATCGACAAAATGTTTGATGCAATCAAAGTTATTGCATCACCATTAGGCTTGTTGCAACTGAAATTATTGCATCGGTGTAATTTATTGCACCAGAATGTATTAGAAGCGCAGAAATTACAAAATCCAATGGCACAAAAAGGAAATGATATTAATAACTTTGATCATCCACAATCAATAGTTTGTACAATATGTCAAAAGGGCTTCTTATATCTGTATCACTGGAGGTATATAGCAGACCACAAACTTAATTATAGAATAAAATAAATATATTTCATGACACTATGCACAAATCATTAGGCGCTTTCTCATTGCTAAATTTTTAATCCAGATCATCTTGCCAAGAATCCCTCAAGGTTCATCTCCCTGGAAAAGCCCAGAAAACATATATATATATATATATACATATATATATATATAAATATATATATATATATATATATATATATATATATATATATATATATATACATTATGTCATTGGTGACTATTAAAGGAGGACTAAAAATTAATATGGAAAAAAAGAATTATTTTCCTTTTGATCAATTTGCCTCTGCTCACCATTATCATTAACACACTGGTAGCTATAGGTAGCACATGACGCTTCGCCAATCTTATGAACACTATCTCTGCATCGAACATCACAACAACTCTAAATTTCAGATTGCATGGACACTATCTGCATATAAGATGTGCCCATTTTCAGTAAAGGAACGACAACCAGAGAGTACATATTCTGGTAGTCAGTTTTTGTATCAAGAATATTTGTATTTTGATCCAAACATAAATTAAACAGGGCTCAGGTCATGGCCACAAAATATTTTTAATCATATAATGTAGGACTCAGCACAAGGGTAAAAATATTTGTAGTTAAACATAAATCAGTTAGTTTACCTCATCAGCGGGTATATCCAAGAAAAGAACCTGGAAACCGCAGGCTATGTTATGAGTATTATGCATGATGGGCAATTTACTTGGATAAAAGTACATATGAGAAAGGACTATGCAAGCTAAGAGAATTTGGAGCAGAAAACATGTCAATTTTCAGAGGTTGGAGCATGCAGATATCAGTAGCAAACAATGCCGTACTGGCTGCAGCTTGCAAATTAGCACAATGTATTTGTTTCAATGGCATAACAATTCAATTTAATCAAGTAAATATAAGCCATTCATATGTATTAGTACAATATAGTTGATATGTCCAAAAAAAACTTTTAAATAGCTAGGAATTGGCAACTTTAACTTCCTACAGTAGCAGTTCATTTCAAATCATGCAATTCATTCGACTCCTACCAGCTCAAATTCAGCAGTTGTTACCAGTTCGCCAATCAAAATACAAAGACGTTCTACTGTAATTCTAAAACTATTGACCTTCTCCTATGGATCTAACAAACAATGCAAAGCTAAAACTAAATTGAACTGCTGCATTGCTACTCGCTACAATTCAACATCTCTGAAAAGAGAACCACTATTCCATTTGCCCTCCTTACAGGTTAATTGGAAAAATACTATACTAGTGATGTTCTTGGATAAAAATATTTCACTTTATGGTCATAGCATGAACTGCTGGATATCCTAAAAAGAAACACTAGTTATATAGCACACTACCTCCCCATTAGCTGTGGCCCCCATCGATTTCCATCTTCGGTCTGGAGTGACCTTCCCTTTCTCGACTCGAGCAGCTCCAGCGTTCCAGATGATTTCCCTTCTCAGTAAACCAAACCTAGAGCAGAGAAGAGCAGGTTGTGATCTATGGGAACACAGGAAGGGGAAAAAAAAATCAAATTAGACCTCATATAACATGATTGAAAAAAGGGAGGAAGCAAATCATCTTGTCACCAGCTAGCCGCAGATTCGCCACCGGCATGATGTGAAGGACTTCGTTGCGGGTTCTTCAAACTGTCCTCACATGTTCCTACAGCTGTGGATCTGCAGACAGGATCTCAGGTTGTCTTTCTTGTGATGGTTCCGTAGTGATGGCCTCCACTTGGGCCTAGCATAAAAACAAAGAAATTGAAGTTTCTGGCATTCAAACATTTTTAAACAAAGAAACAAAGATGCACTCAGAATAGCTTTAGATTTCATTGAACTGCTCACAATTAACCAAACAAAACTTGTGGTTTTAACAGGCAGTTTGACAGGTACCAAACTGGTAACTTGTATTTCATACTCATGAGAACATCACAAAGGCACAGCAAGGCAGAGAGATAACAATTCTCAGAAATAAAATTTTCTGAACTGAAATAAAATTTTCTGAACTGAAATATATGTACATATAAAATCTGCAGTTTCTATCTGTACAAATAAATTATGTAATTTCTATCTGTACTATTTTATCCCCTGTAGAACAGACTGCAGAGCCACAAGTAATTTTAAATTCAAATATAACACAGACCTCAGATTATTTTAATTTGACCATTAATTCGATACCATTATACTAATATCTATGCACTACAAATAAATAAATAAATTAGAATAGCAGTGGTAATATGAGCTGAATATCACGATATGAAAGGTAGTATTACATATTAGCATTCAGACTAAGTGTGATGTACTGAACATCTCTCACAACACAACACAGGTTACAAGTTGGCATTCAGACTGCAGCCTCAGATATAAAAACGAGTGACCAGATCAAAGATGGATCTAAAATATGTACACAAAACATCAATTCACGAATCAGAGATCAAAGCTTCTTCACATTAGTTTCGAAGCCCTTCAGAAAATAATATGGTTGGGTAACAATTTTTGGCATATTCAATACGAACAATTTTTTGGCATTAGCGCAGATAGAAAAAAAATCATAAATGCAATTAAACAAGAACAATTGTTGCCCTTTAGCTTTCGTACAGCATCCAAGAAAGAGATGGGGACACATACCTTGTAGGCGTACATGAAGGAAAAGACTGAGAGGAGGAATCAAGCACCACAGAACAAGGGTTCCTACCACCTCCAGCCAATGACGGCACCATAGCAAAACAGACTGCATGGGCACTGGGCGGCTGCCGGCTGGCCTGGCCAGGCGGCCAACTTCAGAACCGTGGGTGGGGGGCAGTGGCCCGGCGGCATGGCGGGGATGCCGCTTCCCGCGCGANCGCTCGCCCCCGGACGTCCTAGCGGACGTTCGATCTAGGACGCCCCGCTCCCGCACTCTCGGCACAAGACGCGCCCTCCTTCCACGTCCGCCCCCGCACCGCCTACGCCCCCGCACGGGCCGTGCGCCCCCGCCTGCGCCCCCGCACGGGCCGCGCGTGACGCGGCTCCGCCCCCGCATCCGAACAGGCCGCGCGCGATGCAGCGGCCGCATGCACGCGGCGACGAGCGCCGTGGGCATACGCGACTCGCAGGACGACGTCGTTCGCCCCCCTGATGCCAGTGCCACCCCGCCTCTCGAACGACTTGGCCTGCGCGCGCGCCGCCCAGAAAGTGGCCGGTGCGCTGCCATACCACCACAACAACCCACATAGAAAAAGCTAGCAGAAAACACAACAAAAAACATATTCTTGCATTGTTGTTACAACCCAAAATGATCTATCCAAACAATTTAAAGAACCTATTGAAACAGTTTGAAGAACCTATTGAAACAGCTTGAAGAACCTATTGAAACATCCGGAGTCAACCTTGTGATACATGTGGTTCGAATTGTTACAACACACAACAAAATATTGTTGTTACAACACACAATGATCTATGCAAACAACCCTTATGATCCATGAAAACAACTAAGAGAGATCATTTGTTACAAAACAATCCATTGCAACCCGAAACCATCAATGCAAACAACTCCAGGGATCCATGAAAACAACTGAGAGAGGTCGTTTGTTACAATAAAGAACATTTGTTACAACCCACCACCACCTATGCAAACAACCCCTATGATCCATGAAAAATAACCGAGAGTGGTCGTTTGTTACAACAAAAGAACAACTATTGAAACAAATCAACGAAAATGTCAAACTGTTAGAGAAGAAAGAGGGGAGCAGAAAGAAGGAGGATGCAGATGGGGAGAAAAGAGTCCGGCGAGATCCAACCATGGCCTCCTCGGGTGTTGGAGCGGCCGGGAGTGTGCTCGCGCTGAGCTCACGGACGAACGGGCGGCCTCGGCCAGGTCCGTCCGATGCTAGTTCCGGCGGATCCGCGTGCGCCGGTGCTGGATCCGGCGGATCCGCGTCCGCCGGTGCTGGATCCGGCGGATCCAGGCCCGCCAGCGGCTAGTTCCGGCCCCATCGTGAGGCTGTGAGGGCTCGCGATGACGCACGCCCCCCGCGTGGGGCCGCATGGAGCGGCTCCGCGTGCTGGAGGTCGGCGGCGCCATCCTGGAAGACGATGCGGTTCAACGGCGACGTCGCCGCCTGCCCAACCTCGCGCTGCACAGGTGTGGGAGAGGCGAAAATGAGGAAGGTGGAGGAAGGAGGCAGCGCGCGCGGAACCGACGGCGGCGAGCAGCGGCGGGCGTCGGCGCGGCCGACCGTGCGTTCGGGATCTGGAGACGGAGGCGCAGAGGGACGAGGACGAGACAGTGGAGGACGGTGTGGGGGCAGCGTGGACGCGGAGTGATGAGGACGGGGCGGATAAGGTCACGCGGGCGGCGTGCGCGCGACGGATTGGCAGTCGACACGCGTCTTACCCCATAGGACTCCCGGTAGGTAGCGTTACCGTTTTTTGGTTCTCTCGCGTGGGGTGCCGAATTTATGGCGGTGAATTTGAAACTAATGAAAATTTTTAGATGCATCTATAGTCTAAAAATGTAATGTAATTCAAATAATTCCGTAGAGATACATTTAAATTCTCAATAATCTATTTTAGTGCCAGCAGATTAAATTTGAATTGTTTATAAAATTATTTTTTTCTGGGGAACGTATCCTATGCAAACCATAACTTCGTGAAAACTTGTACAAACCACGGCAAAAAAATTATTTAAATTCACCAAAAAAATCACACATGTAGATAATATGATGATACATGTCGGTGTAAGAAATAACCAACAAGTAAATTGAGTGGATTGCGCATCTGGGCTTCGGATGGTTCGCGAGAGGACACAAGGGGTTATACTGGTTCAGGCACTAACGCCCTACGTCCAGTGTCGATCTGCTCGTGTTACTCGCGTTGCTCGTAGTAGGGGATACAAGCGGTCGAGAGAGGGAGGGGCTCCCAAGTCTCTGTGAGCGTGTCTGTAAGAAAGCGTGTGTGTTTCGTGGATTGTGTTTGCGTCGTCCCCTCTCCTGAGGCTTGATTTTTCTATTTATACTCAGGAGAGGTAACGCTGTACAAGGCGTGCTCAAGAAGGTGAAAAATAGAAAGCTTGCTGAAGAAGCTCCGCCGCCTGCGGGATACTGTGGACGCCGTACGGGACGCTGTTCGGGGTTGTTGGGGACGTGGCTCTCCCCGCGTGGCGCCTGCGTACGGGCAAAACAGTGGAAGTCACATCCGTTGGCCATACCGGACAGTGCTCGGTAAGGCCAATTAATGCTGATGGGAAGCGGCATGGGCGTATGGAGACACATCCTTATGCCGGGTCTTCCGGACGCTCCACTCCGTCCCGGGCCCACGCCGATTCGGACGAGACGAAGAGAGGTCGGGCGAGATAGCGACAGGAGTGGGTCGGCCGAGGCGGACGAGGGTCGGCCGAGGCGGACGGGGCGGCCGAGGCGGACGAGGGTCGGCCGAGGCGGACGAGGCGGACGGGGGTCGGCCGAGGCGGAGCCAGGTCAGTCCAGTCGGGGGGAGAATCGATCCTCCCCTGATCTGATATTCTTCTTGTTTACGGGTTTTCTTGTGCCCGTCTCCTTCCCGAAACTATGTGGTCCCACCCGTCGGTGAGAGGGTCGGATATTGATATCCGACAGTAGCCCCCGAGCCTGCTCGGAGGACAGGTGGTTCTCCGTGTAGGCTCTTTCTTGATGCCTGTTCAGATGTCACTCGGGGGTGCGCGCGAGCGCACCCACCGGGTGTAGCCCCCGAGCCTGTAGGGGAACGGTTGGTTCGCCTATAGGCTGGAGTAAAGTTTGTCCTTTTTCCCGCCGGGGCGCGCGAGCGCACCCGGTGGGTGTAGCCCCCGAGCCTGTAGGGGAACGGTGGTTCGCCTACAGGCTGAGGTAAGGTTTGCCATCTTTGTGCGGTCCCTACAGGACGACGCCGTATTTTGTCCAATGGACCGGACCATGATCCGCTTTTTTCAGAGGCACTGTCTCCCTTCCGAGCCGTCATGTCGTCCTTTCTGAGCTCGCTGTTCGTTGGTGAGGCTCTGTCGCTCTGCATGGAGGGCCACGCGGCGCATTCTCGTACCCGACCTGAGTGCTGACTCAGGCATCTCCGGGCTATAAATAAGGTCCCCCAGGCCTTCTTCCTGGGGCACACAACTATCCTGCTTCTTCTTTCTCTTGTTAGTATGAGGTCCCTAGTCAGCGAGCCTCCTCGAGGGCGTCCCCCTGGTCCGGGGGCCGAGAGATTAGTCGCTTGATGCCACAAGAATGACTGCGACTTCGGGGAGTTCCGGCGTGGAGGAGTGCTGCTCGGCGTCGCAAGTGAAGGACGGCTCTGGCTCCGACAACCCCTCCCGTTCGTTCGCCCTGCCTCGGTGGCGGTGGAACGGGCTCGAGGGAGGGTGCACGTGTGGAAGCGCCATGTCCGTCAGGCATCCGGACGCATCGTGTGCCGCGGCGAGCCGAAGCCATTCCCCCGACTTGCGTCGCCAGGGCAGTTGCAGGGGTCGTGTACAGCCACCTGCGCGCTTCCTCTCCTTTCCCTTGCGCCGATGTGATGCCGATGCCGGCGACCGTCGGCCCCAGGACGACGGAGAGATTCTGTGGTGGCACTCCGTTGTCACGGCACCACAGCGTGATCCTCTGCCGAGTTCCCCTCGCGGCGTCGGCGGGCGGGGAGATGCTACAAGAAGGACTGCGACGTTCGCAGTTCGGCCCTTCTTGTTGCATCGGATCTCCTGCTCCCTTCGTCGCTTGATTTCGTCACCGAGGGTGGCGAAACCCGTTTGCGTTATTTCACGGCCTTTGGCCGCGTGTACTTTTTGTCCTTATTTGAGAAATAAAAGAATCTGATTGACTCGGGGTGTCTTTCTGCGGCCGCGCAGTCGGCCTCTTTTTGCGATGCTTAGTTTGTTCCTCTGTAATAATGTGTGTCAAGAACTGCTTAATTTGTCAAGAACTGTAATAATTTGCGCAGTCGGCCTCTTTTTGCGATTTCAGCTCCCCCGTGCGCCCCCGAGTCGGTCGGGCGGGAAGCCGTTTCGTCTTTTTATCGTTTTCCCCTCACGCACTCCCTCCGCGGGACGGAAGGTAAGGGCATGCCTCGTGTTTTACCGCGTAGGCCGAAACACGGCTCCCGGTGAGCTACTAGCAGGCTAGATCGAGCGAGGCCTCGGTCCTCCTCCGAGAGAGGACCGTCGGATCAACTGGTGATCGACCTCGGATAATCCCCAGAGTTCCCGACCCCCTTAGTTCCCGTAGTCGTTCGACCGACCACAGGGGCTCATCGCCTCTCTTCGGGGAGATACATGGGGTCAGGAATCTTAGGCTCGAACGCAGGTCTGGGCGTCCTCGACACCCGTGTGCCGAGACTATGGCCTCTAGTGGGCCCGCCCATCTCTGCCCCTTCGCTCGGACGCTTCAGAGCGGCCGTCGGACCCTAGGGCCGGCCTTCGAACTCTTGGGCTGTTTTTTCGATTTCGCGTCGTGTCCCTTGGGCCTAAGAACGGCCCGGGCCTGTTTTATTTTTCCTGAAAGACAAAAAGCGCAAGAAATAGGAACAGACGCAAAATAAATAAAAGAGAGGCAGGACATGGAATGCGAAAGGGTTGAGAGAGAGAGAGCCTGGGCGCGAATCCCGGGACGTGGGAGACGTGGGAGACGTGGGACATCGAGGGCGTGCGTCGTGGGCCGCGTGGCCTTCGCGAGCTGAGGCGCAGGTGGGAGACCCGAGGCGTCGCGCCCACCCCCTCACCTGCCCATTTAAGGCAGAGAGGAGGGGGCCCCGGACCTTCTTCTTCCTCCGCTTGCCTGTCCTCAAATCGCCGCCGCCGCCTGCAAGGGAGAGCCCGCACCTTTCTTCTCTTTCCGTCCGCCTGTCCTCAAATCGTCGCCGCCGCCTGCAAGGGAGAGAGAGAGACGGTACCTTTCTTCCCCTTCCGCTCGCCTGCCGGTCATGGCCTGGTCCCGCTCGTCCGTCACGGAGGGTGAGCTTGAGCGCCTGGTGGGGCGCGGGCTTCTGTGTCGGCGAACCGACCTCGTGGAGTGGATGGCGCCGGGGAACGAGGAGGTCCCTGCTCTGGCCGACGGGTACGTGGTGTCCTTTGTCCCCTTCCACGAGAGGGGCTTGGGACTTCCTCCTCCCTACTTCCTCCGCGGGCTCCTGTGCTACTACGGCATCGAGCTCCATCACCTCAATCCTAACGGATTGCTCCACATGGCGGTTTTCGTCGCCTTGTGCGAGGGATTTCTCGGCATCGAGCCCCACTTCAACCTCTGGAGGTCCTACTTCCATGTCGAGGAAGTGAAGGCGGAGGGGCGGCCGAGGCCACACGGCTGTGCCGGAGTGCGACTGCGCACCGGTCAGGGTGAGAGTTACCCCTCGCTCCCGTTGATCTCCAGCAACAAGGGGTGGCAGCCGAGGTGGTTCTACTTGCGGAGCGACCCGGGCGCTCCCTTCCCGGCCTTCACGGGAAGGCTTATCGAGGGGCGGCCGAGCTGCTGGCATTGGGGCCCACCCCAGGAGGAGCGGCCTCACCTGACCGGGCTTCGTGACGCGGTCGCCCGGCTTCGCGAGCTCGGGGTTACCGGCCCTGGGATCATTGCGGCGTACCATTCGCGCCGCGTCCTCCCCCTGATGGCCCGCCGTCTGCGACTGGACCGGATGACTCTGGCGGCGGACTGGACAGGGTCGGTAATGGCGGTCGGGGTACCTTCCGACGAGGAGATGGTCGCCCGACTTCGCGAAGCGATCCAGCGTTCGTCCGCGGGGTACCCGCTGCCGGATCATCCCGTCATGCTCCCCATGGGCGAGCCCCTCATCCAGGTTAGTTGTTGGGGTTTTTCTTTCGCCTTCGCCGTCCCTTTTTCCAATCCGGAGATTCATCTGAACCTCTTCTTCTTCAGCACCCCCTGTCGTTCAGGGTTTCCCGGCCCCCGCTTCCCGAGGACGCGGCCATTCGGGCCGCGAACCGTGCGCGCGCGGAGGCCGCCCGTCTGAAGAAGGAGAAGGACGAGGCGAAGAAGAAGAAGAAGCGGCTGGCCCGCGAGAAGGCCGAGGCGGAGTACCGCGAGCGACGTCGGCAGGCTCGGCAGGACGGGCTGTGGAGGGAGGATCAGGGCTCCTTCGAGGGGGGCTTTGAGTATGCCTCGGACTCCTCCACTGGATCCGAGTGGAGCGATCCGGCCCCCCAGCGCGAGTCCTCGGCCGGTCGGGGCACGCCGGAGGTCATGGGACCTTCACGCGACGGCAGACCCGCACCAGTTTCACCCCCGACCCGAGGGCGGACTCCGCCGAGGGCCGACCGGGGCAAACGGCCGCGGGAGGAAGGATCGGGGTCGGAGACGGCTCCACCGGTTAAGCGGTCGTCCCGCGGCTTTCCCATTTCGAGCCGGTAAGTTTCTCCTCTCCCTCGCCGATCCTCTTTCGCTTATGTCGAGGTGAGTATGCGAAGGCTCCTTTTGTTTGCAGGAGGGGAAGTCAGGCGACTCCTTTGGGGCTAGCGCCGATCAAGCGGCTCGCGCGCCAGACCGCCGAGGTGGCGACGAGCCGAGGGATCGACCTGGGCGACCCCCAGGTGGAGAGGGCGCTCGAGCCGCTTCTTCCCGAGCAGCAGCTCGCCGCGGTGTCGAGTGGATTGTTCGCGCACTCGGCGGAGGCGATCCCGGCGGCCCTCATCGGGCTGTACTGTCCGCCCGCGGAGGATCCGGCCGGGGCGGAGGACGCGGTGCTGCCCGAGTCGGCTGCGCCGGACGGAGATGCGCCCGGAGGGGAGAAGGTGGCGTCCTCCGGTCCTGGTGGTGACCAGGTAGATTCCATCCCCCCGGCCCGAGCGGTCGGGCTTTTGCCCGAGGCGGGGGCGGACGAAGAGGAGGAGGTCCAGAGGGACCCGACACCGGTTGCGTCCCCGAGCGCCGCCGGCCGCGAGGAGGGGGAGGTCATCCCCGAACCTGATGCCACCGCCGCCTTGACCGACTCGCCGCCTGGTTCGGGCGAGGTGAGGGCACCTGTTCCTCCCGTGGCGAGAACGGAGGACGCCGCGGGGTCGGGCTCAGGTCAAGGGACCCGCTCTGCCGCTGACGCCCCGGAGGGCCGCGAGATTGTCCGGCAAGGGGATGACCCCTTGGAGTTCGGGGGCCCCCGCGTCACCTGGACCGACCGCGCGTCGGGCGACGTCGTCTTCTCTTTGGACGACGCCGAGGAGAAGAACGAGGCCTCCCGGATTCGTGCCGGGGTCGGGTTGGCGGTTCGGTCGCTCAACTCCGCTCTGGAGGCCATCCGTGACGTCGCCATTCCTTGCGGGGAGGTAAGCTTTTCCTCATCCGCTTTTTCTCTTTCTTCTTTTCGCAAGCGGTTTCTGATTCCGACTTGTTTTTTGGCAGTCTTTGATGGCCCGCAGCCGGGACAAGTCCCTCTTCTTGCATCGGGAGAAGGACTCGTGGGGCCGTCTGTCCTCGATCATCGCCGAACGCGACGCCCTGAGGGAGCAGCTGGCGGTCGCCCGTCAAGAAGTCGCCTCCGCCCGTGCCGATGCGCGAGGCGAGTTCGACGGGCAGCTGGCCGCAGCCAACCAGGAGATCGAGTCCCTGCGGCGGCGGGTTACGGAAGCGTGCCAGCACGCCGATGAGGCCGACCAGCGCAAGAGCGACGTCCTGATCTCTTGGGAGAGGGACTCGGCGGCTCGGGAGCAAGTCCGGCTGGGGCTGGTCCGCGAGACGGAGCGTCTCCGGGCCGACCGGGACCGGGTCACCGCCGTCCTCGAGGGGACCCGCACTCAGCTGGACCAGGCGGTGGAGGAGCGGGACGAGGCCAGGAGGCTCATCGAGGGGCAGGCCCGCGATCTCGAGGCGGCGAGCCAAGCCCTCAATGCTGAGCGGGGTGCCCGCGAGGATGCCGAGGCGCAGTGCGCCTCCCTGGCCGAAGCGGTGGCGGCGGATCGCGCTGCGATCGAGCGCCTCAGGTCCGAGGCGCGCAACCTCGAAGCAATGCTGCTGAAGGAGGGAGACGAGTACGACGCGCTTCGGACGGCGGTCGGCGCTGTGCTCAGCGACCTCCGGGTGCGGTCGGATCGGGGGCCAAGCTCGCTGCTCGCCGACGTCGAGCGCATCCCAGCTCGGGCCCGAGCTATGGCTAGCGACGGACTCTTCCTTGGGGTGCGCCGCGCCTTCGCCGTTGCTCGCTCCCACTACTCCGAGATTGGCCTGGAGTACCTCGCCGACGGGTTCGCTCCCGGTACGACGGATGCGGAGGT
>CM014278.1:18674497-18707773 GCA_004135705.1 Alloteropsis semialata | reverse complement strand
CGTGCCACCTTCGCGCTCGGGAGGTCGGGGTCCAGCTGGACCTCCTTGGTGCCCTCGAGCGGCTCGAACGACGCCAGGCCTTGGGTGAAGTCTGGCGTCTCTTCGACGAGACGCGCCTTGATTGGGTCCAACTCCTCTGTCGATGCGATGATGGCCGACGCCAGCTCGCAGCTTTCCACCTCGCACTGGTGGGCCCGTTGGAATGACGATCCCACCGTGATCACCCCCTTCGGCCTCGGCATCTTGAGCTTGAGGTAGGTGTAGTTGGGGACGGCCATGAACTTCGCGTAACATGGGCGGCCCAAAATGGCGTGATAGGCGCCGTGGAATCCTACCACCTCGAACGTGAGGGTCTCCGTCCGAAAGTTGGTCGGGGACCCAAACGTGACGGGCAGATCGATCTGCCCGAGGGGGACGGCCTGTTTACCGGGAACCACCCCATGGAAAGGTGCCCTGGTCGGGCGAACGCGCCCTCGGTCGATCCCCATGGAGTCGAGCGTGTCGGCGTAGAGGATATTCAGCCCGCTCCCGCCGTCCATCAGCACCTTGGTGAGGCGCTTGCGCCCTATGACCGGGTCAACCACTAGAGGGTACTTACCCGGCCTCGGGACGAACTGCGGGTGGTCGGCTCGATCGAAGGTGATGGGCGCCTCTGACCACTTGAGGAAGGCCGGAGTGGCCGGCTCGGCGGCGTACACCTCTCGGCGCTCCACCTTGGCTCGCCCTTTGCTCACCGACGCCTCCGTTCCGCCGAAGATCATAAGACAGCCGTCCGGCTCCGGATAGGGGTCGGCGTCCATGTTCTGGTCAGCCCCCGGCTCCTGCGGGGCCGGGTCGGGCTTCTTCGACCGAGGCGCCGGCTTGCGGGAGCCCCCTGCCATGAACTTCTTCATGAGGGAGCAATCCTTGTACAGGTGCTTGACGGGGTACTCGTGATTCGGGCAGGGCCCGTTCCACTTCTTCTCGAAGTGGTCAGGGACCTCCCCAGTCGGAGGTTTGAAGGTCGGCTTCGGGTCGGCGGCGGCCACCATGGCGGTCTCGTCGTCGTGCCGCCTGCCCTTGCCTTTCTTCTTCTTCCTGGCGGGGGGCCCCGATGGGCCTCCCTCCGTTTCCTCGGTCCGCTTACCCTTAGGGTCGGCGGACTGGCGGAAGATGGCCCCCACTGCTTCCTCGCCAGCCGCGTGGCTCGTAGCGATGTCAAGCAGCTCCTTCGCGGTGCGGGGACTCTTCCGTCCGAGCTTGTGGACGAGGGACTTGCACGTCGTCCCTGTGAGGAACGCTCCGATGACATCGGCGTCAGCGAGGTTGGGGAGTTCGTTGCACTGCCGGGAGAAACGCCTGATGTACTCCCGGAGTGTCTCCCCCTGCTTCTGCCTGCAGCTCCTGAGATCCCACGGGTTTCCAGGACGGTTGTAGGTCGCCTGGAAGTTCCCCACGAAGACCTCCCTCAGGTCGGACCAGCTGCCGATTTGTCCGGCGGGGACATGTTGGAGCCAGGCCCGCGCCGAGTCGGCCAGATGGAGCGGCAAGTTGTGGATGATAAAGTCATCCTCGTCGGCCCCTCCGGCTCTACAGGCGAGTCGGTAATCCTCGAGCCAGAGCTCGGGGTCGGTCTCCCCGTCGTACCTCGGGAAGTTCGACGGGGCTCTAAAGTTGGCGGGACGAAGGGCCGCACGGATCCGCGGGCTGAAAGCCCGCGGTCCCGGCGCCTCCGGGCTCGGCATCCTCTCGTCCTCGTCCTCGTCGTCGTCGTCGTACCGGCCGCCACGTCGGGGAACGCGTCCTCGCAGTCGCTCGGGTTCACCCGCGGGGGGTCGTCGCCGGCGGGCGTCCAGTATGCTCCGAGCATCCTGGATCGGACCTACCCGCTGTCGGACCGGAACCGCGTCCCCGGGGGGACGGGGCTGGTGCACCGAATGCCCTTGTTGGGCGCGTCCGCCGCGCCCGCCGGCTAGCTGCCTCGAGGCCTCGCGGTGTCCCATCTGCGACGCTCGTCGTCGCGACTGCGAACTCTCGGCCTGCTGTGCCGCGGCTCGCTCCAGTAGCTCGCCGAGTTCCCGCTGCGCCTTGCGGGCCTCCGGGGTCACCGGCGGGGGGAGCCCTCTCACGAGCATGGCTGCTGCGGCTATGTTTTGTCCGGCGTGGGCAAAACACGGGGGCGGGGCACCGTCATCGTCGACGATTTGGCGTTGCACGTCCCGGGCGCGCTCCCGCGCCGGAGCCGCGTCTCTGATCTGCAGGAGCTCGCGCTCGATGCGCTCCCGTTCCTGCTCGACCCGCGCCCGTTCCTGCTCCAACCGGCGGCGGGCTTCTTGGAGCTCCTCCCGGCGTTGCCGGGCGTCGTCGGCTTGGGAGCGCCGTGGCGGTGTAGCCGCTCTTTGCGGGGCCGGCTGTCTTGCCACTGCCGCGGCTTGGGCCGCCGGAGCGGGAGCGACGGGCGCGTCGGCCACCGGGTGACCGTCGTCAGGGCCCGCTGGCCCCGAGCCGCTCTCACTCGCTTCTCCCTCTGCCCCGTCGGGGGTGTCCGCCATGAAGCATTCCCGGGAGGGGTGGTGGCTTTCTCCGACGAGCTCCGTGTCGGATGCCTCCGAAACGGGATCGTCCAACAGGTCGAAGACCGATTCGGAGACATGATCGATCACCCCGACGAACTCGCTGCTCGCCGGGGTGGGGCTCAGGAGGCGTGTCACCAGGCGGGACACGACTTCAGTCGCGTTGCGCAGACCGTATGGGGCCGCATACGGTGGGATGGAGTCCAGCATCTCCGGGGGGAGAGGGGCTCCTCCCAGAAGCTGAGTAGCGACGTTCACCAGGGCGAACCTGACACAGCGCGCGTCTTCCTGCGTGGGCCGTGGCCCCAGGAAGACCTCGAGCTGCTCCCATAGCGGGGCCTCGTTGGCCCTCGAACGAGGGCTGCTAGCCTCGTCGCCAGGGGTGTTGATGTCGATGTCCGCGAGGGCCTCGGTGGCGGTCACGACGTCAGCATCAGCAATGTTGACCGGGGGGGTGAGAGCGACTCTCACCAGGTCCCCGGCGTTGGTGATGACGAAATCCAAACTCCCAAGACGCAGCTGCGTCCCAGGGGTCCAGCTCGATCCGCGGGTGGCCATCCGAAGCCTGGTGATCGCCGAAACGCGCAAAGGCCCCTACCTGGCGCGCCAACTGTCGGTGTAAGAAATAACCAACAAGTAAATTTAGTGGATTGCGCGTCTGGGCTTCGGATGGTTCGCGAGAGGACACAAGGGGTTATACTGGTTCAGGCACTAACGCCCTACGTCCAGTGTCGATCTGCTCGTGTTACTCGCGTTGCTCGTAGTAGGGGATACAAGCGGTCGAGAGAGGGAGGGGCTCCCAAGTCTCTGTGAGCGTGTCTGTAAGAAAGCGTGTGTGTTTCGTGGATTGTGTTTGCGTCGTCCCCTCTCCTGAGGCTTGATTTTTCTATTTATACTCAGGAGAGGTAACGCTGTACAAGGCGTGCTCAAGAAGGTGAAAAATAGAAAACTTGCTGAAGAAGCCCCGCCACCTGCGGGACACTGTGGACACTGTTCGGGACGCTGTGGATGCTGTTCGGGGTTGTTGGGGACGTGGCTCTCCTCGCGTGGCGCCTGCGTACGGGCAAAACAGTGGAAGTCACATCCGTTGGCCATACCGGACAGTGCTCGGTAAGGCCAATTAATGCTGATGGGAAGCGGCATGGGCGTATGGAGACACATCCTTATGCCGGGTCTTCCGGACGCTCCACTCCGTCCCGGGCCCACGCCGATTCGGGCGAGACGAAGAGAGGTCGGGCGAGATAGCGACAGGAGTGGGTCGGCCGAGGCGGACGAGGGTCGGCCGAGGCGGACGAGGGTCGGCCGAGGCGGACGGGGGTCGGCCGAGACGGATGAGGGCGGACGGGGGTCGGCCGAGGCGGACGAGGCGGACGGGGGTCGGCCGAGGCGGAGCCAGGTCAGTCCAGTCGGGGGGAGAATCGATCCTCCCCTGATCTGATATTCTTCTTGTTTACGGGTTTTCTTGTGCCCGTCTCCTTCCCGAAACTATGTGGTCCCACCCGTCGGTGAGAGGGTCGGATATTGATATCCGACAATACACAACCTTGTAAAATATCTTGCCCAAACTCGACCTCATTTGTGAGATATAAAAATAACAAATTTCAAGATAGAAAGCTGTCCTGTTGACTTGTTAGAAAATTGTTATTTTTATATCTCACAAATAAAGTCGAGTTCGGACAAGATATTTTACAAGATTGTGTATCATCATATCATCTATATGTGTGATTTTTTTGTTGAATTTATATGACTTTTTTGCCGTGGTTTGCACAGATTTTCACGAAGTTTGTGGTTTGCACAGGATACGTTCCCTTTTTTCTGTTGAAACTTGTTTAGATTTTGATGATCAAATACACCCATTAATCACCGTTAACCTTAGAAGAGGAATGAGACTTCACTACAATCATGTGCTTATGGAAAAATAACATGTTATATCAATTTAGTTTTTTTTTGAAACTGGATTTGTGATGTTATAAGGATGTACTCCCTATGTCCGATAAAGGAAGATGCTATAGGATACATGCAAATAAAAACTTATTGAGTTTGTTTATATTCATAGAAAATACATGCAATATTCATATCTCTAGATAAGTTTATTATGAAAGCATTTTCAACTATCTATCTAATGACACTAATTATGTAATAGAAACATTAGTATTATTTTATATAATTGGTCAAAGTAAAAAGAAGTTAACTTCTCAGAAAGCGAGACGACTTCTATTTTAGATAGATGGAGTAATATGGTTTTGGTCCTTTCATCAAGTTTGGTTGAAGAACAATTGGCTTTATCATTACTCAAGCGAACTCAATGAGCATATAAACCCTAACCTCGCGACTGCCACCATTGCTAGAACAATGACCTCTCTGTTACCCGTTTAGACCCAACTGAAGATAAGCGACAGTGCAAGTCAATTCTAGCTGCTTTCTCCTCTGTTCCTTATTAAAGTTGCTAGAATAGGCTAGAGTGCTAGGACAAGGGGAGACAATAAAAGTAGGAGCATGCGTGTCATATGTATCAACTAGACCCAAAGTTCAGTGATTTCTGCCATTCATCTATGTTAAAGTTAGGTTTTACTCTAATAGGATTCTTTTTTCCAAAAATATAATAATTGGACTCCTTATTATATCTTATTGTTCTCCTTGAAATCAGCTCAAACCTAATGGTGTCGCATAATAGGGGTAAACAACCACTTTGTTTCAAAGTTAAGGAGAAAAATCATAAATTTTAAAATAGAGGTAGAATCATCATTGCAATTCAAAATCAGGATATAAACACAAACTTTCCAATCAAATAAATTTTATTGCAGATGATTCAATATAACACTACAAATTTTTGCTGCAAACAAATTGAAAGAGATATCTCCGAAATTCTTGTAAAATTGTATATTTATGATTTATTATAAATTCTTTTGAAATTAGATTTATTATTAATTCTATAAAATCCTGTAAAATGTTCATAATTTTGTTTACCAAAATGCAGAGATTAGAATCCGCGTTGAATCCCTCCATCCGAACTGGTCATATGTCCGAGGGACAAAATCATAAGTTCACAACCCATGACGGGGCGGCAAAAAGGGCGCAGGCTTTCCTGCGAAAAAAGAAGCGCCCAAAAATTGCTCACAATCTCTTCCGCATTCACATCCCGTCTTTCCCACTCGCGAGCCAAATCCCAGTCGTCCAGGCGCCGCCATCCACCTTCTGCCACCAGCCATCCACCTTCTGCCACCTACATGGTGGTGGTCGTTGGTCGACAATCATGGTCGAATTGCGGTACAAGAAAATTTGGATACTGCTGGTTGTAGCCACTTTGTGGTCCCTGAAATTCTAGGCTTGATGTTGAGTCAACTCATGGCGTGGCACCTCAGTCTATGGGAGGGGCTTGCGTTTACAACGATACGATTCATGCTACGCACTCATGATTCAGATCCAATCAGTAAACTTTGCTAACATTAATCGTAGTAGAAATAATAATTGAATTTAAATTTTACACATAAAACACTTTTTCAAACATTAATCGTAGTTGTAATAATAATTTAAATTTAAATTTTACACTTAAAACACTACTACCAGTTAAATGGGCCTGAAAGAAAAGAATGGACCGACATCAATGATATGGATAATTCAAGCACGGTGATAACATACAATCCTAAATAAAAATAAAGAATTTGAGTCTGAACTCTGAACCCAACATGCTTTATTCAGACTCATTCCTGTGGTATAAGCTACAAGCAGTAGCAAAATGATCATCAGAGACAATCACCTGTACTGAGCAACAATTTCAGAGTTGGAGAGGGAGAGAACAAAAATCAAATGCCCACACGCAAAAAGACTTGCTCGGTCGATATGCTCCTTCTTTTCATACAGCTTTTATTCCGACAAAATCAGTACATACACATTAATTGATGTACGCAAGAATTGATGTGTGTACTGAACATATATATACACATACATACACACACACACAGTATTCCTAACTCATACTGCATATTAGTAGCTTGATTTCCCTGTACTAAACACATTCACACAAGTAAATGTAAAAGAAGAAGAGAACACTCTGCCTCACTGAATGGCAGACTGACTGAATCTGAATGTTTTTTGTGCAGGCCGACACTAGTTAGACAAAATCAAAGCGCATGAGAAGCCTGACCGACTTGTACCTGTTGCCCTTGCGGTCGTGCAAGGGCACGGCACGGATGCCCTGCTTCAGCTCCCACACCGGCAGGCACGTCTGCCCCCCAAAGTCGTGCTTCTCGGAGATGTCGATACTCCTGCACCTCTATCCTCAGAAGGGCCAGCTCCGGCACCCTCAGAGGGAATGTGAACTCCTCGTCCCACACCGGTACCCACTGGTCTTCGATCACCCTTGTCTTCTTCATCACAGTGTCTGCCTTCACCCCTGCGATCCCTACCTGTACATTTCAGATACCATTTTCCATTGGGAACCTTCAGTTATCGCAACTTCATCCCAGTATGTGATTTTCATGTCACTACTGTTAACCCAAATGAACATCTTTGTTGCCTTACCCTGGTATAGAAATCTGGAGGTGAAAAGGCGTCAAAATGAGTCCTGCTGAAATCCATGCGCCACCCATCTCCCATATATACTTTTACCTGCCTGGACATCACAGCAGATTTAGCTATATGCTGGACTAGCTCGATTGGAACATTTTTGAGCGAATTCAGTTGTCCGTTCAGGGAAAAATACACCTACCTTGAGAGTTTTCTTCACTGGTAAACTGCCTTTGGGGTTGAATACTTCCCCGTTTGGACCTGTCGTTAGCAAGAAGTCAGGTTTTTTAACATACCCACAGCCCCCATTGGCTCTGAAAAATCCTTGCATCAACCGGAGCGCTTTATCATGCCCCTGAAAAAACAAATGCAAACATATTATGACTTACTGCTATTGTCACACACATCTTAATACTATGCAAGTTTAAAAGCGTCAAAGAAAGTGGAACTTACTGGTTCATGACAGTTAAGAACTCAAATCTCACCTGCATGTTGAATGCAACCATCTGAGCACCATGAGTCCAGGCCTCCATTGGATCATAGTTCGAAGAATTAACCCTTGTGCCAAGGGTGCCCTTTGGATACACACGGAGTATATTATTCTGGGTGAACCTGAACAGAATTTAATTTTTTTCTCAGCAAGTGTGTGACTGTGGTAACCACTTTGAAGAGATGCAATCTTATATTGGTTAATGTCGATAGTATTAGGGATTAAATGATTTTATATTTTCAACTAACAGATAGCCTATCTTTTGTACGGAGCTACGGAATTCAGCCTTTTATTGAATTATGATGCGTCCTGTAACCTTGGCAACACTGACAGTTCCTTTTTCCCCTCTCTATGTTTTTCACATTACATTCTGTAAGACTACAATATAAACGTGCTAAACCCCTATGGATAAAAATAGAGGAATAGAGTTCAATGCATAAGCAAAAATTGAGAACAAAAGCGATCTTATAACAAGTCAATACCAAATCTTCTTGTATTCCCGTGTACTGAAATTAGTCACACAAATTACCTTATGACTTCAGCACCATGAGAAGTCGTCGCTTTAGCTAACTGTGTCTCACTCAACGAAAGCCGCCTGACTTTTTCTGGATCCACCTTTAGTGCATCCCGCAAATGGCCTTTTGGTTTGCCAGCTTGGATGGTGATCAGTTTCCTATACTCACAGGCAGTGTCCTGCTGAAGTTTGCGATCATCCTCATCGGAATCTTCCTCATCTTGCTCATCCAGTTCATCCTGTTTATTATGGGAATATAATTTATCTCATTTGCATTAAATCATGGGTGTGTGTATAGAAAAGATAGTGATATTGCATACCTTTCCATCAGATTCATCAGCATTTGAATCTTTTCTTCTTAGGCTTCCTGTGTCTGCAGCTAGATTTCCACTGCCATTTTGATTATCAGCATTTGAATCTATTCTTCTTAGGCTTCCCGAGTCTGGCAAATCAGCTATATTTTCATTGCCATTTTGTTTATCCTTAACTTTGAGGAACTCCTTGTACTCTTGTGGGGGTTTAGTCGAGATGATTATTCTCTTCATCAGAGCTGCTGGAGAGGGGAACTCTTTCATTGGGTCTGAACTAGGTATGAAAAGTAGATCTCCATATGTTTCAGTGAGCATCTATGATAACTTAAAGTCAGAATTGAGGTTCTAAACAGGAAAAGTGCAAGGAGTTGATATACTAAGCAGAACTTTACCTTAGCTACTTTGGCTTGGAGATCTGGTGTAAGGTGGTCCTCAAGAGTGATGACAAGCGGATATGGTGTTGCACAAAAGGCATATTCTTTAATGGACTTTAAACACCTGATCATTTCTACTGGTGCAGTCAATGTCCTTTAAAATGCCAAGAAAAAAAGAAGAGTCAGGGAAACAATTTCTGCAAAGCCAGAGAGAACAAAAAGGATGGTTGCAATTCAAGTAGCACAGGGTACTTATAACAAAGTGGCCCATACAAATATAGAACTGAGCGTTGATATATCAGGGTAATATGCTTCTTGCTACATTGTTATCATAGGGAACAAGAGAACTGAATTCATCTTTCCTCATGCTACATATGCAAAATTTGCGTCCGCTTTATGTGTAACCATAATGCCATCTTTGAACCTTTCAGTGCTGGTCACGCCACACACATAATACTATCCTCACACATGCAGTTATGTTGCAATAATTCATTGGGATAAAAATAGTGAACTTTTTTTAACAAACATAATTCATACCCTCCATAAAGAATATCGACATTCGTCTTTGAAGAATTTGGCCACATATCAAGTTCAATGACTCTGACACCTCTCTGTGCCAACATCTGGACTCATTATCCAACCAGATTGGTTCTCAGCAAACTTTAGCAATGCCTGCTCCAAGCCACTAGACCTTCCCTGCACCTAATCTCGCCTATTTGGGCCACTGCTAACACGATTTCTGGGAGAAAAAAAAGGGCTCTTAATCCTTTTTCACACATAGTAGAAACGTTTGGTACGCACTGCAATATAGACCTTATCATTGAAAAGCAGATTCATATGCGTACACATGTCTCTACAAATTTACCTTGTCTTCCAGGCACTAATTGCCATGTCATTGCTTGATACTTCCACACATTGTGTGCCATGTTCAGAGGTAGGGCACTGAATTAGAAACGCATCTGAGCTGTCGCAACCGCTACGAACTGGCCCCATATTCAAGTCCAAATGCCTCATGCTGAATTAAACCTGCAACAACCGCATATTTATTACAATGTCTATTCATTATGATCCCTCAAACACAAATTTGATACCAGCTTACTTACTGATGTTCATGAATTGCTAGGGCCAAATTGCTATTCAGTATTCAAATCTGTATCACCGCTAGCTGAAACGTCATCACCAGTTGCATCACCAATGCCATCGATGTCTATAGCCATGCACTCCCTACATTAAACATAAAAATTAGGGGCATACCCCGCGCGTTGCTGCGGGAACTACCGATTTGAAATTATATTAAATTATTCATATAATTCTTAGGAAGAAATTAACTGCACAAACTAATGAATAGTATGGTACGTTGATGTGGATAGCTAATATTATGTTAGTGGATGATGTTTTGGATATCATAATTACTTATGCTAGTGGACTTTAATTGAATGTGTGAGTGGGCTGATGAGGTGGACAACTTGCATGTCAAGAGAAATAGGCATCTTCACTGAAGTTATACGTATCAGTAACTCTTTAATGCAGTAAAATACTTTTTCGGCCACTGATCTCCAGCTCCAACCAATTCTTAATTAAACCAAATCTGTTATCATCATATGATTAATTTAAAGTCACCCCAACAACTGAAACCAGTTGCACATTGTCGATACTTAATTTTACAACACATTACCTCACTCCATTCGGTGAAATTGTATCCTCCTTTTTTTCCCGCAAAATCCACCAAAAGGAACCGGTCGCACATGAACTTTTCTACCAGCAGGCAAACTCCTGTACATGACCACAATGGAGCTGAAACGTTGCCAAAATGCAGCTTCCAGGGACTACACACAGATTGCAAACTAAAAGTTGTACATACACTTCAAATCCAGATGTCGCACACACCACATCCATATCTACGTCTGTCATGCTATGGGAATCACTGTCAGCAAACCAAAACAACTTCAGCGAAATGAACTGATATCTACAGAATTCTTAAATCAAAGGAGATTAAACCACAGTACCAATCATCTTAATGTCACAGATCTGCAAACTTAATCCGACCTACCGATTATTCTTAGCAAGGAAAATACTAACAGGTTCTAAATCAAGAACCAAAGACAATGAAAGCGACTCACCTAGTGACTCTGTCCATAACGCACTCCTTTCCGTTCCCCACTACATTTATGGCCTAACATTCCCTAGATGCGCCACCACCAAAAAACTTCACTGGTTCTTTCATCAATGGAGAGACGGAATCGCACATGCCTGCGATATCACCTTGACTCCTGCTTCCATCACCCCCAATCTGATCCATGCTACCAATCACGAACGCTTTGGAAGCCCCTGCGTTGGATCTGCAAAGCCTGCGAGCTTTTGGGTGCAGTCTCTTCTCTTGAAACCTGACAGTTTACGAGTTGACAGAATCCCATTCTATAACTCAAGGGTGCAGATCCCCATACATCCCATTATGACTAATGCACGGCCAGGATCCCTGCTTCCAAGGTTACATGCTCTATAGAATCCTAGTTCAATAGTATATCACATCTCAAGGCAAACAGAGCACACCTACATCACTTAGCAACCAGACATAAACATAGAGTAATGCAATTTCAGATCAAAATATTGTTTAAAGGCATCCCAAGTAGACATGGAAAGTAAACAGCAGCACTAAAATATAGTAACACATCTCCAAAATATTAGGAGCATGGTTTTAAATAGCCTGCTATTTTTGCCGCTATAGCCTGAAATAGCTTGAAAAAAAATTGTGCCGCTATTTGCGTTCATGCACAATTTTACCGCTATTTTGCCGCTAAAGTCCGCTAATTACGGCTTATAAAACGCTAAACACTTTAGCCTTAGCTCGCTATTTAAAACTTGGATTAGGAGTGTTGGAGCTTGACCTTCGGAGGTAGTATCCGTGAGAGGTTGGAGGGCGTGGTGATGGCGAGCGGCGGCGGCGAGAGCGCGACGCCATCCTGATGGCCGGCGTCGAGAGCTAGAACGAGAGCGAGGCGAGAGCGGTTGCTGAACAGCCGAGAGATCAGAATAATCTCCAGCTTAACCTCCTTCAATCCCAAATGTTCATTACATAAAGGCCACACAAGACCGATTACTCACGCACACAACTGAATGGAATTCAAATGAAAGAACTGGCGCCAAGCGCCCACGACGCGTCCGCGCGCCCACGACGCGACGCGTCCGCGCGCCCACGACGAGCACGTTCCGAGCCCGCGCGTTGCTTCTTCTTCTAGCCACTGGTCGCCACCTTGCTCCTCCTCTGATAGACTCGCCCGACCATAACATCTCTCCCCTCCTCGCGAAACAGCTCGTCCTCGAGCTGGAACGAGGGGTATTCGGCGCGGAATGATTCCACGGGTTCCCAAGTAGCGTCAGCGGTCGCCATGCCGGCCCATTGGACCAGAACGTGCCATGTACCGCGGCGAAGACTGGCGCGTAGGACGCGCTCGGGCTGGGGCAGTAGACGTCCATCCTGAAGTGGAGGCAGGTGTTGTGTCGTCGCTGGCGGCGTCCCTCGAAAGGCCTTCAGGACCCCGACATGGAACACGTCGTGGATTCGAGCGCCTGCTGGAAGCTCCAGGCGGTAGGCCACCGTGCCCACGCGTTCCAGCACCTTGAATGGCCCGGCGAACCGTGGTCCAAGCTTGCCGCGGCTTCCAGGCGCGCGGGACTGAGTAGGACGATGTAGGAGTCGAAGCCATACCCAATCGCCGATCGCAAATTCCACTGAACGGTGATGAGCATCGTAGTATTTCCGCGCGTACTCTTGTGCCTGCTGAAGACGAACGCGAACCTCGCTGATGAACGTGTCGCGGTCGGACAACAGGGCGTCCACGGCGTCCGTGCGTGCGCTGCCTTCCTGGTACGGCAACAGTGGGGGCGGCTCGCGTCCGTAGACGACCTGGAAGGGAGTAGCACGGAGCGCAGAGTGGTACGCCGTGTTGTAGCAGTACTCCGCCCACGGAAGCCAGTCAAGCCAAGCGCGGGGTCGATCGCCGGTGATGCAGCGCAAGTACATGGCAATCGTCTTGTTCACCGCCTTGGACTGGCCGTCCGTCTGAGGATGGAACGCCGTACTCATCCGGAGCTTGACCCCCGCCAGCTTGAACAGGTCGCGCCAGACGTGGCCGGTAAACACCGGGTCGCGATCGCTGACGATGGACTCCGGGAAGCCGTGCAGTCGAACGACGTCGTGGAAGAACGCGCGCGCGACGGAGGACGCAGTGTAGGGGTGGCCGAGGGGGATGAAATGGGCGAACTTGGAGAGCCGGTCGACCACGGTGAGGATGACGCTTTTGCCGTTCACCTTTGGTAGCGCTTCGATGAAATCGATCGAGATGTCAGCCCAGATGCGCGACGGCACCGGCAGGGGTTGCAGCAATCCCGCCGGGTGAAGCGCGTCCGTCTTGTTGCGCTGACATGTGAAGCAGGACTGGACGTAGTCGCGGACGAGGCGGCGATCGTGCTCGACGTGGAAGTGGGCGCGGAGTCGCTGGAGCGTTTTCTGGATGCCCTCGTGTCCGGTGGTGTGTGCCAGCTGCAGAACGGCCGGGAGCAGGCTCGACGACGCCGGAACGAAGACCTTGCCGGCGTAGAGGATGAGCCCGTCATGCACGTGCCACCCAGCCTCGTGGTGCCCCTCCACGATTTTGTTGCGCAGGGCTATGAGGTCCTCGGAGTCGGCGATTTCCTGGCGCAGCTCGTCGTAGAACTGGAACGTCGGCGAAGAGATCGCGTGCACTGCCACTTCCTCGCTGTCGCGGCGAGAGAGAGCGTCCGCGACTGTGTTCAAGCGGCCTGGCCGGTACTCCACCCCGATGAGTTCCCGCTCATAAGCGGCTACTTTCAAATGGCGTGCCGCGAACTGTTTGCTGAAGAACGCTAGTGGACCCTCTCCCTTATGCAGCACTGCTCCAAATCCGGACCCGGAAGCATCACAATCCACCATGAACTCCTGGTTAAAGTCTGGCAGCTGAAGGACTGGGGCGGCTGTCAGCGCGTTCTTGAGGGCGGCGAATGCCGTGCTCGCCTCGGTCGACCAGTGGAAAGCGTCCTTCTTGAGAAGTTGTGTCAGTGGAGCAGCGATGGCGCCAAAATTCTTGATGAAGCGCCTGTAGTAGCCAGCCAAACCGAGGAACCCGCGAAGGCCACGCGCTGAGCGGGGTTGCGGCCAGGATGCAACAGATTCCACCTTTGCGTTGTCCATGGCGATGCCGTCCGACGAGATGACATGCCCCAGGTATGACACGGACGTAGTAGCGAACGAACACTTGGAGCGTTTGACATGGAGCTTGTTCGCACGCAGCACCTCGAGGACGGCACGGACTTGCTGGAGATGCTCGGTCCAACTCCGGCTGTAAATAAGGATGTCGTCAAAGAAGACGAGCACACAGCGGCGTAGGAATGGCTTGAGCACCGAGTTCATCAGAGCTTGGAACGTGGCTGGCGCATTGGACAATCCGAATGGCATCACCAAGAATTCAAAGTGACCGTGGTGTGTTCGGAACGCCGTTTTCTCGATATCATCTGGATGAACTCGCACCTGGTGGTAGCCGGATCGTAAGTCGAGCTTCGTGAAGAACTTGGCACCGTGCAGTTCATCTAGGAGCTCCTCCACAACTGGTATGGGAAACTTATCCTTGACGGTGATGTCATTGAGCGCTCGATAATCCACGCAGAAGCGCCACGAGTTGTCCTGTTTCTTGACGAGCAGCACGGGTGCTGAGAACGGGGATGTGCTGGGCCGGATGATCCCTTGCTCGAGCATGGCGTTACACTGGGCTTCAAGCTCATCCTTTTGTAATTGCGGGTAACGATATGGCCGGACAGCGACCGGCTCTGTGTTCGGCTTCAAGTGGATCCTGTGGTCGCACGCGCGTGGCACTGGAAGGCCGACTGGGGTCGCGAACACATCCTCATAGGACTGGAGCAGGCGGTCGGGCAAGGCAGACTCGTCGGTGCGGATGGCGTGCAGCCTGCCCGTCGGGGGAATGTCCCAGCGTGTCGAGCCCACGCCTTTCCAGAGCACCCGTCGGCCATGGCGCCAGAAGGCCATGCAGAGGTCGTCGAAATCCCACAGAATGGGGCCCAGCGTGCGGAGGAACGCAATGCCGAGCACCATGTCGTAGCAATCGAGGGGGATGGTGTAGCAGTCGATGTCGAAGCGTTCCTGGCCGATCTTGAGCGCGACGTCGTGGGCGAGTCCCTGGCAAGCGACACGGTCACCGTTGGCCACCACGACGGTCGCGCCACCACCATCACGGAAACGGATGCCCGCCATGCGCGCCGCGATGTCGCTGATGAAGTTATGTGTGGAGCCCGAGTCGAGCAAGGCCGTGAATTCCCGGCCGCCCACCGAGACGCGGAGCTTCATGGTGTTCTCGGTGCGGATCCCGGTGATGGCGTGTAGCGAGATCAGGGGTGGCTCCTCCTCAGCACTCGTGTCCGCCTCGGTTGTACTGTCGTCGTCGTAGTCCGTGACCTCCAGGTAGAAGAGACGCGGGCACTTGTGGCCGCGGACGTACTGCTCGTCGCAGTTGTAGCAGAGACCCTGACGCCGGCGTTCGGCCATCTCTGTCGGCGTCAGGCGGCGGAACGGCCGTGATGGCTGCTGTGGGCCGCGGGCGACACCACCAGCGCTGGCGACGTGGAGGCCGGCACCATGGCACTGCTCATCGGTTGGGGCCGAACGTGCGGTCGTGGTGGTCGTGGCGTGCCCGCGGGGGCCACCGCGGCCGCACGGCGTTCGTAGGCGCGCGCGAGCACCATCGCGCGCTGGAGGTCGTCTGGTGTCTGGAGCTCCACATCCACGCGGATCGCATCCGGAAGTCCGCCGGTGAACAACTGCACTTGCTGCGCCGGCGTGAGGGGTCCCGCGTGCGCCATCTTCGCCTGGAACGCGTCCTGGTACGCCTCCACGGATCCACCGAAAGGAAGCCGGGCAAGCTACGCCAGGTGGTTGATGCCGATGGCCGGCCCGAAACACTGCTGGCAGAGGTGCTTGAACGCGTCCCATGTGACGGCTCCGACATCGCGCTCCAGCATGTAGTACCAATGCTGCGCGACGCCGGTCATGTGGAAGGACGCCAGCCACACTTTGTCGCCCTCGCACGTCTGCTGCGCGCGGAAGAAGTGCTCGCAGCGGTTGAGCCATCCCAGCGGGTCCTCCTTGCCGTCGAACGTGGGGAAGGAGAGCTTGTGGTAGCGGGGCACCCCGGCGCCGTCGGGGCGATCCACTGGTGCGGCCGGCATGCTCGGCGATGTCCCGCCAAGGATGGGGATCGGAGACGGCGAGTGAGGAAACGGGATTTGGGTGATTGGTCGATGCTGGCTTGGGCCCGCCGTGTGGACGACGGTTGCGGTGGATGCTGGAGCCGCAGGAATCCCGCCGTAGCCCGGCAAGCCGAAGGGGGAGAACCGGCGGAAGGGAGCCAATGGCGCTCACCAGTGGCCGATCCTCAACGCCGGAGATCCGAGTCGCAAGCTGGCCCATCTGGCGTTGGAGGCCGTAGATAGCGGTGGCAAGGGTGTCCATGGTTGCGGCCGACGCTGGGGTTGGCTGGTTCGTGGCGGGCGGAGCGGCGGGCGTTGGGGGCGGCCCCGCGCCGGCGGACAGCGTGATGGCATTGGTGACCGGACCGTCACCGGAGGAAGCCGGCAACATCGTCCCTGGCAATACTGATACCAGATTGTTGGAGCTTGACCTTCGGAGGTAGTATCCGTGAGAGGTTGGAGGGCGTGGTGATGGCGAGCGGCGGCGGCGAGAGCGCGACGCCGTCCTGATGGCCGGCGTCGAGAGCTAGAACGAGAGCGAGGCGAGAGCGGTTGCTGAACAGCCGAGAGATCAGAATAATCTCCAGCTTAACCTCCTTCAATCCCAAATGTTCATTACATAAAGGCCACACAAGACCGATTACTCACGCACACAACTGAATGGAATTCAAATGAAAGAACTGGCGCCAAGCGCCCACGACGCGTCCGCGCGCCCACGACGCGACGCGTCCGCGCGCCCACGACGAGCACGTTCCGAGCCCGCGCGTTGCTTCTTCTTCTAGCCACTGGTCGCCACCTTGCTCCTCCTCTGATAGACTCGCCCGACCATAACAAGGAGTCATACATGAAAATTTCAAACGGCCAACAAAGGTTCGCTAACAAGTGCAGCCATGGGCCGGTTGAACCTTCGATCACAAGTTTTTGAACGCAGTCACCGGTCCGACAACGGAAAGGCAGCCGGTGGACAGAAAGAGAAGCTTTACTTTCTTTATGGTTGATGTTATGTGCGTTGGTTGCCCAAGGTAGGATAGCTAGATAATTGGTGTCAGGGCCGTTGCCTGGTTACCGCAGCAGCCAGCAGGGGATGAGACTGAGAGCAGGGCGAGGTTTTACCCGTCAACGCCCGTTTGGTAGAGGTGGGAGGGGATTAGACATTTGTTGTTAACTTCTTGCCCAATTCCCATTTAGATACATCTCCTCTCTTTATATAGAGGTTAACTTGACCCGTAAGTAAGCATTATCTCTTCCCTAACGGACTGATCCTATCTTCCTAGCTGACTTATCTCTTCCTAACCAACTGATCCTATCTGCTACAGTGCCACGCTACAAAAACGTGGGCCCAGCAGGCTGTCCCACTGCCCATGACAGTTGAAGATATCGGTCCTTGATAAACCAGGTTACTATCATCGCCCTTAATCTGCTTGGGTTTGGGCCCAATGCTTATCTTGCTCCCACTGGATTCAGTTTCTTTCACAGCAGCAGCAGCAGCAGCTTGGCCTATCTTGTGTGACTGTGCAAACAGGCAATCTGACAACGTTTTGCAAGATGATTAGGCTTGCATGTTGAGAAATGCCTCCATATAATAGCATGAGGAATCTGAAAATCTGGACAAGACTATGGAAATGAGCATATTTCTGTATGTTTTAAATATTTAGCATTGACGCGTACAAGTTCAAATTCAAAAGGGAAAAAATGGAATATTTACTTCAGTTAACCGACATGTACTGCATAGCGATACAAGTCATAGGCTCAGTGACAGTACAATGGGGGCAAAAACCAGCACACTAGATATTTAGTGCAACATGTACAAGAAATGTAATTGTAATTGAAATAGGTAAGGTCAAAAAAAAAGTCAATAATTTGCAACAGTTGAAGGACAAGGCACAAGCAGGCACAATTAAGTGATTATCAATAGGTAAGACCAATCATACGTCAGTTGCATATTGCAAACAGAGCAGAATACTTGTGTAGGGGGGACAAGAAACAAATGGAAGGCTAAATATTCAGTAAAAAAATAAAGTTAGGGTGGAGTAATTCCCATGGCAAGGCCCAGAACTTTAAATAAAGACTGTATACTTTTATCACCACCTGTTGCTATCATGTGCTTTTGCAATGAGCAGTCGTAATTGAATCTCAAAAGCATAATTAAGGCAAACACTTATATTATACTACAGATGTAGTGCTGCTTTTCTCCGTTTCACCGAATCAACAACAGATAGCATAGCACAAGCAAGCTGCAGGTACATATATGCAACCAAACTCAATATTTAATCAGATAGCATAGCATCATCCACCACCACTACTAAACAATACCTCCCTGGCCAGCAATGCAAGCATGCAGTTTTATCCCGATGGCCGCCACGACCAGCAGCGCGGCGGCGACGACGACATCGAGTGCTGCGACCATGCTCACCGTCGGGGCAGCCGGAAGCTCGAGTAGAAGGCCTTGGATATAGTTGTCACCTGCATGCATAATATAAAGTAGTATATGTTAGAAATAATCATGACATAAATAATAAAGTGTGTTGCAAGTAAGTGAATTACATGCTGCCCCGGGCAAGAGGCAATGCGCATTTGGGACACTCTCGATTAACCCCGTCGGCACCTCGCCGAGGGTCCTATCACCGAAAATGTTCATGCCCCAGAGCTCCTGCTTGTTGTCGCGGTTCCTGATCCTGAAGACGGAGTCCTTGAAGATGGGGAAGCGCCTGACCTTCTCACCGTGGTCGCGCACCACGCCGTGGTACGTGGCCCAGGCCGCCCAGCGCTCGTACAGCGCCCACAGCGTGTCATCCGACACAAGGTCCTCCTCGGAGAAGGTGAATCCCGAATCCGCCTGCGTCGGGATGGCGGCCACGACCAGCGCGACGACGACGACGTAGAGTGCTGCGGCTGATCTCGCCATCGCTCACCGCCGGCGAGAAAGCCGCGGCCGGGGGAGGAGAGCAAATGCGAATCCGAGCTGCTAGGGTTGGGGATTTTGTTCCTCCGATCCGCCCGCGCAACCGTCGGATCCAACCCACGGCTAAGATTGCCCATTGGCTGGCTGTTGGGCCGAGAGCCCACGCCAGGAGCCGACAAACTCACATGTCGTCTGTGAGTGAAGGAGCCGAGAGGAGCCTGTCTGGTGGAAGGCTCTCGCCCTAGCCGCCGCCCCGCCACCGCCGCCGTTGGTCCCCCTTTTGTCAGGCATTCAGTCGCTTGGCAAGAGCCATTCAGCTCGTCAGTCACCATTCAGTTCGTCAGTAAGGAAGTCGGCAGCAAATGTACCGGTTCGCCGAGTCTCATCCGAGCCCTTCACGACGCATCCGACGGTCCACGATTGAAGATGTTCAAGACTTGCTTATAAGTCGTTTTCAGACGTTAAACAGTATTAGCGTCTTAATGTAATTTCATTGAACTAATGAATCGGTACTGTATTAAGCCTCGGATCCGATCGGGATCAGGCAGCTGGAACATGGGTAGAACCCTAGGTAGTTTAGAGTAGCAAGTCTTCGTCTCCCTGGCGATTTTTCCTGTAAGTTCGAAACCGACCTCTGAATTTACTGGAATTGCTACTCTAGCACTGCCGAATCCCCTTTTCCTATGTTCCTTGTTCACGAATTTCCTTGATTTGTGTTCGCGCTCGTCCGTGTGCCCACTCGTTCCTCACAATTGGTATCCAGAGCCACGAATTCCTTGGATCTTTCGATCTTCCAGAGCCCGGTTCCTTGAATCGAGTCCGATCGGCGAGTGGATTGGTGGTTGCGACTCAATCGCGTGAAATCCCACCCACCCACCCGATTTGAGGAACAATTCCCCCTTTTTCCCCAAAGTTAGTGGTTATCTCAAGAAGAGCCAGGGTTGCACGGCAGTTGTTCGTGCGTAAAATTCCGAACGCTCTCACTGATTTCAACCACGGAGGCGCAGGAGGGGAACACCGCGCGGCAAGGGTTGCAGAGCAGGTCTCTGTGTAAAATTCCGTAGCCTCGTTCCGTGTTCCAGGAGTTGGGAATTGATTGTGGATCTATTGGGGAGAGTCAACTCAAACCGAATCCACAATCTCGAAGATGGTGAACGTCGATGACAGTGACTCAGAAGTTCAGTATGCCACATCGGTCGAGGTGGATGGCATAAGGAGGACACTGGATCAATTCATGCTCAAACAAGAGAGCAGGAATGATGCACTGTCACCAAAACTTGACAAGCTGATGTTGCTGATCACTAACAAGCAGGTGGATCAGGGTCCTCAACCTATAGAAGACAAAGGTTCAAGTGTAAAAGGAACTAAACCACCAGAGCACAAAGTTGATCCCAAGAATGAAATCAAGGCAACTGTTCAGGCAAACAAATTTCAGCATCACCCAGGTAACAACAGTTCACAACAGCAAGTTTACATCCCACCAAACATGAGAAGAGTAGAGGTTGGTAATGTGCATGGAGCTGAATCATCATTTATGGGAAGAATGCATGTCAGTAGTAACAACATTGGCATGGGCCAGCAGCAATTTGAACCAGTGCATCAGATGCATTTACCACAAGATGAGCAATGGGAATTGGAACAACAATTTGATTTGCACAAGAGAGATCAGGAGGTTCACAATCACACTCTCAGATATCAGATTCCACACCAATCAAATTCACATCAGTACCATGAACATTTCTCTGCAGAGCATAGATCTATTGCAAGAGGACCTAAACTGAGTTTCCCTGAGTTTGATGGCACTGATTCTGATGGCTGGATCAGGAAAGCTGAAAAATACTTTGAATTGGTTGGGGTTCCAAATGAGGACAGGGTGAGAATCTCTGTGATGTACATCAAAGGAAGGGCTGAATTTTGGTGGAGAGGGCTGGCTTGCAATCCAAATTCTATGCCTTGGCACCATTTCTGCAGAATATTGGGTGATAGATTCAATGAAGCATCTACTTTTGAAATAGTGGGTCAATTTCATAACTTAAAGCAAACTGCTTCGGTCACTGAGTATGTGGACAAATTTGAAGAGCTAATGGGTATGGTTAAAAGAAACAATCCTTCCCTTCATGATGATCACCTTTCCTCTTCTCTAGCATCTCGCCGGAGGTCAGAAGGAGTGGGGATCCATCTTTTTCTAATAAGTTTTCTACTAGCAAAATTGTCTGTGCGTTGCTACGAAATATATAGTTTGTATTTGTACCGAGAATGACCTTTCACTTTATTAACACTGGGCAAATACCCGTGCGTTGCTACGGGACATCATAATACCATAATAGTATATGTATGAGCGTGTGTTATATGACTCTAAACTTGAATATATATTCTGTACATTCAATCAATAACATCTCAAATATAACGATGGATTTGCATCTTGGTATTAGTAGATAAGACAACCAACATACGTAAAATTATAATGATATATAATATGTGCATCCTATCAATAACACATCACAATTCAGAATTTCACATCTCTTTTCATTTCTATTTCTCTTTTACATGAAATTCAGATGGATATAACTATTGTCAGTAATACATTGCTTTCCATCGAGCTCTACCCCTTTCTCTCTTACGTTCTTTAGCATCAGTTGCAGATATTTTGAATTAATTTAAGATAATATACATATAGTAAGCAGATAATTTGAATTAATTTAAGATAATATACACATAGTAACATAAAATATTTGTAATGATGTTGCATTATGTTACCTTGTTTGGCGGTGTTAGTATTGTCTCTCAATTGTGCACGAGAATGCTTTTTCTTGGCATAGTAGACACACATATGCAAGGTTTTTTTATACACCTGCATATTTGTAGTGAAGTTAATTAATATCTACATGCTTTCATAAGTGACTCCAGTTTATGAGAGTTAGAAATACTATCAGAGCACTCAATACTTAAGAAAGCAATAAAGGTGAGCAATTATTCACATTAATTTCTCTGCATTTTTGAAATTCTGAGTTAAGGTCTATTTTTAAAATTTCTACAACATATACTATCATGGATCACTACAGGGTAAGTTAGTAGTAATTATATCAGATTGGAATAGAAATAGCCAATTACAAGTTAGTGTTGGGGGGATGATTTTGCAAAGCAAGAAGCACTACAGGATGCGGGTTCTTCCCCGAGTGCCTAATGCACTCGGGGAAGAGGCTAAAACACTCGGGGAAGGCTTCCCCCGAGTGCAACACTCGGGGAAGGCCTGCCGGATATACCTCACCCGGTAAAGCCGGCTTCCCCGAGTGCCTTCCAGTCACTCGGGGAAGTTTAGACGCCGTCGATCAGCGCCTGACGCCGTTTTCTTTTCTTTTTTTTTTTTTGCATTTTCTTCCCCGAGTGCAACACTCGGGGAAGAATTTTGTTTTTTTTATTTAAATTTTCTTCCCCAAGTGCAACACTCGGGGAAATTTTTTTTTATTTTCTTCCCCGAGTGCCTAAATCAGAGGCACTCGGGGAAGTTTTTTTAAAAAAATAAACAAATCTTCCCCGAGTGCCTAAATCAGAAGCACTCGGGGAAGTTTTAAAAAAAATAAAAAAATCCAGACATCTGTACGGGATTTCTCTGTACTACATTGCCTCTGGGATTTCTCTGTCAACCTCATAATGTCATACACAGTACTTGTGTTAATGCTGGATAATTAATTAACCATGCTATCAAGGTTTTGCAGCTGTCCAAGTTCTTCAGGGAGATAACCAGACAAGTTGTTGCTGGATATGTCACTGTACATTTAAAGAACAGTTGAGATGAATCATATGGTTGCACAATTACTATAACACATCAGAAAGGATGTCCACTTACATTACTTGAACACTTCTCAAGTTTCCAAATTCAGCAGGCACAGATCCAGTAAGATGGTTTTTACTCAGATTCCTGCATGAACAATTGTGGACATTAGGCAAAAAACCACATAGACAATAGGAATTCTAATAGGTTGATCTCGACATACAGTTCAAGAATATGCTCGAGGTCACCGATAGTAGGAGGAACTGGTCCAGAGAATTCATTGTAGGAAAGATCTCTGTACCACAATAAAGGAAGAAGGTTGTTATCAAAATGAAGTGGCTGCAAACCTGCAACTTTAAACGTAACTCATAATTCATAGCTCGAGGTAAAAAAAAAATGGATCTCCTTACAGTGTGTCCAAGTTGACTATGTGACCAAGCTCAGAGGGAATCTGGCCTTTTGAAATTGTTGGAAGAAAGGTTCCTGTAATTTTTTTAAAAGAAATAGAATCGCATGTCAGGGTCTGGTAAAATTAAATAATAAAGCGTTGTGAAATGCGACAATGGTAAGCCAACTGCTGCAAATCTAACTACTCACAGGTATGTCAAACTCTCCAACTTCTGGAAACCAGCAGAGATAGAACCATTCAGTCTATTGCCATACACATTGCTGAGAACGAAACACAGATGATAAGCATGAGAAACATATAGCTGTTCAGTTGAATACTGTGAAAAATGCACAAACTCACAATTTGTTCAGTGCACTGCAGGAGCTGATGTTTGCAGGAATATGACCCTCAAGATTGTTGTTGGCAAGATTCCTAGAGAAATGTAGAACTTATCAGAAATTGCACAACTAATTTGCATACTTCCACAGAGGAAAGGTTCTTACAATTCAAATAACTCTGTGAGTTTGCCATGCTCTGCTGGGATTGTGCCCACTAGTTCATTGTCATTCAGCTGCCTGGATAGAACAAATATTGACCTTCAATAAGACTAGAACGTCCTGCGCCCTTCAGGCGCCCTAAAAAAAATTGTAAAATCCGTAATTAACTGACATGGGTCCATAATTATATTGTGACATTTGGATCTAAGCAGGAATTGATATATAGCCGTTATCACCATTAGCATGAAATTAGCTCCAACGATTAAGCACATCATAACAATGGATACATAGAAAAAAACAACTTTGGCATACACAGCCTCAAATTACATAGTAATTTTACGATGTAGGAAGAAATTGATAAATTGTCATTTTCACCATCCAACTTTGACTACTGCTTTGAAGTGACAACATAATCAAAGCAATTAGTTGTAAAAACTCGTGAAATAGGTGGAAATTTTCTTGCTGCAGAGAAAATCTCACTAATTATAACAAAGCATGATAACAGTTGGTGTTGCTAATTGATTCCTTCATAATAAGCAGTTTCTTTCAGAAAGCTATGCATCTAGTAGTAGCATAATTATAACAACCATATTATAGAAGGCAGATTATGGAACGAATGGAGCAGAAAAAATGTATAACAGCACTCCTCTGTAGGATCAGTAGCAACTATATAAGTAGTTGAAACGACTAAGTACTTATAAATGGAAACTCAATTATTAAAACAAGTTGCCAAATCATCTCACCACCATTAATAATAGTATTACTAAGTATCTGGTAGTAGTAAATTATTTCTTAGGTATTTTTCTAAGGACCAAAGGCAGATTATAGAGTTGAATTATCATACATGAGACAAAGTAATGCTCTACCATCCCTAGATGAATTACTGCTAGTTAATAAGAACTCGTATTTAGAGGTTTAAAGGATTAAGTGAAACTAATCTCTTCATGCCAATTACCTCCACACTCTCAAAGCAATTAACCTAGTAAACTCTACACATGATACGTGTAGTGTACAAGTGTCCACACACCTCATCCGGCATTACCATAAGTTTCAGCATCTTATTCTGAAGCTCTAGTTTCTCAGGAGTTCGAAAGGCACAGCTGCAGCATTGCTACCAGGCTTCTGCTTTCTGCTTTCAACCCCCAAACCGTTTTGGCACCCATTTTCCCTTTTCCACCAAGCAACTTTTGTGCTACCTTGGGTTGCTCATGAGGCTTCATATTGCATATTCTTCATTCTGCTGTCATCACCCTGATAAATGGAAAAGGGAAAAAAATGGTTCACACATGAATGTCAATAGAACTCATCTTCAGAAAGAAACTATACATTTTTTTAACTGGTGGGCAGCTAGAGCCTAGAGATGAATCAGAGGCTGTCTCACATTTTTTATAGCATATAAAATAGCTGGTTTGATTCTAAAGTCAGTGAAGTTATAGAAGTGCTCTCTTCCTCCAGCAACCCCAGTCCTGAATCCATAAATTAAACTGTAGCCTGAAAAATCTCAGGCTCCTAAAGCACATGAAGAGTGTTGATGGGATGGGGGAAAATAGAAGAGAAATTTATATCCTTCCGTAGGAATTATCATTATGAAGGTATGATATTATCTGATGGGTCTCTAAACTATATATCGGAGCAGTTTGGAAATAATCTAATCTAAAAGGGAAATTAAACAAATGAGCAGTAGCTAATGACTCAACGGAAAGTAGCAGCAGCTGCAGCAAGCGGCCATGGATTTGCAGTGGTTAGTGAAGTCAAATCTCTTGTCCAATGTAAACGCAAAAGAATCTGCGAAGTTCATGCGTGCCCACTTGTTCATCCGTTCGTTTCTTCGAACTGAAGAACTGGACCGACGACAGAAATATGTCAATATTAGAGTTGCTGGTAATGATATCATCACCAATAGGATCCGCATTGATATTAACATCAGGTTCAAGTCTATAGCGACCAAGTCCTAGGGACGGGGATTTGAGTTAACAATCGCGACACTAGGGTGCCAACTATGAAGAACCAATCAACACAATTACAAGAATCGACAAAACAATAACACGACTCAAATCAACATGACAACGACTATTGGAGTAGCACATTTCCATAGCGATAGTGAGAGAAGTCGGATCCTGCAAGACAAGTAGGAGGAGCAAGATATTAGGATTTGAGTAGGAGGGCAAAGTGAAAGTGGGCAAATGCACTTGTGCATTAGCCCATGACGTAGAGCTCGATTTTAGAAAAATTATGAAACTGGTTTCGTAATTTTTGGAGTTACGGATAATTTTCTATGAATTTCCAAAGATTAAATTCATATTGGAAAAAGAAAAGGAGGGGAAATGTCATTGGCTGCAGCTGCTGCTACGTATGACAGCTGTGTCCCACAGTTTCTGAGACTGACAGGTGGGGCCTTGACCAGTCAAAGGCCAACGGTTGACCGGGCCTGGACTGGGCTTAGCGGGCCGGATCAGGGCCCGGTTGGCCCGGCCTGGCCCGGACACGTGTCGAGCCGTGAGGGGATCCACGTCGCGGGTCTGGGCTCCAAATAGGCGCGCGGTTCACGGTGGACCACGTGGTCTGGTCCATGGACCGAAGGCACAGTCCATCGTGGACCAAGTCTACCCCATCTCTCCTCCCTCTGGTTCACGGTGCATCAGGCGCATGAGCGGTGGCAGCTTCTTTTCTCCATCTCCAGTTCTCTTCGAGCTCACGCGCCAGACGCGGCCAGGCCTCCCCGGCGGAGGGCGGCATGGTGGTTCCGGCGAGCTAGGGCTAAGGGAAGTAGGGTCCAGGCAGCGCGAGGGCGTGAGGCCGGTGCCTGCGGGGTTCGCGGGACGCGAAGTCGTCCTGGCACGTCGGTGTGCGCACGGCGGCGGTGTTGGACGATCAAGGTGTGGCGGCACGGCGGTGCGGTGTGCGGGAGACGGCTCCGGTGTGCGCAAGCGTCCCGTGGGGTTGCTGCGAGCGAGACAAAGGACTCCAATCGAGGGATGGGGCCCTAGCGACGTGGGCGACAGAGGAGGACACGACGGCGCGATTGACGACGGCGGACGGTGATTCCCTGGCAAGGCTCCGTCTTGGGGCTCCTCCTCTTGCTTCATCTTCAATTGGGGTCTCAGGGAGCTCGTGGGACCTGGCGGTGGTAGGTGAGGTGGCTCGACAGAGCTCACACCGCGACAAAAGTCACGACGTCGCTCTGGCGACCGGGGAGCTTCGGCGGCAAGGCGGAAGCAAACGTGTTCCGTGCCGTGGCTGCTAGCCGAGCTCGTGCGTCGTGTGTTCCATGGCTAGGTGGGAACGGTGGTGGAGTCGATGGGGCCAGGAGCTTCACTGCGCTATCGGAACGTGATGGTGGTCGCGGACTCCGGCCATGGCGGCTGTGCGGGCAGAGCAAGGGAGTAGGGGCTCACCGAGGTCACGAGGTGGCTTGGACGGTGATGCAGTGTCGAGTCGACGCCGTGGCGAGGTTGCTTGCGTGCTCGGCGTGCAGGTGCAGATGTTCCCGTGGCGGCGTCGGCCTGGTGCGGCATCGCGAGCGCCAAGCTCGCGGGCGGCGGGTGTGCTGGTGTAACACCCTGTGTTCAGCTTAGCATAATCACCTGCATCTCATTAGCATAATCATCATTTGCATAGCATTAATCATATGCTTGAGTTAAATTGCTTGATTTGTGCTTAAATTATTAATTATGTGCTTAATTGTTTAATTCATGCTTTGCCTAATCCACTTGGTTGATCACTAAAAACCACCTAGACTTGATTAGGATGATGATTAAGATTGAGTTTGGTTAGGCCCATGGCCTGATTATGTTTTGAATTCTTAATCTAGTTATTATTGAATTATAAATGCTTTTGCTTGACTTGGAATTGCATGTGAGGATAGAAGCTTTGCATGTGTTTGCTACCTTAACAAAAGTTTATATTCACTTTTCATGAAAATGTTTGGAAAATATTCAAAAAGTTGAAAAATGGCAGTATAGGGTAGCTGCCCCTAATTTTAAATGGAGGTTTTACTTAATTTTCAATCCTGTGCTTGCCCTCAAGATTTAGAACATTGAAGACCATCTTGTTTAGAGGTGGATTGGAGGTTGTCTCTCCAAATGAAGTCCTTGGTGATGTGATGACCGATGATCAAATCAACAAGGAAGATCAAGAGAAGGAAGAGAAGAAAGAGGAGGATGACAAGAAAAAGAAAGACAAGGCAATTGAATTCAAGGCCACCTCCTCATCCAAAAACAAAGGCAAGGGCAAGAAAGAAGAAACAAGTGATGATGAAGATGATGAGGTTGATGATGAAGATGAAGAAATGACCCTCTTTGTGAGAAGATTTGGCAAGTTCATGAAGAAGAAAGGCTATGGGGCTAGAAAGAGAAGAGATGGCAACAAGAACAAGAAGCTCAAGTGCTACAATTGTGGGGCAACCAACCATCTCATAGCCGAGTGCCCCTATGCTAGTGATGATGATGATGACAAGAAGAAGAAGGAAAAGAAGGAAAAGAAAGAGAGGAAGATGACCTTCACAAAGAAGAAGAAGGGGGGCTCCTATGTGGTGACATGGGATAGTGATGGCTCTACTTCTTCGGATGATGATGATGAAGATCACAAGAAATCAAAGAAGAAGGCATGGGCTTCAATGGCTATTCCCTCCAAGGCTTCTCTATTTGATTCATCATCATGCTTCATGGCCAAGGGCGCTAAGGTAAAGAAATATGACACTAGTGATAGTGAAAATGATAGTGATGATGACAGTAATGAGCCAAAAATAGATGAACTCATGAGCATGTTGGAGCAAGCCGAACAATTGCTAGGAACCAAGAGTAAGAAGTGTAAGGAACTTCTCAAGAAGGTAAAAGATCTTGAGAAGGTCCTTAGTGAGCTTGAGGTTTCTCATGATACGGAGGGAGTATGTAATTAAGCTGTTCAAAATATAAGACTATGAGCAAATATACAATAGTTAACTAGTATAGTGCCCGTGCTAACGCAACGGTTTCATCTAGGAAACATTTTAAAAAACAACCAATTTTGTAGTTATGGAGATTTCGGCCACGCCTTCTACCCGGCGCCGCTGCGCCTCAAGGACGCCGCGACGGGGGCGCCGCTCTACTTCACCACCTTGGTCGCCGCCATCGTGCCGCGGTACCCGGACGCGCACGGCCACGGGCTTGCCTTCGCGCTTGCGCCGTCCGCCGTCGGCCCGGTGCGCGCCATCGCGGGCAAGTACCTCGGCCTGTTCAACATGTCGGACAACGTCAGGAACGGCACCAGCGAGGTCGTCGCCGTCGAGCTCGACACGGCGCTGGACGTGTCGTTCGGCGACATCAACGACAACCACGTCGGCGTCGATGTCCACAGCCTCAGGTCCGTCGCGTCGAAGTCCGCCGGGACCGCCGGCGTCGCCCTCGCCAGCGGGAGGCTCCTCCAGGTGTGGATCGAGTACGACGGCGCATCCACGCGCCTCGAGGTGACCGTGTTGGCGGCCGGCATCGGCGTGCCGAGGCCGCGCCTCCCGCTCGTGTCCTGCGAAGTCAACCTCTCGTCGGTGGTGGCGGACGACACGTACGTCGGGTTCTCGGCCGCGAACGGCGCCGCCTCGAGCTCGCACTACGTCCTTGGCTGGAGCTTCCGCCTCGGCGGCGGCCGCGCGTTGGACCTCGACCTGTCCAAGCTGCCGCGGCTCCCGCCGCCGCCGTCTGGGCAGAAGAAGAAGGCGATGGAGCTGCCGGTGCTCCTATCACTCATCCTCCTCGCCGTCGTGGTGCTCCTCGTGGCGTCAGCGGCCGTCACGGTACTCGTCGTCTGGCGCCGCCGACGGTTCGCCGAGGACCAGGAGGACTGGGAGGTGGAGTACGGCCCTCACCGGATCAGCTACAGGGACCTGCACGCCGCCACGGGGGTTTTGTGCGACATCATCGGCGTCGTTCCTCCTCCTCCTCTCCCTCCCTGCGGCGCCTCTCGCTGTCGTCGTCGGACGACGGCGGCGGCGACGCGACGGCGCCCGACGCGTCCCCGCGCCACGGCACGCTCTCCCCGACCGCCGCGACCTCCGTGGGCGCCGTCGTGGCCCATATGCTGCGCGCCGGGTACGGGCCGGAGCTCGCGCAGGTGTACGTGGCCGCCCACCGCGACGCGCTCGCTGAGTCCGTGGCGCTCCTCGGCGTCGAGGCCGTCGCCATCGAGGAGGTGGTCCGGATGGAGTGGTCGGCGCTGGACCAGAGGATGCGGCGGTGGAGCCACGCCGTGAGGGCCGTGGTCAGGACCTTCCTTGCGGACGAGCGCCGGCTCTGCGACGAGGTCTTCGCGGCGGACAAGATTTGTATCTTTCTGGGTGCCTGGATATATTTGTGCATCAGCTTTGCACCGTGCAGCTGCTCCAGTCCTTGCTCTCCGCCCAACCTCGTGGCACATTCCATGCCCGCCCGCTCTTCGCCTCTTCCTCACCGGTGAGAACTGAGAACAACTCCGGCAAGACCATCCTCACGCTCTCGGCGCGCTCATCCTAGCCACCAACCCGGCGTTTCCCGAGCGTCAGCGTATCAAACCTGCGCCGCATGGCCATCGGCGACGTCGGCATGGCGCACCTCGTGGCGCAGGTGACCATGCCTGCCGCCACACTTCACTTCAGACTTCACGGGCCTCATCAACGCAAGGCAGAGGAGCGGTGGCGGAACGCGACGGGCCTCTCGACGTTGTTCGACGAGGCCTCGATCAGACGCGTCCCTGCTGGGCGCCGTTGCCGCCGGCGAGTTCATTGACGGCGCCGAGGTGAGGGCGGCGCTAGGCGTCCGGGGGCAACGCGCCGTCGTCCGTGCTCGGCAGCCCGCCGTCGAGGCGGCGTTCCACGACGAGACGACGAAGAGCGTGTGAACGAAGAGGCACGTTGAGGCGCTGCTTCCGAAAGGAGCCGCGCGCGACGCCAAGGACGGGGTGCCTGCCGCGGAGGCGTGGATCCGGGAGCTCCAGTGGGACGGGCTCGCCGCGTTCCAGGACGCTACTCCCCTCGCCGTGTGGCGGCAAAAGAAGCGGCGGCGCTGGACAAGGATGACAGAGGCTCGCTGGGTACATGCAAAAGCCAGAAGCATGGCGCGCTCGTGCACGTCGCCGTGTACGAGGTCGGGGCGACGACGCCGACGGCGGAATGTTTCTGCGCGCGCGCCCGCGAGGTAGGCGGACGGCAAAATGTTTCTGCGCTGGGGTTGTGACGCTAAGTGGGCTGTATTGAGACGCTAAGTGGGCTATTTTGTGGGTTGTATGTTTGTCCAGTTTAATGGGTCTAACGGCCCACGAGAGTGTTCCATTATAGTAGAGATTAATCGATGTTTGTTCAGGAGAAATATGCATTCATTTATTGACCGTACGTACGTGAAGAGAGACAGAGTCCTGATCGATCAGGACATGCAGCTAGATTTGATCATTCTTTCTTCAGATCAGAGGGTTGAATTGGGTGTACGTACAATTACCTAGCTAATCACCGAGGCATGCATAATAGATCAATCGATCGATTTTGACGGCTCAAATTACTATGGACGATTACATTTACACACACGAGTGTGGCCGTGAGAATAATAACGTACGGCCATACAGCAAACAGAAGGAAAGACGATGAATATGAATGTGTGACGCGTAACTGAAGCATGAATAATTCTGTTCGCGTTCAGATGCTCACATGTGCATTATTCCGCAATCGACCCAATTGGTAGTGTCAGGTTTCAATTACGTACGATCGATGATCAGCCTGCTAGTACGTCCCGGCGGCCCAGGTACGTCTTCCCCGGGCAGCTAGTATATACGTGCACGGCTAGCTAGCAAACTAAACCTAGCTAAAAGACGCACACAATAATATATAACATATATTTTATATATGGTTTCATATATATCTAAATACACAGGCCAGCCACACAAGAAACAGAAAACACACAGAAACGGACGAAGCTAGGGGGAATCGTACCTTTAAGCGACGGCCAGCTGGTGAGACTTAGCGAGGAGCATTATAAGTATTGGCCAGTCAGTCATGATCAGCTAGCTTCAAGGAGTTGGAAATGTGCTGCGTTGGAAATTCTCCCCGGCCGGAAAAAGGATCGATCCCTCCGTGTGTGGTAACCGTCACATTGATTTTTTGAGAGCATGCTATCTACTACTAGTATGCAGTTAGTGGGATAGACCGCCAATCCGGCCAGAGATCAGGTCACCATATTTGTACCTCCTGCCAGCTTATTATTACAAGGAAACAAAAAAAATATATAATTCTGCAGCCACTACAGGAAACAGGTTCTTTGGACCGAAAACAGTCGGCATAGCCTTTGCCGACTGCTTTTGGCCTGGCGGTCGGCAAAGGGTGGTCGGCAACGCCCCGCCCGGCAAAGGCTTGGCTTTGCCGACCGCCAGGCTAGGGCAGTCGGCAAAGGCTTTGCCGACCGCCAAACGGCCGTCGGTAAAGTCTGCCGCCGCCGTCAGCTGTCGTCCATGGGCCGCCTTCTTTGCCGACTGCCTCGGCCCGGCGGTCGGCAAAGATGTTCCTTTTTTTTTAATTCGAAAAACCTTTGTCGACCGCCGGGCCAGGGCAGTCGGCAAAGCTGGTGTTCCCAGCTTTGCGCGCTGGCCTGTTCCCAGCTTTGCCGACTGCTGCGGCGGTCGGCGAAGCTAGAATTTTTTTCTTTTTTTCTCTCTTTCCTTATATATCACAGTCAGCAATTTATATATATATATATATATATATATATATATATATATATATATATATATACACACACACACACACACACAGATATCACAAATCACAAATCCACATTTAAAACAGAAATCCACATATATATATCACATCCGTCCAGCGAAGATACATAAGAAGGTCATGTCCATTATCCAAATCCATCCACCGAAGATACATAAGTTCATGTCCAACATCCATCACAAACAGAACTAGAGGTACCTACGACGTCCCGTGTCCGTCGAAATCTCCGTGGGAGTGTGAAGAAGAGCTACCAGCTTGCCAAGTGTGCGGCCAGGCGCCCATAGTTGGAGACGGCTGAGAAGTGCCATAGCCCCACCCGTGAGAAGTGCCATCTCCCCACCCGTGCTGCTGATGCTATGGAGCTGTGGCAGCGTCCCACAAAGACCACCCTTGGTGCGAAGGCGGAGGAGGAACGGTAAGTATCGGCCCATGTCCTGGAGAATGGCCAGCTGGAGGAGTCGGGTTCGAACCCAACGACATGGCCTGCAATAAGGAGAATCGATCTCATTAGAACTTTTATGAGGGTCGCACAAGCCGAAACAATTGACAAACATATACACTCACCGGAGAAAAAGCAGGTGGCGCAGCGAAGAACAAAGGAGGCAAAGTAACGCCAGGGTTCATCTGCTGAAGCATGACTGCAAGAACCTGCACCTGACGCTGCTAGTGCTCTTGGAGCATCGCAATGTGGCGTTCGTAGGCCGCCTCTCGTGCCGCCTGCTCCTTCTCTCGGGCCGCCTCTCGGGCCTCCAACTCCGTCATGCGGGCCTGAAACGTTACACCGTCGATGTTTAAACAATGCAAAAGGAAAGGCACATATATATGTGAAACCAATGAACATGTGATGAAACCATAGTTACCTGAACCGTCGACAACTGCTCCGCGTGGCTCGGCTGCCGAGGTCGTATAGGGACATCGAGGGGCACGGACGATGGTGTCAACCGACAGCATGGACGGCGGCGACCCTCTCCTCCTCCTTCCTCTTCCT
>CM014278.1:18627896-18673497 GCA_004135705.1 Alloteropsis semialata | reverse complement strand
ACGGTCATTGTGGGGAGTTTCTGGAGCTAGCATCAGAAGAATTGAGAGAAATCAGCCATTTCGTAGCATAATTCGAGGAAAAAATGGAAACTCGTAGGTGTGGCCGTTTTTTCATGGGGCAGGTGGCATCGTAGATACCTAGTGGGATGGCGAAGATGTCAACTGTGTCTCGGATGCATCAGAACGGTCATTGTGGGGAGTTTCTGGAGCTAGCATCAGAAGAATCGAGAGAAATCAGCCATTTCGTAGCATAATTCGAGGAAAAAATAGAAACTCGTAGGTGTGGCCGTTTTTTTCATGGGGCAGGTGGCATCGTAGATACCTAGTGGGATGGCGAAGATGTCAACTGTGTCTCAGATGCATCAGAACGGTCATTGTGGGGAGATTCTGGAGCTAGCATCAGAAGAATCGAGAGAAATCAGCCATTTTGTAGCATAATTCGAGGAAAAAATGGAAACTCGTAGGTGTGGCCCTTTTTTTCATTGGGCAGGTGGCATCGTAGATACCTAGTGGGATGGCGAAGATGTCAACTGTGTCTCTGATGCATCAGAACGGTCATTGTCGGGAGTTTCTGGAGCTAGCATCAGAAGAATCGAGAGAAATCAGCCATTTCGTAGCATAATTCGAGAAAAAATGGAAACTCGTAGGTGTGGCCATTTTTTTCATGGGGCAGGTGGCATCGTAGATACCTAGTGGGATGGCGAAGATGTCAACTGTGTCTCGGATGCATCATAACGGTCATTGTGGGGAGTTTCTGGAGCTAGCATCAGAAGAATCGAGAGAAATCAGCCATTTCGTAGCATAATTCGAGGAAAAAATGGAAACTCATAGGTGTGGCCGTTTTTTTCATGGTGCAGGTGGCATCGTAGATACCTAGTGGGATGGCGAAGATGTCAACTGTGTCTCGGATGCATCAGAACGGTCATTGTGGGGAGTTTCTGGAGCTAGCATCAGAAGAATCGAGAGAAATCAGCCATTTCGTAGCATAATTCGAGGAAAAAATGGAAACTCATAGGTGTAGCTGTTTTTTTCATGTGGCAGGTGGCATCGTAGAAACCTAGTGGGATAGCGAAGATGTCAACTATGTCTCGGATGCATCAGAACGGTCAATGTGGGGAGTTTCTGGAGCTAGCATCAGAAGAATCGAGAGAAATCAGCCATTTCGTAGCATAATTAGAGGAAAAAATGGAAAATCGTAGGTGTGGCCGTTTTTTCATGGGGCAGGTGGCATCGTAGATACCTAGTGGGATGTCGAAGATGTCAACTGTGTCTCGAATGCATCAGAACGGTCATTGTGGGGAATTTCTGGAGCTAGCATTAGAAGAATCGAGTGAAATCAGCCATTTCGTAGCATAATTCGAGGAAAAAATGGAAACTCGTAGGTGTGGCCGTTTTTTTCATGGGGCAGGTGGTATCGTAGATACCTAGTGGGATGGCGAAGATGTCAACTGTGTCTCGGATGCATCAGAACGATCATTCTGGAGAGTTTCTGGAGCTAGCATCAGAAGAATCGAGAGAAATCAGCCATTTCGTAGCATAATTCGAGGAAAAAATGGAAACTCGTAGGTGTGGCCCTTTTTTTCATTGGGCAGGTGGCATCGTAGATACCTAGTGGGATGGCGAAGATGTCAACTGTGTCTCTGATGCATCAGAACGGTCATTGTCGGGAGTTTCTGGAGCTAGCATCAGAAGAATCGAGAGAAATCAGCCATTTCGTAGCATAATTCGAGAAAAAATGGAAACTCGTAGGTGTGGCCGTTTTTTTCATGGGGCAGGTGGCATCGTAGATACCTAGTGGGATGGCGAAGATGTCAACTGTGTCTCGGATGCATCATAACGGTCATTGTGGGGAGTTTCTGGAGCTAGCATCAGAAGAATCGAGAGAAATCAGCCATTTCGTAGCATAATTCGAGGAAAAAATGGAAACTCATAGGTGTGGCCGTTTTTTTCATGGGGCAGGTGGCATTGTAGATACCTAGTGGGATGGCGAAGATGTCAACTGTGTCTCGGATGCATCAGAACGGTCATTGTCGGGAGTTTCTGGAGCTAGCATCAGAAGAATCGAGAGAAATCAGCCATTTTGTAGCATAATTCGAGGAAAAAATGGAAACTCATAGGTGTCTCTGTTTTTTTCATGGGGCAGGTGGCATCGTAGATACCTAGTGGGATGGCGAAGATGTCAACTGTGTCTCGGATGCATCAGAACGGTCATGTGGGGAGTTTCTGGAGCTAGCATCAGAAGAATCGAGAGAAATCAGCCATTTCGTAGCATAATTCGAGGAAAAAAATGGAAACTTGTAGGTGTGGCCGTTTTTTCATGGGGCAGGTGGCATCGTAGATACCTAGTGGGATGTCGAAGATGTCAACTGTGTCTCGAATGCATCAGAACGGTCATTGTGGGGAATTTCTGGAGCTAGCATTAGAAGAATCGAGTGAAATCAGCCATTTCGTAGCATAATTCGAGGAAAAAATGGAAACTCGTAGGTGTGGCCATTTTTTTCATGGGGCAGGTGGCATCGTAGATACCTAGTGGGATGGCGAAGATGTCAACTGTGTCTCGGATGCATCAGAACGATCATTCTGGTGAGTTTCTGGAGCTAGCATCCGAAGAATCGAGAGAAATCAGCCATTTCGTAGCATAATTCGAGGAAAAAATGGAAACTCATAGGTGTGGCCTTTTTTTCATGGGGCAGGTGGCATCGTAGATACCTAGTGGGATGGCGAAGATGTCAACTGTGTCTCGGATGCATCAGAACGGTCATTGTGGGAAGTTTCTGGAGCTAGCATCAGAAGAATCGAGAGAAATCAGCCATTTCGTAGCATAATTCGAGGAAAAAATGGAAACTCGTAGGTGTGGCCTTTTTTTCATGGGGCAGGTGGCATCGTAGATACCTAGTGGGATGGCGAAGATGTCAACTGTGTCTCGGATGCATCAGAACGGTCATTGTGGGGTGTTTCTGGGGCTAGTATCAGAAGAATCGAGAGAAATCAGCCATTTCGTAGCATAATTCGAGGAAAAAATGGAAACTCATAGGTGTGGCCGTTTTTTTCATGGGGCAGGTGGCATCGTAGAAACCTAGTGGGATAGCGAAGATGTCAACTATGTCTCGGATGCATCAGAACGGTCAATGTGGGGAGTTTCTGGAGCTAGCATCAGAAGAATCGAGAGAAATCAGCCATTTCGTAGCATAATTCGAGGAAAAAATGGAAACTTGTAGGTGTGGCCGTTTTTTCATGGGGCAGGTGGCATCGTAGATACCTAGTGGGATGTCGAAGATGTCAACTGTGTCTCGAATGCATCAGAACGGTCATTGTGGGGAATTTCTGGAGCTAGCATTAGAAGAATCGAGTGAAATCAGCCATTTCGTAGCATAATTCGAGGAAAAAATGGAAACTCGTAGGTGTGGCCATTTTTTTCATGGGGCAGGTGGCATCGTAGATACCTAGTGGGATGGCGAAGATGTCAACTGTGTCTCGGATGCATCAGAACGATCATTCTGGTGAGTTTCTGGAGCTAGCATCCGAAGAATCGAGAGAAATCAGCCATTTCGTAGCATAATTCGAGGAAAAAATGGAAACTCATAGGTGTGGCCTTTTTTTCTTGGGGCAGGTGGCATCGTAGATACCTAGTGGGATGGCGAAGATGTCAACTGTGTCTCGGATGCATCAGAACGGTCATTGTGGGAAGTTTCTGGAGCTAGCATCAGAAGAATCGAGAGAAATCAGCCATTTCGTAGCATAATTCGAGGAAAAAATGGAAACTCGTAGGTGTGGCCTTTTTTTCATGGGGCAGGTGGCATCGTAGATACCTAGTGGGATGGCGAAGATGTCAACTGTGTCTCGGATGCATCAGAACGGTCATTGTGGGGTGTTTCTGGGGCTAGTATCAGAAGAATCGAGAGAAATCAGCCATTTCGTAGCATAATTCGAGGAAAAAATGGAAACTCATAGGTGTGGCCGTTTTTTTCATGGGGCAGGTGGCATCGTAGAATCCTAGTGGGATAGCGAAGATGTCAACTATGTCTCGGATGCATCAGAACGGTCAATGTGGGGAGTTTCTGGAGCTAGCATCAGAAGAATCGAGAGAAATCAGCCATTTCGTAGCATAATTCGAGGAAAAAATGGAAACTTGTAGGTGTGGCCGTTTTTTCATGGGGCAGGTGGCATCGTAGATACCTAGTGGGATGTCGAAGATGTCAACTGTGTCTCGAATGCATCAGAACGGTCATTGTGGGGAATTTCTGGAGCTAGCATTAGAAGAATCGAGTGAAATCAGCCATTTCGTAGCATAATTCGAGGAAAAAATGGAAACTCGTAGGTGTGGCCATTTTTTTCATGGGGCAGGTGGCATCGTAGATACCTAGTGGGATGGCGAAGATGTCAACTGTGTCTCGGTTGCATCAGAACGGTCATTGTGGGGAGTTTCTGGAGCTAGCATCAGAAGAATCGAGAGAAATCAGCCATTTCGTAGCATAATTCGAGGAAAAAATGGAAACTCATAGGTGTGGCCTTTTTTTCATGGGGCGGGTGGCATCGTAGATACCTAGTGGGATGGCGAAGATGTCAACTGTGTCTCGGTTGCATCAGAACGGTCATTGTGGGGAGTTTCTGGAGCTAGCATCAGAAGAATCGAGAGAAATCAGCCATTTCGTAGCATAATTCGAGGAAAAAATGGAAACTCATAGGTGTGGCCTTTTTTTTCATTGGGCAGGTGGCATCGTAGATACCTAGTGGGATGGAGAAGATGTCAACTGTGTCTCGGATGCATCAGAACGGTCATTGTCGGGAGTTTCTGGAGCTAGCATCAGAAGAATCGAGAGAAATCAGCCATTTCGTAGCATAATTCGAGGAAAAAATGGAAACTCGTAGGTGTGGCCGTTTTTTTCATGGGACAGGTGGCATCGTAGATACCTAGTGGGATGGCGAAGATGTCAACTGTGTCTCGGATGCATCAGAACGGTCATTGTGGGGAGTTTCTGGAGCTAGCATCAGAAGAATCGAGAGAAATCAGCCATTTTGTAGCATAATTCGAGGAAAAAATGGAAACTCGTAGGTGTGGCCGTTTTTTTCATAGGACAGGTGGCATCGTAGATACCTAGTGGGATGGCGAAGATGTCAACTGTGTCTCGGATGCATCAGAACGGTCATTGTGGGGAGTTTCTGGAGCTAGCATCAGAAGAATCGAGAGAAATCAGCCATTTCGTAGCATAATTCGAGGAAAAAATGGAAACTCGTAGGTGTGGCCATTTTTTCATGGGGCAGGTGGCATCGTAGATACCTAGTGGGATGGCGAAGATGTCAACTGTGTCTCGAATGCATCAGAACGGTCATTGTGGGGAGTTTCTGGAGCTAGCATCAGAAGAATCGAGAGAAATCAGCCATTTCGTAGCATAATTCGAGGAAAAAATAGAAACTCGTAGGTGTGGCCGTTTTTTTCATGGGGCAGGTGGCATCGTAGATACCTAGTGGGATGGCGAAGATGTCAACTGTGTCTCAGATGCATCAGAACGGTCATTGTGGGGAGATTCTGGAGCTAGCATCAGAAGAATCGAGAGAAATCAGCCATTTTGTAGCATAATTCGAGGAAAAAATGGAAACTCGTAGGTGTGGCCCTTTTTTTCATTGGGCAGGTGGCATCGTAGATACCTAGTGGGATGGCGAAGATGTCAACTGTGTCTCTGATGCATCAGAACGGTCATTGTCGGGAGTTTCTGGAGCTAGCATCAGAAGAATCGAGAGAAATCAGCCATTTCGTAGCATAATTCGAGGAAAAAATGGAAACTCGTAGGTGTGGCCGTTTTTTTCATGGGGCAGGTGGCATCGTAGATACCTAGTGGGATGGCGAAGATGTCAACTGTGTCTCGGATGCATCAGAACGGTCATTGTCGGGAGTTTCTGGAGCTAGCATCAGGAGAATCGAGAGAAATCAGCCATTTCGTAGCATAATTCGAGGAAAAAATGGAAACTCGTAGGTGTCTCCGTTTTTTTCATGGGGCAGGTGGCATCGTAGATACCTAGTGGGATGGCGAAGATGTCAACTGTGTCTCGGATGCATCAGAACGGTCATTGTGGGGAGTTTCTGGAGCTAGCATCAGAAGAATCGAGAGAAATCAGCCATTTCGTAGCATAATTCGAGGAAAAAATGGAAACTCATAGGTGTAGCTGTTTTTTTCATGTGGCAGGTGGCATCGTAGAAACCTAGTGGGATAGCGAAGATGTCAACTATGTCTCGGATGCATCAGAACGGTCAATGTGGGGAGTTTCTGGAGCTAGCATCAGAAGAATCGAGAGAAATCAGCCATTTCGTAGCATAATTCGAGGAAAAAAAGGAAACTCGTAGGTGTGGCCGTTTTTTTCATGGGGCAGGTGGCATCGTAGATACCTAGTGGGATGGCGAAGATGTCAACTGTGTCTCGAATGCATCAGAACGGTCATTGTGGGGAGTTTCTGGAGCTAGCATCAGAAGAATCGAGAGAAATCAGCCATTTCGTAGCATAATTCGAGGAAAAAATGGAAACTCGTAGGTGTGGCCGTTTTTTTCATGGGGCAGGTGGCTTCGTAGATACCTAGTGGGATGGCGAAGATGTCAACTGTGTCTCGGATGCATCAGAACGATCATTCTGGAGTTTCTGGAGCTAGCATCAGAAGAATCGAGAGAAATCAGCCATTTCGTAGCATAATTCGAGGAAAAAATGGAAACTCGTAGGTGTGGCCCTTTTTTTCATTGGGCAGGTGGCATCGTAGATACCTAGTGGGATGGCGAAGATGTCAACTGTGTCTCTGATGCATCAGAACGGTCATTGTCGGGAGTTTCTGGAGCTAGCATCAGAAGAATCGAGAGAAATCAGCCATTTCGTAGCATAATTCGAGAAAAAAATGGAAACTCGTAGGTGTGGCCGTTTTTTTCATGGGGCAGGTGGCATCGTAGATACCTAGTGGGATGGCGAAGATGTCAACTGTGTCTCGGATGCATCAGAACGGTCATTGTGGGGAGTTTCTGGAGCTAGCATCAGAAGAATCGAGAGAAATCAGCCATTTCGTAGCATAATTCGAGGAAAAAATGGAAACTCATAGGTGTGGCCGTTTTTTTCATGGTGCAGGTGGCATCGTAGATACCTAGTGGGATGGCGAAGATGTCAACTGTGTCTCGGATGCATCAGAACGGTCATTGTGGGGAGTTTCTGGAGCTAGCATCAGAAGAATCGAGAGAAATCAGCCATTTCGTAGCATAATTCGAGGAAAAAATGGAAACTCATAGGTGTAGCTGTTTTTTTCATGGTGCAGGTGGCATCGTAGATACCTAGTGGGATGGCGAAGATGTCAACTGTGTCTCGGATGCATCAGAACGGTCATTGTGGGGAGTTTCTGGAGCTAGCATCAGAAGAATCGAGAGAAATCAGCCATTTCGTAGCATAATTCGAGGAAAAAATGGAAACTTGTAGGTGTGGCCGTTTTTTCATGGGGCAGGTGGCATCGTAGATACCTAGTGGGATGTCGAAGATGTCAACTGTGTCTCGAATGCATCAGAACGGTCATTGTGGGGAATTTCTGGAGCTAGCATTAGAAGAATCGAGTGAAATCAGCCATTTCGTAGCATAATTCGAGGAAAAAATGGAAACTCGTAGGTGTGGCCATTTTTTTCATGGGGCAGGTGGCATCGTAGATACCTAGTGGGATGGCGAAGATGTCAACTGTGTCTCGGATGCATCAGAACGATCATTCTGGTGAGTTTCTGGAGCTAGCATCCGAAGAATCGAGAGAAATCAGCCATTTCGTAGCATAATTCGAGGAAAAAATGGAAACTCATAGGTGTGGCCTTTTTTTCTTGGGGCAGGTGGCATCGTAGATACCTAGTGGGATGGCGAAGATGTCAACTGTGTCTCGGATGCATCAGAACGGTCATTGTGGGAAGTTTCTGGAGCTAGCATCAGAAGAATCGAGAGAAATCAGCCATTTCGTAGCATAATTCGAGGAAAAAATGGAAACTCGTAGGTGTGGCCGTTTTTTTCATGGGGCAGGTGGCATCGTAGATACCTAGTGGGATGGCGAAGATGTCAACTGTGTCTCGGATGCATCAGAACGGTCATTGTGGGGTGTTTCTGGGGCTAGTATCAGAAGAATCGAGAGAAATCAGCCATTTCGTAGCATAATTCGAGGAAAAAATGGAAACTCATAGGTGTGGCCGTTTTTTTCATGGGGCAGGTGGCATCGTAGATACCTAGTGGGATGGCGAAGATGTCAACTGTGTCTCGGATGCATCAGAACGGTCATTGTGGGGAGTTTCTGGAGCTAGCATCAGAAGAATCGAGAGAAATCAGCCATTTCGTAGCATAATTCGAGGAAAAAATGGAAACTCGTAGGTGTGGCCATTTTTTTCATGGGGCAGGTGGCATCGTAGATACCTAGTGGGATGGCGAAGATGTCAACTGTGTCTCGGATGCATCAGAACGGTCATTGTGGGGTGTTTCTGGGCTAGCATCAGAAGAATCGAGAGAAATCAGCCATTTCGTAGCATAATTCGAGAAAAAAATGGAAACTCATAGGTGTGGCCGTTTTTTTCATGGGGCAGGTGGCATCGTAGATACCTAGTGGGATGGCGAAGATGTCAACTGTGTCTCGGATGCATCAAAACGGTCATTGTGGGGAGTTTCTGGAGCTAGCATCAGAAGAATCGAGAGAAATCAGCCATTTCGTAGCATAATTCGAGGAAAAAATGGAAACTCGTAGGTGTGGCCCTTTTTTTCATGGGGCAGGTGGCATCGTAGATACCTAGTGGGATGGCGAAGATGCCAACTGTGTCTCGGATGCATCAGAACGGTCATTGTGGAGAGTTTCTGGAGCTAGCATCAGAAGAATCGAGAGAAATCAGCCATTTCGTAGCATAATTCGAGGAAAAAATGGAAACTCATAGGTGTGGCTGTTTTTTTCATGGGGCAGGTGGCATCGTAGATACCTAGTGGGATAGCGAAGATGTCAACTGTGTCTCGGATGCATCAGAACGGTCATTGTGGGGAGTTTCTGGAGCTAGCATCAGAAGAATCGAGAGAAATCAGCCATTTCGTAGCATAATTCGAGGAAAAAATGGAAACTTGTAGGTGTGGCCGTTTTTTTCATAGGGCAGGTGGCATCGTAGATATCTAGTGGGATAGCGAAGATGTCAACTGTGCCTCGGATGCATCAGAACGGTCATTGTGGGGAGTTTCTGGAGCTAGCATCAGAAGAATCGAGAGAAATCAGCCATTTCGTAGCATAATTCGAGGAAAAAATGGAAACTCGTAGGTGTGGCCGTTTTTTCATGGGGCAGGTGGCATCGTAGATACCTAGTGGGATAGCGAAGATGTCAACTGTGTCTCGGATGCATAAGAACGGTCATTGTGGGGAGTTTCTGGAGCTAGCATTAGAAGAATCGAGAGAAATCAGCCATTTCGTAGCATAATTCGAGGAAAAAATGGAAACTCGTAGGTGTGGCCGTTTTTTTCATGGGGCAGGTGGCATCGTAGATACCTAGTGGGATGGCGAAGATGTCAACTGTGTCTCGGATACATCAGAATGGTCATTGTGGGGAGTTTCTGGAGCTAAAGCTTACTGGCTGCGTTATACGAGTCTTTGTTAGGAGACTAGAGAAGTCCAGTAGCCTGCCTCTAGCTACCAGTGATCGGTTGCACGCGATGTGGAACGGGCTGGAGGGCGCGGCGACGGTGGCGCAGGTCGTCGGCCTGGACGTCGGCGGGCTCATCTCCATGATCGGCCAGGCGGCGCGGACGGCCCGGCAGAACACCAAGGACTGCGAGCACCTCGCGCGCCGCGTCGGCATGCTCGCCGACCTGGTGCCGCGCCTGCAGGACCCGGAGGCGAGGCGTGCGCTCGCCGGGCTGGACGCCACGCTCCTGGAGGCGCACGGCCTCGTCATGTCCTGCCAGAGGAAGGGGCTCACGTCGCAGCTCTTCTCGGCGTCGAGGCTGTCGGAAAGGTTCAGGGACGTCGACCGCAAGATCGACGCCTACCTCTCCGTCATCCCTGTCATCATCAGCTACATCGGCATAGCTCGACGCTCGATGGAAATCACCCCACCTCCCTGCTGCGTTCCCAATCGTCGTCACTGCTGGTACGTACGTATCCATCTTCGTCAAGTCAACTCTATCTTTCTGTATGCATGGTTTGCACTGTATTGTAAATCTTGTCTTGGATGCCTCCCTAGGTGACAGAAGGAGATGAGCATCGGGAGTTCACGCTGGCGGAGATCGTGGTGGCCACCAGCAACTTCGCCGCCGTGCTCAGCGCCGACGCCGACACTGGCACCAAGGTGTACAGGGGCAAGCTCCACAGCGGACCCGAGGTGGCCGTGAAGAGCCTCAACCGTGCGCGGCCAGGCGCGGGGGACGCCTTCTTCAAGGAGCAGCACATCCTCGCGCCGCTCCGGCACGCCCACATCGTCCGGCTCCTGGGCACCTGCGCCGACGACGGCGAGCGCATGCTGGTCACCCAGTACATGCCCAAAGGCTCACTCCACGACCACCTGCACGGCCACAGCAGACCGCAGCAGCTGTCCTCCTCCTCGTCGTCGCCGGTGACGGCGTCCTGGAAGACGCGCGTGCAGGTGCTGCTGGGCGCGGCGCGCGCCGTCGAGCACCTGCACTGCCACGCCGTGCCGCTCATCATCCACGGGCAACGTGGCCTCCTCCAACATCCTCCTGGACGCCGCCTGGGCGCCGCGCCTGTCCGGCTTCGGCGCGTCGATGTGGCGGGCGGCGGGCGCGGCGTCGCAGCCCGTGGAGGTCGCCGGCGGGTACGCCGACCCAGAGTACTACAGCACGGGCTGCATCAAGCCGGCCAGCGACGTGTACGGCCTCGGCGTGGTGATGCTGGAGGTGCTGACGGGGCAGCCCCCCGTGGTGAGCGTCTGGGACGAGGCAAAGCAGGGCGTGGTGGCCATGTCCCTGGCGGCGTTCGCGGTGCCCACCATCCAGGCCGGCAGGCTGGGGGACGTGCTCGACAGGCGTCCGGCGCCGCAGCCGACGACGTGGCAGCAGATCCAGCCGCTGCAGCTCGTGGCCAACATGGCGGCGCGGTGTCTGTGCTTGCATGGGGATAGCCGCCCCGCCATAGCAGAGGTCGTCACCAACCTCGAGCAGGCACTCTGCCTCATGAAATGAAAACATGCATGCATGGGCATTGTTAGATGTACAGTAAAAACTTGCGTGTCATTCAGATGTGTGAGGAACATTTGTTCAAACTGTTGCCGCTGAAAAGTTCCGCCCTCAAGCAACTCTCTGGGCCACCGCTGCACGTCGGCAAGCGTTCGCGACCGGGCTCAATTAACAAGAAAGTTACCTCCTGATATCTTCTTCAAGCTTTTGCTCTTCATTCTACGGTTTCAGCTGGGATGGTCAACAATGAGTCCAATTCATGCCCTTACCCTCTAGGGCCTGAACTGGTGCCCTTCATCCCCCAGCGACTGTGGTAGCTCCAAGACGAAGTCGTCGTCGTTTTCCATGACAACCTCGAACGACGGTGACATCTGAACCACCGCGACGGTGGCAACCAAGAGCGGCGTATAGTGCGTGGGTATGTCATGTGTGTAGGGGCAAACGTCATGGTCTTGACCCCACGGTGTGGCTCTGCGGCTGTTGAGATACATATATACTCACCATTAGATTAGGAAGGCGAACACACCACGACGAGTGAGCGCCTCAAGCACAGACACCCATAGTCGGGTTAGGCTGCCCCAAACCATAGGCTAATTATATAGTGAAGTCTAGGTTCCTTAGGCTCTCTGTGAAAACAACCTGCGATGGTGAGTTGAGTTGGAAAAACAATGGCAAGCCGCACGATGCATAGTAAGACACTAGGGAGGTATTACATAAGATGCTTCAAACACGTTTCTAGCAGAAGGCACAGTCAAGAATGCGTGTTTTAGTGTACACGTCTAGCTATCTTAGTCGATGATGAAACATAGCGGGGGTGTGCAGGGTCCATGTCAATTACTCTGTCAATCATCCCCAACTCCATCATGGACTCTGAGACGACGGCCAATTAATTTGCCACTGATATAATGCAACTGGAGCTAGGGGAATATAATCTCCACTGAATAATCCCGGTTAAGTGTACTAATGCTTGTTAAACAAATTTTAGCAACCTGTGAGAAATGAAAATTGTAAGTCAAGTCAATGCCGTTTGGATATATGCATGTTCTCGCTAGTTGCGTTGGCTGGCAAGTGGCAATAATGCATCACCCTAGCTTAGCACGGCAACGCGATAGCAGAGGTCTTGGCCAACCTCGAGCAAGATAATACTTTATGCTAAAATATAGGGATCAATGTGATCTACAGTTACAAGTTCTGTTTATATTGCTAATATTTGTGTTAATTTCTTAAATTTTGAAATTAATTTTAGAATTTTCAAATGATCTCAAAGGTTGTTGACATGGTCTACAACAAAGTTGCAATTATCAATGATTTCTAAACTTTGTGTTGAATTTATATTGTGCAAGTTGTCCAACAAAAAAAATTAAGACCCAGAATTCTTTGCTAAACTTAAGCCGTAGAATTCATAAAATAAACTTATATTGCCAATCATGATCACTGAAGTTCAATTTGCTTGATATAGTGCAAGTTTAATGTAAGAGTGTATATTAAGAATAAGGCTTGAACCCAGACAAAAACAGTAATTAGACGATGACCTATTATGTTATAAAAAAAATCTAATCAACTCTGCTAGATGTATCGGTACTAATCTAAATATACTAAACCTGCAAGCATTCCTGGCTCCCCAGGGTGGCCACGTCGCCATCGAATCCCGGCCGTCCGATCGGCCAGACGGACGGTCTAGATCAATCAAGTCTATGCCATTTTGCAAAAAAGGCCTTGAACTCTGTCGAAATACAACCCGCCGTCCATCGTCCTCTCAGTTTTTTATAAAAAGACCCTTAGATGTTTCCACAAATATAGTTGTGGTGCCAACTCCACGCGCATGGGCGCGTGCAAATCACTAGTTCTAATGAATCTAACTGAGTTTAGCTAAGTAACAATCTTCATCAAGCAACTCAACACACAGTTTGAGCCGATATTCCACATACAGGATACAGCTGAATGGCAAGCAAATTCACTTGCACAGTACCCGTACATTGCTAAAAATGTCCATGTTTTCATAGCAGGCGGAGTGCCTGCTCGAGGTTAGCGACGACCTCTGATATGGCGGGGCGGTTATCCCCGTGCAGGCAAAGACATTGCGTTGCCATGGTGGCCACCTTCTGCAGCGACTGGAGCTGCTGCGACGTCGTCCTTGCCGGAGCCGGACGCCTGTCCAGCACGTCCCCCAGCCTGCCGGCCTGAATGGTCGGCACCGCGAACGACGCCAAGGTCATGGTCACCACGTCCTGCTTCACGTCGTCCCAGACACTCACCACGGGGGGCTGCCCCGTCAGGACCTCCAGCATCACCACGCCGAGGCCGTACACGTCGCTGGCTGGCTTGACACGGCCCGTGCTGCAGCACTCCGGGTCGGCGTACGACGCGGCCTCGTCGACGGCCTGGGAGTCCACGCCGGCGGCCCGCCACACCGCCGCGCCGAAGCCGGACAGGCGCGGCGCCCACGCGGCGTCGAGGAGGATGCTGGAGGAGGCCACGTTCCCGTGGATGACGAGCGGCACGGCGTGGCAGTGCAGGTGCTCGACGGCGCGCGCCGCGCCCAGCAGCACCTGCACGCGCGTCTTCCAGGACGTCGTCACTGGAGACGGTGGCGACTGGTGCCTGCTGCGGCCGTGGAGGTGGTCGTAGAGGGAGCCGTTGGGCATGTGCTGGGTGACCAGCATGCGCTCGCCGTCGTCGGCGCAGGTGCCCAGGAGGGGGACGATGTGGTCGTGCCGGAGCGGCGCCAGGATGTGCTTCTCCTTGAAGAAGGCGTCCTCCGCGCCCGGGCGCGCGGCGTTGAGGCGCTTGACGGCCACCTCGTGCCCGCTGTGGAGCTTGCCCTTGTACACCTTGGTGCCAGAGTCGGCGTCGGCGCTGAGCACGTCGGCGAAGTTTCTGGTGGCCACCGCGATCTCGGCCAGCGTGAGCTCCCGATCCACCCGCTGGAAAAGCGACGACGACGACGACGACTGGGAACGGGAGGCGGCGGCATCGAGACGGCTGGTTATGCCGATGTAGCTGATTGCTGGGATGAGCGAGAGGTAGTAGTCGATCTTCTTCTCGGCGTCTCTGAACCTGTCGGCCATGCTGGAGGCCGCGAAGAACCTGTAGGTCCGGCCCCTCGCCTGGCAGGCCATGACGAGGTCGTGCGCCTCCGACAGCGTGGCGTCCAGGCCGGCCAGCGGCCGCGCGGCCTCCGGGTCCTGCCGCATCAGGCGTGGGAGCAGCTCGCCCAGCTTGTCCACGCGCCATGCCAGCAGCTCGCAGTGCCTGTTGTTCTGCTGAGCCGTCCGCGCCGCCTGCCGGATCTTGGCGATCAGCCCGGCGGCGTCGACCCCGACCAGCTGCGCGACGCTGGCCACGTTGCTCACGACGTCCCAAGCAATGTCGGCCATGGCTACCTTAATTAGCTTATCGTGGATCGATGGATCGATCGACTCCAATACGCAAGTTTTCGCTCGTCGTCTCGAAGCATTTAACGTACAGAACACAAGCGGCCGGAGGAAGGGGGACGACGACGACCCAAGGAGAAGACTAGACCTGTCTCCATCGACGACCAAGTCAGTACCCACGTACGATCACTTCACCGCCATTAATCCAAGGCAGCAGCTAGCTAGCTTGCTGGGGCACACTCACTGCCACTTGCCAGCCAATACAACTATCTAGTGGGGACATGGATCCACATCCACCCAAACGCCCTTGGCTTGACTTATACTCACAAGTCGCTAAATTTTGTTTAACAAGAATTATTAGTGCACTTTTACTTATTAGCACGGGAGGGGGAGAGTTATTCAGTGGAGATTCCTCATCAGTTCCAGTTGCATTATATCATTGGCAAATTGGCTGTCTTCTCATGTCCATGATGGACATCTAGAGGGAATCCATTTGACTGAGTATTTGACATGGACCCTCTAGCGACTAAAGATAGACATGTACCAGTAAAACACGCGTTGTTGAGTAAATATAGATACCTTTCTACTAGCAGAAACGTGTTGAAGCATATTCCATAATATGGACCGTGTCAGAGACTATATATATGCACTTATATAGGTAACGAGAAATGCCGAGTTTTAAGTACGGTAGACACTTCGTATTTCGTCTCAACCGATGTGTACATAATTGTAACGTGAATATTGAATCTATATTCATGAGAATTCTTTCTTGTTTTTAGCTCTCCCCAGTGCGTCCGTCATGTGCACTACTTTTCTGATCTAACCCTTGGTGTCTTCTAGGTTGTGCAACATGCCAACGTTTTTCCCAATTCAACTCGTATATTACGGCAGGTCATCTTGACAAAGTCAAAAGGCCTTAGTCACACGCACACTCCGGAGAAGGCAGGGGCTCATTGCAGAACCTCCACAAGTTCCTCTTGGCTAATGCAGCTACCGGCTACACCGCCATCGTAATGGTCCAAGCGGCACCATTGGAGGTACATTCAGGGATGTCGATCGACCTGTATCTATCCCTCATCAGCCACATCTACAACCGACAATGTGGCAGCAGCTCCGGCCGCGGTTGCAGCCCTGCAGCTGGTGGCCAACATATATGGCGGCACGATGTCTGTGTGCCTGCATGGGGCCGTTAACCTCGAGCAGGCATTCTAAACATGCATGCATAGACACATTAATTTTTAGTTGTACAGCACAGTAAACTTGCTTGTCGTTCATGTGTGTATGTGGAACACACTTAATTTGTTCAAGTGCTTGATGATGAAGACTATTATTAGTTAGCTCTAAGCTACTGATAGGTATGTGTGTGTATGTATTCAGTGACAAAAATAGCACTAGAGCGGAAGAACAAGTATTTGTCTCCAGATAAATTAAAGAAGACATATAACACAATTTCACAATATTATAAAACAAACATAAGGCCCATATAAGTACTTTCAGCAAAAAAACACAGCCCACGAATTAGTTTATCTGTGGGCCGCTAGATGCTACAGGTCGGGTCAATTGTTGATCCAGCCGAGGCCATGGATTTATGGCATAACCAGGTTTTTTGTGTCAAAGGCATAAACGTTTATGAACTAGATGTCCATTAAAATTCACTTCTATGACTTGTGGATGGTCATGTTTCGTATACAAGACATTCAAACTGTTGGATGAGTTTATGTATACAGCCTCAAATTACACTCTAGAACATGAATATCATTTTTGGAATGGCTACATTTCATTATCTCATGCACCTATAGTTCAAATTTACTTGTTGGAGAAAAATGCAAAGAAAATAAATTAATTGATAAAATATAGCAAAATGTTATGAAAAGCTCTCAACTTCAAACATGTGCTTGTACACAACATGCAAGGGCTAGAGAAAAAGTTTGAAACAAAAATTCAAAAAAAAAATCAATCTTTGCCGAGAGCCAGGGAAGGCTCTCGGCAAAGGACTCTTTGTCGAGAGCCTTTGTAGCAGGCGCTCGGCAAAGAGGCCACCTTTGCCGAGAGCTAAGTATGGCCATCGGCAAAGGTGGCCTGCCTGGGCCCAGATGCCAGGCGCGGGCACCTTTGCCGAGAGCCACTCCTCGTGGCCCTCGGCAAAGGTGACGGCGACAGAAGCTCTTGACGGCCCGTCACCTTTGCCGAGGGCCATTCTTTGCCGACGGCCAGACTATCGGCAAAGGCTGTCGTTTCCGATAGCCTTTCTTTGTCGAGAGTCAGGCCCTCGGCAAAGAATCTTTGCCGAGCGGGCCCGGTGGCGCTCGGCAAAGCCGGCTTTGCCGACGGCTCAGCTCTCGGCAAAGCTGTGCCGTCGGCAAAGCCGCCCGTTTCCTGTAGTGCGTATTTCTATCTAATGTTAGTGTACTCCATCCACAACCGATACATAGACAAACGAGTCCACTCACCCCTGTGTTTCGTCCATGTGCACGTTGTGCATTGAAAAGAAAGCGCGAGACCTACGAAAAACGGTCCATCAAATATTGGCCATGTAGATTGTCGTATCTGTTTTTGATGCGACGCGCGATGCCTTCAAAAAAACTTGTCTTCAAATAACGCATGGACTTACGTCATTCCATGTGCTGATCGAATAAGAGTATAAAGAACTTGTATTGACCATCTCGAACGACGATTCATCTCCTTGCTTTTTTATACTGTCTTCCTTTTTTTTCCTTATGTAAATACAGGATGTGACCAGTTATCCTACGAAGTCATTTTTGCAAAAAGGAAAATAAAATAGATAATAATTTTTGTTTTGAAAAAGTTCTTCTATTTGCCAAAGCAAGCAGCAATTGCTGGCCAGCGCCGAGATCATGGAGTGTGTGAAAGAGACCATAGCACTTTACACACTTTTCAGAACACACTGTCTCCCATGTCCATGCATGGGAAGAAGCAGACCACATGAGCAATTCATCACAACAACTGCCAAGCAACCATACGCAATGGGACCAAAGAGGGTTTATTGTTCAGAACAGTCGACGGGGTCATTCATTCGTCCTAGGGCATACATACACAGATCCATACATTCCCACCGGCTTACACCACTGCTACAATCACAAGTACATGGAAACGGCCGGTGTACAGAACAAGGATCTGATCCAACGGAACGACAAAGTTTTTAACAACACAGCTGCTGCTCTATCGCCCGGCTTTCTCTCGCAGAGTTGACAGGGCGATAAGGGCACTCGCTGCCCCAGTAACATGGCTGCTAGCATCAAGGCCTGGAACAGATGATTTACCCTGCGAGCCAGTTAACACAGCCTGTTCTTTCTTCGGCTCCCCAATTCCTGCAGCCACCACACACCAGACATTAGCATTAAGCACTAAAGATAGTCAGTTTCACATTCCATAGTAAAGAGTTTTCAGGCACCGCACTTGGTTTAGGAGCATCATAGACCTTTGTGGATACACCCTTGCCTTGAGAGAGACTGCTTTCTGGTATTGTATCAACTACTGCAGATTCATGGTGCTTTGGAGTTTTATTACTTGATGCTGGACCATCATGGCCGTTTGGTGTGATACTCAGTGCTAGAGAATCACAGCCCTTGATGCTCGGATCAGCTATCACAGGTTCATGCAACTTTGGCACTTTACTCGGTGCTAGACTTGGCTTGACACTCGGTGCCAGAGAATCATGGCCCTCGATCTTCATGGATGGCGATTTTCCATCGCCTGCACAGAAATGACAATCTTAATGATCCAATATTTAGTAGGCACTAGGCATCCAATATTTAGTAGGCTAAATCGTCTTGCACAGAGAGGCTTACCTGGCACATGAATTGGAGGTATGGCAACCACTGTCGAACTGGCCTGGCCTTTTACTAAATCATGAGGTGCTGGGCCAGGTGATGCAATACCCAGTGAAAGGAACTTCTGGCCTTCATGTGTTGTTCTTGGTGCAGAATTGAGTTGTTTCAAGCCTATGCTTTTGGAATTTCCAAGTGACAAGCTTGGTACAGCAGATTCATAGCCCTTAGGAATGACACCTGGAGAAGAAACTCCATGGGTTTGGGAGGTATTAGCTTGTGCTAAAGAAGCATAACCAGATCGTCCTGTGGTTGGTGTGGCAGATTTGCATACTTCCCGGCCAGGAGATGAAGAGCTTCCAGAAATTGTCGTCAAATGGCCATCACGAACTATAGGTGCCACTCTTCCTACAAAGGAATCTTGGTTTTTGGCACAGAAGGTTGCAGAGTTTCCAGGTGGCACCATCTGTACAGGAGGATCACTGCACTTGGGTTCTGCACTTGTAGAAGCCCCACACATGGCAACAGCAGAACTAGATGTTTCTGGCACACCACTTGGCGCCAGACAGTTCTGACCTTTAGGCACCATATCCTGTGCAAGGGTATCACATCCTTTGGTGCTAAGAACTGTGGCATGTTCAGACACAGCATTTGGTGCATGTGAATCAGCATGGTTAACCCTCAGAGTTAACGAACAATCCCCACCTGCCTTATCCAAGGATAATTGTTCTGGTGCTGCCATTACACAATCACTAGACACTGCTTCAACAGAAGGCTTGTACCACAATGATGGCTGCAAAAAGAAGGCAATAAGAAAGTGATGCTAGATGCCAGAAAGAAAAAAGGTAGCGCAGTACTTATTTGGAACACTTAAGGTCATCCTGAGAAGAGTAAAGAGAATACTATACGATGGCTGGACAAATAGGATATTTCAAACCATTACAAACTGCACACTTATCAAGTCTACACAAGTGGAGCAGGGGATGAAAGGAAGGATACACATAAACTAAACTCCGAGGAATGAAAAGTTTCGACCAGACTAGGTTGAACACCCCATTGCAACAATTTCTCTTTGCACATAACCACTAGTGCTCAAGAGGCATGAAGCTGTTTGATAATTTCCTATCAAACTCTCTTACCATGCATGAAACATCAAGCAATTCAACTATAGAAACGTTAAAAGTAGATTACGCACATAACAGCCTTATGACTAATTTGTATGGTGACAGTTGCGTATCCATACTATTCATGAGACACACAATTGCTTTTGCTTCAGAAAAGATACAGGTTTGGATTTAGAAACTGAAAAGAAGCCCTCTGTTATAGTGTTATGCAGCCAGGCTCATGCAATCAGCATTTAGTAAAACAACCTTTAACAGGTTATTATGGTGAAATTTGAAAACAATGTGTTACAAAGTCCCTCCTATACAAGCTTGAACTTGCAAAGAGAAGAACCAACACAAGCCTAGAAAGGTTCCTCAGGTTTGACATGCATGAAACAAGAAAATGCATGCAACTCTAAACTTACACAGTAATGAAGCTTCTTCAAGGCCTCCAAAAGTACTTTCTCTCCAACTATTATTATCATTTTCTTCACCATTTCTTCACGAGTTATTATGCTTTCCTGGCAGGTGGAAAGATTGAAATGGTGGTTCAGCACACACCAACAAACCACAATAAATACCTACCTTATAACATAACTTTTCAAGCTGATAGTACCTTCAGCTCTACATAATGATGGAAGAGAAGCTCCCTTGACACAGATGATATATTGCCTTGAATAACTGCAAACAGAACTCTGAATGATATCCATGGGGAAGTTGGTCCTTTGTCACCTGTTTCACACATTACCTGCAAACAGATTGTTTGGTTGGATAAATGGAATACTACCATACACCAAAGCTAAAACTATTTGCCGTTGCAAGATGCACAGAAGGGGGATCACTGAACAGCAGAGTTGATATGAGAGAAAGTTTCTGTTGTCCCATGGCAACCAATATTCAACAGACTTGCATGTAACAGTAAAACCAGAGTGCCAATGGTGAACAAATAACAAGATTCAGGTTGCCTCACAGGTTGAAGTGTAGAAATATCCATTCCAACTTCCTTTAGTGATGGGTTAAACCATAAACCTTCAAGTCAAGCAAATAATCTGAAAATAATGGCACCAAATAGAATGTTAAGACTAACTTTCTCAATATGACATGGTAAAGGTCTTATTAATCATCTTACTTCGAACTTTTGGGACAAGCTTGAAACTAACAAGATATTCTAAACGGATGTGAGTGCTCAGATGTGATGGCCACATCACATAACACTTTGGGTTTGAACAATCATCAACACCAGAATCATATATCTCACTGCTTGGAAAAGACTCTTGTGATCCAGGTTCAACAGCTTCCACATTCCCCAATATCACACGGCACAGCAACATATACTGCACTCCTTTTTTGTCAACATCACAAAGACCGACACTGAAACAAATTAACATGTGACATAAATATAATATTATATTTAGCAAATACAAAACTGCAATCACAAAAACAGGGTTAAGGAAAACACACCTGGTAAAGGCTCGGTTTTCTGGTGAAAGATATACACCAGCACTCAAACCTGCTTTCTCAACAGGATTTGCAGTGGTACCCAAACCATTAATAAGAATCCTAACTATGTCACTCTTCCTAGATCCTAGCCATCCATACTTAACATTTGCATCACCACGTGCTTCTTTAGTTGACTTCATCTGTCTTTCAAAAGCTTCAAATCTACACTGTGCAGTGATATCGTTTGGAGAGTAACAGTGGACATGAAGTATGTTATTCGGTGTTGCAAACGTACCCATACCAGAGAGGAATAGTTTCTGGACAAATAGAAAGCCTTCACTGCCTCTTTCCACAGATGTGATCTTCTTGCGCAAGACATCCACAGTTGAAGGTTTCTGAGAGACTGGTGGACTAGATTCAAGAACAACTTGCTTGACCACTTCAGGTGGAGAATTTGCAACCTTATCTAACATTATTCCCTGTGCAGTGCTATCAACATTGCTAGAATCTAGTTTGGCCATTTCATCACTTTCCTCATCAAAGAATAGAGAAGGAAAGAAACACTTACCAGTGTCATCAAACCAGGCAACAGACCGCTGCTTTCTGGTTTTTAGGTTGACCAGGGTCATTGACAAGAAATCAACAAGAATTGGTTCATCATCCATCACAGACACAACACTTGATTTATTTCCTTTGAATTCGTCGATGAGGGACTTCATTATTTGCTCTGGAAAATTGAGCCATGAACCTTTTTTGTAATACATGACACGGCTAGGCGCTCCACTCTTCAGAAAATTGACACAATCATTGGCAAGGTTAGGTCGAGTGCAGCAACAGTTGCAACGTTTAGCAGATGATTCGAATGAGGGCCCATTCTCAGATTTGACACGGCGAGATTTGCAGTCTTTTGACAGGCAGTCATCAACAAACTTCCGCTTCAAGCACAGGGAAATGGATTCTTGCAGAGATGCCATGAGAAGCCTTTGCTTCTAACTCCAAACAAATATTGAAACAAGAAAACTAAGCCCTAATATATATACATGTTACAGGTCTCCCTTCATATCAACATCTCAGACATCCTGTATATAAGATAATGAATGAATTTATCTCAAGCAGAAAACACAGTTCAATATTCTAGAAGTTTGCGAAATAATAAATGGAAAATTAGTAACAGTGACACTAGCATTCATAACACAAAAACTAAGTGACAAGGAAGATCAATTGCATATAGCAACCATCAATCATGCAATAAAGGGTCTAATTAAGTTCTTTTTTAAACAATGAATATCACAATCTATGAGCATCAGTCAGCATGATTTTTTTCTCCTAAAAAGGATCCCAAGCTAGTATATCAGCTCCACGATTAGTTGTTGAAGCTTGGCCTAGAAACAAGTTGACAGCAGGAGAACAAACTTTGCATGAGCAGGATCTGGATTATCATTCTATGGCAACACTGTCAAATATTTATGCATTGCCATTTTCCAACCTTTAGAGTTTTAAAAACAACACCACAAGTCCACAACTGATTGAAGTAATAAGGAAATCGAATTTCAATTCCCATTGACACAAAAGCATTGATGATAGACTAACTTAAACTTCTCACCCGCTAGAAACATGAAGGTTTGGTGCTGTTTACTTACACTCCTCTCCATACAGTTTGCCAGTCTAACCTGCCTCTCAGTTGATGCTTGCAAGATTCCATCCTGCAACTGCAAGGCTGGTATTGGTGGCTAGACAGTGTTTGCAGTCTGCAAATCAATAAATCCTACACCCATATGGCTAAGGTGAGTGGGGCGGTTCCCTAAGATGGGCCAACGCTGCCTCCACACCTGAGAAAAGGGGTTCCATTAATATTTTAAGGTGCAATGGCTATGGGCACCAAGGACCAAAACCAGGGGTGGGGGTGTTCCTATGGGACCAAATCAGGATTATTCCAATAACACGACACGTGGTAGACTGAATCGACTACCTCATCTATTTGGCATTTGTCGTTTTTTGAAGAAAGTATATGTAAGGCCTAAAAGGTGAGGAGGTCCCATATGATTTATTTCTTGATACCAAATACTATTCAGCAATCAGTGCGATATTTGATAATTGACCCATTTTTCTGGCACACAAGAGTGCAAAAGCGCAACATATTAGTACTAAAACGCTCTTAGTGTTGGCATAAATAGCTTTTACCAATAGGGGAAAGCTTGATGATTCAATCTCTGCGAGCAATATTAATGCAATCGAAAACTCATATGGCATTTCATTATGAGTGATTTCATCAACAAAATTAAAAGTTTTATGACTGTATGGTGCAGATACCAATAACTGCTTCCAGAGCAATAGTTCATTTTCCATGTGCTACACATTACACGACAAGTGGTTTAAAACTGATTACCAAAAGGATCAAATCCGCTCTGATGATGCATACATCATTTACTGCCAACTCAACAAGTGGAACATGTGAACAAAATTGGTGTTAATAGAAGTAACACACAGAAAAGACAAGTCTAGCAGTTTTATCGGTGCAGGTAAGTCATCTCTGCAGTCTGCACAAACAAATCAAACGAAATTCTGAAGGAAATGCCACCTCCACTAAATAGGTAAAAACAAAGGCATTTTTGACAATATCTAATGCTGTAGCTTGCGACAAGTGGTAAACCTTACGCTGCCATCTCAACTACAGAATGTGGTTGTGAACAGTATCTACGTGACTTTGAGTTTGGCCAATGCCTTGTGAAATAATTCATGCAACTACTTGCAGCCCAAGAAATCTTTTTCTCATAGATTCACAACACCAATCATCGAGGTAATCACATTGAGTCCCAAACCATAAGAGACAGAAATAGAAGTGTGCATGACATTAAACATTACCGGATCAGATGAAATGGAGAAGAGACTGCTGGCATTTCAGCCTTGCTTCTCCTCTCAGGGCCTAAAAAACAGACGGAAGGGTTTCCATTTTGTACTGGTGGCATGTTTAAGTGAATATATACAGACACATGAGTAGAGGTTTATTTTTGGAGCAAAATTTCAGTGCTGCAAGCATCCAATCCAAGCGCTAAAAAAAGTCATGATAATAGAAATAACTCTTCATACATGGAACTCTAAAGGACATGCTACCTTCAAGTACCTAGTCTAGTGACCCAAATAGTCGAATCATAATCAATTTATCCGCATGATGGGAACACTAAATTTGCCATTAGACGATTTGAACTAGAAAGCCAACTGGGTAACCAAAACAAGCGCCGCCAATATACACATAATTGTAGATTATTATTCGACTGGACGGGAACAAATGGGAAGAGAAGTTGGGGAATATGCTTTGTAATAAGCCACCTTTGGATGAGTTTGGTACAACAACAAGTGGCCTGAACACTAGAGAACAATGTATAGTACATGGATTTCGCAGATGGCATGGGAGAAGTGAGTGGGCGGGTGCTTACGAAGGTGGGAGTGGGACTTGAGATGCCCATTATCGCAAGCGTCGGGGGAGTGGTAGAAGCGGGAGGAGGTCACGAGGGCTGGTGACTCCCTCTCTCACGCCCCCAGTGCTCTTCTACAACCGACCGAGCCCAGGATGCTGCTATAGGGTTTGTTTGGGGTACCGGCTGCCTAACCTGCGGAGCGCAGAGCAAGGCGACGGCGTTCTGGCTGGTGGGGCGGCTGGGCGACGTGAATCCGACGGTGAGGTGGCGGCGGGTGGTCTGGATGGACGGCGGCGGCGGCGAGGGAAACGGTGGCAAAGGGGAACGGGAATTGGATTTTCTGGGTGTTGGGTCGCCGTCGCCGACGAGGGGAGGGAGGGAGCGAGGGGACACGAAGGAGGCCGCCGCCATTGGNAAGCACAAAGACAATAAAAACACAGATAGATGACTACGTAAGAGCCGTAAACTGCAAGGTGAATTTGAAACGGCTAAGGCTAAGTCTCCAAAAAGTTCAGACAGATTAAGTAATGGTGCTTTTTTTTAATAAGTGAACCAATCTCCTCACCTAGAAGCTTAATTAAAATATACCAATCAATCACAGATTCATAGTAAATTTAACCGTAATAATTTTCCTATTTTCTCTAAATAAGTCAATCTCAACCCAAAGAACATATCATGATCCTTCGAGGGCAACAATCATGTCAAGTTAGATCAAACTGAAGATAATGAGTGTGTCACGGCCTTCAGATGTTAGAACAAACTGTTCACCTCTTCAGATCAGGATGTGGAATTCCACATGAAAAGGCCATCACGCCCTTACAAATACATTAACAGACATATACACGTACGAACAACAATACAATTTATTGAGAACCATCAATCAGACTATCAGAGGGACGACCCATGATCACAATACATCTTCTGATGCTTTCAAGTAGCCAAAGCCAAGGCCTCAGGGCGTCATGATCTGATGGCAGACCCTACCTAATCTGTGAAGCCCCAAGTCATCGACTTCAACGAGTTGTTTGCTAGACTACGTAGGTACATACATACAGCTTAATTACATTATTTTTAAGCGACCAAATAATGATATGATGCTATACTAGTACACTACTATATGCTACTATGCACTATGGTGGGTGGGGTGGGCTAACCAGTACCATATGTTGACCAATACTTACAGCTAGCAATAATGCAAACCCTATACATAAACACATCACCATCACCAATCCAGAATTATTCTTGAGGGAAGTAAAGCCCCAAAACCGTATTCTTTCACCGGTGTTTCATCCTCACAGGCAACCAATCTCAAAGTACAGCTGCTCAAATTCTTACACCTGACCTTCAGCTGCTCAAGGCTCCTGGCAAACACCTGCTCCACCCACATCCGCACAGTCCTCTTCTCATCCGAATTAGATGCCCATGCCGCTGCCAATACTTGCACCATAGCCCCAGTGTCAATCTCCAGCCTGCACGTGGAGCCCAGAGTACTGCTGAGAGTACTGCTAAACTCCTGCAGGATGTCCTCACAAAGTTTGCCAAAGTCAAATGGTTTGAAATTGATTGACTCATCCACTGAACGTAAGAGGTTGCCCACAGATCCATCTGGATCACCGGATGAGTTCTCATGGCTGCTACTGCTGTCTTCATCACCATCATGGGCTTCAGCCTCGTCGCCTGGGAGGTTCAAGTCGAATGGAACGCTTGATGTTCTATGCAGTCGCTTTGAAGTGCTCAGCGACTCTGCTGTCTTTTCTTTCCCATCAGAGATGTGGAGCTTCCGCTTACTGAAAGAACTGGAATACAAAGATGCTGGACTGTTCCTCAAGGAATGCCTTGAGGAAACTACAACTTTGCCTCCAGGGCCTCCACTGATGTTGGCTGTGCCCGGCTCAACAATGATCTTCAGTTGATTTCCACGAGCTGCCACAACCTTTTCTTCTGAAAAAGCATTGCCCTCTTCCATCCCAAGAGAGGCATCTGGACATCCTTGGATCATCCTTGTGCACAACACCACAATTGAGTCATTAAGGTCAGCCACCCGTCCCCCATGCAAGTCTTTGTACCTGCCAGTCTCCATGGCATGAGTCAGGCTCTCCTGAACAAGGCAATCAGCTTTGTCAACATTATCAAGGAAGATAACTGGCGCCGCTTCCTTCTCAACTCTTCAGAGATACAATCGGTGGCACGCTTTCCTCTGAAATTGGGGTTGCCCCAGTCATGGAGACTTAGGTCCAGATATATCAGGTTCTCTGAGCTACCGTGCATCAGCTCAGCAAGTGCCACACCAACTCTCCGCTTGGCAACACTATCCGGACCATAAAAACTAAACCATATGTCATTCTTCTTGTTTGCACCGCGACGCCTCTCCATTGACCTGCACCGCACAATGGATGCACAAATAGCACTCAAGGCTTCCTCCTGCCTGCCAATAGCCTTAAAAAGTCGTTCCATGAGTAGCTTGTAATTGCTCAAATCATAACTTTGTGCTGTGAGGTGTGAAGGCCTCTGCCATTGGCCAAAGGCAGAAGCACCTCCTGAAGCTGCTGAATGCAGAGCACTAGGTGAAGTTTGATCCCAATTTGAGGAACTCCTGAAGCAAGTGTAAGGCTGTACAGAGAAGTGAGGTGGCTTAAGATTGAGATCATCAACCTTCTTGGGCATCAGCTGGATCGACCCTTCAGCATCCTCTACATGTTTACACAGTGCAATACTTGAATCCTTGGAAGAAGATCCACGAGGTGTGGCCAACACCAAGTCAGTGGCCACAGGTGCAGCAGATGATGGTGACGCATGATCTTCAGGTTTGTCACAATTTGATGAATTGCTATGTTGGGATGGCACAGCCCTATCTTGGAGGGGTTCATCACTCTTTGATTGCCTGACTTGAAGGTTCAATTCAAGGTCTGCATTCATTTGGGTGGAAATAGATGGCGCCGAAATACTCTTTGCAGTTGTGTTGGTATGTGGAGAAGACACTGCAGAAGGTCTAATAACCTCCCTTTGAAGTGCAGCTGACTGTGAGCTTTGGTTTGGATTTGCACCTCTCTCCCTGTCAACTTGAACATCAATGTGATGTGGAAATAACTGGCAAGGATCTCTGTTGATCCTATTGCAACCTTGGTGGAGTCGTAGGCAGTAGTCATTCCACTTCTTCTTCAGATTCTGTATTTTTGTACTCAATACCATCTGATCATCTCTAACCTGCACTGAAGAAAAACTGCACATCTTTTATACCAATCAAATCCAAAAGTATTCCTCTATCAGCAAGCTGTACAAGTTGCATTCACTATTTAACTTCAAAATTCCAGAGATAGAAGTAGCCTCACACCTGGACTGCATCAAACCCACTGTTAGGACCTATCATGCTGCCATTTTGCAGCAGGGTAGGTAGACCTTGGTGAGCTTCAGCTGTAATTGCAACTTCTTGCTCATATCTATCATTGCACTGTTGACATCTCAGGGCCTGAGGGCAGGAATTTGCTGTGAGGCTATTTGCTTCATAGGTATCGCACATAAAACCTCCAAAAGGAACAAACGACTCCATGAAGCTGCAAATTACAAGTTTGATCTGTTAGATCCCCTACAGATGCTAATGAGCATAGCTTTAAAATCATAAACAGGAGCCATCTGGCTATGTCACTTTGTAACAAACAGCACATGTTACCCCCTTGTTATTAACTTTCTCCACAAGAGAAGGAAATATTGTACAAGACTCAAACTACTGTAAGATGTTCAAATTCAAGCACCATTTAGCTGTAGACAATCCTACATCAAGATGATCATCTCATGCTTAAACCATGTTATGTTATTGTAAAATAGTACTAATCTGTAGTTCAAACCAAATAATCATTTTATTCAATACACTGCTGTGTTTAGTCTTATCCAAGTAGAGAGCATGGCATGGCTAGTAGCTTAGCATCACAAAAGCCTCGACTAAAGAGATTACTTAAGCTGAAACAGAGCAAATGGAATTCATAATAGAAACCAAAGCCAACTCCTGCTTCAAAGTGCACTTGATTACAAACGAAAGCATATTAGGACTTCATATCAAGCTTCAACAAAAAAAAAAGTCTGCATCATGGAAAGAGTAAACGCAATTATAAGGACAGGACAGACAGGAAGAAAACATTATAATCGCCCAATAGCAACATATCTGAAGAGTTTATTGACCAAAACCCTCTACTACTAATTGTAGTACTACACTGACTGAGGCAATCAGACATGTGTGGAAACATCACTAGGACCGAAAGGGAAAGCACATAAACTCCACACTCTAAAAAACATTAAACTAGTTAAGAACAGCATCATAAAGTAATCACAGTACTCGTGGTGACAAGCAGACATAAAAGAAAGAAGAGAAACGTTCGGCCTGGTTCTTGTGATAGACTAAGCACAGCAATCGAGCCGCACATGGATGCAAAATAAACTAAAGAAAAGAAATAAACAAGCGATCGATCTGGCGATGGATAGAAAAGGAGTACTCCTACCTTGTAGTGGCAGGCATGGACAAGGCAGCGACCGTGGTGGCTGGTGCTGGAGGAGGCACGACCACAGGGCCGGCGTCGCGCACGGCGGTGGTGATTGGCAGCAGCTGGAGCTCCCAGTCCTTGTCGACGAGCGGGAATTTGGAAAGGAAGGCGAGGTAGGTCTCGTAGGTGGCCGACCAGCCCATGACCCAGACCGTCGTCTGGCGGCCGGCGGCTCTATGCGTCTCGAGGAGGCGCGTGACCTCCGCCACCACCCGGCGAGCCGCGTCCTGCTGGTCAGCCTCTTCGGGCACCAGGTCCTTGAGGTCGCCGATGCTGAAGACGACGCCAGAACCGGGCGCCGCCGCCGCGACGGCGAGGAGGTCCGTCGTCTGATGACTGACAGTGACGGGGAGGACGCGGTACGGCGACGGGCGAAGTCTGCGGCGGCGGATGCGGCCCCCACGCCGACGAGCATGGGGTTGCGTCCGCGGGAGAGGATGTCGGTGATGCGGCGGAGGTTGTCCTCCCCCGGGGTGGCGGGCGAGGGGACCTGGGCGTCGTCGGCGGCGGCGAAGCTGCAGAGGAAGAGCGGGGGCGGGCGGGCGCGCGTGGGGAGGCGGCCGAGCAGGGGCATGGGCGGGGCGGGGCGGAGGATGGCGAGCTTGATGTCTGCGCTCCGGAATCCGGCGTCGGCGAAGACGCGGCTGACGAGGGGGTCGTCGAGGATGGCGAGGAGGAGGTGGGAGAGGTCGACCTTGACGGATGCTGCAGCTGTAGTTGTCTGCGGCTGGTGGTGGTAGAAGTGGAAGGTGTCGGGGTTGCGGCGCTGGTTGGCCTGGGAGCGCTTGATTGCGGCCATGAGGGAGTTGGCGACGGGGGGCTCGGCGGACGAATCGGAAGTGGAGGAGGAGGGGAGGCGGTCGAGGGAGACGGCGAAGCATAGGTCGAGCGCCTTGAGCTGGAGGCGCGGGGAGTAGGCGGCGCTGCGGGCGCGGGCGAGGGCGTCGCGGAGGAGCGGGGCGGCGGTGGGGGCGAGGAGGGAGGAGATTAGGTGGAGGGAGGTGGTCTGGGCGTGGGCGCGGCGGCGGGCGGAGGCGACGGCGGCGTCGAGGGCGGTGACGGCGGCGGGGGAGAGGCACTGACGCGCGGCGGGGACCGGCGTCGGCATGGCGGGGGAGTGGATTGGGATTAGATTTGACTGGGCATGGGAGCCAAGTGTAAAAACGCGTAATAACGGCAAGGCGGAGGGTGGCTGCGCAAAAAGGTGAAGGCTGCTCCGGTTGAGCTGCGATTGCAAATGGGGAATGGAGGAATGGGAAAGGGGCAGGTTTTGTATTTTATATGGCCACCATTTTATTCTCGTTTTTGTAGTGGAGTTGCTGGCGCAGAACAGAAGGCTGCTTTTGGGAGATGGCGTTGCTGCTGTTTCTGTGGGCCCCACGCGTCACTCACGGCACACTGGGCCGAGGTGAGGGTGATGATGCGGCAGGGGGGCCCACGCACCTGGTATTATTCGGCGGAGAGCACAGATGACAGACTCGTGATCTTTCTGAAAGATCGGCCCATAGATCCTCCCACCCAAATCGCAACACGTACACACCACCCAGTTTCTTCAACAGAGGCCCTGTTCGGCTAGCATAATATTATTTAATCACCTAAAACCGGCCCACTTATATACCAGCCGAAGAATCATATGACTCGGCTTCGAAAGTACTGATATTGATTACTATAGTACAACTATTTGTTATTATAGTAGAGCCAGAGAAATTAAAAACCATAACTCCACGGTCCACCAGGTTATTTACTTCCTACTCCATTTTTCACCTCGAAAAACGAAATGACCCTGCACTACCTTTATAAACAGTGTTATCAGTATTTGCCATAAGGGTTATGAAGCACCCACCCAAAGAAGATACAAAACAAGGCCTGACCATATCATTTTTCCCCTACGAAACTATATGTACAAATGAAAATGAGTTTATTTACTCTAGCCTATGTAAGATTGGCAAGTGTGGCCATTTATTAGAGCATATCATGCTATGCAGTACTAAAGAGTAACATGGATAATAATTTTGTGAGCCAAATATTAATCTATGACCGTCTAATATCGTTTTTCTATGGCTCTTAGTCTATTCATACAACACTGTACTTCAAACATGTAATGATACTAAGCTAGCAACACAACAATGTACGTAATTTAGTTGTATCTCATGCTTTGTTGCTATATCGCTTTCATATCTTGATTGAAAGTTATGTAACAACTCATTTCCTTTCGATGAAAATTTTCTAATATAAGTTGTTATTTTTTATTTCTTAACTTGGAAAAGGCAGACCTCTCAACTTTAGTAAGACATGGACACCTATGCTAGTCTTAGTATCATGATACACATGTCGATCTCATTCTATTGCCAACTTTTTTGTTCCAAAGATGTGTACCAAAGATATCAACATATATAGACAACACTTTATTATTAAAGTATAATCATATTTTTTGACAAGGAAATATAATCATATTAACCCTACCCAATCCAACAACTACATGTGTCTTATCCTTCCTCGGCCATGGGCGTCTTGGTGAGTGAACGTAGCAATAAGCCTTTTGTGTGTGTGGTGCTTGCAAGGCGGCCACCCAGCTTGGTGGGTGTGGGGCCCACAAGATTGTGACCGTGAACAAGTGGTGCGGTGGCTGCTGCTGACTGCCCGAGTGTGAGGGCTTGCTGTGTGTTGCTGTGGTCGACTTTTGCCCGAAAGGCTTCCCGGCCCTTTTGACGGATAAGCATCTTTTTGTCTTTTCCTTACTCCTCCATTTTATTTTATTCCTATATCACTTAATAGCATGTCGAATAATCTTTTTTTTTAGATAATGGATAGTTTATATCCGGCTTCATCTATCAACCGATAGAATCAGGCCAATTATTACATAGTCTTGCCAATGGGCACAAAACACGGTTGCAACCAAACGGTATGCATACCGCCTACTTGAAACCGAAAACATAAAATAGTTTAAGCTAAACATGACCAACGTATCTTGAGGATAACCATCCTGTAGAACTAAAAAACTGCAACGCAGACGTTTCAAGGAACTGTGCAACTTGGATAAGTTGGTCCCTCTGATCATCACGCCGTTGCAGGCTTGCCCACTGTCGAAGCCAATGCGTTCCCCTGAATAGTACCTGCAAGAAGGTTTTTGGTCTACATTTATCAAAAACCACTTCGTTTCTGGTTAACCAAATAGCCCAACAAAGTGCTGCAGCTGCTGTTAATAACAATGAATTAACTTTTTTGTCTGCAATTTTCGACCATCTAGTAAACAAATCATTTATATCTGAAGGTGGTGCAATTCCAAAAAATAGGTAAACAGCACGCCACAGAAACTTGGCATAGACACAATCTAAAAAAAGGTGTTTAATAGTTTCTGGAAAATGACAGAAACAACAATGACTATCACCATTCCAGTTGCGTCTAACTAAGTTATCCTTAGTAAGAGTCACACCTTTTTTTAAGTACCACAAAAAGATTTTAATTTTTGTAGGTATTTTTATTTGCCAGATATCCTGCGACACGCTCACCCCATTGTTAATTAACGCAGCGTACATAGACTTAACAGTAAAAGTTCCAGAAGAATTCAAGCCCCAAATAAAAACATCTCTTTGGTCTGTTAAATTAATATGTAGTAAAGATGCAACAATTCTATTCCAAGCGCTTAAGTTTGCACCCACTAGATTTCGTCTAAAGGAAATATTCAGTGGGACAGAACTAAGTACCTTGGCTACAAAATCATTTTTTCTTCTTACAATATTAAACAATGACGGAAATTTGTCTTTCAGAGGCTTGTTTCCCAACCAAGTATCAAACCAGAACCTGGTTTGGGACCCATCTTTTACTAGAAACTTACCGAAGTCCATAAAAGAGTCCTTTACATTCATTAGGCTTTTCCAAAAATGAGAATCTGTTGGTTTTTTTACACAACTTCCTAGTGTTTTGTCTTTCAAATACTTATTTCTTAGCAGCTCCTGCCACAAACCATCTTCATTCAACAATTTAAATAGCCATTTGCTTAGCAAGCATTTATTTTGAATATCTAAATTTTGTATGCCCAAACCTCCCTGTTCCTTTGGTTGACACAGTACCTCCCACTTGGCTAGTCTATATTTTTTTTTATGTTGGTCACTCTGCCAGTAGAAACGCGATCTAAAGCAGTCAATTTTTTCAAGAACACCTCTTGGTAATTCAAAAAAAGACATCATAAACATCGGTAAACTAGACAGCACCGAGTTTATTAGGACCAAGCGCCCTTCCACTGACAACAATTTTCCTTTCCATCCACTCAATCTTTTCTCAATCCTATCTTCAATCATTTTCCAATCTTTATTATTTAGCTTCCTTGTATGCAATGGTAGACCCAAATAACGAAAAGGGTATTTTCCTATGGTACATCCAAACAACTGCGAATAGAAATCTTCATGGTCTTTTGCTTTACCAAAACAAAAAATTTCACTCTTGTGAAAATTTATCTTTAGGCCTGATAGCTGTTCAAAAGTACTAAGTAACATTTTCATGTTAGTTGCCTTTTGAACATCATGACTCATGAAGATGACTGTATCATCAGCATATTGAAGGATTGACAGTCCATCTTGGACTAGGTTTGGAATAGCCCCTTCGATTTGTCCTACCTCTTTTGCCCTGGCAATAAGTATGGCCAGCATGTCGACCACCATATTAAATAGTATGGGCAACATAGGGTCACCTTGCCTTAAACCTTTTTTAGTTTGGAAATATGGACCTAATTGGTCATTCACCTTAATATTAACATTGCCCCCTTCTGTAAAACATTGTATCCATTCACACCATTTTTGAGAGAATCCTTTCATTCTCAATGTTTGTTGTAGAAACTTCCAGTTAACTTTATCATATGCTTTCTCAAAATCAATCTTAAAAATTACGCCATCTTTCTTTTTTGTGTGTAATTCATGTATTGTTTCATGTAGAATAACTGCACCCTCCATTATATTCCTTCCTGGCAAAAAGGCCGTTTGGGTGGGTCTAATTATTTTCTCTGCTATGGTAGTCAATCTATTGGTCGCTACTTTGGTAAAGATTTTGAAGGACACATTCAGTAAACAGATTGGTCTGTATTGCTGAACGACCTTCGCATCCTTCTTCTTTGGCAAGAGAATAATGGTTCCAAAATTAAGACGATTTAACTGTAAATGACCCTGATGAAACTCCAAGAATAAAGTCATCAAGTCTTCTTTTAAAATATTCCAGAAGACTTGATAGAACTCTGGAGGAAAACCATCTGGTCCAGGCGCCTTATTGTGTTCCATTTGAAAGATTGCGACCCTTACCTCTTCTTGTGAAAAAGGCGAAGTCAAATACTCATTTTCCAACTGTGAGACCTGTGGAATGTCCTCAACACGTGTCTCATCAAGCGACATGTGAGACAGTTCAGAGGGGCCAAACAGGTTTTTATAATAACTAGTGATATGCTCTTTGAGTTGAGCATCACCAGTTATTATATTGTTGCCATCCTCCAGCTGGAAAATACGAGTTTTACGATGTCTACCATTAGCTAGCAGATGATAATATTTTGTATTTGCATCACCTTCTAATAGATGTTTAACTTTGGCCCTTTGGTACCATTTAATTTCCTCTTCCCTTAACAATTCTGCTAGTCTCTCATTTAACACATGCTTCAAATCAAGTTCAGCTTGGGTAAGAGGAATAATCTCTGATTTTTTGTCTAATTCATCCAATTTATTCAGAATACTTGTCTTTTCTTTCTTGTATGCACCACTTGTATTTTTTGCCCAACCTCTTAAGAATTGGCGAAGCCGTCTAATTTTGGCTTGCCACCTCTCTATAGGTGAGCCATGCACAGGTGTATTCTGCCACACATTTGTTACCATCTCGCAAAATCCATCTCTCAATAACCATCCCAGTTCAAATTTAAACTGGGGCTGGTAGGATGAGTTTGGATCATTTGTAGAGAAAAGTAACGGTGTGTGATCAGAGATTTCCCTAGTTAGAGCATTTACCGTGGTATGCGGATATTTATTCTCTAGATCTGTACACACAAGTATTCTGTCTAGTTTCTCAAATGTTTGATTTTGTAAGTGATTAGCCCAAGTATATTTCCTACCTGACATTTCTATTTCTCTTAAATTCAAAGAATCAATCACGGCATTAAATAAGAATGGCCATCTATCATTATAATTATCATTATTCTTCTCATCTGGTCTCCGTATAATTATCTAGAAACTAAGTATGATATATATAAGTGTATAGACAAATGTCTCACCTAAATTAGCTATTTTTTATATAATTAGAATGAATAAATATTTTACAATAGGCTACAAACAAACTATAAGCTAAGCTATGGGTTAGCATGTCCTGACTTTTTTTTTCAGATACCTAGTTTTTATTATAGTATGTATTTAGACATAGTATAAATCTATATACTAGCAAAACAATATATCTAAAAAATTAAAATAATTTATAATTTATAAGGAGGAGATAGTAATTTATTTTAATCAATCTAAACAAGGTCATTTATAGTAGGCTAAGCTCAAAACGTATCTTTGTGGACCCCAATAAGATCTATCATAACGTAGCACACTACTAGGATAGAACATATCATCACCACGGAGGCATTGATAGGTACCACTCATCCATCCTTCTGGACAAAACTTACACTATTTGCTTATTATTGTGTGCAATACAATTGCTAACCAATCACATATGAGGGAACATATTCTTCATTTAATCCAAACTATTGGCCTTGAACTTTTTTTATCTTTTCATCAAATGATACATATGTATGGTCTTTCTTTAAAATCACATATGAGGGAACATATTCTTCAATTAATCCAAACTATTGACCTTGAGGTTTTTTTTCTCTTTTCATCACATGATACATATGTATGGTCTTTATTTTAAATAATCATGTCTTTCTTTTAAATAATCATGTATCGAAAAGTCTAAAAACGACCACTCAAGATAGGAATATGTAATGCAATAATCTCTATTACATATATATATGCTTATCAATTGCATCGTCAATGCAATATATTGCATAGGGGAGATAGCCCCTTGCCCATCATATCTTGGTGGCACTAGGGGGGGGAGAGAAGAGTAGGCACAAGAGTAAAGAAAACGAGCCAATTGTCAAATAAGGGCTAAGGTTGACTGACACCTAGGGGGCTAAGGGCTGAAAGGTGAGATTTTAGGGCCTTGCAAATTTGAGTGCTTGAATTTATGGCACTTTAGGCATATACTTTTTGGAATTTCACCTCTAAGGGTTATAGGATGATTTGTTCCATAACTGGTCTAAACTGGGAAACAAAAAGTATAATATATTGTTATTATCAACAACTTCTGCACTTTATTGAGCAATCTGGATAACAAAGAATGAGGCAGTTTTTGATAAATATAGACCAAAATATCTTTTGCAGATATTGTTTTGGGGAACACATTGGTGGCTACGTCAATAGGCAAAATTATAGCGGCATGATGATCTCAAAGATCGACTGATCTCTGTGGCATAACACCTAGAGACGTCAGATTGGAATTCTTCGGTTCGAACAGATGGTTATCGAAAAGACAATTTTTTTATGTTTAGTCAAAATTTATTCTTGTTTCCATTATTCATGTGTGTGGTTGTAAGTTTTACTGTAACCAAACTAAGTGCCCATGGCGGAGTTTATAATAATTAGCCAAATTCTATCCTTGAATAGATAAAGCCAGATATTTTATCCTTTATCTAAAAAACTAATATTTTTAATAACTAAACTATATAAACTAGACTATTTGGATTAGCTAAAGTTTTTTATCTAGAAAAGTTACAACGACTTATAATTTCGAGTGGAGGGAGTTATTGATTTATTTTGGTCAATGTAAACAAGGTCATATATGGTAGGACGATAAGCTCGAAATGTATTTTATATGGGCTCCTACAATATTTAGCACCATCACAGGACATATCATCTACACCATTGATAACTACGACTCATCCATCAGCACCCTGACAAAGATTATACTATTTGCTTGTTATTATTGTCTGCAATGCAACTAGTAAAGTAGTAACCAGTCACATCTAAGGGGAATATAATCGTCAATTAATTAAAACATGTTGGCCTTGGGGTTTTTTTCTCATTTCATTTTATCACCTGATACACATAGAAGATCTTTATTTCAACTAGTCATGGAATATATGAATAGTCTAAAAAGTAAAACGACGAGCCATAGACGATGGAGAAGCATGAATATGTAGCTAGTGCAAGCATCTACATATATTTGTGCTCATCGAGAGAGCATCCTTCCTACCCGGCAATATATATGCACAGTACAGGGTAGCACAGGGACCTACTTTTTAGTCATTATCAGGATGCGATGCGATGTGATGTGATGCAATGCACATAGGGCCGGCCGGGGACACCTCCACTGCAAGATGCAAATAGCAAAAAGATTAGAGTTGGACGTGCACCACCACCCGGCCGGCCTACGGATAGACGATGTTGCGTGTGTCCACCTGGCCAAGGCCAAGCACCATCCATATTACACTGCAGAGTGCTTGTGCTTTCCATGGACCCCGGATCCTTCCTTTCATTCGTCAAATTAAAATGACACCATCCACACAATTATTCCCGCTCTTCTCTTGGTATATATAGTTAATCAAATTAAATAATAATATATGCTATTGTACAACAAGAGCATCTCCAACAACTCCCTAAATCAACTTGACATTCTTATAAATTTGGCAAAAACTCAAAAAAATCTTCTCCAACAGCTCCCTAAACCAACTTGGTATTTTCCAAACTTGCTAAACAGACCCTCGCGCGCGTAACTTCGCGCAGTGCGGAACCGGAGCGTATCGTCCCGTCCGCCTCCGCGGCCTACACCTCCCCTCCCCTCAAGTTACTATTTTTTTATTATTCTTTTTACTTGAAAAAATCATGCCGGAGTCTATGATTAGCGGACCCAGATCAGTGGGCCTTGAGTTGAATAGGTATAGGTGGGTCTTCTTTTTTGGTTTTACCAAGTTGGAATACTAAATTGTTGGAGATACCTCTTTTTTTGACTTGTCAAATTAAATACTCCCTCCGTTCCAAAATGTAAGTCATTCCAAGATTCTTGGAGAGTCAAACCATTTTACGTTTGACCAAAAATTTAGAAATGATTACAAAGATTTATGGCACCAAATAGATATAACTATGGAAATATATTTAATGAAGAATCTAATGATACTTATTTGATATAATAAATGTTAGTACTTTATCATAAAAACTTGGTCAAACTTAAGATGCTTTGACTTTCCAAGAATGTTGGAATGACTTACAATTTGGAACGGAGGGAGTAGCAACTTGCTAAAACTCAAGATATACCAAGTAATTTTTAGAGAGTTGTTGGAGATGCTCTAATGACTATTAGCTTGTTGGTGAGCAAAGTTGTATTATTATTACTGCCACGCGCAACCCACTTTGCCAATTATGTTGTAGTAAGATTAAAGCTACTACTAGATAGAGATATAGATAACCATATGCATCCATTTTAGTAATTTCTTTTGTTCATTTGGTGACACACAAAAGCGCTAGCTATGTGCATATATCGTGCCCATGCACTTATTCCTTACATACACGTCAACGGAAAGATGATGATGAAGAAAAGATCTTGACAACCTGACGAACCTATAACGGCCACCCAATCCCTTTTGGTCAAAATCGATTGATCGATCGCATAAAGAGAAAGGCGATATATAGATGGTCTCATAAAAACAAAAACAAATACTCAATTAACGGGCGGATCGAGAGAACAGAAATGGCCAACTTCCATCAACGTTACACCACCACAAACATCACATTCATAGCTTTACAATCCAAAAGCCGCCAAAAGTGACATCTGGGCCCCCACCACTGCATATATAATTCTAGTGCTCCAAATTATCGTTATTCATTCTTCCAAAAAAAATTATTCTTATTCTTTGCATACTCTTCCAAAATAGCATTGGATTATATTGGTAAAAATATCCATACTTAATTTGCCTAAATTACAGACACTGTAGGTTATTACCGCTTGAGATGTTCTCCGAGAACAGAGTAGAAACACCGATAATGACAGTAGCCTATTTTTATTTTCGTCAATTATTATTATAATCTATAATTGTGTTGTGTTAGTCATCACTACTTTTCTCTGAAGGTGACTTGTGACCTGCACCGTTCATTCGTTTGCTGCTGGTCGATCATCTATTTATTTGTCCTGCCTCTGGCTGCCCGCCTTAGCGCGTTTCTTTTCTCCAAAAAAAAAGAGAATATTTTTATAGACACCTACTACATGTAACGTGCGCCGGCAGAGGCAGAAATTTCTTGCGTTTTAACCCGTATATATATATATATATATATATATATATATATATATATATATAATCTGTCCAACAATTTAAAGAAAATATGGAGCAACATACTACGTGTGGTTGTGCCTTTCGGCTGCACAAAAAGTGGTAACAGCAGCAGAAAGATCAACCTTTTGGTGCTAGCTAGTTTTGATGGATTATCTTTTCTTTGGCGCGCACAAATGCCGGCTGACTAGCTCTCCTTTCTGAGCAAAAGCAAAAGCATACATATAGCTTGCTTTTCCCTTCTTGATATCTTTTGAGCGCGCGCGTCAAAGGGACATACTATATGCTTTCACACCTAGTCTTAGGCGCGCGTCAAATTAAAGGTGATCATATATCACTTACTGTAACTTTTTATTTTGCAAAGGGTGCCTTTTTATTTTTTTACAAACCAATCACCCGTCACCACCCACTTCCAAGCTTTTACCAATAGTGGAAAGATAAGGTGAAAAGTGGGGACTATAACATATTGCTCAATAGTACGATTTGTTGCAACTTTTTTTTTGGTTTTACAAATATCCTTATGCTGCCACCACCGCCACTTTCAAGCACTGGAAAGGGGAAAACGAAAAAGGAATAATGCGCGGTGAGTGTAAGAATACTATGAGTGGAGAGAATAATGATCGTTCTCAATGGTTGACCACAGCACTATACAATTATTATAGGCAACAATGCAAGCAGGAGAGCACCTGCCACGTGCATGAAAAGAACCGAATCATAATATTATATATTATGCATATAATATGGGAGAATGAAGAATAATTGAAGATGATGGTGGTGTTGCATACAGTACATCGCTATTTTTTTTAAGGGGAACTAGGTGATAGATGGAGCACTGAACAATTAGCCCAAGGCCCAAGGCGCTCGAACGTCGTGGGGCTATCAGAGCAGGCCCAAGGCTCGCTTGGGTGTTGATACTGGGCCGAAGCAGTTAGGCAGCCCAATTGGCCACACAGCTGCATCGTCCGTCTTCCTCCACACGCACGCACGCAGAGAACACCGCCGCCGCGCTTTGGTCAAACGCCGCCGCCCGGTTCTCGCCGCAAAAGCTAATTAGGGGCCACGGCTCCTTTGCTGCCGAGGATAGGCAGGGCGGCGCGCCACCGCTTCTATCCAAGCCCCGACTCCACTCCGCCGCCCGCCCGCCGGACCTGGAGGAACAAGGCCTTGCTTGCTTGCCAACATGGCGTCGCCGGACGACCCCGTGCTCGCCGCATGCAAGGTACGGACTCCCTTCCATCGCCTTCCGCTCTTGTCGAGCTACCCGAAGCCCTCGATCGGCTTGATTCGTTCCCTCCCGTACCCTAGTGCCACTCGCCTGCTCATTCCATATACCGCTCCCAAATTCAGTTCCCTCACTGTTCTGCCCACAATCTAGTAATGTACTAGCTGCTTAGTGTCCGCTAAACTGTGCCATTTTCCTAGATTCCTACTCTTTCCATTCTATCCTCTGCACTGACTTCATTTACAGCTGCCATTGTTTTGTTTATTTAGTCCTAATCAACTGCCTCACTGTTTTGCCCACAATCGAGTAATGTACTAGCTGCTTAGTGTCCGCTGGACCGTGCTATTTTCCTAGATCCTTTGCACTGACTTCATTTACAGCTGCCATGTTCTGTTTATTTAATCCTAATCAACTGCTGCTATGTAGCTACCACCAAATGGATTTCTGGTCTGATAGGATTTGGTTGATTCCAATACGTTGCTATTTCTTGATCCTGAGGTAATGTGCCCTGCTAACATTCCCTCTACTAATGCTTCATTGTAGCACAACATGAGCCGCTTCAGAATAAAAGAGCTCAAGGATGTCCTGGATCAGCTTGGACTTTCAAAGCAAGGAAAGAAGCAGGTTTGCCCACTGCAAGCCCCTCTACGTACTCTATTCACTATCAGCATCCATTGCCCAGTGCTCCTACCTGTTATTGTGTTATAAACTTCAGAGTAGCCTCAGAAGCTACTATCTTTAATAGCTTAAGCATATTCTGAAATTCATTAACAAATCATCTATGTGCCTTTTAGTATTCTTTATTGTGGGATTTGGAAGTTATTACTTATTATGACCCAGGTGGTCTTGGTGTTTCTGGTTTGGTTTGCAGGATCTAGTGGACAGAGTTATGGCAGTATTGATCAGTCAGCAAGATCAAGGTGCATTCCATTCTTTTGTCTCCAAAACTTATTGTTTTGCATTACTAATTTTCCAGCATGAGAAATAATTTCAGCTTTATTTTGTAGCCTCAGAAGTGAATGGTTTACCAAAGGCAAAAATGGTGGTGAAAATAGTGGAGGACACTTTTAGGTGAGTCCATATTTGTTCTGTTCACAACTTCACATTGACTTGTCTGTACAACTATAGATTACCTGGTTGGCTCTAATGAAACCTTGGGAAACTATCGTTTTTTGCTTCCTGCTTCAAGAAAAATGCAAGAGCCTACAAATACTGTAACACCCTCAAAGAGCCACGGATCAGGACACAGTGTTAAGCTTAAAAAGAAACCAGGTGGTTCTGCTCAGGCAGTTAAGGTTCGTTGCCCTTGTGGTGACTCCAAGCCAAATGATTCCATGATTAAGGTAAAATTCTCATGATAAATTTGCCTTTCCAACTCTTCTACAGTATTTGATGTCCTTCAGTCAAACCATAAAGGTTCAGATATTTGTTGTTGGTCCATTCAGGATCACCAATTCACTTTTATACTGGAAGCCTATAGCTTTTATTATGAAAAATGTAGCATTACTTGCTTTGTTCGGAGACTTTTGTAGCCCTTGTGCTTGATGAGAATGTGCTACACTACATATTTCTGTTTCATCATTGATCATTTGTTTGCTCCTTGTAGTGTATTGATCCACAATGCAACACATGGCAACATGTTGGCTGTGTTATCATACCCGATGATGAGAAGTCTGCGGGCAATATTTCTCCTGAATTACCTTCCTGCTTTTATTGTGAAGTGTGCCGACTTAGCAGGGCTGATCCGTAAGTTGTTTTTAACTTCAATGTTGTCCTGAACTCGAAGATACCATGTGATTAACTGCTTTTAATTTGCAACCTTATGCCATTTTTCTGTGCTGGTTATTCTATGGCATCAATCACTTATGAAAATCTCCTTGTCTAAATTTAAAATCTGATCAATCTGTATCCTTTGTAATATTCTTTTTTGACTTTTTGTGTGCTTTCTTGTTCTACTTGTTTAGATAACAAACATTATTTTCCTAGTCCTAATATTATGTGACCTATTATTTCTGACATAGTTTCCTACTGTAACATGCAGTTTTTGGGTCACTGTGAACCATCTGTTACTCCCTGTCTTAATAGGACCCTCTACCATAGCAGCAGACGGGTGAGTTATCCATTCTTTCATCACAGGGCACACTTATTGATGTTTTTTGATGATACAAATCAGTTCTGTCTTGTCCATTGAAATACCTGTTGAGACCTTTTTGATCGTTAACATTTCTGCTAGACCCCCATGTTGTCTAATTTTCTAATAAGAAACATACCTTCCTTTGATTAATTTACTCTGATACAGCATGAAAAAGGTATTGTATCATGATTGGGCATTTTTACTATAATTGCAACTTAATTGTTTTAAGAATTTTAGAAATGGATATTGTTAGGAGAGTTAGGGCCTATTGGGCCTTAGCCCATTAGGGTTAATTAGAGATAAGGGTAGCTTGCTTAGGAGTCAAGTAAACCTCTCTATATAAGGAGAGGAGATGTATCAATCTAATCAAGCAAGAATTAAGAAGGAAAACCCTTCCCTCTTGCCCAGCCGCGGGCGAACGCCCCGCGGCTGGATTTCCCTCGCAGCCCTAGCCGCCGCTGTAAACAGTACCTGCGGGTACTGTAGCACGACCCCCGCCGCTGCTCCACAACTCTCTCTTCTCGATCCCCAATAGCCCACATAATAGATATCCATATTTTAGTCAGGATGGCAATGCTAAGAAAATCATTGAATATTTTTAGAAAACATTTTTTGTTGAGTTGTCATCAGATCTTATCCGTTAATCATTTTCTGTATTTTCTGTTTGTGTGATGACAATATTCTTTGCTCTGGGTACTCTATCCCCAACAAACTTTACATGTGTTGCTTTTGAGCATCTCCAGCAGCTAACCATTCATTCCCAATAGAATGGTATTGGTGATCACTAATTCAGACTATTGGGGAAGATGATTCAGCAGATCACCAATAATTTCTGCCGATATATGGGACCCACATGTCATATTACAGTTTTTTTTTCTTTCATTTTCTCCCTCGCTCCGTCTAGTTCCCACACGTGTAGAGGCACTCACGCGGTCAAACTCCTTCCTGCTCGTGCGTAGAGGCGCGGACTGGCCCCGACCACCGCGCCACCTGGCCATGCCATCCCGAGCCCTGCCCCCAGCCAGATTTCTCGAGTTCCATGGCTGTGCAGAGAGGAAGGCCCCACTGTATTGGGGGAGATCCAAGTCTCCATTTATTTGAGGGAAGAAGAGAAATTTATTGCTGGCCACAAAAAAAGGGGGCCATACTGGGGAGTAGCTGGAGCAATGAATCAACCACATCTCACCCAATATGGCAGTTTTATGTGGATGAGGGATGAGATTGGGGAACTGCTGGAGATGGTCTTACATCTGTAATTCTGTTAAATGCATGAATACATGTGAATGGTGAGGTTTACTTTTGTTTGCTGGATGGCATAAAATGAACAGCTTCCTCCATTACTTGTTGCTGCAGTAGCTTACATGATTTTTACAGTCATCTTTACCACTAATGTTATTTATAGGAAGAAACGTGAGATAATTGTACTTTGGATAACAATGTTGATATATGAGTCCCGAGCAACAAAATGGTTGAACAAATTGCTTTATTTTGTTGTAATCTTTAAGTAGGAATATGCATAACCTTTTTGTGATTCTTGCTTATGTCCAGGTCATATACTGTACAGTATACCACAAAAAGCTTTCAGCTTTCAAGAGCTAATAGAGAAATGCTACAGCAAGCTGAATGCGATATTCAGGTTAATTCCACCTCTTCTCCTTTTCATTCTCCTTGGACCATTATGTTTGTTTTGGATCATCATGGAATAATCACCATTACCTGCGTGTATTGATTTCCTACCTTGGGTTTCATGTGCAGCAACTATACCTATATATTTACTTAGACTTCAAATCGATTTTTTTTTTCTGATGCAGGTTTGGTGTATTCTTCTCAGTGACAGTACCTTTTAGGATGCACTGGCCTTTACACTCTGATATGCAAGTTAATGGTATATGCAGTGGTTTTTTATGTATAGTGAGTTATATTTTTCTAATTGGATTCTGGTACATGTTTATTGACCTAGTTAAGTGCCACCTGTTTGTTTTTTTCACAATGTGTACAAGGAAAGAATGGAAGATGCTCTTTATTTTTTTTATTCTTCTTTATGAGTTGATGATATGTTGTGTAAATTGTTGAATACTTGTATAACAACTGATTGATTTTATTATGTTGCCACTACTTGGATGTTTGAGCCTGAATGTATGCTTCTGGCAGCTGTGTTGCTTTATTGGATGCCAAGTGCTATTTTGAGTTCTGTATAACAAAAGGAAAAGGCAGAATCAAACACCCCAGTCAGTTTAAGTCCAAATAATAGCTGATTCATCTTTTGTTGCGCAGTCAGTGATGCTTTTCTCCTTTTCTTAGGGGTCTTATACTCTTATTATGGGCTGATTTGTATAAATATGCACCTCAGTCTATGGTTTATGACTTGTGCTTGTACTTATACCTGCAGTTTAGCAAAACTAGTATTTTTACATCCTTCTAGCTGTAGTTATCTACTCTGGTAGCTATTCTGACAGTAAGCTCAATTATACTATATCTGAACTATTCCTGTTGGCGATTCTTACTTTGTCAGGTATTTATGTTAGGGTGGTTAACAGGCAACCCCAACAAAAGTTAGGGGCCAATGGTAGAGATGATGGTCCACTAGTAAGTCCTTTTTTTTGGTCTTGAAGCTTGCTATTCTGTTTAGTTTTGCTAAGGCATTGGATTTTTTTTTCATCAGCTACAGTTTTCTATTGTATATTATGTCTCCTTTTGACCTGTACATTTCTATGCTCCCAGCTAACAGATTACCTGAAGGAGGGACCTAACAAGATTTCTCTATCAAGAAATGGCTCTCGTACTTTCTGTTTGGGTATCAGAATTGCCAAGAGGAGATCTCTAGAACAGGTGGGATTTTTAGTATACAGTCCGTCGTTAAGAACTACACTCTCAAGATTCAAGACGCACATATTTTTCTCCAAAAACACAGGAGAGCTGTGTTTCATTAGAGCATCTCCAAGAAGACAACAAATCAACTTGGTATTTGTATATTTTTGGCAATAACACAAAAACCCATCTCCAACAAGACAATAAATCAAGTTGGTAAATTTCCCAACTTTGGAAAACCGGCCCTCGCGCGCGTACTTCTCCGCGCGCGGCGCCAGCGCGAATCGGCCGCCCGCACGCCCAC